>CM060601.1:31242459-31887459 GCA_030578255.1 Tiaroga cobitis | reverse complement strand
ATTGACCCAAAACTTTTGAAGCATAATGTGCATTTCACTAAAGATTAAAGAAAAATCTGCTTGATAATTTTTTCCCTTCCAGTAACCATAATAGGGTTAAAAGTTGTCCTTTATGAAAGCAGTCAACACTGCAATTTACAATTTAGTTTTATTTTAGATAATAGTTTAAAAGTGGTGTGCCATATTCATGAAATGGGACAAAAATAAAATGTATCCCAAATTTCGGTTGAAAGGAGAAGTAAGCTAGATTCACTTTGTTTCCCCATAACTATTCCCTCAATCCTGTCTGTTTTTGCAGAAAAAGTATCGTGATTTCCGACTACAAGGTGTATTGGACTCTACTCTGAACAGCAAGATGTATGAGACGGTGAGAAACAGGCTGATTCTAGAAGAGGCTACAGCGTCTGTAAGAGAGGGAGGCATGCAAGGCATATCCATGAAGGACAGCGATGAGGAAGATGACTAGATCCTGCTGGAAACAATTAGGTGTGGACAATTCGGCCTAAAATGATGCATGTACATCACTGTCCATCACTCGTACATGTCCGGATGTTTGTTAACGTCATGGTCTATGACAGACAAGGGACCATCTTCAATCAAATAAAAATAAAAATATATGAATCTCTATTCGGATGACAAAAATAAAAGCGTATATTAACCTAAACATAAAATTAATTGATGTTTTTTTGGGGGAAAGATAAGCAAAAATGTCTGAAAATCATACCTAAATGTTTCTAAGCAATATGGAGTACCATTTGTAAACAATGTTGTGTGAGATGGTAAGGAATAATGCTCGTCGTGTCCCTGTTCAATGCAAATCCATATGGCGCTTCTTAAACGTATTGTAAATACATAAATGTTATATAATTGTGCATAGACCTCTTACTTGTTTCTTTTGGAGTGTAGGCCAACTGACATGATTGTATTAACTTGTTCAGATGTTTGTATATTCAGCTCAACAAACCACAATGTGTTTTACACCCAAAATGTTTTGAGACCTTTTTTTATTGAGTTGGTTATGGTGATTTGTATGTAGCTGTATTTTAGAGATGCAATCTATAGATTTGTGATATACTTAAACTGATGTCAATCATTTTTTTTATGGTTGTAATCCATGCATAATTAAAACAAATATTTAAAAAATATATTTATTCTGTATTTGGGGGAGAAATGACAAGAAAGCTTTTTGTTTGTATCATTTTTGTTTCTTTGCAACAAAGCATTTCCGATCCTTTGATTTGGATAGCCTCTAAACGCTTGCAGGTTTTCTTCATTGCCACTGTTGTTTTGTGTATAGCGCTTTATATTCCCCTCTGTGCAGTAGCTGAATGTTCCAATTGTCAGAAATCGTATCTGAAAGCTTTTGTGGAAAGTAACTGATGGATTCATCTTGCTTCGGCCTTATGTACACCCACAGTTGGAATGCAAGAATCTGAGCTTACAAAAATAAAAGAATTCAAACTCATGACTTTTTTTTTTTTTTGCTTTTAAATGTACACTTTTTTTTATTTTGTTTTTATTAACCACATTTAAATAAGTCAATGCATCATCAATCCTTCTTCCAAAACATGTTTTTTTGTCTTCACTATGGTAAGCCTATTATAAATGTTTATATTTTTGACCAGTCAGGATGGTTTTCGCGGTCTCTCATACCCGTATATAGAAAACGGTTGCTCTGGCTACTTTGATGTATATAGGTTGTCACAACGATCAAGAAAGGTTAACATTGAGCATGCTAAATCTTGAACCTTGGGAAATCACCCGTTTAAAAACCCCCCCGCAGAATAGATATTCTGCTGGAAGAAAGAGAATGTGACAGAGCTTGTAATAAAACAATAATCAATAGACTTGGCTTTTTGGACAACAACTGAGGGATTTGAAATGTTGAAAAAGTGACGCAGAGATGGCGTTTCTATTAGTCAACGAGTATGGTATTTTATTGAGATAACATGCCTTATGTAACACTCTAACAGAGTTAAATCATTCAAATGGTCATATTCACCACATAGTCACGGAGATCTGAGACATTACCATAACAATGTTCTTCTGCAAAATGCGTGCAGTTTTGTTTTTTAACCGCTAGAGGGCCAAAAGTTAGTGTACTTTTAAATCAATAATAATAAGTCTCACTGTTTTATTCATTGCTCTGACCACCTTAAAAGTCTCAAAATCGTTTTAAAAGAAGCTACGCCCAGGGTTTCAAACTCATCAAATACAACACCTGCCATACAGCACAGGCTTCATTCAGGACTTAGTGAAGCACACAACTTTACCCGTGACTTAACCTCTCCCCACACACACACTGAAGAAAAGAAAAAAGAAAAGAGTCTGAGATTAACATTTTGGGATTAAGTCATAGCTCATCTTCAGATATTGCAGAACAGAAGGAGATTGACTGACCAAAGATGACACAGACCAGTCCCAAGGCAGATCTTCTCAACCAGATTAAAAATTTCACATAAGATTTTCAAAACAAATCAGTCTGATCTTCAAGACAATAAGTATAAATGCAAGGGATTAGATATTAATACTGTGACATATTAAATGAAGAAAGAATATCTTAATTATAACATAGATTGCTCAAAAACAAGTCCTTAAGGATGAGAAAAACAAACAAGACAAGATTTGAAACGACCACTGGTTTTTCAACTTTAACTTTATTCCTATGGTATAAGGAAACATAAACATTGTAAATAAGTGCAGTAGGCATACACATTTAAATTGACAATAATAATATTTTAGATTATATTTGTATTTTATTGGTTTGACAGCCCAAATGATTTGTATTTAATTTAATTTTATATTTGTATACAGCAGAAGATTGACTGGCCAAAGATGACAACTTTTATTTGTAATTTTGAAATAAATCTCTAATGCTTATTACCAAGGCTGCATTTATTTGATCAAAAACACAGTAATTGCGATTTGTGAAGTATAATTACACTTTAAAATAACTGTTTTCTTTTTTATATATATATTTAAAATATAATTTATTAACATTTCTTATTAACAGTTTTGATAACAGTTGTGCTGCTTGATTTTTTGGTGGATACATTATAATTTTCAGTATCCTTTAATGAATATATATATATATATATATATATATATATATATATATATATATATATATATATATATATATATATATATATATATATATATATATATATATAATTTTGTGGTGGGGAAAATACATTTAGCTCCTCTTTATGATTTAAAGATCGTAGAATGTATCATTCAGCATTTACATGCGATTTGGTTGAATAACACTGTCCAGTGGCACATTGTTAAGTATAACTGAGGTGAAGTGTTTCATTTAACCCCCTGGAGCACAGGCTATGGGCAATAATGCAGCACTCAGAGCCAGAGAAAGGAATGGATGAGCTTTAACTAGCAGATGGAAATTGCCTTTTCATCTCCTTACTCTTTCCGATCAAATCCCACGGATACAATTTGGTGTGTTGGTCGGCGCGAGGGCACGGGGCAGGGAAAGACAAATGAGAGAGGCCTGCCGCTAGAATGTGTTCCCGTGGCCCGCCGCTGTGACCTAATTGTGGGAATGTACGCTTCCTCCGAGGCGCTGATTTCACTGTAATCAACAGAGGAGGACAGAAATGCTCTGTCGCCGGGCACGGGCGCTGGAAGAAGAGCCTCGATATCATACATTTAATTTCCTCATAAATCCTGCCGCAATGCAACAATTTTGAGAGGGAGAGGTCCCGGCGACAGATTAATAGGCAAGGAGATTTATTCTGGCACGAGCTGGGCTGCTTTGGCTTTTAAGCCTCAATCAGGTTAGGAAATACGAATGATAAGTGTATCAAAATAAAAGATTCTCCAATTGACCGACGCAACAAGAACTGGCCCCAGGGTTCACACTCGCATCTGTGCGGGAGAGACTTCCGAGACGAGACGAGACGTGAGGCCCGGCTTCGAGCGCAGCATGTCACCTCAACAACGAAGGCGGTGGGCAAATGAAAAACAGAAATTGCCGACACCAATACCCAGGGAAAGTAGCACAAGATTACATTTGTGTGCCGACGTTGGTTTAGACTTAAATGTTTCATTTCGAGGTCCACAGCGTGCGTAGTTTCACCCTGCTTGCTCGAGCAAATGTTGTGTGATGACTAGACTACGCACGACTCTCACCTAGACTACAACCGATTGTTCCCAGAAGCGCGCGCGCTCGTGTGGATGCCAGCGCGCGTCTCTAAGTAAACCCTCTAAGTAAACAGGTAGATGTCAGATCTCTTCAACAAGGACAATTCCAAGCCTCTTATGTTTTTTTTTTTAAAAGCCAACCCGCGACCATCTTATCTCAGTATTAAGACGGGGTACAACGGTCCTGATTATTTGTTTTTAATCTTTTCCGTGAAATGAATAGCTTAATGTTTTAGTAATCTCACATTATGTTCATCTCATGGGAGCGCCGTCAGGTTGAGAGTGAGTGAGAGACAAAGAGAGATGATTGATCATCATCATCCTGCTTTAATCAGAAATGGCTCAGAGGATAAAGTGTGTCATATCTGATCTGGCTTATGCTGAGATCTCACTTTGCCTTTCCGCACTGGGTAATATCCGCCTTTCAAGCAAGATATGGTAAATCAAGACCCATTGCGTCACAATCAGCTGTGTAAGCAATCAGCAGGTGGAATTTAAACCTTTGACTTGTCTTTTACTTTTTTCAAATCACCTTAGCTGAATAAAAACAAAATATGTGCTTGTAAATAAAGATTTCAAATCATCTGCATTATAATTAAGGTAGGAGAGGGTGTATTGCGAATATAGTCATGACTGAAAACTGCATATTCACAATACAGTACAAACTTGAGTGCCTTGAGAACTATTATATATATATATATATATATATATATATATATATATATATATATATATATATATATATATATATATATATATATAACTAATTGATCATATATAGGCCTAATAATTTATCATATTTTATTATTTTTTGGTGATAGAGTTGGATCTTGAACTTTTTAAAAAATATATATCTTACACTTGTTTTATATTACATGTGTGTGTGTATGGGGTGGTATAAGGTTGCATAAGGTTCGTTAAGTTTTTGAAATAAATATTCTGCAAAATGCATTTTATTTGATTAAATTACAGTAAAACCATGTTATTGTTGAAAACAGTTGTGCTGCTTTATATATATATATATATATATATATATATATATATATATATATATATATATATATATATATATATATATATATATATATATATATATATATATATATATATATATATATATTGTGGACATTTAGATTTTTTTTTAGGATTCTTTAATGATTAAAGTTAAAAACAACAGCACTTATTTGAAATATAAATCTTTGATATCATTATATGTCGATGACTTGACGGTTCCCTTTTGATCAATTTAATGCACCCTTGCTTTGTTTTAGTTTTTTTGTTAAAGGGTTAGTTCACCCAAAAATGAAAATTAAGTCATTAATTACTCACCCCCATGCTGTAGCAACCCCGAAAGGCCTTTGTTCGTCTTCGGAACACAAATGAAGATATTTATGATTAAATCTGAGAGCTTGATCACTCCTCCATAGGCTGCCTAAGGGAATGACACTGGACGGGCCAGAAAGTCATAAAAGAAAATGTTTAAATATTCCATGTCGCAACAGTGGCTCAACTATAAGTTTATCTAGCAGTTATAAACCTCTCAGATTTAATCATAAATATCTTCATTTGCGTTCCGAAGACGAACGAAGGTCCTACGGGGTTGGTACAGCATAGGAGTGAGTAATTAATGACTTAATTTTCATTTTTGGGTGAACTAACCCTTTAATCTTACTGACTCCAAAACTTTGTAGTGTTGTGTTTGTAGTGTTTATATGTTTTATATATATGTTTATGTGTTTATATAAATGAATAGTTCCAGTATTTGATGAATTTCATTATATAAAGTAATACAGTAGTTGTGTGTTATAAACACCATTACTTAAGAACTGCAAGTCCACAGTATTGTGTTACTACACATATTCTCTCAACGGTGATGTCATGTGAGAGTCTGATAACTTGAGACATCTCCTCAAAGAAACACAAATATGCTTGAAATAAGTTTAAAGTGGATAATCAGGCCCTTGAGAGCAATGAGCTCACATTCTCTACAGCCAATCAAATGGCTGGAATCACATCCTTCACTCATTCTCATTCCCATTCTTCCCTCATCCACCTGTTCTGAAGCCTGAAGTGAATATGTTAATGCCCGGCCTTACTCACAAGACACATCGTCTGCATCCCGCAGTCTCCTCCATCCCCATAACACCGGAGGGGACATTCCCTTGTCCATTTTGCGGACCATATTTAATTTGGTGGACAGATGAGGGACGTGAATGGTGAATAGGAAGGTGAAGTAGGGTTACTCAGGTTGTGCTGCACCCGTGGCTTTGTCAGGCTTCCTCGCCATTGTTCTGGAAAAAGCATTCAAACCTTTTGCTCGGAGCATCAAAGGTGCGCTTGAGTCCCCCCCCCCCGCGCTTTGGAGACCACTGTGCCATTCAGAGATGACATTATGGAGAACCTACTGCACACGGACAAGGGTCAGACAAATACAAGCAGGAGCAAAAGTGGTTCACTCAGCTCTTGAAAGAACGTTAGGACTTGAAAAGGAAAATAGAGAAGAAAGGTGCACTGAAAGACAATTTCAAACAGAAAAGAGCTGGCTAAGAGAGCATGCACTAGATAGGGAGTCGTGTATGGCTATGACAAGACCACACAATCACAAAAATATACTCAGATATACTCAGATATACGTCACAATAGGGAAGAAAAGACTATTGCAACTTAGGTTTCATGCCAACTTTAACTAAAAATACACACTTAAAGGGAGAGTTGGAAGGAATTCTGTCATCATTTACTCACCCTCATGTCGTTCCAAAACTGTCTGACTCACTTTCTTCTTGTGTGAAACACAAAAGAAGATATTTTGAAGAAATGTAGGAGGCCAAACAACACTTTCTTAACCACAGTGAGCTTGTTTCCGCCACAGAATTAAAAAAAAGTATGCGAGAAAAAAAATTCAGAACTGTGAGATATAAACTTGCAATTGCGAGAAATAAAGTCAGAATATGTTTATAATAAGCAGCGTAATCCATAATCCAAAAGTAATCCATTACAATATTGCGTTACTCCCTAAAAAAGTAACTAATTGTTTTACTTCACAGAAAGTAATGCATTACATTTTCTCACCTGGGCTGGGCTTGCTTGTTTGTGTTTTAATAAAATAATAATAAAAAAAAACACTTCAGTAATAAAAAAAATTAAACAAATATGATGTTTATCTAAAAAATATTTTTGCTTATTCGTATAGTTGAATTGGATCATCAAAATTCAGTGGCAAAGACATTGGTTAATAAAGTGAGATTAAATACATAAAGTATATTTGTGCTATTTAACATATTTAATTATTGCTGGTTTGTGTAATATTCTGAGTTTGCATTTCACTGGGTTTTTTTTTTAATTTTGAGGAACAATGAATCTGTTTTTGTGCAAGTGAGATGAGTAAATGCATGTTCACATTTAGTCAGAACTGCAATAACCATCATGTTTACACAGCGCATGACGCCTCTGCACTTACTCACGATTTCTCTCAACATGGGGACAGGAGAGCTGTCAGTCAATACATAGGAAAACAAACTTGTTACTTATTTGAAAAAGTAACTAAATTGAAAGGTAATCTGTAAATAGTAATAGTAATCTGATTACATAACCCATGTTACTTGTAATGCATTACCCCCAACACTGATAACACGTTTATAGCTCGCAATTCTGACTTTATAGCATGCAATTGCGATTTTATATCACACAATTCTGAGGAAAAAAAAGTCTCAATTATCTTCTTTATTTTTTATTCAGTGGCAGAAACGAAATATCAACTGCATCGGATACAAATATAAAAATGGCCTTTCTAAAAGAGTGCAAACTTTGTCAAATCTAAAATATATTTTGCATAGATATAATTGCATTTAAGTAGATAAGAGGAACATAAAAGCATTTGAAGCAAAAGTATGTATTATTTGAATATATATATTTTTAAACATCTTTGGAACACAAACATGAAGTTTTTTTCTATTTGTAGCATGAACACACTATTGATTTCAGTATTTATCTGTGTTTGAACGCATGTGTTTTTTAGTGTATTGTCACAGAGCCGCATGTTTTCAACAAACACACATCCACACACGGACAACTTTCTCTCTGTAATGGCAAGCCATTTGCTTCAGAATGGTAATGGCGAAATCTTTAATCCCTGCCATTTGATCTGTTTACGTTAAACATCACACCAGCACTTCTTTAATCCAACAGTAAGGAACCACTTTGAAAAAAAGCAAAACAGGACATAGTGTCATACATAGTTTATTATGCATGCAAATATCTTACTTGGTATATATTGGAGTACAGTTTGCAATCCAATATAGATGTTTGAACTTAATTGTAACACTTGAATGACAAAATGAACCTGTCATTCATTGACGCAATCAGAAAACTTCACTCAAATCAACATGAAAAGTGAACTAATCAACAGTTCCCGTCTTCTATAGCAGTGGAATCACAGATCAGGGCTAAATTTAAATCTGTACTTTTCATTAGCCTTTGACTGATCTGAGAACAGATGGGAGCGTTGCATTGAACCGGTCTGTAAATGCACCTAAGGGTGGGATCCCTGCAACAAAGTGTGGCACAATGTGTTTCTGGAGGTGTGCTTGAGTCTCGCTCCATTTCTGTTTGCCTCTCATGTCCTGCAATTCTATAGTTGAAGTGTTACATCACTTTCTTCTTTACTGCACCTGGAATTAAAAGCTGCTAAATCCACAGGTGTCTTCATTATCTGTAAGTACTACACTGGTGTTGGACACACACATTTCAGTTCTTCTCTTGTTAATGTGATTCACAAGCTGTAATTGAAGTTACAAAGATTATCTCATTCGTTAAACACCCAAACTTATTTTAATTAAACAATGTGGACAGAAAAAGTAGCCCTGCTGAAAATGACCATTCAATAATTAGACAGTGATTATGTAGATTGACCACTTCTGAAAACATATGTCTATTTATGCATCAAATCTTATGATTACATGAAACCTACCCTGGGACACTGGTCGACTTTAAAACTTGTGCCTTTCGAAATGCAATTTTACTATAATATACTATTCTACACACACACACACACACTTTTCATTAGGTCCAACGTTTTTTTTTATAATTTATTCTTTTTGATTTCCTTTTTAACAAGCAATGCAACAAATTCAGTTCCCAAATGTAAATATATCAACTGCTCAACTCAAACCAAATATGTACCAGTCACATTATGCAAAACAAAAACAACAAAATCTCAATAATGACAGCCAAATATTTACCCCACATTCATATGTAGACATGACATTCTTCCAAGATTCTGAAACCCATTCCTGGAAGGATGATCAGACTACAATATTAAGAAGTCGTTTTTTCGATTAAGTTTCCAAACAATGTAATATAGTAGCAGACAGGACCATTTTCTTTAGTTACCTGCAGTGCCAACACGCCAATTCCCTAATATATATTGTGAACTAATGGCTATTGTTCTCAAAAATCTATGTAAAGTTCTCTGGTTTGTATACTACAATTAAATGCGCCATAATACACAAGCAATTTGTCATGTAAATCGTGCTCCGTCTTTTTTGCCTCCTGCTTTCTGAAGAGGAGCGCGTCCGTTGAATGGGAATTTGAGCTAATTTCACAACGTGTTCGCGGACACAGATCAATGTTTATTGTGCGGACAAGCCGCTAATTGTGCCTGAATAAACTCAAATTAGAGTTAGGTGATTTACATATGAGTAGAATTAGTGGAACCTCTCTGCTGTGCTGCAGGTGTGGGGAATGGGTTTCTCAACTATTCTTTCCTTGTTTTATTTAGTTGAAACAGTAAACACTGAAATACTTAACTATACTGCTATATAGGGTAAACTGTATTAAAATGATTCCAATTCAAGAGCAATTGAATCAGGGAGTTGATCATCCACAGTAGCCTAGTATTTACAGTCAGCTTAACAAGCTACTTTGTACTGCATAAGCAGTCGTGTTCATAGACGTCATCACGCTTCAGTAAAGCAATAAAGATATATTAAGTCAACATCATCTCCAGGCGTCGCTGAATGAGCAACTTCCACCATGTTCTCCTCCGAGTAAAGATAATCACTAGCTGTGTTTGAACTTGAAAAGCTCCGTTTCGGCCTTTTTTTGCAATACTTTGTTGTGAGTCTCAGGTGAAATCGTCTGCAAACAAATGATTTCAAGCGGACCCTCTTAAAAAGACGAGAGGGCGACTGGCCATTGTAGCAAGCACACAAAACTCTGGATTCCAGCAAACTTTTTATACAGCTTTAAAAGGGTCTCTCTCTTTTTTCCCCCATTTCGTGCTATAGCCTACCTCTGGCCCGGCTAAGTCTTTTCTTCCCTGCTTTAATCCTTCCCTTTATTTCAGAAAAACACAAAACCAGGTTCCACGCAGTGCTTTAGTGGCTAAAAGTGAAAGAGCTGCTTCTTTCGGAGCTGAACTCTGAATCGCGCTGGAAAATTGGTTCCTCTGAATAGGTGAAGGAGGAAAAACGTTTAATAGGATCCGAGGGAGGTTCTGCTCTCGCAATCTGCTCTCTAAACAGGTGGAAATGGGACCTTCTCAATTGTACAAATAGTAAGTATAAAAACCAGCATGAAAAAGCAATTTTCAGCGAAAAGGATTAGCAAGTTGCAATGAAAATTGAAACTGGTCGGACGGTCCCCAAATCCTTCTTATTAATTAAACCAAGCTGAATTGCACATTTCCTGTGAAACTGAGCGCTAAATAAATAAATAAATAAAATAAACGTATGCATATGTTTTAATATAGGCCTAATATAATACAATATAATATAATATATCACCAAATGCAGCAATTTTATGATCAAAGTAAGCTACGTTTTGGTCTCCTTATAAAAACAACATTATTTTTCATGAATGAAATGAACTGGAAAAAGTCACTATAGGCTTCAATAATGTAGGCTGAATTAAAACATTTTCTTTTCAATGTTTTACTGCAGTCCACCTGCACCTCGCGGATCATAAATGTAAACCGCATGCGCATGTGGATGCGCGACAGACGAATTGGGGCAAGAAACTTAAATAATAATCTGTAGTATCTGTCATGCATACCACCCCCGTGGCCGTGTATAAATGAGCGCTAAGAGAGGGGACAGTTCTGGTGATGGCGCTTCCTTGTCACCCTGATAAGAGCAAGAGCAAGTGATGTCAGCTAAGTGCTCCAGACAGTGATCTCGCGCTGATGAGGACGTCTGCGAGTAAAATGTGACAGAGCAGACACGCCGTTATCGTTGAATACATCTGCTGTGCGCTTTGGAGGAAAAGGGTAAACTACAACATCGGCTCTCTGGCGTAAGTTTGCTGTAAGATGTTCGCAAGTGCTGAATAGGAATCGACTCTGGGAGGGGTTTTGTCTTATTCTCTGCTTAACGAGCTCTGTAATGTCCTGTTAATTTTGTGTGTACTAGTTAATGAGCATTAATCGGGTACCCCTGGATGCTATTGTTCAGGGGATGGCCATTTGAATGCAAATGGATGACATTGTAAAAGCAAGGTGCTTATTAAACTGGTGCGTGTCCTGGCTTCTCTGGAATTCAACAGGAGAGGACGGGGCGGCTGGTCGATGCTCACACCAAGTTGGGTAGAAATGGCGAGCTCTCTCCCTCTGGAAACAGTGATGTCCTGCCCGAGACTTGACGACAGGAGCGGGGCCACGGCTGCGGCGCCCAAGTCCCTGGCCTTTTCCATCGACAGAATCATGTCCAAGACTTCGGAACCGAAAGCCGCAGCAGAGGAACGCCGTGGAGGACTTGAGGGATCCGAAGGGTTGAGAACGATCGGCTTGTGTACACAGATTCCCTGCATGATCCCGATCCAGCCGTTTAGCTACGACCTGCAGGCCAAGGCTTTAATGAACTATTCCGAGTTCTGGAAAGTTAATTTCAGGGGAGCACTATGCACTTCAGCGGCCATGTGTAAAGCCAACTGCGGCGTCTGCAGCAAAACGGACGCGGGCATCAAGCACTCGGTGTTGCCGGGGAGCAGGGTCATCAAACCGCAGGTCATACACCAAGCGCTGGCCATGCCTACCAACGGATCGTTGTGTTATTTCAATTACTTGGACTCTTATCACCAGTCCGATCTGCTGAGCGGACACTTATTTTCCTCAGCAATCGCGAACTCTCAAGCACAAGCCATAAGCGCACACCAGAAGCTCCTCTTGTTGGAGAACGCGAAACTTGCGTGTGTTTCACCCGAGAAATTCCCCACACCTCAGTACCCACATAAAGAGCATCTTCCGGGGCAGCTGGACCAGATTGTTCGGGAGAACAACAATCTGACTGAGAAGAACGGAGTGAAAGCGCACAGCAAAACGAATAACTGCTCTGCTGACGGGAAACCCAAGAACTTCACGTGTGAAGTTTGTGGAAAGGTAAATTACGGAATTTCTCAAGTTGTTTTGACGCGATGTGAAAAATTAAAATAATGCACACATAAAATAAATTGTCGATGATTTATTAAGCTCTTTGTTTTCTATCTTTTAAAGGTCTTCAACGCGCACTATAACCTGACGCGTCACATGCCGGTACACACAGGCGCGAGGCCGTTCGTGTGTAAAGTATGTGGGAAAGGTTTCCGCCAGGCCAGCACATTATGTAGACATAAAATCATCCACACACAGGTGAGTAAAAAAAAAAAAAGAAGCAATTTATGGCCCTTATAATTTTTAAATAAATTGCTCTCGCGAGATATAATTTATGTTGTGACTATTCACAGGAGAAACCTCATAAATGTAACCAGTGTGGAAAAGCTTTCAACAGAAGCTCGACTTTAAACACACACATCCGAATTCACGCCGGCTACAAACCATTCGTCTGCGAATTTTGTGGAAAGGGCTTTCATCAAAAAGGTAACAATTATCTTAAGATAAATTAATTTTTTTTGTGCATAAAATTCGAAATATTTCATTTGATGTTTGGTTTTTAGTTATTCATCAATTTTAAATGAGATAAATTTGTCACTCTACTAACTACTTAGGCTACCATTACAAGATTTTTACATTTCATATGGGTCAAAACACAGACCTTTAACTCCTTTGTACGTCGACAGCTCTCGACATGATATTAACTAAGTTTGACAACTTCTTGACTTCAACATGCAAAGTGCTGATTAGAGAAGGCTTGAAAATGAAACTCTTCTGTTAAATGTAACTTAATTGTGAACTGTTGACCTGTTGGGGGGAAAAACTGACATAGTTCGTTTTGTATTATTTTTTTTCAGGGAATTACAAGAATCACAAACTGACCCACAGTGGCGAAAAACAGTACAAGTGTTCAATCTGTAGCAAAGCCTTCCATCAGGTCTATAACCTCACGTTTCACATGCACACGCACAACGACAAGAAGCCCTTCACCTGCGGGACCTGCGGGAAAGGCTTCTGCAGAAACTTTGACTTGAAAAAGCACATACGGAAATTGCACGACAACATCAGTTTATCCGGCGGAAATGATTCTTCCAGAGGACACCAAAACTGAGACGCGACCTGTTTTTGACTAAACTTGGACAAATGATGAACAGCACCAATTTTTTTGTTTTTGTTTTACTTTTACTTTTTCTGGTGGTGCTCTAACATCATCCACCGACATGAACGAAGATGAAGGGGACGGGAGAAAATCATCACATCATCGAGGAATTGTACATAAAACAGAATAAAATATTATTTAATGAAACCATGCCATACGGGGCTATCAAGCAATTATTTGTAGAGATTAAACAAGAGGGTTTTATAAATAAATACCAACCTATGTGTAAAAAGAAATGTTTGATAAATTTGTTGACAATTGTTGACACAAATGCTAAAATAAAATCATAAATACAATAATGTCGGATTTATTTTTACATAGAAGAAAAATTACACGAATTCACCATATTTAATAGATAGGCCTATCTGTTTGTGGGTTGGTTTAACATACATCTTAATTGTTTCATTTTGTGGGGTTTCTCATATTTCTATGATTGTTGTTTATGCTACGATATTATTTTAAGGTCATTTGAAAATGTAGGCTTTATTCAGACTTGAGTTTTGCAACTTTAAAAGAAGTAGCCTACAAACGAAAGTGGCTAAAGATTTACTTTTACATAAATTCTTAAATAAAAAAAACAATTCGTCTTAGATTTATATATAAATGTAGGCTATACATTTTTTAAATAAAACATACATTTGTCTTTATCAGTAAAATAAACCTAATAACCTAAAGAGGTTGAGAAAAAAAATAACTGCGATTTTTTTTAATCACACTATTAGCACAGTAAATTAGTTGTATAAATTGTGCCGTTTAATAAAATCAAAGGACAAACAAGACTCGTTCATCTATCAAATATAATAGCCTAACTATCGATATATTGCCTGCAGCCATTCAGTGCAGTTACATTTAAAGCTCATAATGACATGTCTGGTGGAGTTCAAAGCCTGCGGTTTCCCTCAGACATTTGATACACGGCTCTGTCTCTGTGACCGTACACTTGACTTCGGTTTAATGGCTCAAATTATCAGATAAAACATGGACTCTTGAAAGCCTATTACGTTAATCAACTAAAGAGCCTCAGGGGAAGCTTCAGCGCATCAAGTCGTGTTCATCAGTAGGTGGAAAATGGACTACACTTTTCCCACTTCTCCTCATCACCGCAGCTTTAATAAACAATAATGTATTCCGCGCACGGATCCTGGAACAATATTATCCTTACACGCCAACAGAAATTCTGATGAGAGACAAGCGCGTGATCCCAAATCTCGCTCTCCCAATTACAGCCCAATTAGCAATTATGCTCACGTCTTGGGACCACGAGGAAGACTAATATTACTAGTTGAATGGACTATTCACCTCCTCAGTGTCGGTTCTAAAATGTGTTTGAACAGAAGTGTCTTCATTTCATTCAACTGCATTCGAATGTCGTCCCGTGTGGAATAACAACCCGAGTTAAAATAGGCTAAGATTTGAAATAGAGTTGCATTTACTGAATAATGTAGGCCTACATTTTATTGGGCAAAGCAAAGAGAGAGAAAAGCAAACGGATAGTAAATAATATGAAGAATAAGAATAAACTATAGTATTTCTGCAGTATAATTTTAATGCATCATGTTCAAAATGCATAAAAACGCATGGGAGATAATTCAAAAGAGAAAACACTGTAAAAAAGTAGCTGCCTTCAGATTTTAAGTACAATTAACTTGGATGTTTAAGTAATTTCAACTTAAATAAAATTAAACCGACTTAAATGATTTGAATCTTGTATAATTTATCAACATAAGTTTAGCAGTTTTCAGTTAAAGCAATGTAAAAATATGTTGTCATAACTTATTGATCTTGTGCAAGAACTATTCTATAATATTTGGTAAATTTCTGTATCCCCTCGATTTTATTCACATTCGAATTGGTCTAAAAACGTGCAGTAAACGTATATCACTGTGGGTTCCTATACTTTGATTTTCTTTAAAAAAAATTAAAAAATAATAAGGCAGCAGTTAAACTTTAATTTATTTATTTCTGTGGGTTGAAACTTTAAATGCGTTGACGATTTGATGTGCTGTATGGGTGGATTTTTTTGTTTTTTAAACAATATAACATCCGCATAAAAACGATTAACTAAAAGATCCGAGCATTTCTGGTGGTGAAGAGGTCTGGGAAAATACCAGTTGTGGGCGGGTCTCACCAAAAGACATGTTTGTGTGAGGTATAAAAAAATCCCTTTTGTGCAAAGCTGCCTATCTTGCCCATAGTGCCTAAAAAAGATTGCAGAGAAGAAAACAACTTAAAGGCAGTCTCGTTGGCCTTTTTCTGCACTTACCTCTCAAACATCTGAGCAACCAGCTTTGCTTCTAGAAACATGTTAATTGACAACGGAGCTCATTACTGCATGCGCATGTAAAGCGGCGAGAGGGATTATAGGGACAAGAGCGCATTAATGAACTGTCAACAGCGCAGAGCATGTAGGCTACACGGCAGAGATCAGCCGAAATTGAGGCATTTACAAGCGACAAAAGCTCGGCTGAGACAGGAAGAAAAAAAAAGACCCAGACTTTTGTTTGGTCAACTCAATTGATTGTAAATGGAAGATTAACGGGGGTAGCGTCAGCATTTTTAAGGGGGCGAGGAAGAAAAGGTCCCAATTAAGTCCACCAAATGTTAACTACATCGTTTCTCTCAGTTTAGCCCAAATGAAATTCTAATTAAACCGTCCTCCTTCCATCGTTTTGGAAAGCAATTTCTCTCCCAGTTGGAGAAGAGCGGGCTAGTTGTAGTACTTGTTAAGAGAAGCATTGCTTCTTGGCACAAAGTCCTCGCGAGGCGCATTGAAGCGCGCCAAAGGGGAAAGTTAATGAGCGTCAGGCGCGCGCTCGTTGGATCCGTTCCTGCAGAACGGTGTTGAAAAGATGGACGCAGCCAAGCGATCGCATGGTGTTCTGTACACGTATTTACGTCCAAGAAGATGATGATAAAGAAGGTCAACCTGACAATATGTTGTTTAATCCAGTTTCACGGGCTGTGAACATTCATTCAAAGAATAACTGAGACGACAGGTAAAAAATGAAGGTAATTACATATTCACAAATAATAGGATACCTCCCTCACAGTTGTGCAATGTATTGACAAATATAGCAATTATAGTTACAATTTATACAAAAATGACTTGAAAATTATTTTTTTAAAGTGGACTTGTCTCACTAAAAGTAAGAAAATGTAAAAAATGTAAAGTAAAAAATGTCTCAGTGGTGTAGATGATCAGAAAAAAATGTAAAAAACCAACAAAAATAAAAACCAACAACAAATTAAAAAAAAGAATTTATCATAATTTTTTTAGTAATACTGACGCAGTTTTGTACTAATATACTATATTTATATATATTACTAAATATACTAAATTACTAAATAAAAATGATACATTATTTTTTTTAATTTTTAATTTGTTGTTTGTTTTTATTTCTATACAAATATATATATATATATATATATATATATATATATATATATATATATATATATATATATATATATATATATATATATATACAAATCAAAAATAGCCCATTTGAAAATGTTTATAAGTCAAATCAAAGTGGTGTAAACATGCCGGAAGCCATTTTATTGTCATGTGACAAGAAAACCATATAAAAAAATAAATCAATAACACAGATAGCATGCCCAAAGTCACTAGAAAAAAAATAATCACATATTTTTAACCTTTTTATGAAAAGGCATGTACTTAATTTTTTTTAATTGAACTCAAAATGTAGTTTTTTGATGAGATAGGCTATATCCAAATCCAAAATAAAAATTTTAAGGTAGCATTTACTTTAAGTTGAAACAACACATTATTCGTTTTTTTTTTAATGTTGAATTTTAAGTTGTGATAATTAAGTCAAATGCAGTAACATCATGTTATTCATGACTAAAAAAAAAAACTTAAAAAAAGGTTTTAAAAACTTGATAAAATTAAGCTGTGTACTCTCACACATAAACAAAGTACTTTTTAATTGGTTAGACCACACATTTTTGTAAAAAAAAAAAAAAAAGACTTGTCAATCAATTCTTAAATACAAAGAACTTGGCACACATTTTAAACTAGATTTCTCTTTTATAATAAATTCAGAGATCTTCGTTTACACATGGATGTACAATATAGTGTTCTGTTAATTGTAAATGAAATAAGCTTTGTGTGTTCACATTACCCCATTCCTAAACGAATGGGATCAGACATTACCAGCGCAGGGCTGTGAGTGGCAGGCAGCGGTGTCCCTTCGCTGCGTTCGGCCTGTTCGTCAAGGGCACGCTCAGAGAAGGAGCTTTATTGCTTTAAGGTGTCGAGGCAGCCGCATGGTAGCGGAGCGCCGGGACTCTGCCTCGCCGGAATTACATCAATGTCAGTCTCGGGTATGACCTCCATTCAGAAGCAGTCTTGAGGGCTTCAGGCCACGCAGCTGAAGGGGACCTTCTGTCCCCTCGTCCAACTCTTTACCCACACTGTCTTAAAAGAGACGAAGGTCTGACCTCAAAACAATCAGTTCCACATTCAACAATCTCAATGCCTCTTTATATAAATATGAATGCAAGTGATGAATTGTGTTTGGAAATAAGGGATAAGAGCCAAAGGAAACTGCTAAATGAAATCTAAAGCTCTTCAATAGTTATCTGTTTAAATTGCTGTATTGCTTCAATAGAGTGACCTGAAATCAGTCTCATTGTTTGGCAGGATCAGCAAATCTGGGATGTCCGGTGTTAATCTTTTGACCTAGGATGCCCTTTCAGGACAATCTCCACTCCCTGTTTCCCAATGGATGGGTCTTAATTAACTCAGACCAAAAACCCTGCTGTTAAGCTGGTACTCTCTTCAATACACCAAGTTAGAATGCAGGGGATTTGATATAGAAAGCGATGTGTCACTGACTGATCCTTTAGACTGTGGTTTTACGCCCAGCTCGGGTGGATTTCTGATCAGAATATACTCCAATCCATATAAAACTAAATATATTTAGCATTAAATAACACACAAACAAGTGTGTTGATACTCATAAACTACTACAACAAATGTTGGGATGGAGTGGATGTTTTGAGTACTCGGATTAAAAGGTTCCATTGAGTTAAGGGGGGAATAACAATACTGAAACTCAAAATCAATACAAAACAGAATGACGTACAAGTTAGCCAGAACAAAAACACAACAGGAGTCCCCTCATGACCAGCACTAGTGCTGGAATAATAGTTTCAAAAATGGAGAAAATTCCCCAACAGGCTCCAGAGCGAAAGCTATTCGTGTTTGAGTGCACTACATTGACAAAGATCTTTAGTTGTGAAAAGCTCCTTCGGGAGCAATGGGTGGTATGTTTCTGATGGAAGACCAACTTGTTTTGCTAAGGAGAATTACAAATAAATATACTCTTTCAAAGATCTAATGATCAAAGATTAATGGAATTACTAAAAAATGTATAATTATGCTTTCTTGTTTTAACTGATACGATAGCAACTGCAACAACCATTTTTTTAAGACACCAGATATTTAGTAAAAAACAACTTTGTTCAACCATCTTACGATAATATTCTGGAGATCTGGCTGATGTCCAGGTGTCTGAAGCCCGGAGCTGATCTACAACATTTGGCCTTGGCCTGTGCCTGAGCTCTGACAGCCTCAGTTGGCAGTGGTGTCCGTAGCCAAACCACCTCAGGGCTTTCCCCATTAGAATACATAATGCAGAACTAGTCATTTGGAAGGGCTCCAGATCGTGCTCTTCAAAACCCTTTTAGATAATTTGCTGTCTTGCCCTCCACCCACACCCAGAATTCTCCACCCCTCTGCAGCCAACTGAACCCCCCCCCCCCCCCCCCCCCCCCCCCCCCCAACCCCCGCCAACCCCCGCCAATTTGGAAGCCTCGACTGGTGCCCTGACCTCAGGGGCAGGAGTCCCAGCTGAGGAGGAAGGGCAGCTGCCAACCACCACCACTTCAACCCTGACCATCCAGATGATCGCGTTTGTCAAGCCGCCACTCCGTGTCACCCTGAACTGGTTTGATCATCCAATTAGGCTAGGTCACGGTCTGCAATCTCTCCCTCCATACAGGGACGATAGACTAGACAGCAAAAGAGTATGAGGGAAAAAAGTGATTGTTAACTGTTAAGGCACTCTAAACCTCTCTCTCTCTAAACCACTAGTCAACTTAAAGTCTAACCTTTCAACAATACAATAGCAATTACGTGTGGACAGTCGAAGTGCTCAGAGAGGCTTTGTGTAATGCCAGTCATGACCTTATTGTTGCTGAGGGTTCAGGTAGGAGGCTATGGGGTTT
This sequence comes from Tiaroga cobitis, assembly GCA_030578255.1. Classification (NCBI taxonomy): domain Eukaryota; kingdom Metazoa; phylum Chordata; class Actinopteri; order Cypriniformes; family Leuciscidae; genus Tiaroga; species Tiaroga cobitis. The sequence continues at coordinate 31,867,522 of CM060601.1, read as the reverse complement.
AGGGCAACATTTGCAAATGTGAGTCTTGAGACAGCGCAGGAATGCTTGCAAGAGTTTTGATTTAAGCTGGACTTGTCTTAAATTGCTCACCAATGCCTATAATGCAACTTAGATACAGCTTCTGTTACATAAATTTGGATGTAAATGGGGGGGTGTGGGGGGGGGGGGGGGGGGGGGGGGGGTGTGGGGGGGGGGTGATGGTGGGGATAGGGTGATGAATTTGTTTTATCTTATATGACAAACAAAGGGTAATGTTTTTTTCTTTTTACTTGTAAAGTAAAAACTAATTTTTACGAGTAAACTAGCTTTAATAATACCATTTAATTTGACACCTAACTATAATAATACAGTAAAATGTGTGGCACACAAGTATAAATAAAATATATAATAATGGGTAAAAGATGCATAGTTTTATGAGTTAATTGCATAGTTTATTACAAATCACTGCAATTTTTGTACAACTGGTTCATTACATTGTTATAAAATGACATTGTTACAGAAAGTGTAGTCAGTATCGCCCCCATGTGGACGTACACTGAGTTGAGTTGAGTTGAGTACACTGAACTTAAAAAATCTTAATGGGCTCTTAATGTTACACACATAACACCTAACACGCATTCAAAGAACACATTTATTTTGTATTTGCATACAATTATACACATAATAATAATAATAATAATACATACATACACACACATACATATATGCATGTATGTATATATGTATGTATGCGTGTGTGTGTGTGTGTGTATATATGTGTAAACACACTACTGTTCAAAATATTAGATCAGTAAGATTTTTTAAATGTTTTTAAAAGAAGTCTATTTTTTCTCAAATAGAAAGCTTTTGTAACATAAATGTTTTTACTGCCACTTTTTTTATTTAAAAAAAATTTTTTTTACTGACCCCAAACATTTAAATAGTAGTGTATAATATTACAAAAGCTTTCTATTTCAGATAAATGCTGTTCTTTTTAACTTTCTTTTCATCAAAGAATACTGAAAAAAGGTAAACAACTGTTTTAAACATTGCTAATAATAAGAAATGTTTTCTGAGCAGCATATTAGAAGGATTTCTGAAGGATCATGTGACACTGAAGATTGGAGTAATGATGCTGAAATTTTTTTTGTCATTTGTCATCACAGGAATAAATTACTTTTTAAAATATATCAAACAGAAAACAAAAATTAATTAATCTTTTAAATTGTAAACATATTTTATATATAAGGGCTGCACAATATATATCGAAATTATCAAAATATCGCAAATGTACATACCGTGATATGCATATTTCAACAGATTGCAATATCGTCGACCAATATCTGGTCGACGCATAAAGCGAGAATAGACTGGGCACGCGACTGTTACTTACGGGCGATCATTTTATTTGGACAAGCTCCACGCATCATTCAGACAGCTGATTTAGGTTTGGGTCGAGGGGGTTTACCCCTGCATTGTGCAGGTGAGGCATCTCGTTGCCTAGTTTTCAGTCTCTGTTGCCTAAGCAATCTCTCAGTCTCACTCACCGGCGGCTGTCCTTTCCCAAGCAAATACTGCTCCCATTCTGGCAGTTTCCTTTCAACTGAGGCCCAATAACAGGTCTAAGACAGGATGACAAAAGAGCAGATAATTCATAAATATTTACTTCTGCACAACTTTCTTATAACTTGTGTAGCTAAAACATTTCATTCTGGCATTTGCATTTAAACTAGAGCAGCTGTCTTGTTGTATTAAAAAAACACATTATATTTACTTTACAACTGCCTCTTTTCAATTCATTATGATGGCACAGATGGGCACACAGTTGCTGTTGGCATCATCTAGACATGCAAAAAAGTACTTCAAATGGAACATTTACTATAACCTGCTTAAACACTGTGCAACAATTTTATTTTATGAGACAGAAAGTAAGCTGTCAAATACCTCAAGGTTGATAATATCTGGATGAAGGAGCTGTCTGGTTTGAAGACTTGTTTCGGCATTCTGTAAATCCTACAACAGAAACACACACATAAATACAAACAAATTTCAAAAACATTTTAAACATCCACAATCAATTTAAGAATTGAATTTCACTGGGCTAAGAAGTTAGGAGGGTCATTCATGTTATGTAATAACTCCTGAATTCTGGAATTTAAAAAATGTGTATGCATGTGCTGCAATTTAACAGTATTTCTAAACAATTAAGAGTGCCTAACATGATTTGTTGTTGCTGATAATATCATACAAATTTTCATATTTTTTAAAGTAATTTTTACAGGATGTCATTTTTTTAGAGCAAGCCAACTAATACAACAAAACATCACAAAAGTAATCAATCAATAATAATAATTATAATCCATAGTATGGTAACATTTTACGACAAGGTCTCATTTGTTAACATGAACTAACAATGAGCAATAGATTTGTTACAGTATTTACTAATCTTTGTTAATGTTAGTTAATACAAATCTTGCTGTTTATTGATTGTTCATGTTAGTTCACATTGCATTAACTAATGTTAACAAATACAGCATTTTATTTTATTTAATAATGTATTAGTAAATGTTGAAACATTAACTAAGATTAATAAATGCTGTAGAAGTATTACTCATTCTCAGTTCATGTTAACTAAAGTAGTTAACTAATGTTAACAAATAAAACATTATTGTAAAGTATTACCGATAATACTTATGAAGCCTACCTTTTTTATTTTTTTTTTATTTTACAAAAGACAAGCAGGAGTGAAAGTGAAAACTAATGTTACTGCATGTTATACATTAATAAAAATTGTGAGTTTTATATTTTATACAACATATTAAGACATACAGTGGATACACTTTATATCAACTGTATGATGGAACATGAAAATGTAACAACTCATTCCATCTTCATTCCATCAGTATATTATATCAGAGTAATTAGTTGAAAACAAATCTTTTACTGTACTTATGTTTGGAATACATTATCATATAAAGGCGTAGTACAGTATAGGCTATAACACAGACAACCTTAAGGATCTGAGCATTCCTCTCCTTCGCTGTTTGAGACATCAGACACTGCTGTTTCTTCTTAGCCTTCTGCTGTTCACTGCGCGCTTCCATCTGTTGCAGCAGTAATGCTCTTTTCCCCAGTCTACATGAGGAAAATGATATCCATTAAGCCGTACAGCTTCATAACAAGGAACGAATGACTGGAAGATATTTTTTAACCGACAACTAGAGCTTTATTCTCAAGAACAAACTGAAAGAACTCACATATATTCATGTTTCTGGCTAAGTTCTAACTCTTCGTGTGTATAAGAGGCCATTAATGTAGCTAGTTTCAAAGGCATAAGAAAGAAACCCTAATTCTGTCATCTGACTGAAACTTTATCTAAAGAAATGTCGCTACTTAATGCAGTCAAAACCTTCACGTTGTCAAAACAAGCCCCGGTGTTATTCCGCGAGCATACTATCTGAAAGCAAAAAGCCTGGCGTAACCATACCAACTAGCATGTGTGCGGAAATGCTGCTCGTGAAAAAAGATTAGCACAAGTGCGCCATCTATTGTTGGGAAGAGTCTGTTGAAATTTGTTCAAATGAACATAACATTACAGTGGTTTTGGCTCTTTTAAACTGAGTAAATTATTATTTAAATTTGGGTCAGTTTAAAGATCCTTTTCCTTTTCTTTCTTTTGTTGCTCTGTAGTAACTTAAATATTCATCTTTTAGTGGTCTTTGGGCATAAAAATCACACTCAATACACTGGAAATAGATCTAAGTCGCCTTATATCTAAGCAGACCCAAATAATGCCTATAGCCTACAGAAAGTCAGTACAATATGGAGATAAAAATAAACAAATTATAAATAAAAAGTAGCCTAATACAAATAAAATGCCAATAATTAAGCAAGAAATAATTGGCCAGTGCAGAAGTGTTTGAAGGATGAAACTAATAACAAACTTGTTTTTGTCCTCCTTTTGTTATAATTATTATATTATATTATATTCAAAAATGTGTGCATATAGGCTATTGCATGCTTTGTATTTATGTTTACCAGTCTCCCTATTTTAATATTATTGGCTTTAACAGTAAAATCATAATACACTATACAAGTATGCAAGTAAAGTTTTATTTATATATCACTTCTTTACAGAAGAGAAATTCACAGAAAAAACACACACATATAGAAAAAAGATAATAAAATTAAATACAATAAAAGAATAAAATCAATATGTGCACATTTATATACAGTAGGCCTATATATCGTAAAAAAAGAGGGTCGCCAATGTTGAGAACCACTGATCTAGAAAATCATAGCTGTCATCATCATATCGGACTCTTATCAGACTGCAAATTCCTTCTCATTTACCAGTCCTCTATGAAAACGAAAATGAAAATTAAAGAAGTTAACTCAGGGGTTGTCATGTAGCCTATACATAATGTTTGACCAGAACAAAGTTGAAATCCATTATGAAAGCTACTTCCCCTAAATGTGATTCTGAAGATAAACCTTATCCATGGAAGGCCCATTCATACTTTGATAAACCACAGCAAAATAATTTATTATAATTTCATTTATTTAGGTATATGGAAACATATCAACAGATTCCATGAAATACAAAGCACATGTCATAAATTCTTGTGAAAGGCAGTTAAAGAATTTTCTGCAATAAAAACAGTTTAAAGTTCACTTTAGCTCCATGATAGTCATTTAGATATTCATGTCTCAGATAGAAACCAAGCAATCAGGTTCCTTCATCTATAATTGCCTAACCTTGTACTTTTGCTTTCATCTCTTTTTAAATGGCCTAATTATTGACAGTCTCAGCAAAACATTCAAAAGACAGGCAATAAATCAATCAAAATCAAAGCATAGCAGAATGTATTGCATGTAAAACATGCATTTTTTAAATTATTTTAAGAGTGCAATTTGCTCACCTCTCTTTTCTGAAAGCAAAGAGGAAATTCTAAAGAAATAAAAACCTTGAGTAAGCTTATGTCTTCTATTAAGTTTGGAATCTAAAGGGAATATCTTTACAATGTACAAATGGGTTGCAAAATCAAAACAGCAGGACTAGACTGAAATGGCACTTTTAAAAAAAAAATGTTGTCAAATGTTTTTACACATACTACCAGAAAATATACTTAGGCTCTAAGGACTATTCTTGATTTGAGTATTTTAATGTTACTGTATTTATTCCCACTGGACCACAAACACACAAAATTCTACTTTATTTCAAAGTGCATTGTTTTAAAATTAAAATTACATTCATGCATTTGGCAGACAATTTTATCCAATGCCTTTAATCCAAGGCATCCATTTTATCAGTTCATTAATTCCCTTGTTTCATTTTCCCTTTATTTTGTCCCTGCTGTTACTCCCTTTGCTGCTTATTCCCTGTATCCTGCCTGAAGTTTTAAATTTTGCTATCTACCTGACAGAAACCTCTTGGGACCCCAGACAAACTGTTCTTGGGGCTTGAAATGCTTAAAGGCAAATCTAACCAGCTCTTGTCTCTCTGATTTGTCCAATACAGAAAAAATAAAGTAATCAAGAACACTTTGTTTCACACGCTGAAGTTGTTCCTTCTCAAGAGTTTCACTAAGGAAGAACTTACAAAGTGGGGCCTGGTAGTGCTGCAATCCTAGAGTCCCCAAACACTTCAGTATGCGTGTGATGCGCAGGTTATTGTGTGAATGTCTGCAAAATCAAAGAAAAATCTCTGACCACTAGGAATGTCTAGAATTATTGAGATCAATGAATTTTAACAAAAAGGAAAAACATGACTGTAAAAACCTGTTGGGGTTCCTAAAGCGATCCTTCCAGTTAGGAGCACGGTCCACCTCTCCTGTTGTTTCATCAACCAAACGTATTCCGAAAAAATCCAACATGCGCTTATATGATTTCACCAATTTACACATTACAGGAGCAGAATTTACAAATGGAGCAGATGAATTTACTTTAATGAACTTTACTTTACCGTGCCTTCGAAACTGAGACTGATGTTTCTTCCAAAATATGAAAAATCCTTAAAATACTTAAAAGGGAATACATTCAACCATTCAATCATATTCATAGAAATAGAAAGTGGAAAACATTTACATTATTATAAAACAACATTCCTGAAAATACTTTGAAGGGTGTAGATTAACTATCCCTCTTTTTGTATCATAATATACTTTTTTTTTTTTTGAACCAGTGTATCTATTCTGGTATTTATGTTACAGGCAATGTCTGTATTTGGTATCTGAGAGGTGACTGTGTGTCTGACTCATGTCAGGAATGCAGTAAAAGTGTTTACTCATTTAGCCCGGCTTCAGAGAATAAACTGTTTTGTAATTATTAATTTGCTCAAACAAGTACATCGACCATGAGTCATGAATTGGCAGTTTGAACTTGTTTTTCATTTTATTCTGCTGTTCTCATGATAGTTGTATGACATGTAAAGACAACTGTCTCTAAGGTCATGCAGGTCAATAACGCATTACATGTATCCAATGCATATCTTAGCATGTGTAATTCTTTTTAGGATTTATATCACAAATAGTCTCTATATGTTAAGCAGTGAATAATAGAAGTTTATATCAGTGCTCTCTGTGGATGTACTTTCATTTTCTGTTCCAGTGAAGTCCTGACAAAACTCAGCCTTGAAGGGAAAAGGTCTCACCTGTTTTATGTAATTGTGCTTGCAGGAGTTGCTTATTATAATAAATCACATGAGATCAAGGAATAGTCTCCAGGAGAATTTAACAGTGTCCCAGATGAGAAGAGTCCCTCCAGAATTTATGACTCACCTGTGACACATACCGAAGTTTCTCACATATAGAACAAAATTATGTCACCTGATTATCTATTTGTACTAGTGTTTCTGTATTCTAAGTAAGTTCAAGGCTGGATCCTCCTACTAATTTTCTACGGCCTTTGGGAGTGTGGAGAACTTTGTCTTCAATAAACTCTGAATGAACAACTAATTGAAGTTCACCTTTGAGTTTGGCTTTTTTGAGCATATGGTTTCTTTATGTGGTCCAACTGTAAATCCCCTTACAAATTAATACAAATATTATTAATAATAATACAATTATTATTAAGGGCTGCCTCAAAATAGGACATATCTGCACAAAGACGGCGTAGAACTCTTTGTATCTTTTATATTCTGCATTAGACCACTAGAGTTCACTTAATGTATAATAAAAAACAATCATAGAACGATGATTACAAACAATGATCGATAAACAATGACTTCTTTAGTAAAAATGGAAGGCTGCTACTAATTACGTGCAATTTTTAATGAAAACAACAACATTTGAATGAATGGCAAAATCGATCGTGGTTCACATCATACCTTCTTTTTGGATGTTTTATTTTCGTATTCATCCTCCCATGTGGAGTACAACTCACACTCATCATCTGACTCCATGTCAATAGGCTATTGGGAGTATATTGGTATATTTACATATATATTTATATATATATATATATATATATATATATATATATATATATATATATATATATATATATATATATATATATATATATATAACTCAGGTTACTACTACGACATCTCAGAGTACGAGTCGAGTATTCAAAAATCGTATAGCAGACACAGGAACCCAGACTCAATAAAGTGCTCAACCTTATCTCTGTCAAGAGAAAAATACCAAAAGTATTTCTACAGTTCAGCAAAGAATGACACAACTCGAGTTGACTAAAGGGTTGCCATGTCTTCCATTAATGTTCAGACTCAGTAAAAAGGCTATGTCTACACAGATCTTTACAGGTATATAACCAGTGGTGAACAAAATTAAAGCAGTATGCCTAGACCAAACTGGCTCATAGGCTATGTTTGCTAATGCAAGCTCCAAACTTTAATAATAATCTTATAATAACAAAATTATTCTAACATACAAATTCCCTGTTTTTGATTGTAATACATAGATAAAAAGCAAAACATAATGACAGGAAATGTGACAATTACAGGAAATGGTGGCTTCCAGTTATTTATTCCCACGGAAACATGATTGTACACAGTTTACAAAACTCCAATTTATGTGTGCTTTAGTATGTTGCTTATTTGGTGAATTTGTAGCTAGAACTAATTACATTTTAATCCCACTTAACAGAATTATTATGATAAAGTGACATGCAACAAATGTGTGGATTTTAATTATGAAGACAGTTTACCGTTGTATAATGTGTAGTGTGCAGTAGCCTATTTCACTCTGATAACGTGACAGAGATGAAACCTTCTCAAAGAGAAATGTAATTTCCAGAAGTTTTTTTTTAATTATTTTTTTTTATATTAATTTGATATTTTATATTAATTTGACATTCTGCTTTTCAATGCTCAGTATGGTTTATAACAGGCTGTCGTTTAATATTTTATTTATTTCAGTAAAAGCAGCATTTTATCAGTGGGAAGACATTCATTTTTATTTCAGAAATGAACCTTAATAATAAACCAAAACAGTATCATTTTACATGGGCTACTTCAAAAAGAATCACAGCATTGCATTTATACAAAGCATACAAATGTATTTTTTTAGTACAGGTTCTAATCACAAGAATTCAGTCAGCTAAATCATGTAACTACATGTTAAAGTTTCAAAAGCTCACACTTCAGAGAATTTCTAATATACTTTTCTAGTTTTCTCAGATAAATAATTCATCAGAATTGTTTGAATCAGATAACTCACAAATCTAACATGTACTGGTTTTCATAGTGCGATCTATGCTTCATCATCACAAGTTTCATTTCTTGTCAAAGAGTCAAGCTTTAGTTAAAGTCATCAGTTTATCAGTGACGACTAAATTGAATTAATTTCTCAGTACACTTCATAATAAGCAAAAGTAAAAAAAAAAAAAAAAAAAAAACTGCAACTACAAAACCGTCAATTACTTCTACTACAAGGCAGACAAATTTATTTTATGATGCTATTTCGAATCTCCTTTTGTCAATCTGCTACCTTTTTCACTTTTTTACTGTCCAAGTGATGGAAGCTCACTGTTGCTACGGTAACAAACTTTACTGTGTAACTGATTGAAAGATATACACAGGATTCTTAAAGAAATAGTTTGCCTTAAAATTTAAATTAAGTCATCATGTACTCACCCTAGTGTTGTTCTAATATCGTATGCCCTTCTTTCTTTTTTGGACCACAAATTGCGATTTTTTTTTTTTTTAAGTCCTGCTCATGCTTTTCCATATTATGGCAGTGAATGGCGACCAGCATTAAGCTTTTTAAAAAAGAGGCAAAAAATCACAGAATGATCTCATGCGTGATTTATGGGTATACGATAGGGCTTGGTAAAAAGCAAACTGAAATCAAATGTATTATTTAATGAAAATCCTGACCTTGGCCGTTGGTCTGTGCACAACTACGCGAAGTGTGTGTTCATGAGACATATTAGCACCACAGTTCAATCCGACTCACCCAGAAAAAGCAAACAAGTTGTGAGAAATCAAGATTAATAAATACGTGACATGAAATACAACGGCTAGACTTAAAAAAAAAAAGTTTTTTATCTCCTTTTGTGGTCCAAAAAAAGAAAGAAGGGCATATGGCATTAGAACAACACCAAGGTGAGTAAATTATGACAATTTTCTTTTTATGGTGAACTATCCATTTAAGCAGACAGTTTGCCTCGTGCATTCCGTTTAACAGCATCAACAGCAAGCCAAAGAGGGAAAAGTTTCAACTGATTTTATACACTTACATAATTGCTCCGTCCATGCAATTCACGCACATTCTTAAATGAGCATTTTAGTGGTGGCCAAATTACACTTTAAAGTTAGTCAGAGCTATAGAAATTCACACCTTGAAAGCACACAAATATTTATGTCCGTGTTTGCCCCGTGATTGCAATTTTCTAGTGTTATTTCTTGATTGGTTGGGGCATTCTACAGCCCTTCATAAACCTGCTCAACACACAGCCTACCTAATATTATTTTTAATCAACACACAAATCTAAAAAACAGATTAACACTATATGTGTCTAAATTCTGTTTGGGTGGGCAAGGTTAATTGAACCACACGGTGACATGATATCATCGACGTGGCGTGCAAAAAAACCCTGAAAAACATTCTGTTGGTTTTTTATTGTACGGGTGCCCTGGGCGCCCCCGCCAAGATGCCGCCCTGGGCGATTGCCCATATCGCCCATGCCTAATTCTGCCACTGCCCCAGACAAACTGTTCTTGGGGCTTGAAATGATTAAAGGCAAATCTAACCAGCTCTTGTCTCTCTGATTTGTCCAATACAGCAAAAATAAAGTAATCAAGAACACTTTGTTTCACATGCTGAAGTTGATCCTTCTCAAGAGTTTCACGAAGGAAGAACTTACAAAGTGGGGCCTGGTAGTGCTGCAATCCTAGAGTCCCCAAACACTTCAGTATGCGTGTGATGCGCAGGTTATTGTGTGAATGTCTGCAAAATCAAAGAAAAATCTCTGACCACTAGAAATGCCTAGAAGTATTGAAACAACATGAAATTTAACAAACAGCATAAACATGACAGTAAAAACCTGTTCAGGTTCCAAAAGCGATCCTTCCAGTTAGGAGCACGGTCCACCTCTCCTGTTGTTTCATTGACCAAGCGTATACCATAGAAGTCCAACATGAGCCTATATGATTTCACCAATTTCCTCTTTGCTTCTTCATCTTTACGAAAAAGCTGGAAATCAATTCATCAGATGAATTTAAAAATATTTGTTTTATATCTATATATGTTTTTTTTTAAATGCCTTAACCAGCTTCTAAACCGAGACTGATGTGCACTCCAAAATATTATAATCCTGTCAGCCAAATACTTATTTTTTAAGCTGGTCTGTAAATAGAGTTGAAAAACATCTAATTGCGTGTTTTAAACTGACCTTTATTTCCGTTTTTGTGAGCACACGGGCATCCGAATTAACCCCTCGCTCTTGTATTGGAAACAACCTGAAAAGTCGTGAAATGGTAAGTTGAATGATGGTCATTCAAATGTGCTAAAACACTTTCAGTAAATATAATAGTTAAAACATTTAAGAGTGCAATAATGAAGTGTTACAGTATCTAACCATTGAATGTAGGAGTGACAGTCTTCCAGCAAGTGATATTGACCCTTCCACTTTTGGTGAAATTCATCAATGTGAACATCTGCACAAATAAAGGTATGTTAAAGCATTTGCTTTTATTGAATGACACTTGTATTAGACAAATAACAATACATTGTGTAATTTAAATATAGAATGAGCAAAATGCCATACCACCAGGTGAAGATTTTATTCGACCATGGTAAAACTCCAGGTTATAGAAGCGGCCCTTGACAACAACAATATCAACAACAATAAATAAATAAAAAACACTAAACCCATTCTTAAGCATCTGCTCCAAATCAAACCAGTTTTGATCAGACATGGCTAATTCTGAGTGTATACTGAATAGCATAAACACTGTGATGGATTACTTACGTGACCTGGTTCATCATCATCATCATTATCAAGGTTCTAGAGTTAAAAACAAATACAAAGTGTTCATGTAAGACTGAGCTCTGACAATATTTAGACATGTTTGTATGATTTAGATTCTCACCTATGTTTTACATCATATAATGTGTATCAAAGGAGGAATGTGAGTTGGCATGTTAATTTGACATAGGAAAAGCTGTCATGACACCATATGTTAAGGAGCTTTTCTTTTTTGAAAATCACATTTCTATGACAGCATGCTTTATTTTTATTTTTTGTTCTAATTTAGGAGGTTTCTAATTTAGGAGAAAGATTTCTGAAATATCTTTCTTTTTTTCTTTCCTCAGATGATATCTTCATTAAAAAGTGGAACAACTTATAAACTATAACACTCTTCCTTGTTTGAAAAGAGTTAAACGTACCCGGACACTATGCCGAAAGTCTTGCATGTCCTTTGCAGCACACATGTTCCTGCGACTCCTGCAAATCTTAACAAAACAAATCCCATATGAGACAGCAGTTTGTAAAAAAATAAAATAAAAAAATAAATATTTCATATTCACAGAAATAGAAAGTAAAAGGAATTGGAGGCTAATTAGCATAAGACAATGTTTTAGGTGGGGTTGATTCAATAACATTAATAATAATAATAAACAAATAAAATAAAATAATAAAAATATTTCTATTTGAGCTCTTGTGCTTTTTAAATTCAATGTCTAACAGGCCTAGTTCGCAGATTTTAAAGGTACAATATGTATGATTTTTCGCCACCAGGGGTCGCTAACCTCTTACAATAACAAAGGCGTATATTAATGACGCAAAGCATTAAGCGGGATTATGGATCTTGTCGTCAAGATGATGGATCTTTCATGGATGAGTGAATACATTGATGTTTTTAACATGACTGTGGTATGAAGCAGGGCGCGATTGCGAATGAGAGACGTATAAGTTACCAGCGCCACACGCGAGTCCCGCAGTCCCACATTTCATTCTAGCGAACTACACTTAAGTGCTGAATAATACTCACACAGGTCAGTTTATTAGACAAATTAAACTTGAGGTAACACAGCGCTGTTTCACTTGCTCTAACAGTTACACTAGCACACTAAACGGCATTTGAGTGTGTTGAATGCTGTTAGTGAGGTTGTGAGTTGGCTATATGAGACTAACAGTTAGCTAGATCAACATTAGAATAACATACAGATCATATTCTAACATTTCATCATGTTGAACTAAATAACATTGATTAGTTTTATTTGCTCACTTGTCTAATAAAGTACATGCAACACTCGCGTCTCTGTCAAGTCGAAGTTAGTCGCGGACGTGGAGCTCTCGGGATCTCGAAAGATATTGATCTTCGTTTTAGTCCTCTTTTTGTCTCAAAGTCTGCTTGCCATGGTCCATAATGTTTGAACAAAACAACAACAACAACAACAACAGCATGAGCGTCCTGCTAGGCATAACCCAGTTGTCCATGTCTGTCGCCATGGTTACTATGGCAGTAGGCTACAAGCGGAAACCCAGAGTAACGCGGATATGACGCCATTGACTGGCGACTCCTCACCCCTGCTCACAGGTCCCGTTTCCTTGGTTAAAATCACAATTTTCTCACGATTTACAAATAGTTAGAAACATTTGGGATATTGTAAGTAATCAACTAAACAAAATATATAACATTGGCCTAGTGGTTTTTGGATATTTTACTGCAAAAATCCTACATATTGTACCTTTAAGGTGTAAATTTAGTCTATAGGCTATCATAAATCAAGCGTAGCGTCAGTTCTGGCAGGTCACGTTAGTCAACGTGACTCTCGGCTGATCGACTTCTACCTAGGAATATGACTCATATAAGCTCCTTCAGTATTATCAGCAGCTATCGCGTTTCTCAGGAGCTAATTACCCTCCTCCATCCCCAGCTTCTCGTCCAGTCAGGATTTGACATTCTGATTCCCCTTGAATCAGAATAAATTCTCGAATTATGTTGTTCTTTAAAATCTTGAATCAATGATAACTGCAATACATTCATGTTGGTTCTGTTCTGTTTACCCTAAGGGGGGTTATTGCTGCTCTCCCTGCTCTTATCCATGCGCAGGGAGTTCTCGCCCAGAACTGAACCATACCGCCAATCCAAACTGTATGCTAATTGTCAATCGTATTTGACGATAGTGGTCCTGACTCCTGACAGAAAGACAAAAAAGTACCAGCACGAATGACGTTAAATAATCCAGTCAGGTGCGTTATTATAAGCCAGTAGGCCTAGAGTAAACCATAGATAAACAACAACCTAGTAACAAACAATAGTAGCCTATTAACAAATGGAAAGTTGTTATGTTCACTTGGTTATGCATTATTTTAGGATTAATAAAAACAAAAACGCGTCCCTAGACATCTAGGGAATGGATAAAAAAGAAGGTCGATTCTGGTTCAGGGACTAACTTTATTCAAACAAACAACATGTAGCCTACCTAAAACAAAACAATACAGCACAGCACTGACGTCCAAACATACCTTCTTTCTGTGTGATTTATTTTCGTATTCATCCTCCCATGTGGAGTCAAACTCGCACTCATCATCTGACTCCATGTCTAGCCTACTGAAGTATTGCAAACTCAGGTTACTACTAAGAAAACGCAGAGTCCGAGTATATAAAAATCTCACAGCAGACACAATAACCAAGACTTTATAAAGTGCTCTGCTCAATCTTCCCACTGTCAAGAGAAAATTAAAGTCGAAGGTCAAAGTGAACCGAAAGTATTTCTAGTAGGCTACAGTTCAGCAAAGAATGTAACAATTCCAGTTGACTAAAGGGTTGCCATGTCTTCCATAAATGTTCAGTAAAAACGAAGGCTAGGATCTAAAAGCAGGCCTTTACAGGTATTTAGCAAAATGGTGGCACGAAATAAAACAGCAGGCCTAGACTAAACTGGCACTTGTTTTTTATATTTGCATGATCCAATCTTTTAACAACAATCTTAATAATAATAAAAAAGTTTGATAAAAAACAGACTAACAGAAAATACTCAGGCTTGCTGTTCTATTCTTAATGTTAATACAGACATAAAAATTAAGACAAAATTACAGGAAAAAGCTCCCTTATTAATTCCCACTAAAACAGGAGTAGGCTTTAGTTTACAAAACTCCAATTTATGTGTGCTTTAGTATGTTGCTTATTTTGTGACTTTGTAGCTAGATCTAACTACATTTTAATCCCACTATACATATTTATTCTCATAAAGTGACAAGCAACAAATTTAAGAGTTTTTACAGGCTACTTATGAAGACCGTGTACTGTTGTATGTGAAGTGTGCAGAATGTTTTAAGACAGTATTCCACTCTGATAATGTAACAGAAATTAAACCCTTTCATTTCTGATTTTTGTAAGAGCTTTAATATTCATTTGATATCCATGACATGTACTCTGTTTGGCAATATGTTCAGTGCGGTTTCTAACAGGCTCTATTTTAGCACTGTATTTGTATAAGCAGCTGTATCATTGGGAAGACATTCATTTGCTTCAGCAGTAAAAACTCTAATAACAAACCAAAACAGCATATTTTTTATATTCTTCAACAGAACAAGATATTATAGTATTGCATTTATACACAGCATACAAATGACCTTTTATAGTATATATTTTTTAATCACGTAATAAATCAGCTAAATCATGTAATTAAACTTTCAAAACCTCCACACTTCACCGTAAGGCATAACAAATCCAATAGTTCCAGTAATCTCAATAAAACAATTAATCAGAGTAGATCAAATCAGAGAACGCACATATCTAACATTTACTGGTGATAATTTTCATAGTGCAACCTTTGCTTCATCATCACAAGTTTCTTTAATATACTTGTGAAGAAGTCAGGCTCTAGTCAAAATTGTCAGTTCGTCCGTGAAGAGAATTGTCTAAATTTATCAGTACAATCCATAATAAACAAAAGAAAAAACAAATATAGCAACAAAAACAACATATTACATTTACAAGGCAGGCAAATGTACTTTTATGATGCTATCTCCTTTTATCAATCTGCTAAATGAAAATATAATTTTTTAAGAAGTCTTTAACTTGAATCATAAAGGGAGTTCCAATATATTTTCTGTATTTCAGTTTTGGGGAACAGACACGGAAACTCATGACACTAACATAAAGGGCTTGCTAACTTTTTGTCAAAATGTTTCATTTTCACTATGTACCTCTCCTGACTTCTCGGCATCACCAACACTCAACTCTTGATTTTTCTGTACATCATTGTCTCCAGAGTTGCATTGACTGTTATCATCTGTATCATGTTCATCTTTATTATTTTGACCCGAACCTGTTTCGTCTGGCTGCACATGTACTGCCGGCTGATATTTTTCCCTGTTTATTTCATTTTCAATACTTCTGACATGATTATTGTCATCCATTTCGTTTGTTATCTCATTTGTTATCTTATCGGTTCCCCTTTGCTCCTCATGTTCTGCTGTGTTATTGTCTTTATTTTCTTCATTTTTGCTATCTACTTCACCAGACAGAAACTTCTTTGGGCCCCAGACAAACTGTTCTTGGGGCTTGAAATGCTTAAAGGCAAATCTAACCAGCTCTTGTCTCTCTGATTTGTCCAATACAGCAAAAATAAAGTAATCAAGAACACTTTGTTTCACACGCTGAAGTTGTTCCTTCTCAAGAGTTTCACTAAGGAAGAACTTACAAAGTGGGGCCTGGTAGTGCTGCAATCCTAGAGTCCCCAAACACTTCAGTATGCGTGTGATGCGCAGGTTATTGTGTGAATGTCTGCAAAATCAAAGAAAAATCTCTGACCACTGGAAATGCCTAGAAGTATTGAAACAACATCAATGAAATTCAACAAAAATGAAAAACATGACAGTAAAAACCTGTCCAGGTTCCTAAAGCGATCCTTCCAGTTAGGAGCACGGTCCACCTCTCCTGTTGTTTCATCGACCAAGCGCATACCATAAAAATCCAACATGAGCTTATATGATTCCACCAATTTCCTCTTTGCTTCTTCATCTTTGAGGAAAACCTGGAAATCAAATGATCAGATGAATTCAAACATCCTATATTATTCAGCTTCTGAACTAAGACTGATGTTTCCTCCAAAATCTGACAAATTCTGTCAGCCAAATACTTTTTAAGCTGGTTGGTAAATATAGTTGAAACACCTAATGTAATCTAAAATCTAATGGCATGTTTTAAACTGACCTTTATTTCCTTTTTTGTGAGCACATGTGCATCCCAATTAACCCCTCGTTCTTGTATTGGAAACAACCTGTGAAACGGTTAGTTGAATGATGGTCATTCAAATCTAAAAAACTTTAAGGATACATAATAGTTAAAATATGCAATAATGAAGTGTTACAGTAACTAACCATTGAATGTAGGAGTGACAGTCTTCCAGCCAGTGATATTGACCCTTCCACTTTTGGTGAAATTCATCAATGTGAACATCTACGCAAACAAAGGTAATATGTTAAATCATTTGCCTTTATATGAATGACACTTGTATTAGACAAATAACAATAAATTGTGTAATTTAAATATAGAACGAGCACAATGCCATACCATCAGGTGAAGATTTTATTCGACCATGGTAAAACTCCAGGTTATAGAAGTGGCCCTTGACAACAACAACAACAATTAAAAAAACAAATACTAAACCCATTCTTAAGCATCTGCTCCAAATCAAAACTACTTTGTGGGCTATGAATACTCTAAACTACGGGTGTCAAAGTCAATTTCTGCCCGGGCTACATCAGCTTGCATGTACCTTCAAAAGGGCCGACTGAAAATTAAAGACCAATTTCACCACTCAAATGTACCAAAGCTGTCGAGGTTTTATTTGTCTATTTTCTTTAACTATGTTATATGTAACAAACATTATGTTTGTGGAGCAAATCATTTAATTAGTTAAATTTTAGTTAGTTCAGGGCTTTGCTAAAATTTCTAATGTAAACTGTTTTAGAAATAGGAATAGTTTTTTTTTTTATAATAGACTTTTGCTTTTATTAAGATCTTCCTGCTTTGAAAGTATATATACATTTTCATATTCCTATTTCTGTGGCGACACATCAAGCTTGTCACTTGACACTTTGCATTGTATGACTGATGTACCGTTTTTATTTTAACTAGATTTTGCTATTTAAATACTTTTATAATGACCATGTTAGTTGATTAACTTATAGCAGACTATGAGAGCCGACATGTTTGTAATACAACGTGACAGAGTCAGAGCATGTCAGATTTACAACACATAAATCCAGTCCTAAATCCTCCAGTGTAAACTTTATAATTAACTACACAATGTGTTAGACGCAAGTGAAACACGTTTTTAAAATATGTTTGTGTAACGTTGCTTCCAAAGAATGCAGGAGATGTTTACGAGTTTAATGAAAATGCAAACATAACAACCAGAAAACACAGGGGGCATAGAGAACACGTACAGACAGGGGAACACCAAACAGCGCCTGACAAAGCACAAGAGAAACACAAGGGCTATAAATAGGGGAGACTAATCAACAGGGTTGATATAACACAATATCACATAAATGTGCCTACACATTCTTTCCTGTAGGCCGAGAAGGCCAAGCCTATAGGCCTCTGCATGACGTTCCAAGTTGATGCTTCCTCTGCAGACTGCTTTATTAATCTCGTGTGTTGTGTGACCAGAGTGTAATCGCAGCGTTTGCAGTTAAAAAATTGCGTTTCATCATATTGCGATATTATCGCAAATGCAATTAATCGTTCAACCCTAATGAAAATAATCTGTTTTTTAGATTAAATATACAGAAAGCGGTCTAAGAATGTTCCCTTTATAATCGCTGGAGCTTTTAATCACACAGTGTGAGTTTATCAGTTCTGGACTTTCGTCAAAACTCCCGTTATAATCAATGATGCTGTGTACACTGCACAACGAATCTCTTATTTACACCGTGTTCGTACTGTTAGTTATGATGAAAGCATTCATGAAAATGCAGAAGTCGAGTTGCAATGACGAGATCACTGCATTCATGTGCTCAACAGACAGACATGTCCATCAATGGCTACAATGTTCATCAATGCAACCTGAAAAACTTGAAAGTTTTTCTGAGAGTTCCACATGTAATACTTATTTCATATGCAAAGATGTTGGCCAATCATAGCAGTGGGCATTTACATTACAGAAGACACGCCCCTTCAAACAGAGAGTTCAAATCAGCGGGTTAATATGAGGGTAGAAAATGGCTTTTTATTTCTAAATTATGAAAATGTTTGATGTGAAAATCATTCTAACATTATAAGTGCACCTTAGAAAAAATGCAGTTCATGACCCCTTTAATGTTTTTACAAGTACTTACAGTCGATTAAATGTCAGAAACCAAAAATAAAATATTATGTTAATGAATACACTATAACAGTTGTGATATATGACAACTAAATCTGTCTCTGGCTCAGTGCCACCAGTCAAAGAACGAAAGCAGATTTTAATTGATCAGTTTGTCACGTCACACACTGAATGTTTTAAACACACACATGTGACACATGTGAAGGGTTAATATTCACACTAAAAGCACTAACTGATTGGCTGGACAGCGCAATCTGAGACGTTTCATTTATACGTTTTTTTTTATTTATTTTTTATTAACTCGTGGGGCGCATAATGAGGTAGAAATACGACATGATCATAGTATAATGAAATATTGTATCCTACACTGACATGCAAGAAGTGGAAAATTCTGAGTGTAATAGTTGAAAAGGATGCATTACTTACTTCACCTGGTTCGTCGTCATCATCATCATTATCATCATCATCTAAGTTCTAGAGTCAAACACAATCAAGTCAGAATGAATTTTGAGAAATAACAGTCTACAGCAGATTTTCCTTTTGTATGATTTAGATTTTCACCTGTTGTTTGTCTACACGTTTCAATGGAGGAATGCGAGTAGACATGCTCATTTGACATGGAAAGTGATGTGAGACGTGTTAGTGGGTAAACTGTGTTACCTCATTAAATATAGGGAAATATGCACACTTTTTGTTATGTCAACTAGAAGAATTATTTTTTAAAAGTCCCATTTTATGGATGTATGAATTAAATGCTTTCATCGAATTTAGTAAGATTAAGTAATTTAGTAATAAGACACATTAGTTTTACCTCTTGTTCCTTTCTCCTTGTCAAGAAGGACAGTTGCATTAAAAAGGAGAGGCTGCTCAATGCAGAGCCATGGGTGGAGTGTGAAGTCCAGCTCCCCCTCTCTGAATGGAATTTGGCTTAATGGTTGGAGAAAGAATATCCAACCACACCTTAACCCGAACTATTACTCTATCCCTCCACCCATTAGACATCTAGAGATGTGAAGCTGGACATCATATGACTCTGTCTGCAGTGAGCACCACTAGTAAAAAGTGACACATCTTACCCCACTCTTCCTTATATCAAGGCAATGAAACTTACCCGGCAACTATGCCGAAAGCTTTGCATGTCCTTTGCAGCACGCATGTTCCTGCTCTTCATGTTGTAGTAGTTCTTTAAACACACACAGAAATACCAAATGAGACGTTTGTAAAAAAATATTTTCATAGCCTACTGTATGCATAGAAACAGAAAGTGGGAAGAATGGTAGCCTAGGCTAAATGGTAAATAGGCTAAAACAACGTTCCTAAACAAGATTCGGTGAATAACGATAGGGGGAACAAATAAAGCGTTGAGCCCAAACATAGCCTACCTTCTTTCTGGGTGTTTTATTTTTGCATTCTTCCTCCCATGTGGAGTCCAACTCGCACTCGTCCTCTGACTCCATGTTAATTTGGCGAATATACCGCAAACGCCGGTGATTACTAATAACACGCCAAAACAAAGTAGCCAAAGTACGTGCAGATATTAACACACCCCAGATCAAAGACTTCAGAAACTTGAAGTACATCAAGTAAAAAAAAATCCAGAATAACCAGTCGAACAAACCGTGCTTAACACTCCCACTGTCAACTGTCAAGACAAAACGAAAGTTGAAGTTCATGGTGAATCGAAAGCATTATTCAACAAGGAAGAACAACAGAGCTTGCGTTAGCTCGAGGGTTGCCAGGTCATGCATAAATGTTCTAGGCTACCAAAAGTTTATTTCCCAGAGTAAAGAAGATATGTCCGAATAACGTTTTATTTTCTTGCTCATATACACAGTATCAATGTGTGTGTGTGTGTGTGTGTGTGTGTGTGTGTGTGTGTGTTTTGGTCGCTGTTGATCTCTCGACATTGCTTGTGCTGAGATTGTATAAAAATGAAACGACGTTAGTAAACATAACCCAGCAAGCAATAGCCGTCATTTCAACGTCTCGGTTAAATATAGACCCGATATAGTCCGGCTATGTGTAACCCACTTAAACATTAAATCTGGTTACATGTCATTTTTTACAAAATAACTTGCGAGATGTAAGATATTCCATCATGTTAGCAAAGTCAACTGTAATTACAAAGTGTTTGCTTCATTTATTTGCCATGTTCTATGAGTAGCCTAGCCTGCTGTGCGTAGACACGATCTAGCTCGTAACTTCCCCTCAAGCAATAGCCGTCATTTCACCGTCTCGGTTTTACCCGATATAGCCCGTAACCCACGAGCCAAAATAACCTTGAATTTGGATACATGTCGTTTTGGCCAAAAATAACTTACGAAATGTATGATATTCCGTCATGTAAGCAAAGTCAACAGTGATTACAAGGTGTTTTGTTTAATTTCTTGCGTAACGATCTAGCTCGATAGTCAGTACGGGTATTTGTAGCCCACTTATAGTCGAAACTGATTAATTCGTTTTAATTATTTTTTGGGCAGGCAACGAGATGGTATCCCATCATGTTCGCATTGGAAATAATATCCGGTCAGGGTATATTCTGCCAAACCGTTTGCCACGTCTAGCAATCGGCAAAGCTGTGGTACACGCGATTTACCAACAAGCGATGGGTAACTCGCAAAGCACAATGCTATTTTCTGTTTTCCCAGCAGGATACCATAGAACGGCATAAAGAAAAGTCGGTTTGAGAAGTAAGAGGGGGCATCAGATAAAACATTTCAAAGTTAAAGTTCAGGCAAACAGGTATTAATAATATAATAAAATAAATAAAATACCCAGTAAGAAGTGATATGAACATGTAGGCCTATTGCTTAAATATGCTATTGAACAAATTTGCTATAGATCGACATAATAACATTGTTAAAAAAAAAAAAAAAAGATATATATATATATATATATATATATATATATATATATATTTATTTTATTTTTTTAAACAGGTGTTATTATGTCGATCTATAGCAAATTTGTATATATATATATATATATATATATATATATATATATATATATATATATATATGTATATGATATGAGAGCCATTCCACCGAATGGGTGACATGCTTGTTGTAACTCTTCAAAATTAAACTTTAATTTGAATTTTTTTCAACATTGAATCTATTACTACACATATTTAAGTCAAAATGTGCATTGGTCAATCTCAGGCAACTTTATTTATTTTTTTACAAGGTTTCTAAGCAGAATATGGACGCATGTTTTCTCAGTCCTGTTACCGAAACTCATGTTCCATTTAAAAAGCATGTTTAAAAGCATGTCTATTAATTCCTTTGTTTTCCCCACAAGAAAGTGTTTATTTTAAAGAAATTGTTGGTTATATGCTCAAATAATTGATATTTGTGACAAAAAAATCACTATATATTATGGCAAGGTGTATTTTAATATAAAACACAAACCCTTTTTTTTACATTAAAGAAAACCGAAGCCTCGAGTTTGTAATTTTTTAAAATAATTTAATCTATTAAATAAATGTATAAATGATGAACCAAACAAAACTGATAAAAACAGTGGTTTAACATTATTTTTTTTTTGAAAAAAATAGTAACAGGAATGAACACTTAGTAACAGGAATGAACATTGGCTAACAGGAATGAGTGTCTAAATGAGTGTGTATGAGAGAGACTTTACATGACTGTGTGTGTATGAGAGAGAGTGTAGGCTACATGACTATGTGCATAAGATTTCTGTGTTGAAGTGATTTACTATGTGCTAGTAGTACTTCACAGCGAAGGAGGTGGAAAGAGAAAAAAGGAGAGAGAGAAGAAGAGAGGGAGGGAGAAAGAGGGAAGTTAAGACAAAAAAGGGAGAAAAGAGAGGGTTGCGAGGCGTGGCCAAGATGGCGAGCGAGACACATGCATTTTCTGTGCTTAAAAACTAACTTTTTTTTTACGCCATATGAACAACAATAACGTTCATAGTTTAATGGTGTGAAGTCTTAATTTGTGAGACATAGCGAGGAAACGATCTTACGCTTCGAGTTTTTCTTAAATTGTTCTGTATTTGACACATTCCTTTACGCAATGGCGGAGAAAAGGCCTGCAAAGAGCAAAGATAAAACCGCGTCTGGGCGCTCAAAGGATTCTCCTGATCAGACAACCATGCACTCATATGCACGGAAAGGTGATGATTGTCTTATACCCCTGCCCGAATCTGAGCCTTGCACCCCAGATTCTAAGAGAAGTCGGCCTGAACCCACACTCGGGGAGGTACAAGATAATATCGTCAAGATATTAGTGGAGAAGATGACTCAGAATACAGCTGTTCTCAATCAAGAAATACAGCAAAATCGAGAGTGTGTTAATTCTTTGAAGGAGGCTACAGAATTTCTTTTTCAAGAATTGAAGGATGTAAAGGCAGTCATCTCCAATATGAAAACGATGGGTGACGATCACCAGAAACGGATAACTGAACTGGAGGACAAGCTCAATGATACGGAAAGGTACCAAAGACGATGGAACTTGAGGCTGTATGGACTGGCTGAACAGGAAGGCGAGGATGTTAAAATCCGGGTGGTTGAAATTTGCCGCTCTGTCATCCAGGAAAATGAGGAAGCCTGCCAACAGCACGACGTCAGCCACAGGGTTGGCAGAAAGAGTGTGGAGAAGATTCGGCCAGTTATCATCAGGTTCGTAGCTAGATCAACAAGAGATCTCATTTGGAAGAACGCCAGAGGATCGGAATATTTGAACTCGAGGAAGTTGCGGTTTGGGGAAGACCTGACGACAAAAGATAAGGAGGCTCGTAACAAATTGTGGCCGCAAATCGATGCTGCGCGCAAAGAAGGGAAAAGAGCTTTTTATGTGGGAGCTAAAGCAATAATCGATGGAAAAGAAGTTCGAGTGTAGTGCGCAATAGCGGCTTGCTACGCTAGGTGATGGTTAATCACCATCTTTGCTTGAGAGATTCATAGTTAAGGTCTTTTTTGCTATATGGGAGCGTTGGACTAGTAGATAATTTACATTATTATGTTTCACATTTTTTGATAGATTTCTTTAAATGGACTGGGTGACTTTATTTTTTTATTAGTTATGTTGTTCTACGGCGTTTAATGTTCCTTTCATTGCTCGTTTCTGTGTGCAATGTCATTATGTTTATATTCGTTTAATGTGAGGGGTATTCGTGACATGTTGAAAAGAAAAGCTATTTTTCTATGTCTTAAAAAATTCAAGGCCGATTTTTATTTTTTGCAAGAGTTTATTTTTTGCAAGAGTTTTTGCAAGAGTTTATGTTTATGTTTATGAGTTTATTTTTTGCGTCTCTTGCAAAAAATAAAAATCGGCCTTGAATTTTTTAAGATATAGAAAAATAGCTTTTCTTTTCAACATGTCACGAATACCCCTCACATTAAACGAATATAAACATAATGACATTGCACACAGAAACGAGCAATGAAAGGAACATTAAACGCCGTAGAACAACATAAATTTTTTGCACGCTTTAGGTTCTGACTACAAGTTTTGGAGGAATCAATGGGGAGATGATCTTTGGCTGTCCTATGGAAGCAGTAATTCTGCAGGTGTTGCAATTTTAAGAGGAATGTTTAAAGGGAAAATACTGAAAAGTAATGTACACTCATTTGGAAGATGGATAATTTTGATAGTTGAGATAAATGATAATATTGTTATTTTAGGAAACATTTATGGTTATAATAATAAAGCTGAGAATCAGAGATTTCAGGGATGATGTTAACATTTTCTAATGCTAATTTGGTTTTGGGTGGAGATTGGAACACCATTAGTGACCCCTTGTTGGACTGTCTGCCTCCACGACAGGTTAGACAGTATTCTTTTTCTTATATTAGCGACTTATGGTTGCATCTTAATTGTCTTGATGAATGGAGAGATAGGAATCCTAGTAAAGTTGAGTTTACATGGAGTAATAAGGATGGCTCCAAACAATCCAGAATTGACTTTTGGCTACTGGGAACTAGCACAGAAGGTTAAGGAAATTGATATAATACCTCCCATTCTTACTGACCATAAAATGATCCATGTCATATTTGGCTTTGATAGTTTGGCTGAAAAAAGATCTGGGTTTAATTATTGGAAGTTAAATAACTCTCTCCTTGGAAATGAACAATTTCAGAAAGATGTTAAAAGTATTATAAAGGAGTCTTATATTAAGGCAAATGCTTCTAAAGCGTTTGGTAAACATTGGGAATTTATGAAGTATTCAGTAAGAAAGTTTGCTATCAGGTTTGGAAAAGAATTGGCCAGAGCCAGAAGGGTTAAAGAGGATTCCATCATTAAACATATTATTTTTATATATGAAAAGCATAATTTATCTCAAATAGATAAAGACTTGTTAGTTAAATTACAATTAGAATTGGATCAAATATTTGAGAATAAGGCAAAAGGAGCATTTGTGAGGACAAGGCGTAAATGGTTGGAAGAGGGAGAAAAGAACTCAAAATATTTTTTTAATCTCGAAAAGAGAAATACTGAATTGTCCTCTCTTAAAAGACTTTTGATTGATGCTAAAATCTCAACTGACTCAAATGAGATCTCTGTAACGATCACCAGCTGGAGTGCCCTCGAGAGCCACCAGAGGGCGCTCCACAATAAACTATGATCTCTTCCTCACAAACTACATTTCCCATATTCACTGCCTGGACTCATCATCACTGATCACATTCACCTGTACCTCATTGTCACTGATTGTATTCACCTGTGTCTTGTCATCCTGCTAGTCTCAGTCTATTTATACCATGTTCATTCATTCACTCACCGCGAAGTCTTGTTTAAGTGTTACACTGCATTTCTGAGCATTATCCTCCCAAGTTTGATTCCTGTGTTTGACCTGTGGATTGTTTATCGTTGCTGACCCTTCTCTGCCTGCCCTGACCCTGGACTGTTTCACTGGACTCTGATTCTCTCTGCCTGCCTCGACCCTTTGCTTGTATCTGGTTTGTCTCTGCCTTGTCTCCGTTGCCCTGTTTGCTGTTGTGGATCCCTGCCTGTTTGACTATTCTATAATAAAGCCAGGCCCGGATTGGCTAATCGGGAGCACCGGGGGAATTCCCGGTGGGCCGGTCTGTTTTATTGGCCAGGAGGGCCGGTGTTGTCATGGCACTGGGTTGAATGTTTTACATAGGCTCCAGTCACAGCTTTCTGAGTGTATATTTTCTGATTGTATAAATCCACTTCAACTCTGCAGCATATTTTGAATTTTTTAGAGAATTAGGAATATATGACTTTAAAAGAGCGTCCTGCCCACATACATTGGAGTAAATGGATAAAAATGGTCTCATTTTACAGAAAACACTCTAAATTTTAACACAGTGGTGAAATATTGCATATATTTTATTGTATTTATTCACAATGTTTTGATAAATACATAAAAAATCTCATTTTTTTTATACTTTTTTTTTAATACTTTTTAAAAAAAAATCTGTAACTTTGGACCTGTTTTGTCTATGTCTCTTCGGAAAGTTTCTTTCGATTCCACTAGGTGGCAGTAAACAGGGGCAAAAAGAATTTTTTTGATAACTCATTGTACTGAAAAGTTATTGAGATTTATCTGAAAGGAGTCACAAGTGTACTTTTACAGTATCCATTTTTGATTACTAAAAGAATTGGGCATACTTGACTTTAAAATGGTGTCCTACACGCATACATTGGCGTAAATGGATGAAAATGGTCTCATTTGATAAAAATCACTCTAAATTTTAACACGGTGGTAGAATATTGCATATATTTTATTGTATTTATTCACAATTTTATGATAAATAGGGACAAAAAGTCAGATTTAGATTTTTTAATTTAGATTTTTAAATTTAGTTTTTAGTTGAGAGTCTGTAATTTAGGATCTGTTTGGTTTATTTACCTTCAGAAAGTTTCTTTTGATTCCACTAGGTGGCTGTAAACAGGGACAAAAAGAATTTTTTTGATAACTCATTGTACTGAAAAGTTATTGAGATTTATCTGAAAGGAGTCACTGGCGTCTCCAAATGTACTTTTGAAGTCTCCATTTTTTACTGCTAAAAGAATTGGGCGTACCTGACTTTAAAATGGTGTCCTACACGCATACATTGGAGTAAATGGATGAAAATGGTCTCATTTGATAAAAAACGCTCTAAATTTTAACATAATGGTAGAATATTGCATATATTGTATTGTATTTATTCACAATTTTATGATAAATAAGGACAAAAAGTTACGATTTTGATTGATTTTTAAATTTAGTTTTTAGTTGAGAGTCTGTAATTTAGGATCTGTTTGGTTTATTTACCTTCAGAAAGTTTCTTTAGATTCCACTAGGTGGCTGTAAAAAGGGACAAAAAGAATTTTTTTGATAACTCATTGTACTGAAAAGTTATTGAGATTTATCTGAAAGGAGTCACTGGCGTCTCCAAATGTACTTTTGAAGTCTCCATTTTTTACTGCTAAAAGAATTGGGCGTACCTGACTTTAAAATGGTGTCCTACACGCATACATTGGAGTAAATGGATGAAAATGGTCTCATTTGATAAAAAACACTCTAAATTTTAACACAGTGGTAGAATATTGCATATATTGTATTGTATTTATTCATAATTTTATGATAAATAAGGACAAAAAGTTACGATTTTGATTGATTTTTAAATTTAGTTTTTAGTTGAGAGTCTGTAATTTAGGATCTGTTTGGTTTATTTACCTTCAGAAAGTTTCTTTAGATTCCACTAGGTGGCTGTAAACAGGGACAAAAAGAATTTTTTTGATAACTCATTGTACTGAAAAGTTATTGAGATTTATCTGAAAGGAGTCACTGGCGTCTCCAAATGCACTTTTGAAGTCTCCATTTTTTACTGCTAAAAGAATTGGGCGTACCTGACTTTAAAATGGTGTCCTACACGCATACATTGGAGTAAATGGATGAAAATGGTCTCATTTGATAAAAAACACTCTAAATTTTAACACAGTGGTAGAATATTGCATATATTGTATTGTATTTATTCATAATTTTATGATAAATAAGGACAAAAAGTCAGATTTTGATTGATTTTTAAATTTTGTTTTTAGTTTTGAATCTGTATTTTAGGATCTGTTTGGTTTATTTACCTTCAGAAAGTTTCTTTTGAATCCACTATGTGGCAGCGAATATATAAAAAAAGAATTATCTTTCTATCACCTTCTTATCAAAAGTTATTGAGCTTGAATTGAAGGGAGGCAAAGTCTCCACGTTTACTCCAAAAACTCAAATGATTGCACTCATTACAAAATCAGGCTTATCTGTAAAATACTATTTTTACCATGCTACACTTAACAAGAGAATAAACACTTTAATCACCTAACTTAACCCATGTCATGTAATATATTAGCAAAATGAGTGAGGTATGAGAAAGTAGCAGTTTTCGTATTTTATTATACACAAAGATAAACCAAAATTAGCAAAAACACAACAGAAAGATAGACACGCCCAACTTGTAGTTTTTTTTTATTATTGCAATCGTGCAATAATTATATAATGCTTATAATTTAGAGTGTCCATCAGTGTGCCATTTTCTGAAACAGTTTCTTGATGGCACCAAGCACAAGGCTACATTGCACTTCACACAGTACATGGGAGTCTTTACTTTGAGCCCTGAAAGTTTGCACAAAGCACAGACTCTCCTCCCACTTGCGGCATCTGACCCAAAGTACTCTGGAAAACATTGCTCAACTGCTGTTGTGGCAGATGTAGATGGCTCTGGGGCACACGATGAGGAAGCGGGCGCCTCTGGGGCATCTGGGGTGCTGGACTGTCCGGCCAGCTCAGACACAAGTCTCTCTCTAAATTCCTTCTGGGTGAGAGGACTTTTGTTCTGAGATTTGCAGAGGTGCTGGTGAAGAATGAAACCGTTTACCACCGCAATGTCAACAAAATGAAAAAAAAAAGTCTTGTACCATTTTGTGGTTTTGTGCAGGACATTGTAGTACCCAATGAGGGCATCTGACAGGTCTACACCTCCCATGTGTTTGTTGTAGTCTTTGACTGCCGCTGGAATCGGGACTCTCTGCCTTTCCCATACACCCTCGGGATTCTTGACACGCCTGAGGACTTCGTCACCTTCATATGCCTTGTGCATTGTGGAACACATTGTCACCTCTCGTGTGTCCATCCACTTCACAAACAGAAGCTTCCCATCTCGGAGCCATCGGATGGTTCCCCTTTGGGCTCGGCGGCTGATGTCATTTACCTTAGTCTTGGGGAAGCCCCGCCGGTTGGTGCGTATGGTGCCACATGCTAGAGTCTTCTTTGAGAGCAAGTCCAAAAAAAGGCATGGGCTCGTGTAGAAATTGTCCATGAATAACTGGTAGCCTTTGCCGAGAAGTGACAAATCCAGGAGCTGCATGACAGAATCGTAACTGAGCCCTTTTCCAGTGGCCGAGGAAGACTTGCCTTCATAGACGAAGAAGTTCCACGTGTAACCACAGGCAGAATCAGCCAGCACGTAGAGTTTGTAGCCCCACTTGGTTGGTTTGGCTTTCATATACTGCTTGATGCCGATTCGCGCCCTTGAAGCCACCATCCTCTCGTCCACTGCTAGCTGTCTGTCTGGATGGAAATAGGTTTTGCATGCCAAGACGATGTCGTTGTACAGGGGCTTGATCTTGAAAAGTCTGTCGTAGGCTTCAGTCCCCTTTTTTCGGGAGTTTTCTCGATCATCCTCAGGATCACAAAGATGCAGGTTCCAAGAAATGGCCTGAAATCTGGACCTGGACATGACAGATTTTGGGAAGGGTAAGCTGTAAATTTCTTGACCAGACCAGTAATCAACGATGTTCTTTGCACCGAGGAGCCCCATGTAGATGACAAGTGCCATGTACGAATAAAGTTCATGTGCAACCAAAGGCAACCAAAGGAAACGTTTTCCAGCCTCCGACCTCTTTTGTGCAAAGCTGTTGGTGTTGTTCATAATGGTTTCCACCACAGAGCTTGAGAAGAAGAGCTGGAAGAGCTGCAACGGGGAATAGATCCTGTCCATTACAAGCTGCGCTCCTGGGTTTCTCTTTGGAAGGAAATTTGGTAGCGCTGGAACCTCATCCTCCAGACTGCAGTCATTCCACCTTTCTGTGCCACCATCCTCTGACATCACACTTGCTGACCTTTTCATCCCACGTACAGATGGAGCCCTCCCTCTGGTCTGCATGCTAGGAGTTCCACCTCTCCGTGGCTGCCTCACAGAATCACCAACAGATAGTGTGGGGGTCTTGGAGGTGTGGGGTGGGACAACCTCCTTGTTGCTAGTGCATGGCAGATCTGGCTGCCACTCATCACCACTGTCCAGACTGCAAAACAAAACAAAAGTATAAATAAACAGTGTATTCAGAAATGCATGCTAGTATTACACACACAAAAATAATTCACATATGCACACAACGGATTCAAAATAATAATTCGCATATCCACATAGGATGCACAAATACATGTGCACAAAAATAAAAGGAGCACAACTCGTGCATGCACCACATCAAATATGAATATGACTGAAACATGTAAAATGCATTTCATGTATAGATAATATATTATATAAACAGCTTTGGTGCATTTGCGTTTTGACACATATACACAATTTAATTGATGAACAAATATGTGCATGCATGTTCGTTTTAGTGGCTATGTGTGCTAAAATGTTACATGCAGATTTATTTTCCAGGCATTTATTCATCAATTGAACTGAAACCTGCATGCATCAATGAAACTGATGAGCAACACCTGGAAATATTGCATGCAACCATTGAAATTGATGAATAGCACGTGGAATAGCAAGCGCAAAACTACAATTTGCAACAAAGAAAAAACTTCTTAGCACGTGCGCACCAAACAGCTTAGCAAAGCCTCCCAAGCATATTTGAACTATGGCATGAATATATCCATGGTTATGCTCGTTTATTATTGTATGCATATGTTTTTGGGTGCAAAATGAATATCAAATATACATGCACAAACATTTACGCGACAA
Organism: Tiaroga cobitis; assembly: GCA_030578255.1. Taxonomy (NCBI): domain Eukaryota; kingdom Metazoa; phylum Chordata; class Actinopteri; order Cypriniformes; family Leuciscidae; genus Tiaroga; species Tiaroga cobitis. Next base: position 31,836,847 of record CM060601.1, on the reverse strand, counting down.
AAACAAAAGAAAGAAAAAGAGCACATGCGTTAGCAAAACCACCCATGCAAACGCGTGCGTTTTTGAATTAGAGCGCGCATGGTTTGCAACATTTCTCGATCTCTAATGCATGCATATTTTAAACAATTGTTGCATGCATTCGTTCATGAAATAAAAAAATATAACGTTTATAAGTTTGAATGTGTACTTACTCAAAGTCTGGATCCTCTCCTGCTTCATAAGCAGCCTGTCGGACAGAGTCGAAACTTGTATTACTACAAGTCTCAGTGTCGCTCTCACGATCTAGCTCCGCCAAAACAGCCTCCACACCGACAAAAACTTTTCTTGAAGCCATTGTCCAAAGACAAAACACTCCAAAGCACTCAATAACTCGAAAAAACACTGTCCAAATCACCAAACTATCCCAAACTTTTCTCCTACTCATCTGCGTAGTTCGCTGGCGCCAGCTGAAATTTGAAGATGAAGCCCCGCCTCCTCGTCTTTAGAAGGCAAAATCTCAGCCTCTGAATGGCTTAGAAACATGATCGAGGTGTCTATTGGTAGCTGAGAAGCTCAGCTTTCCTGACGTATGACGCAATATTTGATGACGTCATCAAAAATCGCGGCTATCGAAGACAATCAAACCTAAGATTTATCATAGGATCTGCTCTTATCCTGCACCGCATGTTTTGATCTGGACATCGGTGACATATTACAGTGTCATTTGGCCATGCATGCTCGTAGACATGTGAAAATGGTCTCATTTTGAAGAAAACAACCTGAAGAACGAGCTGATATAAATTTTGTGGCTAGTAGCTTCACATGGAGGAAGTGATTCGAACAGGAATATGACTCGTGTGTTTGCTTGTTCAAAAGACTCGATTCCGTTTTCGTGAATCTTTGGATGATAATGTTACTGTAATGTGTTGGATCGGTAAAATAAACTGCACAGTGATATTCTTGAGAGTGAGAGCTTTCATTTGATGTATGATTTGTCTATTTTTGGTCAGTTCATGTGATATAAAAATGAAATTTAATATTATTAATATGAATTTCTCGAGGGTGGGGGTCGTTGCGGGGGTCGAATTCAGACCTTATTATCTTATTCTATGTAATTTAAATACAAAAGTGATGGGGTTGTGATGAAAGCTGAGGTTCTAAGCTTTCCAAAAATACCACATATGTCTAGTTTTGTGCTGCACAACTTAGAGATTTTTTAAAATTATTATGATGATGCAATTTTGGACCCACCCGTGGGTCCGCAGAGTTGGAGTGGATAATGAACGTTGTGAAATAATTGCCTAATATTAACTCTAATTTGGTGCTGCGATGATTTGCATATCGCGACGATAACCGACCTCATAATCTGAGCTGCGTCAGTATTAAAACACCGCTCGTCGGCAATGGCAAAATGTTTGAGATGACCGATCAAAGCAAGCGGGATTTATGTTCACAGAAGCGCGAGCCGCGGCCGCGCGCGAATCCCAACTAGGGATGGGCGGATCGATCCTGTGGTATCGATAGATCGATATGCTCACGCTACTCATTTGGCATCGATTTCCTTAAAAAATATCGATATAAACTAAAAAAATATATATAATTGGGGGTGTATGTATCACTTTCAGCTGTTTTAGATTACTTCCTTAAATTACTATGTGCCGCGACACCCCTGGCTGTACCCATAGACAGTAAAAGAAAGGCTGTACCTGGCGGCGTATTGAGCTGGCCCATGTCCAGTGGCGGCTCCAGACAATTTTGATTGGGGGGGCAATGGGGGGTCCTGGTTATTTCAAGGGGGGTCTCATGAAAACCAACAAAAAATACAGTGGACACGGCTAATAACTGCATATTGCTGCTACTTAACAAAAACAACACAGCATATCAACTACTTTGTTTTTAATTAATTAATCAATTGCAGTTTGCAAACAATATGCTCGAACTTTAATTGCCATAGCCACACCCATGACAGAAAACATATTTACAAAATAGTATACTCCTCATCCTCCAATTCCTCGGTGCCCTCTGTTTCCAGTCTTTACTAAGAAATCCTATGAAAAATTATTTACAAAATCTTCTGCAGGACAGTTCAATTCTTTACAATAATATAATATATTATGAAAGAAAATGAAGCTGTTACACTGAGATGGTTTAGGAAAACCATAAAGTTTTTTGTACAGTCAATTAATTGTACAGGCAGCATTAAACCATCAAAGTTAAATGATTGTTTATAGCTTATGAATTTCCTAGCCTATATTTTCTTTAGCAGGGGGTTTCAAACTTTTTAATGGCAATGAGCCCTAAACAATACCCTTGTGAGATTCTTTATTTAGGCTTATAATATAATAAAATATAGGCCTAATATAATATAAAAAAATGAATTGAAGTATTTGAACTGATATAATATATCAGTTTAAATGCTTCAATTTGTTTTCATATTATATTATTATAATATGAAAACAAAACTGAAGCATTTACTGTAAATAGCTAGATCTAATAGCTAAATATTTTCAAGAAAAGTGAATATGTGAACTCTTTTATAGTAGCCTAATCTAACCATGCCTGAAACTATTTAAATCTATGTAAACTAATGTATTTTGACTTTGCACGCGGGTGTGTGTAATTGTTACCGTTCTGTGTCCATCATCCGTTATTTCCACCACTTTAATCAAACCACTCTAATTTAAAACATGATATTATGATTTTATTTCACATGACTTTGCGTTTCTCGTCGCCTCTCGTATTGAGATATTTGGTCCGCACACACGACTCACTGCCAATCACACGCGCTCACATCGTTCTCTTTCTATGAGACATGTAAACTGCACTCACCAGTTTGAGCACTGCAATTATTTCTCACATACAATCAAATGGATTTCCCCACACATTTCGCGTCAGTCCTCTGCGTGGCATAGCCTATTATTCTTTTCTGCGCGGCCGCGGCATCAGAAGTGCACGACCGCGCACGCGCGCAGCTTAGAGGGAACGTGATTCTTATGTTTATATATTTTGTATGTCGAATAAATTATTAATTATTATTGTTCTACGTAGTTTGAAGATAAACATTTTTAAATATTTATCCCGGATACATATTTTTTAATCAGGAAGGGGGTGGGGGGTCAAATGGGGGGTCAAAGCATTTTTTGGGAGGGTCTTGAGACCCCCCAAGACCCCCCCTGGCGCCGCCGCTGCCCATGTCACGTGATAGGAGACGAGCGAATGAGCGTCACAGCCGATGGTTACACACACACACACACACAGTCCAGTACGAAAGCGAGTCGGAGGGAAAGAAGAGTTACAAGAGTATAATATTATGGCAGACAAAAAACGAAGCGTGGTGTTGATGTATTAGTTTTTTTTTCTTTTTTTTCCCCCTTTTAGCTTTTTCTACCAAGATTGGTCTTTTTTCTTTATTTTTTGAGAAATAAGAAAAATGGAAATGTGTATTATTCATATTTAATTTAGTTTATTTCATTCATATTTATGTTATTTAAAATTTCATTATGTATTGACCATAATAAATTTAGTTTAAATGGTCTGTATTTGTCTTGTGATTTGTCTTAAATGTAATAATATTTTTAATGACAAAAATTGTCAATATGAAACGAACGGTATCGGTATCGGTATCGATATCGATGAAAATGCAAGAAAAAGTATTGGTATCGTATCGAATCCTAAAAGTGTGGTATCGCCCATCCCTAATCCCAACGCGACGCTTCACGAGATGCAAGTGGGCGGCTAAACTACGTAAACAGCTGTTTTAATTACGAAATAAGTTTTAAACGACCGAAAGAAATAATCAGTTTGTAAAGACTGTATCAATCAAAACTCAGCTTCGGGAAGGGGAGATTTACAGGTAACCTAAAGATAAAGAGACTGAGAAAAGAAGAATGAGAGAAGATGGAGATGAGAAATAAGAGCAGAGGAATAGCCTATTGCATACTGTGCCCAGATTGAGAAAAACTTTATTACAATAGATTCCTATTTAACACAGACATACATATGTTCTTTGCCAATGATGATCAGCAGTGTAAAAATAAGCTCAATTTAACAACGCAAGCACCTATATAATATATTGCCATTGTTATTGTATATATATATTTGTATACCTCGAATGTGTTTATATTTCCCCAGTATCAGCACTGGGACTTTTCACTGTTTGTATTACTTCACTTGTCTGGGTGGGCATATGCCCCCGAACCCCCAAGATCACTTTTCGGACCTCTGTATTTATAAAACCCTGTATACGGCTATTGCAATTTGCACTGAATAGAAATTTATATATTTTTAAAATACAATGAATAACAAGGCTGTACAGAACACTGCACTATTGCAGACTTATATGCTGAGGTTTCAATTACATTATTTTAATATAGTCAGACGGGAACTAAAGTGGGCCGGTCTAAGGCATGAAACTCCAGGGCTGAAAATGAGTCCCACTCCGGCCCTGAATAAAGCTGCATTTGGATCTTCACCTCCAAGTCTCGGAGCAGTCGCGTAACAATCTCTCAGTTTGTAACCAATTTTTATAAAAAATTATACACAAAAAATGAAGATATTGAAGGCGCAGGTTTTAATTCTACAGTAATAGATGAAGATTCAAAACATTTTTGTGATAGGGAAATAACACTGGATGAAATTCATAAAAACATTGCCAAATTGAAGAATAATAAATCACCGGGTAATGACAGTTTAACCGCCGAATTTTATAAAACATTTCAGGAAGATCTTTCTGTGTTCCTTTTAAAAGTTTTTCAGGAAATATTGGAAACTGAGAAAATGCTGCCTACTATGAATCAGAGCTTAATAACCCTTATACCAAAGTCGGGTAAAGATCCACTTAGTATTGAGAATTGGAGGCCCATATCTTTAATTAATAATGATACTAAACTGTTATCGTCTATATTTGCAGAGAGGCTGAAACTTTGTCTGGATACAATTATTGATGACTGCCAGTCTGGCTTTATGCGTGGCAGATATATTGGAAATAATATTCGTCTAGTTTTGGACCTAATTGATTATAATTTCTTAATTCAGGATGAAAGTTATATATTATTCATTGATTATTATAAAGCCTTTGACTCTGTGGACCATGCATTCTTGATGGATACTCTTGCTTTTTTTGGCTTTGGTAACTTTTTTATTAGAGCAATTCGTACAATGTATAGTGATTGTAATACTTCAATCAAACTGCCTTTTGGAACAACTCCCAGATTTAACATTTCTCGAGGTGTTAAACAAGGGGACCCTATAGCTCCTTTCTTATTTTTATTGGTTATGCAAGTGTTGTGCCTTCATGTTAAAAATAACCCATTTCAGGGTATTTGTTTATTTGACAAAGAAATAAAATGTTCACAGTTTGCAGATGATACAACCATATTTTTGAGAAGTGACAAAGAAATATATGCAGCACTTAGGTGTTTAGATATGTTTTCGTCAGTCTCTGGCTTAATGATAAATATTAATAAATGTGAATTGTTCCCTTTGAAAGACATGCCTGATGGTGTGGTGGAATTGTGTGGAATACCAGTTAAAAACCAAGTGTCTTATTTGGGGATCAAAATATGTAAAAATCAAAAGGAAAGAATTGACATAAATTATCCTCCATTAATTGATAAAGTGCAAAAGAAATTTAATATGTGGTTAATGAGAGATTTATCTTTGACTGGTAGAATATTGCTATCAAAGGCTGAAGGGTTGTCTAGATTATCTTATACAGCAATGGTTTTAGATGCTCCAAACTCAATTATTAGGCAAGTTAATACGAAAATGTACAATTTTATTTGGAAAAATGGGCCACATTACTTAAATAGCAACGCCTAGGGATGAGAATGGGCTGTAAATAGAGGTATATTAGGCAATTTATTTCATCAAGGTGGTTTAAATGCCATTGACTTTGAAGTATCTAATACTGTCTTTAAAATTAAATGGATTCAGAATTGTATCAAATCTAATAACAAATTGTGGTATTATATTCCAAATCAAATGTTTAACCAAATTGGAGGTATTAATTTTCTCCTCAGTTGCAACTTTGATATTAATAAAGTTCCTATTAAGCTATCTAATTTTCACAGGCAGGCTTTGTTATCCTGGATGCTGGCATACAAACACAATTTCTCTCCCCATAGATGTTTGATATGGAATAATAAAGATATTAAATATAAGAATAAAACACTTTTCTTTGAATATTGGTTTAGAAACAATATTTTATTAGTGACGCAGTTGCTTCGTCATGATGGTCACTTACTTTCATATGGTGCATTTCTGGATAAATTCGTACTGCCGATATCTGCAAAGGATTATGCAGTGGTTTTTGATGCAAAACCTTCTGGTCTTCTTCAGTTGTTGCGCTCTGCTAATGCTGTTGATTTGAATATAACTATTGATTTTAATTTGAGGTTAGAGGGTATAAGTATTGTTGATAAAAAATGCAACAATAATTTCATCAGACAGGTTTGTTGTTCATCTAGAATTCCTCCAGCTAAAAGTTTCTGGAATTCACGTTTTCAGGGCATTAAATGGGAGGAGGTTTTTATGGTTTCCAGGAAATACTGTGTCATTAATAAGATTCGTGAGGTTTCATTTAAAATTATTCATTGTATTTATCCAGTTAATCAGGTCATAAAAAGATTTAAGAAAGATATCGACTTGAAATGTCTATTTTGTAATTTAAATGACGAGACTATCTGTCATCTTTTTTTAAATTGTATTTGTACTAAATTGTTTTGGTGTGACTTTAAGATCTTTTTAAGGAGATTTCTGGAATTGACATTATTTTGGAGGATAAGGATATCATTTTTTTTACGATAAGCCTCTAGAAAAGAAAATTGGTTTTGTCCTTAATTTGTTTATTATTTTAGGTAAATATCACATTCATAAATGTCGATGGGCAAAAACTGCACCTGATTTTATACAATTTAAATTTGAGATTTGTCAGTATCTTAAAACATTGGAGGGTGCCAATGGCAACACCAAGGAACACCAAGGCAAAAAAGACTATAGACTGTTGTAAAGCCTTGAAATGTTATCCTTTTTAAGGGCCTTTTTTATTTTGTAATTAAAGAAATGTATCTGATTTCAATACCCCTATGTATATCGTTTTCTATATATATATTTTGTTGTATTTTTTTTTGTATTATTATTATTGTTTTGTATTTAATTATTGTATGTTTTGTTATTGAATAAAGCATTTAAAAAAAAAAAAAAGAAAAAAAAAAAGAAAAGAAAAGAGAGGGTTGCGGGTGTGTCTTGCTTCTTCCCAGTGCAGCATGCCATAGGTGGGTGTTTCTGGCACCTACATAGTATGGGGTTTATCCATCTTCAACAAAATATAAGAAAGACAAAGACAAAACGTTTAAAACTTTCAAACTTCATCAAAAAAATCAAACTTTCATTAGAGGATTTGAACATGACATTGAGGCGAGAACGCAAAGTCAGACAGATTGTTTGTATTACCTCGAGCAGTATACGAGAGGTCAGCCTAGGGATTTGATCCGAAGTTGTCAACATCTGCCTGCATCCCATGGTTATAGTAAGGCAAAATCACTACTTCAGGAGCATTTTGGTGATCCATTTAAGGTAGCTTCTGCCTATATGGACAAGGTGCTTTCCTGGCCGATGCTTAAGGCTGAAGATGTAAAGGCTTTACGGGCCTACAGTTTATTGTCACGGGAATGCTGCAACTCTATGGGAGTTTCTGCAAGTGATCTGAATGTACCTACGAATATGCAAATCATTGTGAAAAAACTGCCTTATAAGCTGAGGGATTATAGGAGAAGTGTGGCCTGCGATATTCATGAGAAGTTTCATCGTAGAGCTACGTTCTCAGATATTGTAGAGTTTGTTGAGAGGCAAGTCAAGATGGCGAGTAACCCTCTTTTTGGAAATATACAAGAGACATTTGCGAGTGGAAGAAATGAAGTAAAAATGGTCCGGTCTCAACCTAGTTCAAAGGTTAGAGGCAGTAGTTTTGCTACTACTGTAGCACCTGCTGAGAATAAGGTGGAGCCTGGGTTTAAAAGGGAGAAGAACTCGCTAGCGAAGGTTTGTTTGTTTTGTGGGGCTGGGCATTCGTTAGGTGCTTGTTTCAGTTTGGATAAAAGAACACAAGATGAGAAAATTTCCTTTTTGAAGGAGAACCGGATGTGTATTGAATGTCTGTGCATTGGACACATGAGTAAAGACTGCCGAAAACGTATGACATGTAAAGTATGCAATAATAGGCATCCCACGTTGTTGCATATCCACCCCACAGCAAAACCAACGAGTCCAACTCAGGCCAATGGTGGCTTGAATATGGCCAGAGATGGTGCTGTGGTGTCTGTTCAGTCTAGTGGCTTGACTGGGGCCGGTAAGCAGGATTGTACGCTCTCTATCTTGCCTGTTCAAGTGAAATCTAAGAGGGGGCAAGAGACCGTGGTCACGTATACGTTTTTGGACCCAGGGAGTACCGCCTCGTTTTGTACAGAGCGACTCATGACTCGGCTCAATCTTACAGGGAAGAAGTTGGGAATTCTCCTTAGGACTATGGGACAAGAGAAAGTGGTTGACAGTTACAAGTTGTCAGACTTGGAAGTAGGGATGCTAACAGATGACCGTTTGACCGATGGTTGACCGTCTCACCGTTAACCGATCAAAGTTGTCGGTAGTCGGTTAAAAAAAAAAAAGTGATCTCTAAATTAGGCTATTATAGACAGTGGACTAAACGCTACTACAGTTAGCCCTCTTATTCCAAGATATTTTTGTGTGAAGTGAACAAATCCCTCACACTCAATTTTCTGTTTGTACTTAATAAACCAATAAAAACATTTGGCGCGAGGTCACAGCGTTTGGGTTCGCGCGCTCACAAGGTTTGCGAAAAGTAAAGGCTACGGGCTAAAACACTAGAGGTTAGAGCCAGGGCAGACGACAGGATGAAGCGTGCAAAGAAACGTAGTGTGTGGGACCATTTCACCAAAAAGAATGACACAGTAAGTTGCAACTTGTGTGATACAGTGCTTATACAGTAGTAATACTGTAGAAACACATTACATCTACATTTCAGCGGTAACAGATAAGGTGATGATGATCATCATCTTTCTTTATTATTGTTAGCAATAACGTTACCTCAAACTAAGCGGAGTCTCTTCGGAGTTGTCATTTTCTTAAATGAGACGCTGCAATGTTTCAAATGAGCTTCTAACGCTAGACTAACGCCTTTATTTTCAACGCGATCACCTTGTACCCAAACCATTTCGAAACTAAGGAGTCATTTGTCCTCCGATTACATACAAGCTCCTTGGCGCCGCGTTTGCGGGACTCATGTTTCGCGCTGTAGGGGATTTAAAAAAAGTGACGTGAGTGGAAGCGCGGCGCCGGGGCAGTGTGTGTGTGTGTCAGAGTGTGTGAGCGGGAGGCAGAGAGAGATGCGACAGAGTTGCGAAATTGCAGGCGCGGCTCGAAATGGCTGTTATTTCAAATAGCGTGGCATATTTTAAACTAATCGGTTAACCGGTTTCAACCGGCTAATGAGGCTCGGTGGTCGGTCAAGAAAATTTTTAGTTTTCGCCATCCCTACTTGGAAGTCGCCGGGCTGGACTCGAACAACTTCTGTGGCCTGTCTGAGATTTTTACTCAGGAGAACATGCCGGTTCATCGAGGTAACATTCCAAGCTCAAAGGACCTTCAAAGATGGCCGCACCTAAGACACATAAAGATACCAGAGATTAATTCTGATGTGGAACTTCTGATTGGCACTAACGTTCCTCAAGCTCTGGAACCGTGGGAGGTGGTTTGTGCAGAGAATGGGGGCCCTTATGCGATTAAGACCATCCTGGGTTGGATGGTGAATGGCCCGCTTCATGGAGATTGTCATATCAATGAACAATGTTTGCAGCCTGACATTACAGTTAATCGGATCTCAGTGGCGAGGCTTGATGAGCTTTGGGAGAAGCAGCTGAAGGTGGATTTCCCTGAAACTCTGCAGAATGAACAACCTGGTCTGTCAGTGGAGGATAAGCGCTTCAATGAGTTGGTCTCAGAGTCTACTAAGCTCATTGATGGTCATTATAGTATTGGTTTGCCGGTGAAGCAAAGACACCTCAAAATGCCAAACAATAAGACAGTGGCAGAACAGTGTGCATTGAGTCTTAAAAGACGTTTGAATAAGGATCCATCTTTTCGCTGCGATTACATCGCATTCATGTCCAAGATGTTGGTTAACAGCTATGCAGAGAGAGTTCCAACCGAGCAGTCGACCCATTGTGATGGAAGGGTATGGTATATACCTCATCATGGGGTGTATCATCCTAAGAAGAAAAAACTGCGGGTAGTCTTTGATTGTGGAGCGACGTTTCAGGGGACATCGTTGAACTCACAGCTTCTTCAGGGACCTGATCTCACAAACTTGTTAGTGGGAGTGCTTACACGATTTCGTAAAGAACCTGTAGTGCTCATGGGAGATATTGAGGCCATGTATCATCAGGTCCGAGTGCCGGCTGAAGACTCTGATCTGTTAAGGTTCTTGTGGTGGCCTGATGGAGATTGTAGTCGGGAGCTGGTGGAGTACAGAATGACGGTACACCTTTTTGGTGCTACTTCCTCTCCTAGTTGTGCCTGTTTCGCCTTGAGGAAGTGTGCTGAAGACAATCAAAGGTTCTTTAGTTCTAATGCAGTTAACACGGTCTTGCATCATTTCTACGTTGATGATTGTTTGGTGTCCATTGGCTCTGAAGAGGAAGCAGTCTTTCTACGTCGAGAGCTTAGTGCCTTGTATGCGGAAGGTGGGTTTAAGCTCACAAAATGGGTTAGCAACCGACGCACTGTTCTCGCTACTATTCCTCAGGATGAGCGCGCTAAGGAGGTGACAGATTTGGATTTGAATAGTGATGCTCTGCCCATAGAGTATGTCTTGGGTGTACAGTGGTGTGTCCAATCTGACTCATTCAAGTTTAAAATCACACTCAAAACTCATCCACTCACAAGAAGAGGAATCTTGTCTGTGACGAGTTCGATCTATGACCCTCTTGGTTTCTTGGCACCTGTTGTTTTGTCTGCCAAGAAAATCCTCCAAGACCTCTGTAGGAGAAGTTTGGGATGGGACGAACCTTTGCCCTCTTCAGTGACTAAAGAATGGACGGCTTGGCTGGAAGAGCTTCATGAGCTTGAAAGTTGGGAAGTTAGTAGATGTTTAAAACCTGTGGACTTTGGTTTTCTTGTCTCTGCTCAACTTCATCACTTTGCAGACGCAAGTGAGGAAGGGTTTGGGACTGTGACTTACCTGTTGCTCCATGATGATAGAGGTCGAACCCACAGTGTATTTATAATGGGAAAGGCACGAGTAGCTCCTCTAAAACTCGTCACCATTCCTCGGATGGAGCTGACTGCCGCGGTGATGGCTAGCAGAATGGACAAGTTGTGGAGAAAGGAGCTGCAAATGGACCTTCAAGCAGCGCCGCCGCTCCCACCACGCGCATCACGCGCTGTGCGTAGGGCACCAATGCTGAGGGGGCACCAAAAATAGCCTAATGAAAAAATCAATCATCATATCGCTTAGTCATGATAATTATAATGCCGATATTATTTCAGTATATAAATATTATTAGGCACTTTTTAGGGATGTATATAACAAAACAGGTGGAACAAGAGTATTTAATTGCTCTAGAAAGTAACGATGGCGCCGCCGCCTCAGTGATCCGTTGGATTGCGCGTTAAAAAGTTAAACTGGCAACTGGGGGAGGGGGGGGGGGGGGGGGGATCATAAAGGAATTATGCTTAGGGCACCAAAATGGCTAGCAGCGGTACTGCCTTCAAGAGTCTGTCTTTTGGACAGACAGCACTTCTGTTCTGAAATATATAAACAACGAGACGTCCAGATTTAAAATCTGAAATATTGAAAATATGCAATGCATCCCAATGGAGTATGTGAATACGTTAACCAACCCTGCAGATCTAGCCTCCAGAGGTGTTAAAGTTCAGTCATTGCTAAAGACTGGTGCATGGCTCTGTGGTCCTGATTTCCTTCATGAGCCTGAGAGCAGTTGGCCCCAAAATCCTGAGACCTTGGAAAACACTCTGATTGGAGACCCGGAGGTCAAGGCTGTGATGGTGAATGCGGCTCAGGTTGAGCAGGTCAGTCCAGTGGAGAAGCTCATTGATTACTTTTCCTCCTGACTCCGTCTTAAAAGGGCTGTTGGTTGGCTTCTCAAGTTTAAGACCTTTTGTCTCTGGTACGACATCGAAAGCTGCTGAGAGGAAACCTTTCTAAATCGGACCAAAGCGCTGAGCAGTTGGAAAAAGAGCTACAGGTCCAGATGAAAGGATTTAAGGCTCAAGTGCCAAAGGGTTTTCTGTCTATGGAGGATATGGTTGTAGCGGAGTCAAGTATTATCTGTTTTTGTCAAAAAACAATGTTTCCGGAGGAACTGGCCAATTTGAAGAAAGGAGAGTGTGTAAAGAGGACGAGCCACCTCTACAAGCTCAACCCGATCCTGGATGGTGATCTCATTAGGGTTGGAGGACGGCTTTGTAGAGCAGCTATGCCAGCTGAAGCAAAACATCCAGTTATACTGGCTAAAGATAAACACATCTCCAATCTTATTCTCCGTCATGTACACCAAGTAACAGGCCATGGTGGACGAAACCACATGCTTTCTCATCTGCGTCAGAAATATTGGATTCCTGGTGCTTGTGCCGCCATCAGAATGGTTTTGGCTGAGTGTGTCATCTGTTGTAGATTGTCTGCTTCACCTGGACATCAGAAAATGGCTGACCTTCCTTACAACAGAATAACTCCTGATGAGCCTCCCTTCAGTCGAGTTGGTTTGGACTGTTTTGGACCATTTGAAGTTAAACGTGGAAGAGCTGTGGTCAAGAGGTATGGGCTCATTTTCACGTGCTTAGCGATGCGAGCCATACATCTTGAAGTTCTGTCTTCTTTGGACACAGACTCCTTCAATGGTTTCAGATGGTTTGTGGCGAGACGTGGTCAAGTCTTGGAAATCCATTCGGATAATGGCACTAAGTTCGTGGGCGCTGAGCGTGAATTGAGGAATGCCATTGAGAATCTGAATCATAACCTCATCAATGACGTGCTGTTACAAAAGAATGTGAAATGGGTTTTTAATCCCCCAACAGCATCCCACCATGGCGGTGCTTGGGAAAGGCTAATTCGGTCAGTCCGTAAGGTGCTAAACTCTATTTTGAAGACTCAGACACTGGATGAAGAAGGCTTGGTGACAGTGTTCTGTGAGGCTGAAGCTATTGTTAATAGCCGCCCTTTAACCAAGGCATCAACAGATCCTCAAGACTTGGAGGCCTTGACTCCTTACCATCTACTTCTGTTTAAGTCGCAACCGTTGTTGCCACCAGGATTGTTCGAGAAGGAGGATGTTTATAGTCGTCGTCGCTGGAAACAAGTGCAGTATATGTCGAATTTGTTCTGGAAGCGCTGGGTGAAGCTCCAGGAGATCTCGTGGTGCTGGTGGATGATATGGCACCTCGTAATGCGTGGATTATAGGAAGAATCATGGATACTGTTTCGGACAAAAATGGACTGCTGCGAAGTGTACGGATTAAAACTAAGACAACCTATCTGACAAGGCCAATAACCAAAGTCTGCCTTCTGCAGGAAGCAGAGGAGCAGTGAAGATCCTTGGATATAGCGGACATGAACTTTGACATTAACAGGACCTTTAGAGGACTAACATTTCACTTTGCATTTCTAACTTGTGTTTGTCTCCCACAAGAGGGTTGTAGTGGTGGTCAATTATTACTATAAAATAATTGGGGGCCGGAATGTAGGAGCCATACACTGGGTTTGTTTAGGCTTTTATTATGTTTTCTCTTTTCTTTGCACTACTTGTGTACATGCACGCGCTTCATGACGTCATTGGTTACTGTGGGCGTGACCGGGGGTGTGGTGTCTGTATTAATGTGTGTGTGTGCTCACCTGTGGGCAATCTTGGGTTTGGATCATGGCTGCAGGGTGAGCATGGGGAGAAACTTTCTGTTGACCGTTACCACTGTTGTTCCCATCGATACTAACATCTTTCACTGATGTCTCTGAGGTACCTTTGCACTGCTTACAACATGCATCACTCAAAGTAAGTGATTGGTTTTCTATGTATGTGAAATCGCGTAATAAAGAGACTTAATACGTACAATGGTTCAGCGTGACGTGTCTTCAGTGTAAATTCTCATGTTTCAGCCTGCTGCGGGTTCGAGTTGTTTTGGTTGTGTTTTGACGGCTATTCGACATCTTTTAGATGCAAAATTGCTTGCTGGGAAGTATTTAACACATTTTAGATTAAATAGGCTAGAGTAGTTTCTGAGCAAATTTATAAAGTGAAGGGACGAACATTTCAAGTTGATCTGTTACATGGTTAAGAGCTATTTAAACTGGTAAACTGATTTTTGATATATATAATTGATATAAAAAAGCATGTGTCGAAATACTATTTTTGATCAAGTGTTGGTAGTAAGGAAAACTGAAATGCTGATTCATAAAATATTGTTCTATTAATTTCTACCATTTTTGAACTAAACTAAAAAATGTCCAAACTTATGCTTTGGTGTGACAAACTTATGCAAGATATTTTGAAGAATGTCGGTAACCAGGCAGTTGATGGGCCCGATTAATTTTATCGATTATATCGATTAATTGGTTTCCCATATTTTTCTATATATCTTTGTAATGGGGTTCGTTGTAATGGGAAGGAGGAGGCGGGAACCGGCCAACATTTTAATTTTAAAGGTTTTAATAATGAAATAAACAAATACAAAATGAAAGTAAAATACAGCAGCCCCTCGCGGATGAGATGCGAAACCGGTGCGTCTCACAGCTGTCGTTCATTATCACTCACGCCACCGGCCTCCCTCCGCTCTCTCACGTCTCTCGGCCTCGTCCTGCTCGCCACAATCTTCTTTTGTGTTAAGAAGATGAAAGAAATTCATAAAGGTTTGGAACAACTTGAGGGTAAGTAAATGATGACAGAATTTCCATTTTTGGGTGAAAGATCCCTTTAAGTATTTGGTACAGCTCACTTTTTATGAGCACTTAACAGCATGTTTAGTGGCCCCTAGTGGATGTATTTGGGAACAATGTTAGGTTTCCATTCTAACCAGTTGGGTTTGTAATAGCTTTGGGAAATGTGTTTAAGCAGTTACAAAGATAATCAGTCAGACACATAATTGGTCAAATAGGCTTATGTAAAATGTATTTTAAAGATTGTTTACAGAAAAAAAACCCCTCAATTGTTGGCCACCTGCAATATCATCTGTTGACCCACATGTTCACTCTCAGAAAAAAGTTGTACCCTACTGCCCCAGTGACAGCTTTGTAAATTTTTTTTGGGAGTGTTGGTATAGTATTGCAGGACCTCTGTTCAAAATGTATGAAATGGCTTTCAGTAAGTATATCTATATTAAATTTATAATCTAAAGTTGTAACACAACAATCTGTGGTGATAAAAGCTGAGTAGAACTTCGAGAATTAAATTAAGAATGCTTATCAATTTCCAATGCATTCAGAGTTGTAATTCCAAGAATTAAAATGGAATGACATTTTTGAGAAATTCATATACTTAACTGATGTTAGTGTAGTTTATAATAACAATTAGGCCTATATATAAATATGTTATTACACGACATATGATTATTTCAGATGTTCCAGTGACTTGGGTTGTTGTAAGGGGAAAGAATATACAGTTTGTACAGTAAAAAATCGTTATGTCTATGGAAATAGTCAAAAAATTAATAAAAAAAATTTTTTGGAGTAAATGTATTCTACTAATAAAATAGGCATGACTAATTAAAAATGTAATTATTTTTGTTTTGTCACACAACTTGTGATGTTGTGCATTCCGAGGTAATGCAATTTCACTGTAGTATGACTGGAATTAGTTTTAATTGGAATTCATACATTTTCTACCGTCATTAAAGTTGATGTACTGAAAGGGAATCAATTCTTAAATTCAGAATTTCGTCCAACCCTGTATGACACAATCGATTTCAAATTTATGTTTCAGACAGTTTGCCATGCTGTGGACTGACTCCCTTCTTCCAACACAGAACATCAGAACATGAGCCACTGATATCATATTAAAGGTCACTGACGCCATATAGGAACATGTCATTCCATTGTCTTGTGACATCTAACTCAGCATCAACTTAATCCATTTAATATACACAGTCATTTCAGATGACCTGGATCCATAAGCACTGTAAATTCTGTTATATTAGAATATGGGTTTCTGCTGTTTGTTTTTCATTAGGATTGTGTGATTATTTGCACCTGTCCATAAAATTAATTTCTTTATCTTTTTAATTTTTCTGTTCTCAAAACATTCCCATTTCTCAGTTCATCATGCCTCACATGTTCTGGAGGAAGGTGTGTGTGTGTGTGTGTGTGTGTGTGTGTTTGTGTGAGTGAATTTGGTAGTTGATGTCATGATTGTGCATTATTGTTGCAATAGTGTATTATGAACAGCAGATGGCTCTGTGTCATAAACCTTTTCTCAAAGCAGTCACTGCATAAGAGCTAATATCACTACATGGTTCATCATTCTCCGAGCTATTCAAATACCTGCTGCTAATACACTTGTCAAATGCCACATTTCGAATCAGATATAAAACCATTTATATAAAACCATTTCACACCAGGATTTAAGTTTCAATTAAATATTAGCTCAGCTTATGAATGCTTATTAGCTAATCAAGTCTGTCACCAAGAAAGATTTTATGTTACTATTTTAAAGAGCTGTTTTCTGTGTCATTTGACGTAAATATGATTGGTACAGAACGTGCTTGACCAAAATATGCCACATTTTGCATTAAGGTATGCTGAAAATACAGCATTTCATAAGTCACATTTTCTGCAGGCAAAAGCCATCTAAAAGGCATATGCATGCATGCATACAACCTGCCAAAAGCATTTTCACTTTAAAGTTTATAATGTGTAGTAGTGGATTATTCTTGACAGCTCTATGTAACAGCATGTCCGCTGTGGGTGTGTTAATAATTAATTTGCTTGATTTTCTTTGTTCAGGGTCTTTTGAACAGCTCTATCTTCAGAGACGTTCATACAGCAGAACATTTTCAATGTTTTTCACTGTATTAGACCAGAGAGCCACGAATGCAGGTTCAACCTTAGTGTAGTGTTATTTTTTTTCCAGCTTGCTATTTAATTTTGCATGAGGTAGTTTGCTACTGCTAGACAATGAGATTCTAAAACGCTATAATACATGTAAACTAATAAAATCACATAGCATTTTTAGCTGGTAAAAACTGTTTTCCTCTTATATTAGCACATTAATTAAAAAATAGTAATAAAATATTCAATTAGACACAGAAACAACATTACCATTTTTAAGACCTTTTCCAAGCAGTTTTACAGGCGTAATCACACATGCAGAATTGGAAATAATTAAAACAGCACAGTAGTGGTGTTTTACAAGTCGGTTATTTAAAAGGTTAGGAAGCACATCAACAGCTGACCCATGTACCAGGGCCAAAGGACTCTAGTGCTTAAAAGCCATTAAACTGCATAATTTATTTTTTCTCAATAATGTAGGATAAAGTTTAAAATTTCAAGATGTTTAGCTCCAGTCGTTTAACAGAGATATTGTGTTCGCTAAAGGAAACCTTTCAGACCTCTTCTGGTCTTACCTGGCCATGTATTTTATTGCTTTCATCTCTCGTATCATGACGACGTATTCCATGCACAGCCTGAGCAAAAGCGAAAGGGTCACAAGACAGGCTTTTTGTACGCCTATTCAACCAATGAGTCCTTTTTGTAGACGCTGATGGATGTATTTCTGTATTAATTAACATTGTACCAAACTTGGTTACACTTTATTTTGATGGTTCCCTGTAGACATTCTGTTGACTTTAAGTAATGTTACACCTAAATGTCAACTAACTCTCATAAGAGTACATGTTGAATATTAGTAGACTGTTTGGGGTAAGGTTATAGCACAGTAAGGGGTGGTTGGTAGAAAAAGAGTACGTTTACATGACGTACTTGTTCTGATTCCTATGTTCCCCTTGTCTTGTGTGGACTTTTGTCATCCATGTTTTGTGAGGACGGAAGGTGCCCACTTGAAGACCCTAGAGATGTCCCTTACTCGGCTCAATCCAGACGGTTGTCGTGCTGGTCCACTGGGGAGACCACACTGTAGTTGCAGCCGCCGTGTGTGCTGACACGTCAAGTACACTGCAGCCGTTAACGCCGGACAGAAGGATATTCACATTACCATATGGAAAGAAGCGTAAATGGATGTAGAAGCATAGGTTACTCTAAAGCTACGTCTTAGTTGGTGCTTGTCTTGGCGAAAGCTGAGTACAAATCAGGGTGAAGTTTTAACATCTACTCTCATATAATGGAAATCTTGTAGTCCCTTGTAGTTGTTGTTTATTAGGCTCCCCAGGTGTTTCTGATTAGCCACGCCCCCTTGTTATCTTGTTTAGTTGGTTAATCTCTGTATTTAAACCCTGTGTCTTGTATCAGTGTTTGTGGGTTCTTGACTTTGTAATTCTATTTATTTCTATTTATTCTATTTAATAAAAACACTGCTGCACTTGGATCCTGCTTCCTGCTCTGCATCATTACAGAAGAACGACGACCCACCATGAATCCAGCAGCACAGATTATGCGTCTCCGTCAGGGACACCAGCCCATTGAGGAGTACATCATGGACTTCATTGAACTAGCACCTTTTGTCATGTTTTGATGAAGTGTGTTTGATGATATTTTTCCGAGGAGGGCTATCCGAACCGCTCAACTCCCGTATACCACTTCATCATCCTAGCTGGAGATTAGAAAAATATATTGTCCAAGCTCTTTTGCTGGCCGAGCCTGCGCTTCACGTCAGTCCCGCCGAACCTGCGATCCTTCTGCCAAGCCTGCACTTCACATCAGTTCTGCCGAACCTGCACTTCACATCAGTTCTGCCGAGCCTGCACCTCACGTCCGTCCTGCCGAGCCTGCACTTCACGTCGTGCCTGCCGCACAAGAGACTGTACACGTCGTGCCTGCCGCACAAGAGACTGTTCACGTCACGTCTGCCGAGCCAGAGACTGTTCACGTCAGGTCTTCCGAGCCAGAGACTGTTCACGTCACGTCTGCCGAGCCAGAGACTGTTCACATCACGTCTGCCGAGCCAGTGTCTTCGGACAAGATGGCCGCCGCCGAGCCAGTGTCTCCGGACAAGATGGCCACCGCCGAGCCAGTGTCTCCGGACAAGATGGCCAAAGCCGAGCCAGTGTCCCCTGGCCGCCCGAAGGGTTGTCTACGCCCTGGCCGCCCGAAGGGTCGTCTCCGTCCTGGTTACCTGCACAGCCTGCTCCGCCCTGGTTGCCTGCACTGCTTGATCCGCCCTGGCCACCTGCACAGCCTGCTCCGCCCTGGTCGCATGGACAGTCTGCTTCGTCCTGGTCACCTACTCAGCCTGGTCCGCCCACGCTCCACGGCCCAGCCCTGCCATGGCAGTATGCTGGTCCCGTTCCCCTGCATGGGCCCCCCCCCCCCCCTCCCCTCCCCTCCCCTCCCCCTCCCTCCCCCTCCCTCTGTGCCTCAGTTGTTGTTGGTCGGTCGTTGTTGCTTGTAGCTGTTTCCTGTTCCGTGTTCTGTTGTTTGCCCTGGATTACCTGTTTGTTTTATTAAAGGTGCCCTAGAATTTGAAATTGAATTTATCTTGGCATAGTTAAATAACAAGAGTTCAGTATATGGACATGACATACAGTGAGTCTCAAACACCATTGTTTTCTCCTCATTTAAATCTCGTTTTTGAAAAACATCACTGAAAAATAGGCGAATCTCCAAACAACACCGGCTGTGACGCAACAGTCGGGATCATTAATATGTACGCCTCCAAAAATTTGCATATGCCAGCCCATGTTCAATGCCGGGCAGAACTGCGCAGCCGAATCACCGGACATTTCGTTTCGTTTTTATTCACACATCATCCATTATATCATTTACACACAATTTCAGAAGGAACAATGGTCATATGTAGGTCGCGTGAAATGGGGAACCCCAGAGAAGCTATTAAAAGCTTTTAGGAGGGGGCCCAATAACATAAACATACATAATATACAAGTTCTGCAGGTGAAGAAACAAGTGAGAATCATAGGAAAAATCAACGCTATCTCACGACCAATTCGTACGAATTCGTACGAGTGATTAAAAAGCGGCTAATTCGTACGACCTCACTCGTACGAATTCGTACGATTTGTCTAAACCCACGTGATGGGTAGGTCAGGGGTAGGTCATTCGTACGAATTCATACGAATTGGCCAACTCGTAAAATATGTACAATTTAGCCCAAATCGTACTAATTCGTACGAGTGAGGTCGGATGAATTCGTACGAATTAGCCACCTCGTAGAATTCGTACGGATTGCCGTGAGATCGGGTTGGAAAAATGGCAGATCATAGAAACAAATGTTATGTTCCAGGCTGTGCAGGGGATGTGAGGACTTTTCATACCCTTCCCACAGAAAAGAAATGTCAACAGGCGTGGTTGATGTTTATCTATAATCGGATACCGCAACAGTTTAATTCGAAGTTGTTAGTTTGCTCTGCCCATTTCACCACGGACTTATTTTCTAACCTGGGACAATATCAAGCAGGCTTCTCTCAGCGTCTCATACTGAAGATTCAATTCCATCTATATTCCCGCAAGCGGTAAGTGATTTTATTAACGATAATTTACACTGTGTTATCTAGATCCAGCGCAAGATCCTAGTACAGCAACAAATAGCAAACTCCAAGTAACGAGCATTCATAACTGAATAGTATGACAAAGTATTTATGCTGAGGTTAATATTTCTTGCCTGTGTTGTCATATAAATCTACAAAATAATACTGTAGATACACATGTAAATTCCCTTTTGTCAAATAATTTTACTTTCGTCTATTTCATCAACAACACGTCAGGGGCTAACTACATTAGTTTAGTTCTTCACAGATAATGTTAGCTCGATCCTTCTAGCTAATGTCACAATCTCCACCACATAAGTTGAAGCTATATTTATTTGACAAGACATCTAACGTTAGTCCATTTGTTAAAAAAATTTTTTTTTTGAAAACTGACGTATGATTATTTTGCACGCTTGTAATTCAGAGTGCACCACAGCTCTTGCGTACTAATGATGTAGGCTGCCAAACAGATGATTCTATCGTCATGTGTAAGGGAACACAGATGTCTTTGAACACAATGAGGCCGCAGTGAAACAGCCAATCAGAGCAGAACTCCTCATTACTATTCATGACCCTTCCGAATAAGGTAAAAACAGACCATTTCATTCTAGGGCCAATTTCTAGAGTTGAAAATGGACATGTAAAACCATATCTGGACATTTTAAATGCCCTTAAATAAGCCACATACCCTCTATGTAGATATAAGAAACAACATTTAAATATTATTTCAACACATTCTAGGGCACCTTTAAAGTATTGCTTGCATGTGGATTCTCTCCTCGCTTCGTTCCTACCTCATCGTTACAGTACTAAAAACAGGAAAGTTTTGTCAAAACGTTCGCTGTTCACACGGATCCGCAAAAACGGATAATTTTCAAACGGTATCATTTTCAAAAACTTGCACTTTGAATCCTGTTTTCAAAAGTTTGCGTTTTCAGGCCCCCACAATGCCGTTGTCATGTAAATGATCTGCCAAAACGCATTAAAATATTTACATTTTTAGTTGATGGCGGTGTTGTGTAAATGGCCCTTAAGTTGGCGTTCTTGCAAAGTTTCTTAGTCAACAGAATGACTAAAGGGAACCATCAAAATAAAGTGTTGCCGCAAACTTTTTAAACCTTTATATATTTTTTAATTATTTAATGTACATTTTTAACATCTATACTTTGTTATACCCTGGTATTTAAAAAAAAATCTAATGGAGTGACTAAATTTGTCATATTTCTCTCTTCTGTAACAACTTGAAGGTGAGTAAATGATAGAATTTTAATTTTTGGGTGAACTATCCCTTTAATGTTATGGTCTTCTATGTACTGTACCTCTAGAGCTGGGGGCCGGGGCCAACTAGGGGGCCTCAGTAAACCTTCAAGGGGGCTACAAGATGACCTAAAATTATTTAAATAAAACAATCACACAAAAATCAATATTGTAATCAGATTGTCCCCTTAAAAACTATTGTTTTTGTTCGAGAAGATACAGTTCTTAAAAACGTATTGTGGTTAGTTCATTTAATATTTTAACACTCCCAGTTTTTGAAAACAGCATTGTCATAATTACAACAGAAATACAGGTGGAAATATCTTAGCCTATACCTATTTTGTGCTGAACAATACAAGCTCTGAGTGAAAAAAAAAAAAGTTAAGAACCTGGTCTAGAAGATATAATAGTTTACTTTGTCATTTCAAACCCTGAATGGGAAAATGGTCCATAGAAACGCAATGTAAAATGAGGGAGCTTAACAAACCATGACCTTTTGGAATGTCATTTTTCTGTAAAAGAATCTTCTCACAAAGCTAATAGTTACTCCTTTGCTTTTAAATACCAGTGGTTTCTGCCGTTTTGATTTTTGTGTCCAATCTCTACACCTAATTACCCACCCTGACATAGACAGCACGTTTCCTTCTGATATGAGAAATTTAGAGGTGATTGAAAAGTTCAGTCATCATTTGTTACAATATGACCTTCAGAAGACCCCTGATGCTTTATCATTTCACAGACCACTTAATACTATAATTGCACATCACATTTCCCCCTTATAAAAGTCTATTTTAAAACTTGCCCATCTGGCAGAATTTGAATAGGAACAGATAAAGACAGCCTACCAAGATAAAATTTGTTAAAACCCTAGGCATTCAGTCCAAAAGATAACAAGCGCATCTTGAAGGATTTATTTTTTATCTAAGCAAAATAAACTAAAAGGACAAAATAGAGGAGAATCACTACAAAAGTTGTTCCCCGGTAGAAATATGAACAGAGAATTATTCATGACCTCAGTCCATAGAAACTTGTACAAGAGTGACGCTACAATTTGTCAGCTCGCTTGATCTTCAAGAGAGGAGGGGCGAGTCCGATCCTTTGCAGCGAATCATCTCTAAATAATTCAACACGCTGTAACCATCAAACTTGTCACTCGCTTATGTTTCATTGCGTTGAAGGGGCTCTATTGATTGTGCTGCTGAGATTCACATTCTCTGAATGACTTAACAACAAATAAAGAATGTCTGGGCTCCATCAGCTTACCGTTTATTTATTTGCACTGATTTATTTATTTGAGTAAAAAGTTGTTCTCCGCCTTTTTTTTTTTTTTTTTTAGATGACAATGTAGAAATAAAAAGCAATGTAAAAGCTAAAACAAAGTGTCTTTGCAATATTTGACAAAATATTATCATCTTTGTGTTGTCTCATTAAAAACTCAACAGAGAAAAGTTTGGTGCTTTTTAGGTTGCAGTTTTCATGGTTGGCGAATTAGCATACATTTTTCATGCCATTTACAAGCTCTCGTATCTTAAAAGCTGTGTTTCAGATTAGCATAAAATGCATCGGTTCTGCTCAAAGAGGTAAAAAATTGTGCACTGAGTTGCCAGGGAAACCAGCAAATGTTTGCAAATGAAGAGGAAAGTCACTGTGCAGAATGAAATGTATTAGAAACTGACATTGTAAGCAAACTGAGTTAAGTCAACGATGTCATACCTGCCTTTTGCTCTCATTTAATCCAACCGTTTTCATGTTGCACATTTGGAATACCCACCAAACATATGCATCATCCAGGGTGCCCATGATTATGGAAAAAAATGGAAACAAATCAATAGAAATTGTGATTTCTTGGCCTGAAACATTTCTATAGGCCTATAATATAATTTTTTCTCTGTAATGATCTGCTCTAAAAAGCAAAAGCTATCAGCTCATTCTATTTTTTGTTTTTGAATGTTTTTTAGTTTGACTTACTTCCGAAAGTTGTAACTGAATTCAATTTTTTTCATTTTAATTAAAATACATTGGACAAACCAAATGGATAAGCACAGTCAACTAAGTTTAATTTATTAAAAGTTATTTAAAGTTTATTACAACTCTACATTTGTTCATTACGGTATTACGGTTCATACCCAATTAATTTGAAGGTTTCACACCTTACATACAAATGCAAATTGGCATCTCTGTGAAATCATTTATATGTAAATCCTTATCCAATCATCACAAATAACTGGAAAGGTCATGGAAAAAAAATTAAAATTCAATGGTGGATTTTTGGGATAGCTGCTATCACAACTGTGCAATACGACGATATCTGCCTAACTTTTCATCTTTCCCAGATCATATTCCTGGTGGTCCTGTAAGCCTTCACTGATGATCAAACATAGTTATTAGAGTTTGTCATTAGAGGCTTCCAGTTGAACAGGGAGACAATGGGAGTTGTGTACCCCACTGAAATGATGGGAAATGATAAATTGTACTGTGCTGAACTAGTTTAAGGCGTACGGCTTGCTATTGTTTATCTGGTAGAGACGAACTTCACAAAGAGAGCCAGGGGAACAGCATGAGCAGTAATATCCATCAGCAGCTAGTGAGGAACTGCCGCTACATACTAGCTGAAAGACCTCCAACGTAATTTTGATTCACTTTGAAACATTTCCATATTTGTTAGCATGTATTTTCCGTTGCTTTTGTCCTATTTCTTAAGGACAAACATATAGAACACATGCTGATACATGTGAACAATTTATTTCCTGAGGATAGGAATTCTACGTTGTTTCTTTCTTTCTGTGAATTAAATACTTTCACCATTATTGTCCAGGACAACTGTACAACAATACATGGAGTAAATTGTCACAATGGACGACATTAAACAGCTAATGGACTTTTCATTTTAAAGAGTATTATGAAACCCTAATGAAAACTCTCTCAGGCGACAACCAGCGCCAGTCTCCCCTAATGCTATTGTACAATGAATTATTTGACCAATTCTAGAATATTTATCAGATCGACTTCCTTCAAATTAGACACTTTTGATGTTTTACGATTTGTGGACCAAATCTGTTGTTCAGACAACTCATAGCAAGCATGTTATGTATTTGTAACTTATGATGTAATATTTAAGTTTAACCAGTAAAAGCACTGAAACTGTTTAGCAGGCTTCAATGGTTTGTTTGAATGCACCCCAGAAGAGCTCGGTTTTGGCTGGTGCAGGCTGCTTTGCTGTTGGAAGATCTCTCCAGGGTAAGTGCGCTGTACGGTAATCTCGCTCTGATGGCAGGGAAATGCTGTCTTTGAACAAAGAGCCTCTGCAGCAGAGAAAAACCTCCCTTATGGTTGAGATGTGATTAAAGTTTCTCTCTCAGATCTCTGTGTGTCTGTCGAGGGGAAATGCGTTTGCTCAAAGAGAGATCCGGGGAGTCTCTCGGATTTGATGGGTGGGTGGAAGAATTTGGGGAGCTAATAGTAAAAAGAATACTAACTCACTAAAAAAATCCTATCAGGCTCATGACAGCTACTGTAAGTGACTGTAACCACAAACATGGATGGGACATGCAATGCACAAAATTATGTCTTTATGGGACAATAGTCATATTTTTCTGACATTTACTTGCAGTGCGGGAAGATGAATTCAAAAGGTAAGATATAAAAATGCAATCTTTCAATTGCTTATATATACAGCAATTTCATAAAATATCTCCTTTTTTGTTCCACAAAAGATTTTTCTTTTTTCTTTTGGTGAACTATCCCCTTTAGAAAGCAGTTGTAACTCAGCGGTCATTATGCAAATGTATGGCCTGTGTGACGTCACAGATCCAGTAATATAAAAACAAGCTGTTTTTTGTGCTTGATTAAATTAATGCTTTGTTTATAATGAGGAGGACGTTTAAGCTATGAAACTTGCTGGAAGTTTTAATGGTACAAAGACCTCTTATATGTCAAAAGATCAAAGCAAATCTGATTTCTCATGTCATGACCCCTTTAAATGAAAAATCAGAAATGTTATAACTTGAACAGTTTCGAAACCAGGTTCGCTGCACAGTCTGCATGGACACAGTAGGCTGTGAGCAGAATTGTATGCTACAAACTGTGTCCTTTTAATCATGGCTGTATTGTTACATAAAGAGAAGCCTGGAGTCTAATAGGCATGCTATGTATAATTACTGTAAATGCCAGGCTTGCTCAAAATGCTTGTATAAAAAAGGTTAGGGCAGGCTACTCAGAGCCATATTTGTCACACAGTAGGTAACCGTTAGAGGTTTCAGAGACATTAAGAGCCTCAATCTTGACGTTATGAGTCAAGCCATTTTTAGTTGGTAGTTGGAGTGCAAGGAAATCTCTTTTATTCCATTTCTTCTCCTCTTTCCATGTTTGCAACCAGCATTTACCTTAATGGCAATATGAATGTTAGCGATTTTAGAGAACAGAGGACCAAAAAGCGAGTTTCACAATGATAACAGTCTTTAATGGAAATGAGGCACGAATCACTGAATTAAATAAGGAACATAAATCTTCTCTGGATTCTCAGGTAACAGTCCCAACAGAAATCTTCACTTGTAGAAATGTAACACAAACAGCAGGACGTAGAAAGTACTGTCACTGGGAAACTTGAAACGCGGCCACGCGTTTGGCGAGGCTGAGACCCCAGTGCGGACTGCCGAGAGAGAGACGAGACCCGTTGAGTGTACCGTAGACTGGATACAACGTCTGGCCAGGAACACAGCGTCTGAATTGGCAGGGCAGAGTTACGTGAGCGGGAAAGATAACAGATGAATCTACCAGCTCAAGGCGAAGCATCCACACGAACCACACAGGACAGGACAGGACAGGACAAGACGCGACTCTTGATGAGAGAGGTAAGAGCAATGTTATCTGCATGTATAGTTTGCAATAAACTGACAAAAAGACAGAGAAAGAGAGAGTTAGAAATAGTAGGAAGCATTAGAGGAAAGGAGAGACAGGTGAGGGGAGATTAAGGTAAACGGGAACAGCTGAACCTGATGAGACAAAAGAGAAAGTGTAGAGAGTGAATGTAATGTGTGACCACAAGAGGGAGACAGAGAAGGGAGGAACCCGGATCATGACAGTACCCCCTTCTCAACGAGCGCCCCCTGGCGCTCCCGAGGAGGAGGACTGGCGAGAACGGAGGAACTCATCAATAAGCGAAGGGTCCAAGATGTCCCGAGAGGGTACCCAGCTTCTCTCCTCCGGCCCATACCCCTCCCAATCGACTAAGTACTGGTGACCACGACCCCGGCGGCGTGTGTCAAGGATGCGACGAACTCGGAAAACAGGAGAATCATCAATCTGAACAGGTGGACAAACAGGACGAGAGGGCGCGCGAACGATGGGTTTAATATGTGAAACATGGAAAACAGGATGGACCCGACGGAGATAGGGGGGAAGGCGAAGTCGTACCGCGACAGGATTAATGATCTTAATAATACGAAAAGGCCCGATAAAACGGGACGCCAACTTACGGGACTCAGATTGTAATGGCAAATCTGCGGTGGAAAGCCACACACGCTGGCCACGAACGTAGCGCGGACTCTTAACCCGACGCCTATTGGCGGTGATGCTCATGCGAGTGTTAGAGCGACGAAGTGCAGTTCTCACCCTCCTCCAAGTGCTTTTACAACGGTCAATATAGGCCTGAGCCGACGGTGAATTGGATACAGTCTCCTGAGACGAAAATAAAGGAGGCTGGTAACCGAGGCAACAGTGGAAAGGGGAAAGACCCGTAGCAGAGGATGGGAGGGAATTATGCGCATACTCTGCCCAGGCCAGTTGCTCAGACCATGACGTGGGACAACGATGAGCAAGGCTGCGGAGAATGCGGACAACAATCTGATTGGCGCGTTCGGCTTGCCCATTGGTTTGGGGATGAAAACCCGACGAGAGGCTGGCAGTAGCCCCAATGAGACGGCAAAATTCCTTCCAGAAGAAAGCGGGGAATTGCGGACCTCTATCAGAAACCACGTCGGTAGGTAACCCATGTACTTTGAAAACATGATCTACCATTATCTGGGCTGTCTCTTTGGCAGATGGGAGTTTGGCGAGTGGGATGAAACGTGCGGATTTTGAAAAGCGATCGACAACAGTTAAGATAACCGTATTGCCAGCCGACGAAGGAAGCCCGGTAATGAAATCAAGAGCTATATGAGACCAGGGTCGAGCTGGAACAGGGAGCGGTCGAAGCAAACCAGCTGGGGGAGAATTGCTGGTCTTGGTTTGTGCGCAGGTAATACAAGAGGCGATAAAGCGACGTGTATCGCGTCCCATAGTGGGCCACCAGAAGCGCTGGCGGATAAAAGCAAGAGAGCCCCGAACGCCGGGATGGGCAGACAACTTGGACGCATGTCCCCATTGGAGAACAGCGCGGCGAACGGACGTAGGAACAAAAAGGAGATCCTTAGGACAGTTACGCGGCACGGAAACCTGAGATAGAGCGCGTTTGACTAACCTCTCGACCCCCCACACGGCGGTACCCACGACACGACCGGGAGGAATAATAACCTCAGGGGTAACGGCAGCGGTGGGGGACTCAAAGAGGCGAGAAAGGGCATCAGGTTTGACATTCTTAGAACCCGGGCGAAATGAGATGGAAAAGTCAAAACGCGTAAAAAACAGAGCCCAGCGGGCTTGACGGGCATTGAGTCTTTTAGCCGAACGGATGTATTCTAAATTTCGATGATCTGTCCAAACGACGAAAGGAACGGGAGAACCCTCCAACCAGTGTCTCCATTCGCCCAGCGCCAAACGAACGGCGAGCAGTTCACGGTTGCTAACATCATAATTTCGTTCGGAGGGCGTGAGGCGATGAGAATAAAACGCGCAGGGATGTACCCTTCCGTCCGTAGAAGAGCGCTGAGAAAGGACGGCCCCGACCCCGACCTCCGAGGCATCGACCTCAACAATAAACGGTTCCGAGACGACGGGAGAGACTAACATAGGAGCGGAGGTAAAGAGGGTCTTTAGCTGGACAAAAGCCGCGTGAGCAGCCTCTGACCATCTAAAGCGGGACTTAACAGACGTCAGCGCAGTGAGGGGCGCGGCTACTTGGCTAAAGCCTTGTATGAATCGACGGTAAAAATTGGCAAAACCAAGAAAGCGTTGAAGCGCGACCCGAGAGTCGGGAACGGGCCATTCAGTGACCGCCCGGACCTTTGCAGGATCCATACTGATTCCCTCTGCCGAAATGACTGAGCCCAGAAACGTAACCGACGCGACATGAAACGAACATTTCTCCGCCTTGACAAAGAGTCGATTCTCTAACAGACGCTGAAGGACTCGACGAACGTGCTGGACATGAACTTGAAGTGAGGGAGAGAAAATGAGAATGTCATCGAGATAGACAAATACAAATATATTTAGCATATCTCGTAAGACATCATTGATAAGGGCTTGGAACACGGCAGGAGCGTTGACCAGACCGAACGGTAGAACCCGGTATTCAAAGTGACCGAGGGGCGTATTAAAAGCGGTCTTCCACTCGTCACCCTCCTTTATACGAACAAGATGATAAGCGTTACGAAGATCAAGTTTGGTGAAAATCTTAGCCCCCTGTAGGATCTCAAAGGCTGACGACATTAAAGGCAAGGGATAACGGTTCTTGACCGTAATCTCGTTCAGCCCTCGATAATCGATACAGGGACGTAACGAACCGTCCTTCTTTTTGACAAAAAAGAAACCTGCTCCGGCGGGTGACGAGGAAGGAACAATAGTACCGGCATTAAGAGAATCGGACAGATAATTCTCTAGCGCCTTCCTCTCGGGAGTCGATGGCGTGGCCCCTGGAAGAAGGTCGATACTACAATCGTACGGACGATGGGGGGGGGAGAGAAGTGGCCCGGGCACGACTAAAGACCCCTCGCAGATCGTGATAACCCTCCGGAACTCCAGACAAATCACCGGGCTCCTCCTGAAAAACAGAGACAGAGGAAACAGGAGGAACAGCAGAGGTTAAACACTCAACATGACAAGACAATTTCCATGACAGAATGGATCCGTCGGACCAGTTGACGTGGGGATTATGTTGTACTAGCCACGGATGACCAAGTACCACAGGAGAAAAGGGGGAACGAAAAATTAAAAAGGAAATTGTCTCTTTATGGTTACCCGAGACGGTAAGCGTCAGAGGGATAGTCTTCTGCTTTATCCTGGGAAGGAAGCTACCATCTAGGGCATAGAGGGGGGTAGAGTCTTTTAAGTTTATGAGAGGAATACCTTGTTTCTGAGCCCACCCCTCATCGAGGAAATTCCCCTCCGCCCCTGAGTCGATCAGAACCTCGCAGGAGACAGATGAGACGGGCCACCGAAGAAGTCCCGGAAGGGTAGTACAAGACTTGGATGGAGAGTTCCTAGACATCACGCTCGCCAGTAACCCTCCACCTACTGACGAGCTCTGGCTTTTACCGGACAGTTAGTGACAAAGTGGGTGGCTGAAGCACAGTACATACACAAACGATTGGTAATGCGTCGCTCGCGCTCCTTAGAGGTAATACGGAGACCACCAAGCTGCATGGGTTCTGGGTCCGTGTCAGAAGCATGAGGAGAAGCGTTAGTGGAAGAAGTTGGAACCAGGACGGCTTGGGACCTACGTGCTCTGTGACGCAAGTCAAACCGCTTCTCGATCCGGATCGCCAAATCGATGAGATTATCAAGTCGGGCCGGCACCTCGCGCATGAAGATCTCGTCCTTAAGGTCAGGATTCAACGCCTCCAGAAAGCGCGCAACCAAAGCCGGCTCGTTCCACCCGCAGGATGTTGAAAGGGTGCGGAACTCAATGGAGAAGTCAGTGACAGAACGTCTCCCCTGGCGAAGAGACGAAAGAAGTCGTGAAGCCTCCTCGCCATGTGCTGACCGGTCGAAGACACGGATCATCTCCTGTTTGAAAAGCGTGAAGTCAAGGACGCAATCACCCTCTGCCTCCCAGTTGGCCGCTCCCCAGTCCCGGGCCCGTCCAGCGAGGAGAGAGATTACATAGGCGACCTTGGCTCGCTCCCGGGTGTAAGTGGCAGGCTGTAACGAGAAAACTACCTCGCATTGAGTGAGGAATGAGCGGCATTGAGTAGGCTCACCGGAATAGACAGGAGGGTTGTTGATACGTGGTTCAGAGCCCTCACGGGTCTCAGAGGCGGGTGGCTCGTGGCGTACCAGATGAACCTGATGAGAGAGGTCCGCCATCTGATTAGCGAGAGAATCGACAGCCTGGCGAGCGGTGGATATCTCCTGCTCGTGTCTGCCCAGCATGGCACCCTGAAGTTCGACTGCCGCTTGAAAGGGAATGCCGCTCGCTTGGTCCATTGTGGTCAGTTTATTCTGTTAGCGATTTTAGAGAACAGAGGACCAAAAAGCGAGTTTCACAATGATAACAGTCTTTAATGGAAATGAGGCACGAATCACTGAATTAAATAAGGAACATAAATCTTCTCTGGATTCTCAGGTAACAGACCCAACAGAAATCTTCACTTGTAGAAATGTAACACAAACAGCAGGACGTAGAAAGTACTGTCACTGGGAAACTTGAAACGCGGCCACGCGTTTGGCGAGGCTGAGACCCCAGTGCGGACTGCCGAGAGAGAGACGAGACCCGTTGAGTGTACCGTAGACTGGATACAACGTCTGGCCAGGAACACAGCGTCTGAATTGGCAGGGCAGAGTTACGTGAGCGGGAAAGATAACGGATGAATCTACCAGCTCAAGGCGAAGCATCCACACGAACCACACAGGACAGGACAGGACAGGACAGGACAGGACAAGACAGGACGCGACTCTTGATGAGAGAGGTAAGAGCAATGTTATCTGCATGTATAGTTTGCAATAAACTGACAAAAAGACAGAGAAAGAGAGAGTTAGAAATAGTAGGAAGCATTAGAGGAAAGGAGAGACAGGTGAGGGGAGATTAAGGTAAACGGGAACAGCTGAACCTGATGAGACAAAAGAGAAAGTGTAGAGAGTGAATGTAATGTGTGACCACAAGAGGGAGACAGAGAAGGGAGGAACCCGGATCATGACAATGAAGTTATAATAATGGTGCAACTCCCACAATAATTTGAAAAGCCCACCAGTTTGTCATCAAAACCACTTTGTGACAGCGGGTCTGCCTACATCCAGTCACTGTGACCCTCTCTCCGGCCCACGTCCAGCCTCGAATTGAGGCATGTGAAAATAGAAAAAGCAGCATGTGACGAGGCACATCCAACGCTTATTGTGCCCTTTCACCACTACTGTATAAATCTAGTGTGGTATGTCTTATGTTGCTGAACGTCCTCCAAAGTACATGCAAGAGGTGTCTTGAAGTACAAGCTGCTTGAAAATTGTGTCACGATTTCTTCATTTATGTCGTTACTGTATGGTTTTCTTCTGTGGAACACAAAAGAAGATCATTTAAAGAACATTAGTAACCAAACGGTTTTGACTTAAAAAAATATATATCTCAAAATATCTTCTTTATACAAGCCATACAAGTTTGTAACGACATGATGGTGAGTAAATGATGACAGAATTTTCATTTTAAGGTGAACTATCCCTTTGAAGACTTCAAGGTTTGGCTGGTTAGCTTGATCCAGTTATCCCTTGATAGTGTTACCACATTTGTCTATATCTGGGCCCATAAAAGCATACTTTTCAGGACAAATTTAAATAATATTATACAAATCCTATTTTGTTGGTTGTACCACGCAGAAGTTTAAATAGATTTTTATTTTTTAGTAATGCTTTTTTTTCTTTAAGTTATCTGACATTTTTTACTTTATTTCCCCCCGAAAAATACCAGAACACATTTTTATTTAATTCCTGCTACATGTAGCTCAAACAGTATAGAGCTCGATTCCCAGAAAATTGTCAACAAACTGCCTGTTTTTGTTTAGTTCTTTTGTTTCAGTTTCCCACTCCTCGTTTGTTACTATGGTTTCTGATTAATGAGTCATCACCTGTTCTCATTTGATTTCAATCACCATTGTCTGGTATTTTTCATGTATCAGTGAAACATGCTGCCTTCCTGGACTGGATTAACTAAGTTTGTTTTATTAAATAACCTCTTTGTTTATTGAAACTCGTTTCAACGTTTTCATCATCTTCATCTGGACCAAATCGTGACAAAAATTCATGGACTAATGAAAAAACTAAATGTGTGCCTTGAATGCAATGCAAGTATCTAAAAGTGTCTGCCAAATTAAAAACATGACTATCATAGAAGCATAGGCGGCCTTACCTATATTTCACCAATTGAAACGGGCCCCGCCCTCCAAGGGGGCCCCAAAACACTGGCAAAAATCCCATTCATTTTCTCCATAGGATATTGATTTTCAGCCATAATGTCTAAACCATCCGAGGTAGACAGACCACAAGCTACGAGATTGTGAAATTAAAGTTTCTGCTCCAATAAAAACCACAAGTCAGTATGAAATCAACATTGTTTTAAGAAAAACGTGTTTTATTTGCAATCATCTGGAGAAATACTCTTTTACTGTCTATGGAAATACTACACTACCCACAAACCTAAGCATAACACTGAGGTCTCTGATTGGTCAAACTCGCGGTTACCATGGCGACGTTTACCTCCCCGAGAACGGCTTAAGTGATCTGAAGCATAATACCAGTAGTTTATTTGTTTATAAATTTGCCTTTTTTGCCGTTAAGTTAAAATGTTATTTTGAGCAGGAAAATAATTTTAAGAGGAAAGTAAAACGTAGCCTACATATGCCAGTGGTGCTGAAAAACGAAAAAGGAATTGGACAATAAAAGAAACGCTTTATTCAGTCTACCAAAAGTGACCTCTTTCTTTGGTCCAAGCGAGATTACAAAATCGCTGAACAAAGATGAACTTATCAGGGCATTCTCAGGACTCAAACACAGAAGGGTGGATTTCTAAAAAGGGCTCAGGTGAAATCTACGCCCGCCGCCCAATGAGCTCAGCTGTCCACGGATGCGGAGCCCATCATTGTATTTATGTTCGGTTCAGTGTCAGTCAGACACGTTTTCTTCTTTGCTTTTGTTAATAATTTAAGTTGAGGGGAAGTTTGAGCTGTTTATTTTATGTCAGCCCAGACAGCTGAAAATATACTGCGCTAATCAAATTAGTTGTCCGTGAAAGGGCGAGGCTTATTCCAACGTAAAACGCTGTATAATTTTATATAATTTTAATCAAATAAAGTTGGATAACTTCTATGTTGAGCTGCCTGTTCTTGAAGCTGAAAGTGCACGTAATAAAATAATATACCATTGATGCAAACCAACAGGAATCCTTGCTTTTTATGCTCTATTATGTTTATGTTTTATATTAGTAGGGCCCCATATTAGTTATTGAAACGGGCCCCCGAATGCATAAGGCCGCCACTGCATAGAAGAGGTGTATTCAAGTCTTTGTCTGTAAAGTTAAGTCCAAAGATGAAGGAAAAGGTTCCAATAAACAAAAAGCAATTTTAAACAAAACGAACACAGATAATCCACATGCGAAAAGGTAACATGCAGTGTGAGCACAAACATACAATACCCGACAAAGGAACAGAAAACCATGGCTGTGTCTGAAATTGCCCCCTATACCCTTAAAAAGGGCCCTATTTGAAGGGACAGCCATTTGTAGTGGTGTCCGAAAGCATAGTGGATGTTATCAAGTGTACTCTGTCAATCTCATAATGTACCGCAATAACTAGTGTACAATCGATGTAGGCTCAACGGCTAGAGAATACCCATAATGCACTGAGACCATTGCGCTGAAGGAATTCCTGCATCTCACCTGAAGATGGCGTCCACAGCTGAATTATCCATCCATCCATTTCCAAATCGTTGGTCCAATGTGGCTACAGCGTACAGGCTAAATTACTTTTAATTGATTATTAAAATGCTTAATTAAGGTCTATACATGCTAGTTTCTTTATCAGAGTTCAAGATAAATATTTTCATCTTACTATACTGGAGCTGTCAGTTTGCTAATTTTCAATGATTATTAAACCGCAAGCACAAACTATGCAAAAGCGGCAGCCCTTCCGGCTCACTCAGTGTCCAAATTCTCTTACTCGTTTTCATTCACTCCTTCAAGTGGACTATAGTGGAGTAATGTAGGGAATAGTGAATGAGGGTGTAAGGGGAGATTTCGAACACAGCCCAAGAGGAACTTAAATACCCAGTAATGATGAACCAACTACAGACTGGTGTGTGCTCGTTAATGAATGTCTATGGTAACAAATGACTGGTGGGAAACTAGAACAAAAGAAACTGGTAACTGAAGAGAAATAAAGAGAAACAAACTAAGGCTGAATCTGAAATCGCCACCTTAAGCCTCAATCACTATTCCCTACATTAGTCCACTAATACTGTGCACTTGTGAGTGATTGAAAACGAGTAAGCGAATTCGGACAGTCCTTGAGCTCACAATGGCTGTACACTCGTTATTGTGGCGCAGTGTGGGATAGAATGAGTGCACTCAATAACGTCCACTACGGTTTCGGACACCATTACAAATGGCTGTCCCCTCTTATACTATCCTATTTGAGGGTATAGTGGGCAATTTTGGACTCAGCCTGAAAGTTCATGAAAATGAAACTTAAAAACAAAAAGAATGTGACTGTCTAACTGCATTTTTAATGATTAATGTTTCATGTCATTAAAGGGTCACTCCACCCATTTCAACATTAATCTTTATTGAAAGTGGGTTATATATGTAGTCGAAATGTAAAAGAAATTTTGAATTTGGTGCCCTCTTGACCGAGAAAAGACAGAAAATAACTTTAGGGCGCATTTGTATGTAAGACAACAACTCCCACAATGCACCACTTTGCACAGCTCCGCAAGCCACTCCCACTAATCCAGAACAGCGCAAACATCAGAGAAATCACTCTTACGTCTATAAGGCTAGCTGCCAAAAGAGTTTGAAATTCATTTCACACAAAATGTCTAGTTAGTTGGCTGTGGCGAGCAGGACAAGGGACGTGAAAGGACGACGCGAGTGATAATGAATGACACCTGTGAGAAGCAGCGGTCTCATATCTCTCACGGAGGAGCGGAAGCACAAAAGGAACAGGCCTGATTTTATGTTTTGTTTCTGTTGTGTGTGGCCAGCTGGCTTATACTTTTGTTTTGTATTTGTTTATTTTACTATTAAAATGTTTAAATGTTCGCCGGTTCCCGCCTCCTTCTTCCCACAACAACGAACTCCGTTACATTGGCAAACTCATTAGCGAATTACTCCTCGTTTGTATTTCTTTCTATATAGTGAATTATTGCATGATACCTGGATGTTCAGTCAGAACAAATGCGGTGCGACACTAGGATGGTTCACATCACAACACAAACGTCCGTGTGCTCGTCTGATTCAGAGATTTCGTCCAGGAGAAATTGCTATCGTTGAAATTCTCTGCAGCAGACGGACTCTATCTGTGTCCGTAGCGCACAGCGAGAGCACAGGCACCAGCAGTCCGCCCAGCTCGAGCCCGTCCGGGCTCCTCGTCCGCCTCCTGTTCCTCCATCAGCCTCAGCTGCTCTTCACTATATTGCGGCTCGTAAAGATAGCCACGAGCAGCGGATTCGAGCAGCAGAATTTCAAAATCCTCTACTTCCATATCATGTTTAGTTTCTTCCATATCGTGTTTAGTGATTTCTCTCGTCTCAGGGGAAAATGAGAGAGTGTTGCACGACCATTCAATAGTATGACTAGGTTTCTAACAATGGAAAGCTTAATGCAAATGGGTGGAGTGTCCCTTTAATATGTTTATTTTATAAAGCTCCTTTCTACCAACTCAATGATGCTTTACAATACCACAATACAATAAACGATATAGTAGCATACAGCACACAATACAGAAGTATATATGAAAAAGACCCTGTAGTAAATATTTTACCAGTACTCATTTTCACAATTTGTCAATTTTTGCAAGACTCTTACAAACGATAATTGGACTATGTTACTGTGTCTGCTGCCTTTGATGTCACAGCTCATTCACATCAAGTGATTGGCTTAAAAACAATTCTATAGATTCAGAACTGAGTGTCCATTAGGGAAGATGGGACATTTCAAACCGCATACCTCTGGATGGGATCCTGCACCAGCTGAGCGACTGCCAGATACGGCTGGCTTGCTTTCTCCATGACAGACCTTATATGCTCTGACTGTTCTACTGATCTAAAATAATCCCCTCATCTGCATAGACACTTCTTTGACACCTTCCCAACATGCTTAGGCCACCACATCATGATTTGTTAACACCATCTGCAGTTTTGCAACCTCAACCCCTTCACACTTTACTTCACTTTAAACTTTGCTCAAAGAAAGAAAACTTTCAGAAAAGTCTCCCTGAGAAGTGCCACCAATCTTTAATCCCGCTGGATCTGTATTCATTCTCTGCTGCGAGATACATCAGCAGAATGGTCTTTTACACCTGCAGGCATCACCATATGGAAGCCCAAGTTACTTTTCTCATGTAGCATTTCTCATGCAACCTACCAGTGCCAAATTGCCAGTGGAATCGCTGAGGGCACCAAAGAGAAGCTTCCCATAATAACTAGTTCACCCATCCCACAAAGCCCAGAAACATAAGGCATCCTGAGGAAGTCAAACCCACAGGGTACTTTCCTACTAGAGCTTTTGATGTAGACATGAGTCCATTTGACATCAGAGTGTGCTTCATTTGGTTGGTATGAAAGTGGTTTTATGAACTTGGGTGAACTACACTGCCCTACAAAGGCAAAAGACCTTAACTCGCTAGAGTGTGGAACTGAGAAAAATGACTTTAAAGATTTTTTGTTGTCCCGCCAAATTAATTATAGGTAGGACACTGAAAATCTGGCAATTAGATATTTAAGTAATGAAAATTATCTACATAACAAAATTTTGAGCTCAAACTTGACTTTTGACCACTATTTTAAAGTTACTGGACTCTGCCTTTGTATTGTCAGCAAAAAGTGAGAAGTCATGCCAAGGCAAAAGGCAGTAACTTCCACATTATCAATATTTGGTTGCTGATCACCATTAACAAAATCATTAAACACAATCTAGTGATCATGGCATTTATTTTGTATGATTTACAATTACTTAGCCTTCTAGTTATTGTGCTTTGGTTGCATTCTGGTGGCCCTATTAATACATTAGACATGACAAAATACGTCCATAGCGGTAAAGACTAAAGAGTATCTTCAAGTGGTACCGAGTGGCATAAGACTTGCTAAACACGCGTTATAATGTAATGTAGGCTAATGATAGCGATAAAACAGATCCTCGCGCACATTCGATCCGGAGACTGGTTAATAGCGGTGGATCTGAAAGCACATACTTTCACAGGCGAGATTACCAAGATTCGTGTTCGAAGGTGTCACGCTCCGTTCACGAAAAGTAGCCTATGCAGTGCTTTACCCCTTAGGACTCAGTAGGGAGCGCGTTCTGGACTACTTAGACGACTAATGCATTTATAGCACAACCTTCTGTGTTCTGCGTCTTTTCAGTATGTGTTGGTTTCAGCTGTCTGCCCTAGTATTGTGCGTGCACTTCGCTCTTCCCGCGGATTTATTCCGGACGCTGTGTTTGGTAGCCTATGCTTTTAACAGCTGTTCTGATGTTGTAGGCCTATGCACCAGCACTTCTTGCTTCATTATGTTGTATGCACCAATATACCCTTGTTGCTTCATTATTATCACTCTGTGATATATTAGTCCCGCGTCGGCTCAACCGTGTTCAAGGCGGAGCTGAAGGCGCCGGCGATGTTTTGGCACTCTGCCAGCTAGATTCATGATTGTTTCAACTAGGTCCGGTACCCGAACTGGTTGAGGCGGGGCTTTAGTTCTTTGTTGTATTGACCTTCTTCGGCATGTGTAACATTTTTCTGTCAACTCTGCATATATCCTTCGCGATCCATATCGCACGTTTGTCGATGGAGTGGGTTAAGAGCATAGGCTACTAAATGTTCTGACCGCATTAGTGCAGGACAAAGCTCTGAGGACATAAGTTACAGGGACGGATGGTAGCTGTACAAAGTACACAGGCTACATCGTAATTTCAATTTTAATGGAGAGTAAAACAAAGGCAGAACACCGTATAATCTGATAGGTAGCATTATTTGATAGAACGCCAGCACCGTAACTTCATAGTGACGCGCGGCTAAACAAAGGCAGAGTGCCGTAACTCAAAATTAAGCCAAAGAGCCGTAACTGGTGTTACGGTGTTCTGCCTTGGTTTCTCATGGGCTTTTGGAAGTTACGGTTAAGACAAACCATTATTTTCTCGAAAAAACAACGGAATTGACTCAAGATACTTATCCACGTGATAACCCAGATAGCAACATAGTGTCGGCCCAGATCCGGCCCACATCTGATACGCGTTGAATCCACATGTACCAGATGTGGCCCGGATCTGAGCCGACACTATGTTGATGTCTGGGAAAGGAGGTCTTGAATGTGCCAAAAATATCAATAACTCATTTTCGACCAAAAACGAAGTTACAGTCTTTTGCCTTTGCACGGCAAAGGTCTGAGGTACGGTTCATGTGAACTTCCCTGCGATTTGCAGTTGGGATAGGAGCAACTTTTGGAAGTGAACTGCACACTAAATTCTGGCCAATACCAGTAAGTCAGTTATTAATACAAATATCCTAAATATATCTATATCTTAAATGCTATTCTTTTGAAATTTTGATTCATCAAAGAATGTAAAATGTATCACGGTTTCCACAAAATATAAAGCCATAGAATGATTTCTGAGGGATCGTGTGACAGTTGGCATAAATTTTAACAGTAATAGTTTTTACTGTATTTTTGATCAAACGAATGCAGCATTGGTGAGCATACATAAAAAACTTCTTTCAAAAACAACAAATACAGAACCCAAACTTTGAACGGTTGTGTATTTTGCAGCCCTAAATAATATGCATCTTAATTTGCATTTATCTTAGCTGTTTGTCTATTAACTGCATTGCATTCTTTGGATTTTGTTCATGCCTCCATGGTAGAATCACTCTTCTGGACAGTTGCAGCTACTCAATTGATGATGCAAACAAAAAAGAAGAATGTGACCCGTGGGAGCAGATAGAGGTGTTTGCAGTCGAGTTTGAGATCAGACCAAGCAATCAAACCAAGTGTGAGAGCGGCCTAAGATTTAGGCTTATGATCTCAAATCCCTCTCTGATTAACCGATAGAAAGGAGTCTTACTAACTAGCTTATTATATTTTCAATGAGCCAGTCAGTTTCAGGTCAAGATGGAACTCATCTCGACTGGTCACCCACCTATACCGGGCTAAATGATTAATCAGTTTGTGACACTTATATTGTAGCGGCGCTGACATTTTTTTTTTAATTGTGCAGTTTGCATCTCCGCTTAGCCTCATTAACACCGGTATTGTCAGCCATGCATTCTTTCACTGGCGAGTCCTCCCAGGACCAGTGAGGATAAATCAGAGAGACTGCCTGGAGTGCTTGTTAGTGATACACTTCTTTAATCAGATAAAGCAACTTTGCCCAATTTACCGGCTGCTTAAGCACTGGATAAAGTGAAGAGTGAGGGCTGGAGGCCCGTGGGCAGAGCGAGACCTGCTTACTGTATCTGTAAATAAGGCTGTGTTGACTCACACTCTGACAGATAGGCCTCAGTGGGTGAGCTGGTACAGGGACGGAGACAGGAAAACCAGTATGATTGCGTTGTACTGGCCAAACACTCTCTTTTCATTGTTGAAAAGAGTCTTGACGGTCAGCTGGAATACTAAAAAACTAAAAAACGAGTTGCCTGTGGCAGCAAGCAACTTTAGAAACTATTCTTGCTGAAAAGTCACCTGTTACAGTTATGTCTGTCTTGTGTCTGTATTCCTGTGTTTTCCCCCGTCATTGTGATTTGGTT
This sequence comes from Tiaroga cobitis, assembly GCA_030578255.1. Classification (NCBI taxonomy): domain Eukaryota; kingdom Metazoa; phylum Chordata; class Actinopteri; order Cypriniformes; family Leuciscidae; genus Tiaroga; species Tiaroga cobitis. Next base: position 31,796,126 of record CM060601.1, on the reverse strand, counting down.
TAGTCCTGTGTTAGTTTTCCCGCTCCTCGTTTCTGTTCAGTTCCTTCACCTGTGTCTAGTTAATTTGCCCCAGCTGTGTCTTGTTCCCATGATCCGTTCTCTGTGTATGTAAACCCTGTGTTCTCCCTCACTCCTGGTCCGTTCTCGTTTATGTCAAGTGTGTGTGTATGTGCTCCTGAGTTTTTGTAATTAAATCCTGTTACTAGTTATTCCTCGTCTCCTCGTGCTTCCAGCCATACACCATCCGTAACAGAAGAACCGACCATAAAGAAAAGAAAAGAGGGAAGATGGAGAACTGGAAACAAGTCTTTGAGGGATCCCGCCAAGCTGTGTTCCGTGGGACCCGTGGAGGCCGTAGTAGAGGCGGTTGTCGAGAGGAGTCCCGACACCACTCTCCACTCTGGCCTCTCTTCGATCCTGGGTTGGTGGTGTCCAGTCCAGCCAAGCCTTCGCCGCTGGTTCCATCCAGCACCAGGCCCTCTTCACCGCTGGTTCCGTCCAGCACCAGGCCCTCTTCACCGCTGGTTCCATCCAGCACCAGGCCCTCTTCGCCGCTGGTTCCGTCCAGCACCAGGCCCTCTTCGCTGCTGGTTCCGTCCAGCACCAGGCCCTCTTCACCGCTGGTTCCGTCCAGCACCAGGCCCTCTTCGCTGCTGGTTCCGTCCAGCACCAGGCCCTCTTCACCGCTGGTTCCGTCCAGCACCAGGCCCTCTTCGCCGCTGGTTCCGTCCAGCACCAGGCCCTCTTCACCGCTGGTTCCGTCCAGCACCAGGCCCTCTTCGCCGCTGGTTCCGTCCAGCACCAGGCCCTCTTCGCCGCTGGTTCCGTCCAGCACTAGGCCCTCTTCACCGCTGGTTCCGTCCAGCACCAGGCCCTCTTCGCCGCTGGTTCCGTCCAGCACCAGGCCCTCTTCGCTGCTGGTTCCGTCCAGCACCAAGCCCTCTGCGCCACTGGTCCCGCCCAGTCCCGAGCCTATGCATCACGTCATGCCCACCGTGCCAGTTGGAATTTTGGTGGAGCTAAAAGAGGAAGACTGGCTTATAGACTGGGACACAGAGCTTCCCTGCACGCCTGCCGAGCCTGAGCTTCCCTGCACGCCTGCCGAGCCTGAGCTTCCCTGCACGCCTGCCGAGCCTGAGCTTCCCTGCACGCCTGCCGAGCCTGAGCTTCCCTGCACGCCTGCCGAGCCTGAGCTTCCCTGCACGCCCCGTCCAGCCCGAGCTTCCCTGCACGCCCCGTCCAGCCCTTCAGAGCCTTCACCGCTAGCCCAGCCAGAGACTTTCCACGTCCCAGAGCCTGAGCCCGTCGCCTGCCCGCCAGAGCCTGAGCCCGTCGCCTGCCCGCCAGAGCCTGAGCCCGTCGCCTGCCCGCCAGAGCCTGAGCCCGTCGCCTGCCCGCCAGAGCCTGAGCCCGTCGCCTGCCCGCCAGAGCCTGAGCCCGTCGCCTGCCCGCCAGAGCCTGAGCCCGTCGCCTGCCCGCCAGAGCCTGAGCCCGTCGCCTGCCCGCCAGAGCCTGAGCTTCAAACCAGCCCTTCAGAGCCTTCTCCGCTGGTCCCGTCCAGCCCTTCAGAGCCTTCTCCGCTGGTCCCGTCCAGCCCTTCAGAGCCTTCTCCGCTGGTCCCGTCCAGCCCTTCAGAGCCTTCTCCGCTGGTCCCGTCCAGCCCTTCAGAGCCTTCTCCGCTGGTCCCGTCCAGCCCTTCTGAGCCTTCACCGCTGGTTCCATCCAGCATAGCCGGGCCTTCACCGCTAGCCCAGCCAGAGACTTTCCACGTCCCGTCTGCCCACCCAGAGCCTGTCCCAGAGCCTGTGATTCCCCCCAAGAAAGTTTTGGGGGGGGGATATAGGCCACCTGATGGTGCGTCTCCGCCATGGCCCCCTGACCAGCTTGCTCCGCCCTGGCCACCGGAAGAGGCGTCTCCACCCTGGCCACCTGAAGGGGCGTCTCCACCATGGCCCCCTGACCAGCTTGCTCCGCCCTGGCCACCGGAAGAGGCGTCTCCACCCTGGCCACCTGAAGGGGCGTCTCCGCCATGTACCCCTGACCAGCTTGCTCCGCCTTGGCCGCCCGAGGGGGTCTCTCCACCCTGGCCACCTGAAGGGGCGTCTTCACCCTGGCTATCAGCACGGCCTGCTCCGCCCTGGAGGCTTCCTGTTCCGGGAAAGCCATGCCCTCGTCAGCCTCCAGGGTGCCCACCCTCCCGCCCCTATTTGATGTTTATACGGCGTGGGGACACGCCTTTTCGAGGAGGGGCGTAATGTTACAGTTATGTCTGTCTTGTGTCTGTATTCCTGTGTTTTCCCCCGTCATTGTGATTTGGTTTAGTCCTGTGTTAGTTTTCCCGCTCCTCGTTTCTGTTCAGTTCCTTCACCTGTGTCTAGTTAATTTGCCCCAGCTGTGTCTTGTTCCCATGATCCGTTCTCTGTGTATGTAAACCCTGTGTTCTCCCTCACTCCTGGTCCGTTCTCGTTTATGTCAAGTGTGTGTGTATGTGCTCCTGAGTTTTTGTAATTAAATCCTGTTACTAGTTATTCCTCGTCTCCTCGTGCTTCCAGCCATACACCATCCGTAACATCACCCCTGTGTGTCTTTTTTTCTTTTGACCGCATGATGTTGATATCGAGTGCATTTATAAGCTCCTGAAAAATGCTGGTAATTATCAAAAATCAGCTCATTATAAAACCCTGACAGTTATTTATGTCAACGCCTTGGATGATGCGACACACGTGTCTGTGTGTGTATATTAGCAAATTTTTTTACAGCAGTTTTAAGGTGCCTCGTGCAGTCGTGCTTTGTTATGTATTACTATTTGAGTCATTTATTTTTAAATCAAGTGTTACTGTATATTAGGTAAAGCATCTGTTGTTCTACTAATGCTAGATTATTAATTTATTTTATTCCTAATTGCATGGTTTGTGTCCATCGAGTTCGAAAAAAAAGTGCCTTTGATTAGCAAAATATTCACTTATGTGCTTATACATTTATATATGGATGTGTGTGTCATTTCTGTTAATGGTTTTTGGTCATGATTTTATGTATTTTATTCTGTAATTAAATTCCACTAAGGTGAGTTGCAGTGAGAACCCATTATTTTATTTAAATAAACAAAGACTTGAATTGAAAAATGGACTTAAACTTCAACTAAATAAACTCACCAACAGCAGTTACAGGGAACAAAACTAGACCAAAGAAGGGTTATGGTCTATTTATACACAAAGACTAATGATTAACAAGAAACGTCTCGGTTATGGATGTAACCCTCGTTCCCTGAGTATTGAACGGAGACGTTACGTCGGATGACAGAGAATGGGGGTTTCGATTAGAAAGCCTATTGACTTCGACTATTACAAAACGAGCCAATGGCAAAGAAATGCCATGGGTCTGCGGATTTTGTACAGCGTATCTCCGCCTTACCTCGTGGGTATAAAAAGGAGGACGCCGCAACATGCAGGTATGTTTTCGCTTCGGAGCCAAGACTGAACTCGGCTGTTCCAGCGATACAGCGGAAGTGGCAGGGAGACGTAACGTCTTCGTTCCCTACTCAGGGAACGAGGGTTACATCCGTAACCGAGACGTTCCCTTTCGTAGTCACTCCGAGTTACGTCGGATGACGGAGAATGTGGGTCCCCGTGAAATCACGCCACCTTCACAGCTGTCTTCCAGTGCCCTGCGAAGTCTGACCTCCCTGTCGTGATATAGGCACGGACGAAGGAGTGCTACTTAACACCAAGGTACACTGGTACACTGGTACACCAAGGTACACTGGGAAGCATATCTCAGGGGACATATGCCGCAGCACGCCTACCCGTAGGGAGGACTTAAGAATACACATATGGCCCGAGGGGGGCTTCATATGGAGGAACACTGGAGTGACCAGCCCGTGGGGTGGCAACTTTCAACTCCAGGAGTGGCAAGGTTGCTTGCCGAGGGAAAGACACATGCTCAAAGAGGCTCAAAGTGGAATACACATGTGGGGGTTACTCAGGGGAGGAACTCAGGGGAGGAACCCACCTAGCCGACGCACAGGCAATGGACACAGGCGCCAGCATCAACAGTGCTGGAGAAACTCAGGGCTTCAGAGAGGAAGGCTCACCTGAGGAAATAGCGCACGTATCCAGTCCGTGGAGTGTAATGGCGAGCAAGCGAAGACACCTGAGCGAGTCCAGTACTAGCTGAATGAAGCGAGTACACGAGAGGACACAGGCTCCACTCGGAGATTATAGAATCTGGTGAATGTGTTGGGTGTCGCCCAGCCTGCAGCTCTGGAGATGTCTGCCAGCGAGGCGCCATGCGCTAGAGCCCAAGAGGAAGCCACACTCCAGGTGGAGTGCGCTGTCACACCAAGGGGGCACAGTCGGCCTTGCTGTTGGTAAGCCAAAGCAATGGCGTCCACTATCCAGTGAGACAACCTCTGCTTTGAGAGAGTCTTTCCCTTCAGTTTCCCACCATAACAGACAAAGAGCTGGTCTGAGGTCCTGAAACACTGCGTCCTGTCTACGTAAGCACAGAGAGCGCATACTGGAGAGAGCAGTGCCAAGGCTGGGTCTGCCTCCTCCAGGGGCAGCGCTTGCAGGTTCGCCACCTGGTCCCGGAAGGGAGTGGTGGGAACCTTGGGCACATATCCAGGCCGGGGTCTCAGGATCACGTGAGAGTGACCCGGCCCGAATTCCGACTAGTACGTGTTGACCCTTGAGCAACGTTCGAAAATGGTGCAGGGCAAGGCGTACTGCCAGCAACTCGAGGCAATTGACATGCAGAAGGCGCTGGGGTCCTGTCTAGGAACCCGCGGCAGCATGTCCGTTGCACATGGCGCCCCAGCCCGTGGACGAGGCATCTGTGGAGACAACAACATGCCTGGAAACTCGTTCTAGGGGAACTCCGGCCCGTAGAAAGCTGAGGTTCCTCCATGGGGTGAAGGTCTGACGGCAGGTCGGAGTCACGGAACGTGCCATGATGCCATGCCCACCTCAGGACTCAAGTCGCGAAGCCAAAGCCGAAGCGGTCTCATATGAAGCAATCTGAGCGCCGTTGCCGCGGCTGCAGATGCCATATGCCCCAGGAGCCTGAAATAACTTCAGTGGAAGCGCACTCTTGCGCTTGATTGCCAGACAAGTCAGCAATGGCCTCGTATTCCCATGGAGGAACAAGGGCTGCCTTGACAACCTTCGTGAAGGCGCAAGGAGACAGGGCTAGCCCGAATGGGAGAACAGCGTACTGATATGCGTGCCCCGACAGCAAACCGTAGGTCTGAGTCGAGAGAACGGACATAAGAGTAGGCTTCCTTCAGGTCAATCGCTGCAAACCAATCCCGTGGCCAGACACATTCGAAAGTGCATTTGGCCAGGAGCATCTTGAATAGCAGCTTGTGAGGCGAGCGGTCCAGATGTGCAGGAGCAGGATTGGTCATAACCCACCGGCTTCTCCGGGACAATGAAGCATGAGCTGTGAACCCGGACCTCATTTCGGCTGGAGGGATAGTCTCGATCATACCCCTCGCCAGTAGGGTAGCAATCTCTGCTCTCATGATAGGGGCATAGCCACCGACCACAGCGGAGCGGACTCCCCAGAAGCGGGGACTGATTCACAAGCCGGCCCGGAGTCGGGGCACGGTCAAACCGCACCCTGACAGAGGAGGCCAGGGAAGGACCAGCATTCCACAGGGGCCTGCTCTGCCAGGGAACTGGCGACAGAGCGGGATGAGAGTGGTACGGCCCGGGGGCGGCACACACTGTCATCCGAGCTCTGGGACAGAGGGGGATAAGAGTGGCGAGGCTCGTAAGCGGCGCGCACTGTCATCCGCACCCTCTGGGGGCTCAGAGATGGGATGCAGCTCTTTGGAGAAAAGATTCTCCCCAGCCCTCCACCGGGGGAAGGAGTGGCCCTGCAACCACTCCCTGAAAGAACTGCAACCCACATCTGAGCTGCCCATAACGGGAGCGCCGCATAGCCTGGCGTCAAGCGGGCAGGAGCACCTTCCTGCGACCACCTCCACGGCGCGGCCCGGTGCTGCTGGGGGCCAGGCGGGAGGGGGCGGAAGTCGCAGGAGGGCGCATTCGGCAGCAAGCGGACTGAGGCGTCTGAGCCGGTGGCTGGTTGGCAGCAGATGGCCGCGGGGTCAGACAAAATAGCCACAGTCCACTTCTGGGCGGCCGAGAACTTTTGGGCAGAGTCCTCAGCCGCGCCGCCGAAGAGGCCAGCCTGGGATATGGGGGAGTTGAGGAAACGGGTTCACTCAGCCTCGCGCACATCAACCAGGTTAAGCCAGAGATGTCTGACCACGCATATGGACATCACCTGACTCAGGGAGCGTACGGTCACCTTCGTCGCTCGTAGAGCAAGGTCAGTGACGGCAGGCAGCTCAAGGATGAGCCCTGAATCAGCCCTACCATCGTGCATGCCATTGAACACCCAGAAGGATGGTAATAACACGCAGTGAGGTGGCAGCCTGCCCCGCAGCTCTATAGGTCCCCGCCACCGGAGTAGACAAGAACCTACTGGCATTGGAGGGGTGCTAAGGGTCGCCACGCCAGGTGGAGGCGCTGTGGGGACACATAAGTGTTGCCACAGAACACTCCACAAGGGGGAACCCCAGTGTACCCTAGGCCGCGGCCTCTAATAGGGCAGAGAAGGCGGAAGAGGCCGCTGAGCAGTCGCGAAAAGTCAAAAGAGACTTCTACGATCTCATGACCTCTTCATGCACGTCTGGGTAGAAAGGATTTGGGTTCGCCACCCCCAAAAACCAATCATCAGCCTTAAGTGCTAGGAACATGGCAGAAGGTTCCACACAAGCCCGATACTCGCGGCAGCCCGGGAAGCATAGCTGTGAACTCTGGATCAAACTCGTTATGCTAGCACATCCGGGGACAGCAGCACAGACGAGCCATCATCTCTAGAGGACTCCAGCTCACCTTGTGATGCGGCGATATACATGATTTCATCAGCCGGGGGACCGAATGAGAACGCGGGACTCACTCGGGACCACGCGGGTTGCAATGTGAAAGACGGGGTGTGGACCGAGGAATTTTCGTCGGTTTAGTTCCAGACCTGCCGTCTTAGGTCACCCTGGCCACCAGCCGAAGTATTATCTCACGTGGAGAAAAATAGATCGGGGTGTGGATGAGGGGATTCTCACTCTATTGAGCTCATCGAGTCTCGACCGTTACATTGCGATGGTCACGTTCCCGCTGGGAGAACGTGACACACCCACGAGCGCTGTCTGAACGTGATTGAAGCCCAAACATGTCAAAACAGCGCTTGCGCCCATCAGCTGAATCTATCAGAATACCGCACTCAGAAATACATGCGTCTTTAAAAAGACGTGCCGCGTGCACGCTCTTTTTGTGAGAGAAAAGCTCGCCGCAGTGCTGAAGCGCCCAGGGAGAAACACACGCTGTTCAGTTCAGCAGGCAGGAATATGAAACTCGCTGGAATTCGCCATCACACCAACACTGACTGGAAGCTGTTCGTCTAGAACAGGGGTGCCCAATCCTGCTCCTGGCGATCAACTGTCCTGCACAGTTCATCTCAAACCCTAATCAAACACTCCTGAAGCAACCAATCAAGGTCTTTAGGATCACTTGAAAATTATATTCAGGTGTGTTTGATTAGGGTTGGAGATGAACTGTGCAGGACAGTCGATCGCCAGGAGCAGGATTGGGCACCCCTGGTCTAGAAGATTCTCGAAGAATAGGCTGCAGGAGTAAAGAAAACTCTTGGCTCCGAAGCGAAAACATACCTGCATGTTGCGGCGTCCTCCTTTTTATACCCACGAGGTAAGGCGGAGATACGCTATGCAAAATCCGCAGACCCATGGCATTTCTTTGCCATTGGCTCGTTTTGTAATACTCGAAGTCGATAGGCTTTCTAAGCGAAACCCCCATTCTCCGTCATCCAACGTAACTCGGAGTGACTACGAAAGGGAACCATGAGCATCAAGACAATGACAAAACAGATCTGATGAACACATGAATAGAGCAACCGATCAGAATATGACACAATAGACAGGAGAAGCACATGACATGATCACATGATGAGCAAGGGAAATACACAACAAGAACCAAACTACAAAATAAAAGACTTGAAAGCATGAACACAAAACAAAACCACAACCAATCGTGACTATATGTAGTCTATATCTATCAATGACCTTTTTTTTCTCAATGGCAATTTTTCAATTATTTAAAATATATATTTCTTTATATGGGCTATTCATTTAATATATAAAACATTTTTGGGTGTAATTTTTGGTAAATATTACCAATACCGTGATATATGATTCTGGTCCTAACACTTACCACACCACACATTGTCTATACTCATTATTATAAAAATGTATAACTATAAAAATGAAGAGTGTGGCCTCTGAGGCTAAAGGTTTTGTGGGTCCTGCAGCTTTCCAAAGTTGATTAGCCCTGTTTTATGTGCTGTTCTCTCTATCGCTCAAACACTGTCCTATTCACAGAGTCTGACAATTACTGCAGGCCTATTACATGGACACATCCAGTGTAAAGTATCCTGCAAATATGACTTGTGATGGAGCCAAATGGCCATTCTCTATGTGGTTAATCAATCTTCTGTACATTTTCCAAGACTTAACCGATTGATTTTCCCCCACCAACAAGCAGTTCTATGAAGTCCAAATAGGAGGCCACTCCACATGACTATTTGCAGGTTGTACTGAATCTTAGTCTATTGATCGGTCTGCTCACAGAGAATATCCAAAGACTGCACCAACAACTGCTGCTTATTCAGCGTTCTCTAAAAGACAAGTGGAGGAGAAGCTGGAGTATAGTGAAGAAAAAAGGCAAAAATACTGCAATAAAATTTAAATCAAATTGCCGTTCAGTAGCGATTAGTATTTATTTACATAACACTTTTTACCAAACAATGACTTTTTAGATATGTGTGTGTGTGTGTGTGTTTTGAGTGTATGTGAACTTATTTGTGTGTTTATTTGTGGAAAAATTATTTAAATTGCACTCCAATTAAATGCCTAATTACGTACTTGAGAGCAGTTCTCTAAAAAAAGAACATTGAGAAGTGTCTTGCCTATGAGCTTAATGACAATAATTTATTGGGCTAGAGACATTAAATGGTGTAAGAGGATTTTCTAAATGAACACTTATTGGCCGATGAGCATCAAGCAAATATGGATGTTTTTTTGCAAAAAAGTGAATTGCCTATTTATGTAAAAATTTAAATGGCAAGATTAATTATTTTTTTACTACATCACAATATTTTTCTCTGTGGTCCAATTATAATGTTAGATTATAAAGTTATAGGATTATTTTCTCTCTTTTTTCAGTTCTGATTTTGTTTTATAACCACTTTCCACCATCTCGCTCTAGACCCTTAGAATTCAATGGGCTGTTTTTTTTTTGTTCAGCTCTACTTTAAAGGGATAGTCAACCCAAAGATAAATAAGAAGAATGTTGGTGATCAAACAGTTTCTGGTCCCCATAGACTTAGACTATATATATACTGTATACATGGAAGTCTATTGGGATCATCAATTTTCTTTTGGAGCTGTGGATTAGCGGTTATGCTAGCCACTCATTTACCTCTTCAATTTTGATTCCAGGTGTCATGATTTACAAAAGGATCCTTGGATCATCTCCATTTTTATGCATGTTTTGCAATAACACATGCAGTGTACCATATTATTTGCATTGTATGTAAGATTCAAAACTGCATAAAAGCCATCCTAATATATGTTATCTCTCTGATCCACCCATTTAAAAGGATGAGTTAAATAATAATAATCAGTATCCATCTGGTTTTCAGGCACTGTTTACAACAATCAACACAGTGTCTCCTATAAATGTGATTACTGTGGATACATTTATTCCGTGTCAAATACATTAGTCTGTGTAAATGCACTGTTTACCACTGTTGTGGTTTTATGCCGCTTCAGATGTGACCTGCGTCTTCACACATGACATTAGTCATTTTTCCGAAATGTCGCAATTCAAGTGTGACAGATTTTGCACACCATGTGGCACTTATATGTGTATGCTTCATAAACAAAATTACTATTAATTAAAAACTATATTGATGTTTTTTGTTCATTGATGCAGAATCATTGAGTATTGTATCTGTCTGTGATTTTTTTTTTTCAGTTCTTGTCTTTCTGGACTTAAGCGTTCACTTCATGGGGCATTATTTTGCATTCAGGGCACAATTTCAAAATCCACTCTTTCAAAACACACCTTTTTTCTTTTTTTCTTTTTAAATGGAACATCTTTAGTATACTCTAGATCAGGGGTGCCCAATCCTGCTCCTGGCGATCGACTGTCCTGCACAGTTCATCTCAAACCCTAATCAAACACACCTGAAGCAACCAATTAAGGTCTTTAGGATCACTTGAAAATTATATTCAGGTGTGTTTGATTAGGGTTGGAGATGAACTGTGCAGGACAGTCGATCGCCAGGAGCAGGATTGGGCCCCCCTGCTCTCGATGAATAATCCATGAACTGGACATCACATGTATTTATATATTTTTAATTTATACTGTGATAAACTAAGAGCACACAAAAGGAGATACATGTGAAATAGGAAATCTGGAGTAAAAATAAAATATTTGAGGGAGGTAGGTGGATGAAAGGAAAAAATAGAACCTCTAAAAAAAATGTGTTTCATGTCAACAGCTAGATCTTGGCTGTGCTGGAATCTGAACACAGCCCAAGTGCTCACATCCTCTCAGGCAATAAGCAATTTGCTACTTTTGCAATATTTCCATGTGCACCAAAGCAATTAAAACAAGAATGTGTGACCATTTTTGTGTATGCCTTGCACATTAGGCACAAGTTCAATAGACCCAAGGCTCTTTGCTGCCTGGCCAATGTTCTGTCTTATTTGAGATTAAATTAGAGAATGTCAGAAATAATCAATGTTACCATGTAAAATAATCCTGTTGCTATTGATCGCTACTCTCCAGAAAGGCCAACTATGACCACGGTTATGAAATAATGAGGAATTGATCATGCGGCCAATGTAGCTGCTAGCAGCACGTTATATTCACCTTTAATTCACACATGCATTCACATCTAAACTGAGATCATATAATAATAGTGGAGGATTGTGATGTCTCCGGTCTTAATTCTTCAGATGCAACAGCCAACATGCAGATCGCTAGCATTGGCAGATTACCTCACCTCCTATTAGAGGTCTGTCACTTCAGTTGTATTTGTATAAAGTGACACTTTGCAGTTTGTGAGGGACACCTAGCTAAAATCGATGGTCGGGAAGGGCTCAGTTTCAGTCGGTAGACGGTAAAGATACCTCTCCCTGTTCTGGAAACTCTGCAACGGCTCAGTTTTCATGCTGCTGCTAACATAGACATCCAAGAAAACAAGTGGCATGGCAGTGTGACACGTCTGGCTGATACTAATTCCCATAACTTAAAAGTAAAGGTCTGTCTAAAGCCAAAAAGACATTTTTCAGTTTGATTGACAGGCTGATAATACCCTTTCCCAGGGTAACCACATTGGTTTCCTTGGTAACATTTATCGCATAGAAACAGATAAAACCTGGCATGAACTTGAGTAGTGATGTCAGAGTTATGTCTGCCTTTGTCTACCCGCTTCTCCTATAGACGACGCGGTATAGAAGGTTGGCTTTGAATCCTCGCCTGTTTTTGACACAATTACAGTGTGCACTGAACAAATGCCAAAGGTGCAAGTTATGTCTAAGCATCTCTCTTTTTTATAGGACGTGGGAGTGGATTCAAATGGAAGAGGGAGAATAAGGCGAGACAGACAGCGTGTTAAACACAGAGGGCCAGACCCATGAATGACATTTGAAATCTCTTTGTGTATGCTGGCCTTCATTCTCTTCAATAGCGCGCTATTCAGTGGAGAGTGTGTTCTGGAGTGTGGATGTTATAGACAGAAACCAGGTAAAAGCTGATTTCAGAGGAAAGAGACTACCAGGAACGTTGCCAGCTGTCTTTTGCCATGGCACAGTACCCACCTTAGTACCTAGAGACTAAATACCTGGAAAAAAGCTCTTCTTTAACATCTCTATGCCAAGTATGTGATTTGAAATTTGCTATCTTTGCTAAGTGCATACAGTAGTTCTACTGTAATCTTGTTTTTAGCCAATGATCTGAACTAGGACTCCTCCGTGAAGTTCTACAGTTGGTGCAACCTGTACTTGATTAAAAAAAAAAATTGTTTTCACAAACAAGAAAAGGTCAATCAGACTTATGTCAAAGTTGGTATATCGGCTAGGTCGGCTTGACTGGTCAAATACTGTGGTTGCAAAAAAAAAAACAACAAAAAAACAAAGTGTGGTTTTGACACCCTTAAGAGAATATCGCAGATCTTACATTATTATCATGTCTTCAGAGGTGGAAACAGACATATTTTGATATACAGCACGTAAACAGTTCTGATGGAAAACACTCGAACCTACAGAACAGAAGAGACACAAAAGATCTTACATTTGGAAATAATGAATATAGTAGAAAATATATAAATTAACGAAATCAATAACATTAAAGAATAATAATGATACATAAGAAATATCACGATTAATGATGATTGAATAGCTATAAATGAATATAATCCATAAAGAGATTAATAAGATTCCTAAAAAGGAATTAATAAAAATTTGAATACAAATAATTCCACATACACCATATGTCTATTGTCAGCACAGTGTGCAGGAACAGACTGAAGAGGCAGATGTCGTTAGCACGCAATATTTAATAACAATCCACAAGACATTCCAAAATAGGACAGAAAAAAAAAACACACACTAAATGCAAACGTGACCAGATAACAAACAGCGGAAAAGGAGGAACTTAAATACACAGTGATAATAAGGAGATAGCAAACAGGTGTGATGATCTGATGAGTGTCCATATGGTTACTGATGAGTGGCGGGAAATCAAACAAGGAACGAATGTGATGAATGAAAACAAACTGAAAGTCCATGAAACCGACACTAGGGACAAACACAACTATAGAGTGTGACATCTATATCGTTTTTTTAAATCCTTTTTTATTTGAGTTTTAGTTATTTTAGTACATCAAGTTAAACTAAATGAAAATGAAAAAGTGATGCCTTGGCTACTGAAATTAAATCAGTTTAGGTGTGTTTTATAATTAATTTTATTTCAGTTAAAGTCCCAATGGACAAAATCAAGTACTTTTTTTCTCATTTGATCCTTAATTGATCCGTGCATCAGATCTTAAAGTCACAGCAGCCTAATATATCTGCTGCCAAATTATGAGATAATATTAAAAATATCTATATGACAGTCAGAGCCGGCCCCAGCCTTTTGGGGGCCCTAAGCAGAATTTGATTTGGGGGCCCCTCCCACTACGCGGAGTCACCTGTGCTTGACGATTATTGACACAAATATCATGCAACAATGATACATTATAAATTAATACAGTGAGGTTATGTATAAATACAAAATAAATACTTAATCAAAAATAGTTAGCCTACTTAAATATTTTTTTTTAACTTTTACTTTACTCTTTTACTAACTCTTTGAAACTTATTAAAACAAACTGGCTCAAAACATATCAAATAAATTATTTGCTAAAATAATGACAACTGAGAAATCAAAAACATAATAAGAGCAAAGGTTCAACAATGACAATTATTGTTGAAAACTGTAAAAATATTATTATTTCTCAACTGTCTTAATACAGTGTAACTGTCCACAAAGTCTTTTGTATTAGTATTATTGTAACAGACTTTGTTAGATTGTACATGACAGAATCCAACAAAGTCTATTACTATAATACCGGTAATGATGTAGGCCTGATGGCGATCGTTTTATATGTGTGTATGCAATGTATTTTTCCCCTCTGGGCTTGCCGTAGATAGGAAAGGTTCAATTGCTGAACAAAACATACCGTAAGTAATCATGCAAACATACTTTTATCTTGCTCTTTTTTTCTCCTCTGTCATTTTCTTCGTTCTATTTTCGGCACCAGAGGGATACGTCCTTTTTTGTGACATTGCTTAACATTACCGCGAGACCGCGACTATGCGCAGTTGCGCACGAATTGTCTATGCACACACGAGGTGTCTAGATTATGCGCATGACTTGAACGCTGGCAGACACAGCAGCAGTTGTAGGGAGGTATATTGATCATGAAATCAGAATTTTCTTTTATTGTCTTTAACTATTAATTCATTCATATTAATTCATTCATTTATGTCACTTGTTTAAGTTATCTAAAAAAATATTTTTCGATTTTTCGACTCGATTGGGGGGCCCCCTGGTGGCCAAGGGGCCCCAAGCAGCCGCTTAGTTCGCTTATGCCTCGGGCCGGCCCTGATGACAGTTTTCCCCATGGTCTCTGTAACAGAGACAGGGGTGTGCCAACTGCCACAAAGAGGGCCCCAAAGATGTTTTGAACAGTAGCAGCACCCCTGCTCTGAAAGTACCGGCAGATAGAGGCGTAAAAATGAAGTGACGTGATGATGACGTCAAAAGTTCCATTTTTTTCCAATAAGTGAAAAAATAAAGGTTTTCCAATAGAGTGCAAAAAAAAAAAAGACAAAATAAACAAAAATTACCGGTTCAAAGTTATTTGCAGACAAACTTTTGGCTATGCCAATAAACTGACCCGAAACACAGCAACATCTTTAAACCAACTCACTCTAATTGGTGCATTCACGTGCTATCGTAATTATGGTAAATACCAAAAGCCGACGTGGAAAATGCATATGAACACCCCCTCATGTGGTATTTTCCACTGGGCAGCTCGTAAAATATTTTGATGAACGAGTTGCCGAGATGAGATAACCTTTGACCTTTTCAAAATGGCGGAGAGCAACGCGAGAGTCGTGAATGGTAAAAATATGTGCTATTCATGATCTAGAAAATATACAGCATATTATTTACCATTTGAGTTTTGATAAATCATTTTCCTAATGTAGCAGATGACTTAAGCAAGTGGCTATTAACTTTGTAAAACCGCTTTCCACAGTGGCTGGTGAGCAAAAAGAGTTAAGCCCTGCTAATGATATATTTATATGTATGTGGCTTGCAAAATATATCAGGATAAAAAGGTCAATTAGCTTGCATAATGTGGAAATCCATACATACTCCTTGTCTGAACAAACTGATCAATTATGGAGAAGTCAAGGTGCTAATCCCTATTTAGCCTATGCTGACCGTCTATTTTCCCCAGAGCTTTTCATTACCTTCTGTTGCTCCTCATGCTCCTAATGAAGTCTCTTTGTTTCTTCTTTACCCGTCTTTCTTCTTTCTTGTAAGCCCGACTCAATCGGCCCAATGGAGGTTTTTCCAGCCCGATCTCATGAAAGTGCGTATCTATACCACAAATTTAATTTCTCGTGCCATTTATACACCAAAAATAGTTTTGTGTGTAGCTATTTGATATGCAGTTTTCGTGTGTAATACGCACGCACTCCACACCCCTAATCCTACCCAAGAGATTTACAGTGCGTAGCATATGCACGCAAAAAACATTTTTGGCGTATAAATAGCATGAGAAATCAAATTTGTGGTATAGACACGCACTTTCATGAGATCGTGTTGGGTTTTCCGATAGAACGGGGAAGGTCTCTGCGTGTTACTGTCTTTCCGCGTCGCAAAGTCATTTGAATAAACGAAATAATTTTTTTCATGTATTAACTTGTTATTTCATCTGACTCCATAAATGAAAAGGTTTTAAGGATATCTGTGCATCATTAAATGTGAGCGAATGTTTGAATGTTCTTTTTAACTCTTTAATTATATTTTACCCGATCTGGGGTGCGTTTCCCGAAAGCATCGTTAGCCAACTATGGTCGCAAGTTCCGTCGTTACCAATAGAGTTCAATGGGAATTGCGATCATAGTTGGATAATGATCCTTTCGGGAAACGCACCCCAGATTAGGAAGCTATGCCGCTCAGAGGTCCTCGCGTCTTCCGCGGGTCTCACGATCGCAATCTCATCAGTTTTGGTCATCAAACAGAGGTAATTGCTACTGTATATACCTGAGATCAGTCACATACACCTTTACACAATCAAAGATACTTTGGTATAGCTCCTATGGAATTGCATACACTTGAATTTAATTTAAACGTTCACTTCAGTAGTACGGTGGCCGAGAGAGGTCAACGCGCTGCAACTGAAGCAAACACATGCAAATAGAAAAAAACACGTGCAAATAGAAAAAAAACACGTGCAAATAGAAAAAAACACTTGCAAATAGAAAAAAAACACGTGCAAATAAAAAAAACATGTGCAAATAAAAAAAACACATGCAAATAAAAAAAAAAACACCTGCAAATGAATAAAAAACATCATCATCATTTTCACAACATGTGTGCTCCAAATACAGAAACGCGCTGCAAAAGTTCACAACACAACCAAATATAGAAACGCGCTGCAAATAACACTGACCACAACGGAAATATTTCCAGGGGAACCAAATAAGTGACGAACCCGGCTGGGACGTGCTTATTGCTCGTGAGCAGGGCTGGACTGGTAATCTGGCATACCGGGCAAATGCCCGGTGGGCCGACGTGCTTTTTGGGCCGATACATCTCATACTTTTTTTTTTTTTTTAGCGGCCCATAAAACTGGTATATCGGCGGCCCATTCGTTTTGTTTTGTTTAATTGACGGCGCTGGGTAACTTAGTGCCGGTGCCCGGTGTAATGCATTGGTCAAAAAAAGTAAGCGTCAGTTTTTTTTCCCACTGACAGACCGGCCCATGAAACGCGTAGATCAGCGGCCCATTGGTTGTTTTCTTGATTGAGACAGGGCTGGCCCAATCACATCTTTAAACACCTCCCCCTTTGGGCTTTGAGTGAGCGTGCAGTGTCAAGTGTGTATCTGTCAAAATAGTCTGAGAGATGGAGAAGAAACGCAAGGAATGTGCAGAGAAATAGCGTGTAATAGAAATAGCAGACGCTGTAAAATGTGTCAAAATATGTTTTCTGCAGCAACAGGACCAGCTGCAGAAAACATCCAGTGGCTGATGAGGAGAATAGTAAGGAGGATCAGGAGAGAGATGAGAAAGTGTAGAGTCCGCGGTAAGCAGAACTACTTTCAAAACACTTTGGCTATGAGTGTAGGAACCCATAACCCAGTTACGCATTATTTCCACATCTGCATAGTTGACGATTACAGAAATTTACTAGAAGTTTAATGAGACGCGTTTTTATCCATGTTTTCCGCCAAAATAAAAGCTTGATGCAGTTTCCGTCAAAATAAAAGATCATGTGCTTATCTCTTTCAAGTTTAGAAATTAGTACAAAACTAATTATGAAAGTTTTCTTTATTTTTCAGTGCATTTGTTTTACAATATATGGCTATTAGGCTACTGTCATGAGATTAATGTTATAACTATTATTATGTAGTAGTGTAATATAGACAGACACTGTTACTAAAATAGGTTTAATTTTTTCTTTGTTATATTTGCACACTGAATATGGGTTGGAGCTTTTAATTTTGAACCCTCAAACTGCACCAGATTGATGAATTTAACATTAAAATGCACAACATTTTCTTAGGGGGAGCATGCCCCCGAAACCCCCTAGAAGGATAGAGGTCCGCCCACCACAGTTTTACCAAAATTCCTGTGAGAAACACTTGTATTTATATGCCAATGCAGATTATAGCTTGTTTTTTGGATCATTCACTGTGGAGTATAGTTCAATTGTATTAATAAAGTACAATTTTGTACTTATTTCATCTGTTAACTCTCACTCGTTTATACTCACTCATTACATGGCATTAGTGGATTTAATGAATAGGAGTTGCACAAAAACATATTCAAGGGCGTGCAAAGATGGGTGGTGTTTATTATCATATGTAGTGGGCCAGTCTGGACCAAAATGCCAGGGCCGATTTTCTGTTCCAGTCCAGCCCTGCTCGTGAGCTTCCCTTTGCCTACTCCCTTCGAAGGGCAGATTGCAGAGCCCTTAAAGTGGGACTTTGGAGTGCGCAGGGCTAGTGTGCTGTTATGTAGCCGTGTGGATCGCACTTGACGAAGGAGCAAAGAAAGACTACGTAATTCCTCATTTTCACCTGGGATGTTCCCATGACAAAGCAGCACGGGGTGTCCATCAGCTGAAGAGCTTACCACAGAAATATAATGCTGTTGACATAACGGTTGCAAATACATTTTAATTTACAAAAAAGCTTTTAAAATATGCGTGTGTATATATGTGTGTCTCAACTTTAAAACTTTGGACCATACATTACCTAACATTTCTTATGAAACTTTTCTTTATGAAAATGTAAACATAACATGAAACAATTTGTACAGTGTAACAAAAAAGATAAATATTTTTCCTTCATGTTCTTCTTATCTATCTTTTTTATTTATATATTTTAGTTTTCAGCTCATTGTTCTTTTCTCGTTTGTAATCTGATGACCTTGAACATACTGTTTATACATTTGTTAATAAATTTTGTATATTGTATACAAGTTGTATGTCATAAAAAATTTAATCTCTGTATGTTTTGCAAAATAAATAAATAAATAAAGTAGAAGTTTAAGCTGTAATTAAGCACCAGCACGTCCCAGCCGGGTTCGTCACTTATTGGTTCCCCTGGAAACATTTCCGTTGTGGTCTGTGTTATTTCCAGCGCGTTTCTGTACTTGTGTTGTGAGCTTTTGCAGCGCGTTTCTGAATTTGGGTGGTGTTGTGAGTATTTGGAACACGTGTGTTGTGAAACTGATGAAGATGTTTTCTTAATTTGCCGGTGTTTTTTCTATTTGAATGCGTTTTTTTCTAATTGCACACGTTTCTTTCTATTTGCATGCGTTTTCTTTTATTTGCATGTGTTTTCTTTTATCTGCAGCGCGTTGAGCTTTCTCGGCCACCGTACAGTAGAGGTCATGGCCACTGTTACAGATATAAGCTGACCAACGTTACTTCTCTTATTATAGCTTTGGATTGGCCAAGCCGTGATTTCCCACGTACACTTATCTAAAGTAACATTAAATTAAAACAGAGGTAATTAGACACACCCAAGTTTAGGTTGATCAAACCGCATTTGCTGCCCTAAACGGAAATAACTTGTCTCTGCAAACCGAGTACACTTGAATTGATGCCAAATATTAGTCGTCACTAATCTGGCGCAAACTTGCGGGAACATACGAATCCAGTTAATCTACTTGGGAAAACAATTTTTGAGTCAGTCGGAATAAAATCAAATGTTTACAATTTATTATGTCAGGTACTGTAAATGTATCATGCCAATTTCATAATCAGCTCAAAGATAATAGATACAAAACATCATATGCTCTGGAATAAAGAGAGACGATGCGAACCTTGACATTATGAAATACATGATGCAAAGTGTTTTGCTTAACGCTTCACATCACGGGCTAGTCTGGGTTACAAAATCTCCATGAGCCTTCTTCGGCATCTCCCTGAATACTCAGACCAAGGCAGAAACCTCTTTTGAAATGTAAACAGAGTTCACAATGGGAATTTGCATTAATCACCGTCCCAGACTTACTGGGGAAAGAAGTTGATTTACATGGGGGCACACCCACAGCAGTTAACAAGATATCTCTAAACTCTCCACAACTTATTTCCTTTTTGGTTTACTCCTGTGGGAATGAGATCTGTGTACAAGTCGCACTGAGAAATCTCAAATGATACCAAACATGTATAATTGTTCATATTAAACCATATAGATTTTTAGGTGAATTCAGGTAGGGATGGGTGAAGGGAATGATGTGTAAATTCCGAGTTGATCAACTCAAGTGTGATCGTGTCTCGAATGGGGATGGTAATATAGCAAGAGAGTTCAAATGGTAATTTCCTTTGTTCCCTCTCTTCCAGTTCTTCCAGTTTCTCCAGTCTTACACTCTCTATGGCCTCTCCTTTTTCCCCTATTCATCATGTTTACAAGCGCGCGCACACACACACACAAAATTATATAAATTGGATAATTATTTACATGCGGCAATAACCTTCCCATAACCATATCAGGTCAATTTTTTGATTTAGGAATGGCATATGCCTGTATTCAGTGTCATGTTAACACTAATATACTGCATATATCAGTGCTGTCAAATCGATTAATTGCATCTAACATAAACGTTTGTGTTTATATAATATATTTGTGTGTGGTTAATAGGTTTGAAAGCACTAACATTTGATCAGAATATGGAGCTTAATTTGAAAATGATGTGCATGTGAAAATTGTCATTCATCCATCTTTCTCTTAATCCCTCCATTTCCTCTTGGCATTTGCCGCCTTGTTTTCCTGTGTCTCCTCCTCTGCCCACCTCCCTCGCTCCATGCCTCCCTCTTCCTCCTTTTCTAAGCCGCTTCTTGGATCCATTACAGTGTTCCCTCCCATGAAAAATCTGAGCCTGTCAGCAGAACATCATAATCAAATTGTTTCAAAGGTCATTTAACATCGGAGCACAGAGCACCAAATAAGCCAAAGTCTTCAGAGGATCTGGCTCAAAAGCAATTTACGTGTCAGAGATGAATTGAGGAACGAAACATTTACCGAAAAAATGAACTATCTCAAGCCTGTTTGTGACTTGGAGTGTCAGTCCATCTACAACGTCTGTTCTGTTACATTCAGCCCCTCCATATGTTTCTAGATAGATATGGCATCATGTTTCATGAATATTAGTAGCTGAGAGGTGATATTTGTTTGGGACGGCAGGATCCAGACAGCAGATGTGTATATCTTCATTTCTAAGAGCATATTTTGGCAGTTGACATTTGTTGTGCTGTTATGAATTGTTTATGCTTAGAAAGCACAAAACTGTAAAATTGACACAACTCGTTTGAATTGATTATTTGGAGAAAAGCTTCACAGATGTCTTTGTGAGGAATTGTGCTTTTTTTAACAATTAGTAAAACTGTTTGGTAGGTAATTTAAACCATCAACGGTTATTACGTTTCTGAAGTAAATCAGAATTAGATAATTTGAAACTAAATTAGCTGGCAGCCCCAATGAATCATCCTGTTCCAATTAAACGTAATGGACATGCTAAGCTTTGATTAATTGTTCAATTAACTTTTCCTTATGTTACAACTTATTAGCTTTCTATGGATGAATATTCCTGCCACACACTTTATCTGGTACAGCATCCTAGTTTCTGAAATAAACCAAAACAAAAGCAAGGATTCTCATTTGTAACTTAGTCATCCACTCAGACAATTGAAAGCGTACCACCAGTCTTGCATATTCATGTGTTTTGCTATATTTAGAATTTCTGCATTGTTCTAAAGCAGGGAGGATTTTTTATTTTGCACTTAAATTTGACTGTGCAAGCATCAAGTAATAAATATTTTTCCAATGGTTGAGTTCATCTGATTTCCGTAGTTGGGTAAATAAACTTCCGACCTGTATTGTTAATGGCCAGTCGTTAGTTTTGAAAGATCAGTTAAACTATGCCTTAGTTAGAACTTGACAGTACACCAACTTTTTCTACAGTTTCTTTGAGAAAATAATTTATATAATGAAATTTACAGAGAATGAAATATCTGGATCTAACTTGTTAAATAATGCGATATACGATTCAATAATGCTTTAAGTGTGTAAAATAAATGTAAATTATCTTTAAACCTGCAGTCCGCAGTTTTCCCTCTTTGTCGCCATCTCTGTTCGCAATCTGCAATTGCAGTCATTCGCGGAATTATCAACTTTACGTGAGTTGTACTTCGACACGGCACAATGTTTGAACACAGTGTTTGAGGAGAGTGTGCGGCTGTCAGTCACCGCGCCAGTGTGGATACTGTCATTCAGAATCACAGATTATTCTTTTTAGAAGTATGACCAACATAATCATTTTCACCAGAAAATGAACATCTACTTTTGTTCTGGTTCTGACATTGCAGTAAATCGCGCTGATTAAATCTAACAATCGCTTATCATATCATGCAAAACCATGCAAATTATACTTTGTTGTCAAATTGTTAATGTTAACAATGTCAGCATTGCGTGACTACATGTAATGTCCTTCCGATATGTATCCTTGTTTTCGCATGGGTCCGGTTGCAGTCTCTTTTTTTTTCTGTAGCCACTCCGAAGTCCGAAGTCTTTTGCATTTTACACCGGATGAGTCTCCAGTTGTCACTGGTGATTGTCGTTTGAACCTTTCTGGGTCCACCATGAAATTGATAAGTTTAATTATATCAAGTGCTGTGAGAAAAGGCTATAAATCTCCACCTCCAGCATCCTCACACGCAATATAGCCTACTAGCCGAGACTCCTTCTTTATGTGTACAGATGTGACGTAATGACGCAAAGACATGCTCGAATCCACTGGAGTTAAAAACATTATTACAAGCTTACCGCTTTGAATCGAGCTAAGGCAAGCAGAGAGTTTTGAACACTGGCTGGTTATGTATTTTCTCAAAATGTATTTTGGATAATTTTTAACCCAAAAAAAGCTACGGACTGCAGCTTTTAATATAATTAAAACCTGAAAATGATATAACCAAAATAATGTTTTACATTCTTTTTGTGAGAATAGAGTATCCCTACAACTTCTGAAAGTAAACAGTATTTTACTGTAACATTACATAAAAAGTAGTTTCATTTTAATGTAAGTGTAAACCAGGGGGGTCTAGGGTTTTAAGTCGGCCTATACATTAGGGTTATTTAACAACAGTTAAATAAACCTATTTAGCCTATCTAATAATAATCAAATGTTAAAAAATACAACACTGCTTAGTCTTCCCTGTATGAATTAAATATATACTGTTTTAAAGTCATGAATGAGCAGTCATAATGAGCAATCTTTGAAATCGTATACCCTAGCTTTAAGTGCATCATCAGTGACCAAACAGATCATGTTCGGCAGCCTGTTTGTAGGACCCTCCCTGCACTGTAAAAAATGAATCATGGGTCTTATAATTTTCATTAAAAAAATGAAGGTGATAATTCAAAATATTGTGTATATTTTATTAAGAAAATTGTGGTTCACTGTTGTATAGAAAATATTGAGAACATTTCACTAATAACACCAAGAGATATATTTTCTTAATTTTTTTAATTTTTACAATTTTGAGGCTTGAATTGAGGAACCGATTAAGCTGGTAAAATTAAGGAAAAAGGGCTACCAATTTATTTGAAGAGAATTAGCTCAATTATGCGGTTTTATTTAGAGACACCATTGTTAGTTCCCAGCATGCTTTGCACATGGCTGGTAATGGAGAGGAAATATTTAAATGAAGTGTAATTTTATGCGTTTTTGAGGAAAGGGAAACATCTGTTAATGTTTAATGTTCAGTTATGTTTGACATTTGAAAGAGTTTCTATTATGTTGAAGTTTTGATCGTTACCATTGTGCAGAAGAGTAGGGCTTATAGTAAGGTTGTGAATAACTGTGTATTTTGTTACTCTGAAGCATGTTACTTTGTTCTGTGAGCAAAATCTTTCTTATTATGGATATACAGTAACAAGTTTGGTTAAATGCTGTGTTAGCGCATACAGTCTTTAAATAACACATTGCCTTCAGAAATATTAATTGGAAATTTGTCGGAGCGTGTGTTGTCGAATTTTTATATTCATTTACCTGCTAAAACAGCCTACTGTTTCCACATAGGCTATATAAAATAAAGGATTTTTTTCTCAGAATTGCGTGATATAAAATCAAAATGGCAAGTTATAAAGTCAAAGTTGCGTGATATACAGTCGCATTTGCGTGTCATAAAGTCAGAATTGTGAGATAAACTCGGAATTGTGAGAAATCCATGTGAGAATTGTGAGATAAAAAGTCGCAATTATCTTTTTTTTTTTTTTTCGTGGCGAAAACAAGCTTCTTGATTGCTTTTTGAGGGAAAAGCTGTCCATAAATGCTGGATGATCAGTTTTCTCCGTAATAAAAGAATATTGGCGAAACTGCGGTGATGGGCGGTGAGTGGATTAGGTCTATGCGCACGCAAATCCTCTCATTATAATAAGCAGGCTATGTAAATAAGACATTATTGTGTATCAGCTTTACTGATAGCCTAATGGAACATTGTGTGATCGCGATGAAGTTGTATAACCGCTTTTTAATGATAATAAAATGAGCGCTCTTTGCGAGTTTTCTGCCATGCCAAATCCTGCATATAGCCTGTTTTTAAAGGGGAAGCGCACATCTTCATGGTGTTGGTTCACCCTGTGTTTTGGTGTTGTTTAATTATAGAATTTGGTCTATTTCAGTTATATTAGACTAAATAGGGAATGCTATTGTTTTTGTGACTGTCTGTTTTGTAGATCATAAAAAAATTGTGCCCCCCATGAAAATGAAATGCCCCCCCATTCTGGCGACGGCCCTGGGTCATATAATGCCATTTTTGTACAAGCTAATGATTCTTTAGGGTCTAAATTAAAAGTTTGTATTGTAATATACTTTAATTAAAAATTCTCATTAGTATTGTAAGAAAACACTTATTTTACCTGGTCAAAACCAGCTCTGTTTCAGCACGCCGTTTCAGTGCATATGACTTTAAATGATAATGAGCTTTGCTCACCCTGCCTCTCTGTTCTGTGCGTAGGCTACACCGTTTGTAACACAATAAAACAATAACCATAACGCGTTGTTCAGTATAAACGTGGGATTATGAATTATATTGAGAACGTCATACATAGAAAACATGCCACTGTACCCTGAGTGTAAACCTTAGACGCATTCATTTTGAAGCGTACAGCTAGCGATTTGCAAAGATTAATATAAATATTAATATAAAGTTTAATAAAACGTTACACTCACTTCAGTTCTTCTGGAGGTTCAGCAGGAACACGAATATCTGGTACCGATCCTTTTTTCATGAGTAGCTTCTAAGCAAAACCAGCTTTATACTGATCCTCGTTTATAAAGCAGTCTGGTGTTGAAATGATTCGCGCAAACATGAGAGCATTGACGTTGCTCGTGGGGAATATTGCCTTCGTAAACAAACTCAGCCACTGCGTCTTCAGCGGTTCGGATTTAGGAACATCAAAATGACTGCTGTGTTCGTTATTACACCCAAGAACAGAACACCACACCACAATCGCTTAGACGCCATTCTGCTCATAGACAGTGCTCCAGCATATCAACAATGGCCGCGCCGGTCCGCACGGACTATGATTGACAGCTCCCTCACGAGCGAGGGCGGGTCTGTGTTGAAACGCTGCTGTAAATCAACAATCGTGGGAGGGGCGTCCGATTTAGTGATGTCACAAAATCGAACGGCTCAATTTGAGGCAGGGGAAAGCAAGGAGATTAAAACAAAAACACTGGATATATTTTCTTCATTATATATTGGTTGTGTACAGGCACTGCCAACACACATTTCAGTACAATCAACTTGTAAAAGTGCATGACCCCTTTAAAAAAAAAAAAGCATATTTCACTAAAAATATTAAATTCATTGATCTTAGACTAAATAATTAAGGGGATTTTACATGATTTATTCAGGTATATTCCATGAAAGAAATCATCAACCCTTAACTACTCAAACATATTATGTGTAAGATTGTTACACTCATTTTTTAAATTAAATAGCAGTAACATTTTTTACAGTGTGGCCAACAAACTTGACATTGTAAGTTCTAGCTGTTTAATATTTTAATTAGCTTTTTTTATAGCCTAAAAGTTGACTTTATTTAACTAATGTATGTACATTTTCTTTACATTCGATAGTTCAATCAAACTTTAACAACAGAGTTTGTCTGACAAAATGGAAGTTGAAAGTTTTACAGCTGTTTAGATGAAATATTGATGATGAATATACATAAAATTCATTAATAATTCCACCCAATGGCTGCTGCTGTTGATAAAGCGGACATTTCTTTATCCTATTGAAGCCTTTTCACTGTAACAATGGTTTTCGGTTGACATCCATAATTTCTTCTTCAAAAATGTGGCTTAGTTTGTACATGGTTTAGTTTTAAATTTCTCTTTGTGAGTACTAAACTTCGTAACAGACAGCAGTAATTCATCACCAATAATAAGACAATATTACAGATAAATTAGGTGCACAAGCAAGAAATCTAGCTTGACTAGGCTCAGTTTTGTCATGCTAAAGAATGACCTTTCTCTATGACCTCTCCATGTCCCCAACCAAATGCAATCAGAGTGAAAGCTAAACGTGATCGTTCTTCCGCACCCCACTTGTTTTAATCTACTTCGGCTTGTTAGGCTCTCCTAATATGAAAACATTGCAACAATGATGACTGATGTCAAATGTAAATCTGTAGGGGAGATTAAATAGGAAAGTTTTGCCCCCAGGCCAAGCCTAGATGGATCAGGGTGGCAGAGAGCTGTCTCAGCTCTAATTGACTCCAGTAGACGTTAACAGCCAATCGAACAGTGCTTCTTTCTCATTGATCCCTCACTTAAAGCCAGAATAGGGCAAGACACAGGAAACGATAAAGAACATGCAACACAATGGGATTGGATTTGTGGGCAAGCAGAGAACAGAGGAGACCATATTCTCCTTTCAGGAGTGCAAATGGATTTTGGCATTGGATGAAAACAAACACACCTGGTTTATTTCAGTGATCTGTTCAAATATCTGAGGGCTACCTGAGAGGGATCCGGTGTGTTTGCACAGTTCTGGAGGGGATGTGCCCTCCTACATGGAAAGGCTTTGTGGAGAACAGGTTTGCATTAGCCTTTTAATGTCTGAGTCTGTGAGGCCTTGGAACGTGTACTTCAGGACCCTGGATAGCACAGTAGGTCGAGCTTAGAAGCACTGAAAATTCCTGCCAGTAGTTGAGTTCATCTCTTCAGAACCATGGAGAGCACTCCAATCATCACTTGTTCTTCAGAGCCTTGGACTGTGACCGTGTTCAAAACACAACTCCATTTGACCATTTGAAGCTGTCATAATTATATCTGTCATTACTAAAATAGATTCATCTATTGTTTATTCCCTTTCATGTTTAGTATCATTTTAAATGTCTCAGTGCGATTGGTAAAATAGTCTCAATTTCATTGCAGTCATTGGTATTATGAGAAAGGTATGAAATCTTAGGAGAATTCTGTTCTCATTTGTGTGTTGTGTCTCTTCAAGATATCTGATAATTCTCTCCTCTCCCCCAAAACCATGGGTGTAACCCTCTAGGGTACATGAATAGACCTAAAACAACTCTAAAAATATTTGTACAACCCTTTTGGTCTGGGAAAGTGGCAGAGCTGTCTTTGGTGAATCTGCATCCAGAAAACCCCGACATAGAGCTGTCTTGAGTTTCACACACCACTGTGTGTCTCTGTCAGGTATGCATTTCTTACTCTAAGAGTCATCTTTGAGCAATTGATGTTATGTATTATTATTATTATTTCTGAATTGGCTTCTAATTGTTTAATTGTGTAAATGGCATGATACATTTTTAACTGACAAATAAAATGTTATATTTGATTTAGTCTGGACTCTCCTGAAATCATTATGACCGGTAGATTATGAGGAGGCTGATGCGAGAGCAGATCTGTGTTCAGGATTGGTCAAACTAAAGGCCCATGAGTGAACGGAGCAGTAGCCACGTCATCTGAAGACCTTATGATTTCAGGCTATCACTGACTGACTTGTACAGAAGTGGCTAAATAAACTACATCTTTTTTTGTACGAGTGAGCAGTAGGCAACCGACTAAAGAGGTATTAGCTAACCCTGCACCCTCTGGCCAAGATCAGACTGGCCAGTTTGTGTCCGTGAGATCCTGGGGTGTGTGACTATGTGCGGCATTTTGGATCCCGAATGAAATGATAATTGAAAGTATGGGATACTAATCAAATATCTAAATTGATCAATAACCAATGTATATGATTAGTTTTTAACACAATCTAAATTTGAAAATCATTTGAAATTGGAGTCAGATTAAGCGCGGAGCTAAAGTAAAATTGAAACTAAATTCTAATAAATAAAGTTAACTTTACCAGAGCGCTGAAAAGTCAAAGGCCTACACGTATACCTTCACCCCCGCCATTGGAATCCGTTGTTGGGCTGACGGGTGGTCCTTACAATATTAACTGTATAATAATTAACATCATCATTATTATTAATCAATATTATTGTTTTAATAATAGTACTTATTATTAAAAATGCAGTGGATATGCAAACTTCAAAATACAACAATAACAACAACAACAACACTTATTATTATTATTCAATTGAATTATTTAATAATAATAACCATTATAATTATGATCATCATTAATCTACAAGTTTTAATAAACTACAAATAAGTTTTAACTTTATTAATAAATATGTATTGGAAATGCAAACTTCTAAATTCAATAATAATAATAATAATACATACTTTGTTCAATTATATTTATTATATCTTTTGAGATGAAAGAATCCTCTGGGAAAAGATTTTCCTTTTAAGACTGCAGGTGAACAAAACGCTGTCTTAAATTCTAATCTACACGCAGTGCTGTTTAGTTTGAAAGAATGTGCCCTGCTAATGTCTCAGGGTAGACAACAGAGTATTGCAGCTTTTAATCTGCTGTAATGAAGTTTCTTGCTACAACGCTGGATCCAAAGTAATCGTTCAACTGCATGGGATTCCACAAAATAATTCAGCATCACATCATGGTGCCACAGCAGTAAAATTTTGGGACATTATGCTAATTCCCTGGCAAGCCAAACATCGCTGATAGCATGCAAATAAAAACAGCATTTGGAAAACAATTTAAGGTGAATAATTTGAGATGTGAATGAGAGAAAAAAAAACAGGTAAAAGCATAAAAGTGAAAGTGATGGCTCTTGTCCAGACCCTCAACTTTAGAGAGGCGCTCATGAATTTTAATTAATCAATGGAGACAAACAAAAGCAAAAATGGAAAGACAACACAGAATTTCACAAAGGCCAGATGAATCAAGCAGCACTGTGGGCATGGCTTCGAGACGCCATCACATTACCAATGCGTGAGATGTCTCACAATGAGATGGAATAATATCCTTCTTTGTGTGGAGAGAACGTGTTGTGGATGGGTTTACAGATTTGGCTTTAATCAAGACTGCGAGAGGGGAGGTGTTTATTTTGTTTGCTTTCTCTTTTTTTCATCTTTCCAAACAAATATCACTGATTGTGGTAATTTAGGCCATTATCACAACTGAAAAACTTAAAAGACAAAGCTTTCAAGTTCTGTGTGAAGAGCTCCAATTTTAAATCTAACATTCCCACAAGGCTGTAAGAGGTGTTTATGAGGTGAGACAAGTGTTTGGGGTAAAACAATGAAAAGGGAGAGATAATTTAAGAACCAGGCTATGTAATCTCTTCCACCACTATCACTGAAAGTAGTCTCAGATAAGTGATGTCCACATGGTAATAGCATCTCTTTTAGGATCAAAATCACAGGAGATGATGCTACTAATCCCTTGTGCCAATAGGTAGTGAGCAGTTTTTCTGAAATTGCCTTGATGCTAGGGATGACACAAAGTTGACACGCAGGGCTTTTTCAAATGGTCACCTATCTGTCCTTGATGCTTCATCGACTAGCTTTCGCAGGGGTTGAAAATGAATTCCGGTGCCCCAGAGTCATCCCCTGTTACGTCTTTCCCTATTTCTTGAAGTTACCTTGGAGCCCAGGAGAGATATTTCTGGTTGATCCATAGCCATCGACTACATCTTTCTGCTGCATCTGATGCATATTTGATGTTTTTTTTTAGGGACTGACTAAATGGATCCCTTGAGTTTTATGGTGGGTGTGGCTCAAAAACTTCCGCACCACACTTTTCTATGGTTTGCCAGTCCTGTTGTTTTACATCTGCATCCAGTTCTGTATAATGGTGCCTTTTGTGTCCTCCGTCAACTGAATCCTCCAATGGGATGGTAGGTCAACATTGACCAAAGGTTTTCAAACTGGGATCTATGGAGGGGGGAGGGGGAGGGGGAGGGGGAGGGGGAGGGGGAGGGGATTAATAAAACAATTAATTACCATTAAACATTATTTTAGGGCTGTCAAAGTAAACTTTGAACACCTCTGGAGCAACATTTAATGTAAAAAAGTGTAAGACAAGTAAATTTACATTAAAAATATTTCTGTTCAGACATTCCGGACCTGTGACCAGCTGGTCAGTCTCACGTGTTTCTGATTCCAAGCCGGTGAATAGTGCTTGTATTGCGCATAATTTGACTAATTCTCCAGGTGTCACGCTCACACCAAAAATGGTACCAGCAGGTCATTCTTACAAAAAAAAAAAAAAACGCAATCGGCCAAGAAAATTGTCATTGGTGCATCTCTAATCGCGAGTCTTATTGAAAATAATCATTTTAGAATGATTTCTGAAGGATCATGTGGCACTGAAGGACGGAGTAATGGTTGCTCGAATTTCAGTTCTGCCATCACAGGAAAAATAACTTACATTATAAAATATACTAAAATGGCAAACAGTTATTTTAAATTGCAGTCTGGCATGAATTGGGTTATGCGCATCCACCAGCATCTTCCAGCCAGGGGCCATATTGGGTTGTCCAGTTTCTAGCTTTTGAGTGAGATTTTGTTTTTTGTCATTGTTTGTCTCTCCTGACTGGATGAATGCCATCGGTCTTGCGCTGTTGGTTATGCTCAGTGGATAGGAGTTGGTTTTCATCTCCTTGGTCTCAATTGCTGCTGCCAGCCTTTTCAGGACCTGGTTGTGAGGCTAGTTTAGTAGCTTAATGTCAGGATGTGTTTGAGGGTTGCTAGAGTTGGACACAGGGCACAAACCATCCAACAACCCCCTATTTGTCTGTGAAAGCACATAATATGTTGCTCTGATAATAAATCGGAGCCTATTTGGTTCCTGCCAGCAGACTTTTCTCCTGTAGTGTGTACAGATTATTACATTACAAAAAAAAAAATCACACAATCAGAAAAAATGGTACATTTTGAAAAGGGATCAATAAGAAAACATTGTATCATTATGGCATCTCAGCAGGGACACATGGGGTCATGCTAACCAGCCAAACCTTGACCCCATGGTTGATACTTTGTACCACATGGATCCACCTTTAGCAATTTCCTCCAAATACAATACTATTAAACAGTCAGAAAATAATCAACATTATATTTTTCATAAACGTGTGGTGATATCAAAATTACACTTGACTTGAAATTGCAGTTTCAGCCCAAATGTATGTTTTTCTGGTTTTAATGGAGGCAGACAGGGCCTTTCCACCCCTAATGAACCTTATTAGCGGGTATGTTTACTTATGTCTATTCGCTGAAGGACAATATACATTGCAATGTTTTTTCACAGTTGCTATTCAGTTTACAGGTGTAGGTATCCCTCACTGTGTACGTGAAAGCCCAATCAGGGCAACAAAACAGGTTTGATTTAGATAACGAAGGGAAATATTGTCGAATTTTACAAACAGCACTAATGAAAGAATCAGAGGTGCTGCTGTAAATGACAGCCAATGGAAAGCACTGTGTTGGCACCACCGGCCTTTCTGCACCTGTTTTTCTCATCTATTAGGATTCAAACAAGTGAGCAAATGAGGGCAGAGAGAAATTCTTGATTTAGTGCATCCTGTGGGATGAGATGAACCTGACGGGAAGAAGACATGTGTGGTAGTACACAATAAATCATTCCGACACCAATTATTTATTTTTCCCTCAAGGCGCCAAAAGGCATAACAGAGCCTCTCAAGTCCATGGGCTACAGTGATGGTTAACTGTTCCTATAGCAAACCCTTTCACTCGGTTTAAAAAAATCAATAGGTACAAAGCTGCATGTAATAGCTTTGTGTGTAACTGTAACAAGTAACATTAATTTAGTGGCTGCAAACATGTGGCCAAACTATGTATTGCTAACCCTTGTTCTTTATCTTCAGACCATGTTGTTTGCTTGACCTGTTTTTGATGAGAAGCTAGAGCTAGTTAGGCTATAGGTTGTTTTAGTGCAAATCCCGTTACGTGACATGAAACTATACTGTAGGAATGTGCATGTGAGTTAAATAAATGGCTGTTTTACAAAAAATCAATAGCGGCTTGGCTTTACAAGTGTAGTAAAGAGAATGAGACATTTTTTCTAGTGAGGCACAGTTGGGTTCTTTTCAATTAATGCCTTGTGGAGGTAGCAATGCAAATCACGACTTGAGGCATTATCGTGATGCTTTCTTCTTTGCCGTAAACAGGTTAAATTGAGCTTTTTGAGCTGGGAGAACCCAAAAATCTGGTGGGGATTCTTGTGCCCCAACTCTGCATGTGACAGGATCATTTTCTAAAAGTATCTATTGAAAATGGTTAAAGTTATGCTGCTTTATATTTAGGTAGAAAACCATAATCCTCCCAGGATTCTTTGATAAATATAAAGTTCAAAAGATCAGATCAGATTTATTTGAAATATAAATATTTTTTGTAACATTATAAAAGTTATATATTTAAATTAGAACTTAAAAATATATAAATTATAAATGTTTTTACTGTCACTTTTAAACAGTTTAACAAGTCCTTGGTGAATAAAAGCATTTTTTTTTTTAAATATTTGAATATTCGAGTGCACTTTATTAATTTATTGACACATTTAATGGCACTGAAAATGCAAGCATTTCGTATGAACAACTTAAAGGTGCAGTAAGCGATTTCTGAAAAATGCAAATGCATATTTGAAATCACCAAAAACACACCCCTATCTTGATATCTCCGCCCCCAAATTCATGAACACGCTATGCAACACAGGCATCTCCCCCCTAATGAGTGTATACACGCCTTACTGCTGATTAGCTACAAGTGTGTTCTGGACCTCAGTCTGATCCACTTTCAACAGCGTTTCTCAGAAATCGCTTACTGCACCTTTAAGAGACATACAGTACTAACTTTTAGGTTAATAGAATATTGCTTTTAAGGGATTATTTTGCTGATCTTATATTTAATCAATTAAATAACACTTTTACTATTTAAATGCTGTCAATACAACTATATTGTTCTGAATCACAATACATAACTTAATAATATGAAATATTAGATCATCTGAGTTTCAAAGTGTTCCTGCCTCACTGTAGCTTTTTGTTGTGCTTTCTGCTATAAATTGCAGATGTCTCTCTCTTTTCCCCATCCTAAGTTTCTCTCTAGTCCCAACAGTATTTTGTTTTCCCATCTCTTCTTGCTGAAATCTATTAACCCAGTCATTTGATCCGGGAGCGCGGGTGCTGACCTGATGGATGGATAGTTTATGTGGTTGAGAGGTGAGAGTTCCCACAGGGCCGCAGTCTTTCTGAACCTGACTTTAACCTTCATGGACTCAACCTTCCTACAACGCTGGAGCTTCTTCCTCTTGTTTCTTTTTTTAGTATTAAACATTTTTAAATATATATTTTTTTTGCTACATAGGGTGAATAGAGATTGCAGGTTAAATGCCCACTTTATTTTCAATGTTATGGAGTCCATTGACCTTTTAAAATAAAAAGGGTTCAGTATGTAAAAGCGCACAATTAAAAAGACTAACATGTGGCAATTACCTTTCAATTTCGCTAAGCTCTGACTGTTAATATGTGTTTGACAGCCTTTGTGATGTCATTGGGGAACTGTTGGAGCTGTCGTGAGTAAGAAACACGGAGGGAAAAGAAAGCGCCAGACACAGAGAAAGATTATATACATGAACGAGGAGACCAGCAGTTTTTATAATTATATAATTTTTTTTATATGGGTTCATAAACATTCACACAAAATTCAGCAGCTACAAATCATCTGACTTAGTCTTCTGAGGTTAAGACTTATAAGTTGTACTTATGAATCAAATGTCAGAGTGAATTATATTCATCCATATCTTAAAATACACACAGAACATAGAGTGGTGCAGGGATGACGTCAAAAACCGGAAGACTAATTCGCCACTGGTTCCCTCGAGATTTTCCTATAGGGTTTTATAATGTTTTTTTCCAATATATGAGTAAAATAAAGCCTGTGGTAAACATAACTTGACGATACTTTGACTTTTTGTTCTACAACATAAACTGCACACATTCAGTCACACCCCAAACTGTCTTATAGTTACTTATTAGAAACATACGTTTTCAAAAATAAACATAACAACTTCAAATTTTGAGTTTTCGCTATGGGTGTGTGTAGAAAAAAACATCTATGTATCATCAAGTTATCCTCACCAAAGGCTTTATTTTACTGATGAATTAAAAAAAAAAAACATTATTAAACCCCATAGGAAAATCTTGATGGAACCAGGGGCGAATTAGTCTTCCGGGATTTGATGCCATCCCTCACCCACTCTATTGGTAAGACAAAAACTGAAAATATATTGTAATTTCCGAAAGAATAAGACACTTTTCCCGAAAATTCCCGAAAGAATAAGACACTTTTAAAAAAATAATCGTAAAAAAAAATTAACAATAAAATAGTTTACAGTCTCCAAGAAACTACAAATTGTAACTTTAGTTGAAAACATGTTTCCATGGTTCCGCTGCATTCCCAATGGATTAGTGCACTATGGTAATCTGTTTCTGGAGATGATGAACAATATTATGAATTGCTACTTGAATATTTATAGAAGATAATTGTCCTTCTGCCAGTGGACTATTGTTGCATTTTTTTTAACATTGTTTTGTTCATCTGTATCTGTAAACATTCTAGTTTTGACAGTCATGTGATTTAAACCTTTGTTGAACAGTCAAAATGAAATGAATACAAAAGAAAGAAAGAACATCAGGAATGAAGAAAGACGTGGTCCAAAAACTTGTCCAAAGTCTCTTCCTATAATGCATAAAATGAGTTCCTTTCAGCTGCACCGCTGTGATAATGTGTTTGCTTATCTGTTCATTTAACATATTAATTTCAAAGACAATGCCGAACATGGGTTATGCAGTCTAACAGGTTGTACAAAAGGCAGGAAGAAACTGCTGGTGTTTGGCTGGTCTATCAAGAGAAGATGTGCTATTTGAACATTAGAATAGGCAGAACCAGAATAAATTAAGCTTTAAGAGAACTTTATCTCTTTTTCCTGGAATCAAACTAAAGAGTTTGCGTTTTTATGTTCACGTGTTTGTGAAAACTTTGATCCAAATCACCAATGCATAAATAATACATTTATACTGGTGTATGTTTATATTTTTAATGCACTGAAAACCCTTGTTCATCAAGGCTGCATTTATTTGACCAAAAATACAGCAAAATCAATAATATTGTGAAATATTATGTCAGTTTAAAGGCACAATATGTATTTTGGTAACGCTTTAGATTACAGCGTTACCATTTTGGTAACGCTTTAGATTACAGCCCGGAAAGTACTGCGTAATTAGACAGCGTAACCTTCGGTAATTATGTACCTATAACGTACTTACAATATAAGTATAAGGGAACAATATTTTAAGTTTGGGGAATAAAGGGGGTAATTCCCCCCTTATTCTACTATTATGATATAACAATCTTACATTTGGGAGCAATTTAGCAAGAACATACCTTTTTGAAATAATGGTGAACCAGTACATATTGTAAAATTACAGGCTTTTTAAAAATTACAGGGTACACATCTATGCATTTATAAAGTAATCTTTTTAACAAAAGTGCACTGAAAACGAAAACTATTGCAACTTTTGCTTAAATATTGGGTAAAGGTACTCTTGTTCCATGTAGTTACAGGGTAAGTACAATAAAATCACTGACTCGGAAACCTTTATTTATTATACAAGCACCACTTACCCTGTAACCACATGAAACCGGATTTATTTCCCAGTATATTTTTAAAAAATGCAATAGTCCTACCTTGAAACATGTTAGCCCAAACTTAAACATCTGCACTTTTGCTATCTTTTTTTATAAATGCATAAATATGTACCCTGTCATTTTTAAAAAGCCTATACAGTATGTATTACCTTGGCACACAATTATTACAAAAAGGTACGCAGTGTATGTTCTCGCTAAATTGTTCCCAAATGTAAGATTGTTAATAAGTACCCCTTAGTTCTATAATACTTACAGTATAAATATTTTTTTAATTCTCCTGGTTGTTACCCCTTTATTCCCCAAACTTTACATATTGTTCCCTTATACTTACATGTAAGTACTTTATAGGTACACTGTTCCGTGTTCTCCCCACGGAAAGGGCAACCCAGTGTACAAAAAGGATATTACTCAGGTTTTTCTTGGTTCACTTTTGCTTGTTTATTTTTGTTATATTACCAATAAATAGCCAGGTAATAAACCTGAGAAGATAAGCAGAATACAACATTTACATTTTCATGTGTATACTAGTACAAACACAATTCAATAGCCCAATAATAATAATAATAATAATCAACAATAAATAACATTAATCAAAATACAAATTATATAATATATTTTTATATATTATACAATAATAATAATATATAATCATAAATACACTATAATAATAATCATTTCATAATTCTCATGTATACGCTTCACACTTCAACATTAACATGCACCATACATACAGTCGGTTGGTCTGGGAACGCCCCCGGGAACGCCCCGTCACGTGGTGTCGATTCACCCCGTGGGGGAAAACATTGCCTTGGCGCTCATTGAAAATACACGCGAAAATCATGCCGAAGAGTTGTTGTGTCGTTTTCTGTACTGCCAATATTAAAACAAATGATAAATTGAAGTTCTACATCATCCCCAATAAACGCACAGAACCGGAAAGGAGGACAAAATGGTTACAAGCAATTAGGCGAGAGGATAATCAAGGGAAGTTGTGGAATCCCAAGACTAAGCATGTGTATGTATGCAGTCGGCATTTCATCACAGGTAGGCTACGTTAACATTGTGTTCATTATTAACGTTATCAAAACTGTGTAAGGTTGTTTCAGAAAATGGCATGCATATATAATTACCCTTTCATTCTACCTTAAGCAAAACTACTGTCGAAACTAAAGAAACTAAACTAGTCGCATGAAAACGCGTCTGCTAAGAAACACTTGATATGATTTAGACATAAATGGTTGTTTTTCATAAGGGATGTCTCATTCACATTGGCGTTATCAGCTGAAGATTGGCTTGATAGGCCACTCGCTACGTAGGCCTAATGACGCCAGCCGTGAACCTGTCAGAACAGTCCCTCGGCAACTTCGTACTACTGACACCGTTTTACAAAAGCATTAATAGTTTTGAGTGAAGCGTATGTACAATTGGTAAGTGACAAGGTTTTATGGAGTTATAGTATGCAACATATGATTGAGTTATAGCCTATAACTTATAGGCTAATGTTACCGGTAGCTACCGCGATGTCTTACCTGGAGATTCAACGAGATAGCAAAATATGTCTGGAAACGACACCTCCGGCCATTTGGTCGGGTCATTGGCCCAGTTTTTAATTAAATATGGGCAATCGTACCCTATTGCAGTTAATTTATCAATATATCGTTGCCGGTCGGCCGGCGTCAATGCTTCGCAATAAGACATTTTCTCATTGAAATACACATGATGTTCGCAGTGTTTTCCCCCACGCCGACCACGCCCCCCAACTATGACGCGCAACCGACTGTATGTATACTCAAGTCTTACCAAAACCTACCTAAACTACAGTTCCCAGAATACCCCGCGGCAAACCAGGAAGAACAACATTACCTGCATT
The DNA here is from genome assembly GCA_030578255.1 of Tiaroga cobitis. NCBI lineage: Eukaryota > Metazoa > Chordata > Actinopteri > Cypriniformes > Leuciscidae > Tiaroga > Tiaroga cobitis. The sequence continues at coordinate 31,758,718 of CM060601.1, read as the reverse complement.
AAATACCCGTCCGTGATTCATACTTCAAACATTTATAAATTCAAATAAAGTAAACACGTCTAGTATAGCGATGTTCTAAGTAAGTCTAAATGTTAGCTCTGTCTCACGGTTACCTCGTCAACTTATAACTTTGAAGCATAGCGATATATCAGTCAACTAACGTTAGACTGTTTAGATCTACCGGAGCATAGCATTATCTTTACCGTGAAATGGACACAAGCACAGTACAACAACATAGCATGGTGACAGCAGACAACATGAAGCGTACATCATAAAGCAGACAAGAAACATTTAAAATTAAGAGAGCTCACCAAGTGGCTGCACACCGGATTGAAGTCATTATAGATTCAATGAATCGCGCTTCCTTTTCACACAGTGAACTCCGGTCACATGTTCCACAGCACACTCATCTCTTAAAGAGGCACTACACCATTTGGCTACTAACCTCAAAACGTTCCTTATAACAGTTGTAGCTTTAGTTTAATGTACACATTTGAATTAAACATGTAAAAAATAAATAAATAATAATAAAAAAATAACAAAACTCCACAGAAAACACAACATACACTATAATTACAGAAAGTTACATTGTAAATTCCTCTTTATTACACAGTTCATTCCGGTCTGTAATCTAAAGCGCTACCTGTATTTTTTCTGCTTTAAAAATAGCAAAAATAACTGTATCTATGTTATATATTTTTATGAGATATGTACTTACATTATCCCGACAGTTTTCACCAACTTTCAAATCCGGAGAAATGTATAGTTTAATTCGAAGACACGGGCCGTTTTTTTATTTCCGTTTTGTCGCCCGTCTATGGCGTCATATAACCTTTGACTCCTCTATTTTCTCTAACTTCCGGCGAAACCGTCAAACACAAAGGGGAACACCGGACTACTGCAAATAAAAGAAAAGAAAAAGACGTAGAAAAAAAAGTAGTAGCTAGTATCATTTTGCAACTGCACCAAACTTGAGGGGGGTTTGGCTGCACGCGCAAGATCTCTCGCTCGCTTACTTCTCTGACATCGTGCGCGTGCGCGGTTAGGAGCTGTCTGAACATCTGTCTCGCATGCACGCTCGCTCTAGATTACAGGATATTTTAACTAATTTGCGGTAAAACTAATCGATCACGAGTGGCTCAACAGGTAGATCTATAGATAAACTCATCTTTCTGGCTTTGACCGACCGGGTTGACACTTCAGCGTGAGAAATCGGAGGTGTGCGTGAGAGCGTGAGAATTGGCTCAATTGCGTGAGTCTCGCGCTGAATGCGTGAGAGTTGGCAGCCCTGTAAGTTATGAACCACGATTACGCTTTGCCTGCACGTTCTGCTGCTGGAGCCAGCTCAAAGCGCAGACGTTAGGGTGACCAACAGTCCTGACATGTCCTGTTTTCACGTTCTGTCCTGGCTGTCCTGGCTGTTTTAATAAAGTGATGAAAATGTCCTGGTTTTCAAAAAAACTGCTGGCCGAGTGTCCTGGTTTTTGGTAATCAAAATATGGTCACCCTAACAAACGTACGGGTGAAAAATATGACAGGAGAAGAAGCAAGACACGGGTAAACTGTAGGGTTGCATTTAAAAAATTTAGAGAGCTTCGTGACAAGCTAAATATAGGCTACAGAGAGATGCCGATCTCGCTTGCATTCTAATAAACAGGTAAGCACCCATTCAGCTAACTATATCTATCCGTATATTTTGTGAAATGATGTCATGTGTAAAACGCAGACGGGCTAGCTATATGTAGCTATAATGTAAATTCATATTTGTTCTATATATAGCTGGAGAAAGTAGCTTCATATGCAGTTCACTAACGTTATCTTGTTCGATATCATAGTATAAACATAATTATATTTTTAACGAAAGGTGACCGTGTTGTTTAAACATCTATTAATACTAGCTAAATGGAATATTGATTCAATAGGGGTCTGATAATTCATATATCTCTCTGTTCGAAAAGACGTGATTATCAAAATACATAGTTAGAATGAGTGAGGAATGTGGGGAATGACAGATCGCGCGTGTTCCAATGAACATCGTATCGCTGGTTCGCGCGCGCACTCCCTCTCTCTCTCTCCCTCAGATGGCTGGTTGTCATTGACAGCGACAACAACTCCCGTGAGCCCACGCTCTTTCCCGACGTCATCAAAGTACGTATTTTGTTATTATGTAGATCGAGTGCCCCCTGGTGGCCAAAAATCACATACTGTACATTTAAAATAACTTAATTTTAATATATTTTAAATAGTAATTTATTCCTCTGATGACAAAGCTGAATTTTCAGCAGTCATTACTTAAGAAATCATTGTAATGTGCTTATTTTTGTGCTCAAGAAACATTATTATTATCGATATTGAAAACGTCTCAAGTTACGACTGTAACCATAGTTCCCTGAGAAAGGGAACGAGACGATACGTCGATAACGCTTTGGGAACGCCCCCGGCGTGAATGCGTCTGAAGCACCTATGTCAACTAGTCCAATGGAAAGAATGAGCGTCACGGTGCGGGTGACGTCATGACCAGGAAGAGATAAAAGCGCATCCGGTGAAAGCCAGCATTAGCTTCGGAAATTGTCGAAGCAAGTAGGGCTGTAGTCAAGACCACCTTTGTCGAGTCCAAGACCAGGACTAGTCGGGTCCAAGTCAAGACCAAGTCCAAAGAGGTTAGAGTCCAAGACAAGACCGAGTCCAAAAAGGTTCGAGTCCGAGTCCGAGTCCGAGTCCGAGTCCGAGTCAAGACCGAGTCCAGGACAGGAAAAAAGTCTTGACATTATGACATTAAATGACAATCATTTTGGGTTATTATTTGTTGATCTAAAAGCAAAAACAGTGTCACAACACCCAGGATTTTTAAGTATAGACATTCCCCTTGATATCATATAATCTTATAATCTAAAGAAAAAAGAATGATTACATATGGTGATACCTCATAATAGCAGTGTTAGAACTGATACAAACACCAACCCACTACTATTACCACTGCTAGGTACTAGTAGCCTACTGAGCATTTGAGCAACTAAATGACAATATAGCTTCACTCCAGTAAAATATATCTGTGGTAATTTCTTCACGTTAAACCAAACTTTTATTTTGACGGGTCTGAGTGTATCTGACGATGAAATGCTGAAGATAAACATGTACTTGAGTATGTGTAGTACATGAACCTGCGGCACTCACTTGTAGAGACTCGCTGAACAATCAGATTTGATAGCAGTCTTTAATATTCACAGTGACTAGTCAATATAGCAATTTCATAATATGATCGGCAGTGAATAGACAGATCTGTTATTTCAGCTATGCGCTGGTATTGCAGTAGCAAATAGTAGAAAAGATATCACACACGCGCAGGTCGTACTTGTCAATGACGGTCACTACAATCTGCGGTAATCTGCGGAGGTTTCTGTGGAAGTCTGCGGGTGCATACTACAATAATACGTTACTGGGAACATAAAAAAGACACCTGGACTCGGTCGAGACCAAAAGCCATATTTGGCAAGACCAGTGGCCGAGACCGAGACAAGTCCGAGTCCGAATACCAGCGAGTCCGAGACAAGTCCGAGACCATAGAAAAACGGTCTCGAGTCCGGACTCGAGTCCAAGACCGGACTCGAGTACTACAGCCCTGGAAGCAAGACAATCACAGGGATGCAGGAAGTATGGCAGGGCAACGCATCGTCTCATTCCCTTTCTCAGGGAACTATGGTTACAGTCGTAACCTTAGACGTTCCCTTTCGAGGGAACTCGCGATGCGTCGATAATGCTTTGGAAATGAGAATACCCAAACCGCCATAGTTTCAAATGCCCGAGTGTAGTCTGGTGTCAAAACCACACTAAGCACTGAGCACCTGGGACCCTGGGGCAGCATCCAGGTCAAGGCTATAAAACCTGACAAACGTGAGCGGTGAGGATGCCTGCCGCATCGAAAACGTCTTGGAGAGAAACTCCGGATATTAAGGCTTTAGAGGCCGCCATACTCCTAGTGGAATGAGCTCTGACCACCAAAGGACATGGCTGGCCAGAGGACTCATAAGCAAGAGAAATAGCCTCGACTATCCAATTACTATCTGTCTGCTTAGAGGCAGGAAGACCTTTCTTGGGTGATCCAAAACAGACAAATAACTGATCGGACTTCCTCCATGGAGAAGACCGACGAACATAAGTGTCCAATGCTCACACTGGACTCAAAAGATTCAGCTTTTCCTGGTCCGAAGAGGAAAACGGCGGAGGTCAGAAAGCCTGCAGCACAATAGGCCTCGGAATATTGGTTGGCACCTTAGGGGCATATCCTTGCTTAGGGTATAATAATGCCTTGACCATCCCCAGTGCAAACTCAAGGCAGGTGGGGGATACCGAAAGGGCCTGAAGATCTCTGACTCTTTTAAGGAACGAAATGGCTAGAAGAAAAATGGTCTTGAGTGAAAGAAATTTTTCTGAGACCGACTCTAAGGGCTCGAACGGAGCCCCAGATAGGCCTTCCAGTACTATTGCCAGGTCCCAGGCCGGCATCCTAGTGCGAGTTGCAGGCCTTAGCCTCAGGGTGCCACGAAGGAAACGAGTGATCAGGGGTGTCTCGACCCAACGATGTACCGCCCACCGGTTTGAGGAAAGCCGCAATGGCCGCCACGTAGACCTTTAAGGTGGTTGGACATAGACCTGACGCATAGCGATCCTGCATAAACTCCAGTACTGTATTTACTGAACAGTTAACCGGATCCCACTGACGCTGGTGACACCAAGAAGTGAAAACTCTCCATTTCAATGTATACAATTTCCTTGTAGCGGGAGCTCTGGAGCTTAGAATGGTCTCAACAACCTCAGTTGAGAGACCACTCTCTATGAGTTGGGCCCCCTCAGAGGCCAAACCCAAAGATTCCAAATCTCTGGTCGGGGGTGAAATATTGTGCCCTCGACCTGAGACAGAAGGTCTCTACTGATCGGGATCTCCAAGGGAGGACCGTCTAGGAGATGAATCAGGTCCGCAAACCAAATTCGACTCGGCCAGCGTGGTGCTACTAGCAGTAGGCTTATTCCGTACTGGCGGACTCGCTCCAGAACTCCTGGGAGCAGAGCAACAGGGGGAAATGCATACAGACGTAGCCTCGGCCACGTCTGCACCATAGCATCCAGCCCCAGGGTGGCTGGGTGAGTAAGGGAGAACCAAAGTGGACAGTGCGTCGTATGCTGAGACGCAAACAGATCCACCTCTGATTGGCCGTAAAACTACCAAATTTTCTCCACCGCCTCGGGGTGGAGTCTCCAGTCCCCTGGCCTCAGCTCCTGCCTCGACAGGACATCTGCTCCAATATTCTGGTTCCCCGGAATATACACTGCCCTCAGGGAGAGTACCTTCCCCAGGGACCATAGGAGGAACTGGTGCGCCAACTTGCATAGTGGACGCGAACGCAGACCCCCTGACGATTTAAATAAGAGACCACCGATGTGTTGTCTGTCCGGTCAAGCACATGGCGGCCCCTCAGGTCTGGGAGGAAATGTCTCAACACATTGAACACAGACATCATCTCCAGGCAATTTATGTGCCAAGAAAGATGATGACTCCTCCACAGACCCTGAGCTGAGCGGCCTTTCATTACCGCTCCCCAGCCGGTGAGGGAAGCATCTTCCAAGATAGCAACTCGATGGCAAAGAGCTCCCAACACCGGACCCTGGGACAGGAACCAATCTTTCCTCCATATAACCAAGGCGCGGAGACACCGCCGCGTGATCTTGATCGTACGGAGTGGGTTTCCCCTCGGGGAAAACCCTCTGGTCCTGAGCCACCACTGCAAAGGTCTCATGTACAGCAGGCCAAAGGGTATCACATTGGATGCCGCTGCCATGAGGCCTAACAGTCTCTCGAACTGTTTCACAGTGCGTGACTGGCCTAGCTTTAGCTCTTTCGTGGCTGTCAGGATAGCAGCTACATGAGCGGGCGATAGAACGGCTCGGACCGTGACTGAATCCCATACCACACCAAGAAAAGTGGTCCTCTGTAATGGAGAAAGCACACTCTTCTTGGCGTTGAGCCTCAAACCCCAATTTCTGCATATGTGCGAGGACGACACCTCGGTGCCGAACCGCTAACTGTTCTGATTCCGCTAGAATCAGCCAGTCGTCTATGTAATTCAGAATGTGTATGTCCTGCAGCCTGAGCGGGGCCAGAGCTGCATCTACGCACTTCGTGAATGTGCGGGGTGATAAAGCTAGACCGAATGGAAGTACCCGAAAGAAAACCTCAGGAACCTCCTGTGCTAAGGGAGGATGGAGACATGGAAGTACGCGTCTTTCAGATCTATCGTGACAACCCTGTCCTCGGATCTGATTTGAGTCACGATCTGTTTGCATCTTGAACTTGAGTTACTGTACTGTACGATTCAACAGAAGAAGATCTAAAATGGGACGCAACCCCCCATCCTTTTTTGGAACGATGAAATAGCGGCTGTAAAAACCCGATTCCCTGTCAGGTGGATTCACCTGCTCTATAGCTTCCTTTGCTAACAGAGCTTTCACCTCTTGCTCCATCACCAGAGCCTGCTCGGGATGTACTAACGTGAGCAACATCCCGTTGTAGCATGCAGGACAAGAACCGAACTGGATACTGTATCCCCTCTCTACTATACGCAGGACCCATTGAGAAATATTTGGCAGTTTTTTCCACTGTCAGAAAATCTACTAAGGGAACCAGCCTCTCAAGGCTGGCCTCTGGTGTACTTGAGACACTTAGCTCGGGGACCTGAAACATACCGGCAGGAACTACCCGAACTGACTGTTTTTGAACCCCCCTCAGAGGGTTCACGTTTGACGCAATGTCGAGTTGACATTGCACCAGACGTTTGCTGGAGACCACTGCGCCCCGAAGCACCAAGGGTGGCGGGGTTGGCAGAATGGTCCCCTGAGGACACCGAGGTGGAACGGGCACCGAATACTGAGGTGTGACCCGCTCCATCCCGGGCGAGGCTGCCCTTACTGGTCTGACGTCAAAACCGTTTTAAGTCAGTGTTTTTGTTGTGCTCTATATGAGGAGCTAGATGGCTGGGGCTGCTCACGGCCAGCAGCCCCAGGGGGTTAGAAACGGCGAGAGAGAACTTTTTTGAATGCCTCTGACTGTATCTTGGCCTCCTGAAACCTCTCAATGACCAAATTAACAGCGTCGCCAAAGAGGACAGAAGGCTCAATAGGTGCATCTAGCAGAAAAGCACAGTCTTTGTCTTTTATTTCTGCCAGATTCAGCCAGAGGTGCCTCTCAGTGGCTACAAGGGCTGCCATAGACCGCCCAATTTCTCTGGCGGTCTCCTTAGTAGCCCTGAGAGACAAATCTGTGGCCCGACGAAGTTCTCGAACCTCATCGGGCCCCACTCCTGTCCAAATCCCCCAGCAGATCAGCCTGATATGCCTGGAGCACTGCCATAGTGTGTAAGCATGCTCCAGCCTGACCTGCTGCCGTTTATGCTTTGCCCACTAGTTTTGAAGTAGTTTTTAATGGCTTAGTGGGGAAAGCTGAGGGCTTCAGAGACGATGCTGAACCAGGTGACAGATAGCTCACGGGCTTCTGGGGCATCGACTCATAATCATAGTCTTTCAACCCCCTTATTTTAGAGTATACATTTGGGGGCTGAAAAGACGAGACAAATATGGTTTGTTCCACGATGTAGACAGCTCGCTGTGTAGATCGGGAAAGAATGGAAGGCCTCGTAATGGAGGTGAAATATTAGATGATAAGAAGCGCTCGTCTAACTTGCTTTTAGGACGAGCGCCCCTTTTCTCGGCTGGCCATTCAATATGCAACTTGTCAACAGCACGAGTAATCACCCCCACCAGCTCCTCATATGCTGGGGAAAGAGGTGGCGAATCGTCTTCCCCCGTGATTGTGTCACTACCATAGACTGTAAAAAAATATGGACGTAGTATCCGTGACGTCACCCATAGGTTTCTGAAGAGCGTTTTTGAAGCCTAAAGTGGGCGGGGCCGGCCGTTGCCATCTTGGCAGTGCGCCACCTCTCGTCACTGCCGGATAAATTAAAATGGGCAAAGAGGCGGGACGTGGGTGGAGCTGAGGTACTAATGATATGCTACTGCCCTCACGCTGAAGTGACAGCCGATTGAAAAAGTAAAGTCAATTAAAAAGTCAATGGCTAAAGTTCATGTTTTTGCCCTACGAAATATTTTAATAGTTAAGACGTAACTAAAAGTGAGACTATTTACTTTACTTTTTTATCAACTTTATTAATCCCACAAGGTTAAGAGCATGTATACAACAGTCCATAACACAGAACACACATTTCTCACAACATACAAGCAGTCAACTATGTGTACCGTGATGCATTATTATTCTGCTAGTTAAAAATATATTAGTAACTTACAATATTGCTCTAAGCTTGTGCATGTGAGTGACAGTGATTCAAGCCTATATGTCAGTCGGCATCTCACGTCAAGTTCGTAAAGAGCTTTAATTCTCTGATTTTGGCCGCCTCTCAGTTTCTCAGATGGGTCAAACCAAAGATATTACCTCAGAAGTTCAAGTAAATGAACTAGAAATCCGCGCTCATTCAAGGGTGTGCATCTATTGCATGGACGGAGAGAACGCACTGAGATCATCAGAAATCCATTAGTCCATGTGAGGAAAACAGCTGGAAACACAGCGCTGGTCGTTCTCTCCATACTCAACACGACGGAATCCAACGGCGTGCACGGGCGAAGGTATAATACATGTATTAAATTGTATGAAATAATCACGGAAAAAGCAGAAACACAGCTGAGGGTGACGCTAACAGACAGCAGACAAACGACTAGCAGTGAAAGCAGCTGCAATCCACCTGTCACTCAAGTGGCCACGCCCTTAATTATGCAGAACTTTAAGGCTTAAAGATCATTTAAACAGATGAGTTGTAAAAAAAATTCACCCCCCTCACAGTCGTCATGAAGGGCAAAATTAGCACATAGACCAAAAAAACTATTTGCCACCAGGCTGTAAACATGTTTTTTTTCTGCTGTGAAGTTAGACATTTTAACATGGGGTAGATACAGATTTGACTCGCTTTTGCAGTCAGCCTCAAGCGGCCACTCGATAAATTGCACTTCCGTGTTCAAGAGAGAGACGGGGAGGTTGCCCCTTTGTCACTACCAATGCTCAGCACATCTACCTCCTCGGAGCTAGAGCACTGAAGCATTGGGCTCTCTGCCCGGGCGGAAGAAGCCGCAGCGCAGGCTTCTGACACCAGAGAGAGAGCAGAGGATCTCACAGGAAGAGAAGGAGAAAGAGCCCTCGGACCCGTCTCCAATCCCTCTGAGAGATCCTTTTGCGATCCCCAGGAATGCATTCTCCATGCTGCCTCAGCAGCAGCGGGTCCTGCACCCTGAGGAGCGCGAGCCTGACCACTTTCCTCAAAAAGTGACAGACGGGAGCGGAGCATGCAAAGCGGAAGATTCTGACAATGCTGTCAATCAGCCCCCTCGAAGGCTGATACCGCATGTTCCACTCCCAAACACATTACACAAAGCTCGTGTTTGTCCCCACCCGTTAAATAACGCGGGCAGGGAGAAGCACACAGTTTGTATAATTGTTTCGCCATGATATATATATATATATATATATATGTATGTGTGAACAGACAACAGTAAATATCGACAGACAGAGTAACACAGATCGCTTGATGAGGCAACAGAAGCTAATGCCGGCTTTCACCGGATGCGCTTTTATCTCTTCCTGGTCATGACGTCACCCGCCCGTGACGCTCATTCTTTTCATTGGACTAGTTGACATAGATGCTTCAGACGTATTCACGCTGGGGGCGTTCCCAAAGCGTTATCGACGTATCACGAGTTCCCTCGAAAGGGAACAGTTGTGCTGCTTTATATTTTGTTGGATTCTACCAAAAGTACCAAAAAACAGCATTTATTTGAAACAGAAACCACACACACTTTCACACACTTTTACACACACACACACACATTCACACACACACACACACACACACACACACACACACACACACACACACACACACACACACACACACACACTTTTGGGGACTCTCCACAAACATGATGATTTGTGTACTGTACAAACTGTATATTCTATCCCCTTACATTAACCCTACCCCTTAACTTACCTATGATAGAATTTTTTTCTTTTCTTTTTTTTTTTTTATGTACATAAAACATCAATTTGTATGACTTATAAGCAGTTTTCATCATGGGGTCCAAAAAATGTCCCCACAAGAACAAGGATATTGACAGTATTTAAAACATATACACTTAACCACACGCCAAGGATTTTTTGGACTCACATTTACACAGTGATCTGAAAGCTAATACATTTATCTGTGTTGGCTGTAAAATCCCAGCTATAAATTCAGAGACTCTGGTTGCTTACAAAACATTTGGAACAATTACACTTGGAAGTAAAAGCAATATCCTGATAGTACTGTGCAGGATGGATTGGAAATCCACACAAACACGGCTTAAGGCTGCCATCTTCTCTAAATATATCTTCCCTGAGGTTTAGCTTTGCTTGTGTCTAATCAATAAGGTTCATTGAAGCTCTACATGCTCAGATATGTGTTTTAACTGACATTTTCATTCTCTGCTAATCTATATTCATGCTGCTGTAGCTGCTCTTTTTAAAAATTATTGTCTTATAATCAATCAAATAATGCAGCGAGTGTGTGTGCGCGTTCAAATGAAATATCTTGAATGGTTGGCATTCCATAAATACTGAGCTATGCAGTACGCTCACTAAGTGCAGGCCATTGTACTAGTTAAAATAATGAGAAATAGTTTCTTTCTGATATCCATTAAATGGCCATAGAAAGAGCTCTAGAGAGTGCTTGCATTACGTTTCAACATGAATGTATTAAGAGCATTTTAAGTCTCAGTCTTGTCCTCGACTAGCTCATCCATCCTCCTTCGCCGAATGCAGACGCACATAAACAAATGTATACTCTCAAAAGAACATTGTTTTATCCTCAGACAAAGTAAGTTTACAGAATAACCCCATCACCACTTCAAATACACACAAACTTTCTTTTTCCGGTACTTTCCGGTACAATAAATCACAGAAGGTCCCATCTCTAATACCACAAACTAAAACTCATCCATTTAAATAAACAGAGTAGACTGTACAGATTACGACTTTATGTCCCCGGTATGGCCACAGTCCAAAGGTCAGGGCAAACCAGATGATCAATCGTCTCCTTATTGGAGAGTAATTCAGAGTCAGTTAGAATGATTCATTTGGTGAGGAGGGGTGAATCAATGCTGGTCTTAATGAGATTCTCCCATACGCTTCTTATCTGCAGCCAACACTGACATCCACGAAACATTCATCCTCAGGTAGAACCTGCACAGCCAGAGGTGGAAGCTCGGCTCATTATGTATTTCCCTCCTTCTTCAACCAAGATGGTCTTTCCTTCTGAATACTTAATGCTGAGTGTCATAACCTTAAGCACTCCATGGGTTTGACAAGCTTGCGGTGCTCTGTTGGTCTTGATTTCATCCGACGTGACTCGCTCTAGGACATCCGGTTATGGTTTTTAAAACACTTTTGGACGTGTAGTGGCATTGAAGCTGATGTTATTGTGGTTTTGACTGGATTTCAGAATTTGTTCTACTGTAGAACATCTTTCTGTTGAGTTCTTCTCATTATATGCATGCAAACAAAGAGATCACAGTGTAGTCCAATTTGTGGACAAATGACTCCTATGTGCTTATTATTTTTAGTGATTTAAAAACATCTATAGTACCATTGTAGTTGGGGTCATTTTCTGATACAACTGACTCCTATTGAATGAAAAGAATACAGCACAACCATTGTAGCTCGATTACTGATATTCTTATGAGCCGATTATTTGCAGTGAATCAAAAACGTATAGGGTGATCAGTGATAGCTTGATTACTGAGAAAAATAACTTGTATTAGCCAATTCTTTTTAATGAAAAAAAAAAGCATACAGTAGCTGATATTCTCTTTTTTAATCAATTTTTTTTGAGTTAGAGAATGTTATGTACAAAACCAAAAGTAAAATAAACATCATTCTACATTCTCTTTTCTTTTTTCAGTAGCTGATATTCCTGATTCTTTATAGTAAATAAAATACAGAGCAACCATTGTAGCACGATTGCTGATACAAATTACTCTTATCAGCCAATTCTTTATAGTGAATCAAAAACAAGCTGCTTTTCCACTGTCGGACGTTTGGCTAACTAACCAAGTTTCTCTGTAGCTGGCCAAGCACACTATTTGAGCGATGTAAACACAAATTAATATATATATATATTTTATTAGGGATGTCCCGATCAGGTTTTTTTGCCCTCAAGTCCGAGTCCGAGTCATTTGATTTTGAGTATCTACCGATACCGAGTCCCGATCCGATACTTATATAATACATAAAAAAAGAATAAAGAAGAGAGAAAAAACAGATCCTGGATGTTCCTTATTTTTTATTTAATTCACCTTATTTTAACATTCAACATTCAAACAGAGCACGTCTGTGAGGTAGCTTGAACAATCAAGTAATAAATAACATAAAATCTTCACTTTTGGACTTTAGTGCAACAGTAAATATAGAAAAAGTCTAATATAAAAACAAATAGCACCTCAACTTAAAATACACGGCAGGCATGTAAACAAAAAATAAAAATGTTTTAAAAGTGTATAAAAAAATAATGAGTATATATATATATATATATATATATATATATATTAGGGCTGTCAAACGATTAAAATATTTAATCGCGATTAATCGCATTAATGTCATAGTTAACTCGCAATTAATCACAATTATTTTTATCTATTATAAATGTCTCTTTATTTTCTTTTTGTCCCATTATTTTTTCTCATTTTAATGCTCTTATCAACATGGAAAAGTGGATCGGCTTGCTTTGTGCAAATGTTTATTATTGAAAACAACATTGACATATACTGTGTTCAATTTCACACTAACATTCTCACTTGGAGCAAATAATCTCTCAATGTAACACTGTCCATTAATAAAAGGGTGAAAGAAATACTGACGAGGTCCTGATATTGACGAGGGGGCGGAGAATTCGCATCAGCTGTGTGTGTGTGTGTGTGTGTGTGTGTGTGTGCTTGGCCATCAAGTGGTATTTCAGACTGGACGCGCTGCGATGATGATAGCTCAGTTCACAACGACAAAACACACAGATCACTTTGGTCTTGTCAATGGGACCATTTGGCAACTTTTTAAAAGTAAACTTTCCATTCAGAATCTTATTGGCATCCATTTCGGCGTCTCGCGCTCGCCATCCACTCAAACCGTAACGTTAACCAACTATTTGGCCGGCTCGGAAGCCCAAACGAGTGTGTGCGGCGCGCCTGTTGTTTTGTTTCCGGTCTAGCTAGATCGGCGCAAGCCATTGACATGAATGGGTTTCATAGCGCAGCGCCGCGCATGCCGCGTCCTGTTGTAACAGCATGTGAAAAAAACGACAAAGTTTGCTAGGCCAAAAAGACCATTAATCGCGCGATAAAAAAATTTACGCCGTTAAAATGGGTTTGCGTTAACGCCGTTAATAACGCGTTTAACTGACAGCCCTAATATATATATATATATATATATATATATATATATATATATACACTCACCTAAAGGATTATTAGGAACACCTGTTCAATTTCTCATTAATGCAATTATCTAATCAACCAATCACATGGCAGTTGCTTCAATGCATTTAGGGGTGTGGCCCTGGTCAAGACAATCTCCTGAACTCCAAACTGAATGTCAGAATGGGAAAGAAAGGTGATTTAATTAATTTTGAGCGTGGGATGGTTGTTGGTGCCAGACGGGCCGGTCTGAGTATTTCACAATCTGCTCAGTTACTGGGATTTTCACGCACAACCATTTCTAGGGTTTACAAAGAATGGTGTGAAAAGGGAAAAACATCCAGTATGCGGCAGTCCTGTGGGCGAAAATGCCTTGTTGATGCTAGAGGTCAGAGGAGAATGGGCCAACTGATTCAAGCTGATAGAAGAGCAACTTTGACTGAAATAACCACTCGTTACAACCGAGGTATACAGCAAAGCATTTGTGAAGCCACAACACGCACAACCTTGAGGCGGATGGGCTACAACAGCAGAAGACCCCAACGGGTACCACTCATCTCCACTACAAATAGGAAAAAGAGGCTACAATTTGCAAGAGCTCACCAAAATTGGACAGTTGAAGACTGGATAAATGTTGCCTGGTCTGATGAGTCTCGATTTCTGTTGAGACATTCTGATGGTAGAGTCAGAATTTGGCGTAAACAGAATGAGAACATGGATCCATCATGCCTTGTTACCACTGTGCAGGCTGGTGGTGGTGGTGTAATGGTGTGGGGGATGTTTGCTTGGCACACTTTAGGCCCCTTAGTGCCAATTGGGCATCGTTTAAATGCCACGGCCTGAGCATTGTTTCTGACCATGTCCATCCCTTTATGGCCACCATGTACCCATCCTCTGATGGCTACTTCCAGCAGGATAATGCACCATGTCACAAAGCTTGAATCATTTCAAATTGGTTTCTTGAACATGACAATGAGTTCACTGTACTAAAATGGCCCCCAGACTCACCAGATCTCAACCCAATAGAGCATCTTTGGGATGCGGTGGTGGAACGGGAGCTTCGTGCCCTGGATGTGCATCCCACAAATCTCCATCGACTGCAAGATGCTATCCTATCAATATGGGCCAACATTTCTAAAGAATGCTTTCAGCACCTTGTTGAATCAATGCCAGGTAGAATTAAGGCAGTTCTGAAGGCGAAAGGGGGTCAAACACAGTATTAGTATGGTGTTCCTAATAATCCTTTAGGTGGGTGTATATACACACATTAGGGGTGTAACAGTTCACAAAATTTGCGGTTCGGTTCGATACAATACAGCAAAAAGAAAGAAATGCCACAGAAATTTCCTATTTATTAAAAGAAAAACTATTTTTAAATAAGTTTGAATTTTCCTACATCTTGAAACTTTCAGGTTAATAAATGGGGGTAATCTTTGAAGGATGAACAAATAATGTTTTGGTAATCACATTAAAAATAACATTTAAATATATATTTATATAATATTTAAGTTTTGAAGTGCATCATTAAATCCATGTTCATTCACGGCACAATGTTTCTCCTGGTTTCCACGTCAGCGCTGTTTGATCTAATAGAGATCTACGGTAAATAACGGAGAAATTTGAATGCTTCTCACTAGATCTCGCAGCAATGTTATTACTTCAGCGGCGAATTCAAATGTTTTCTTCTCTGGATCTCTTAGCACTGTGTCGCTTGATCTCGCGCTGCACAGATGTTGCTGGTCCGAACTGATAAATGGTCCGTTAAGCACAATATAATGAGTAGCGCAGTTTCGTTCCGCTTTCATTACGTTTGCCATTTGATGTTGCGCAACGTTGTGGTGATCGCGCCAGCGCGGATTTTGTCTGCAGGAAAAATGGTCCTAGGAATCGTTCGTTTTGTATGCGTACCGAACCGGAAGCCTCGTACCGAAACGGTTCAATAATTACGAATACATGTACCGTTACACCCCTAATTTACATACATCCGAGTCCTGATCGGGAGGTAACGTCCGATTCCGATCGAGTCTGAAACCACGTGATCGGGCCCGATTTCCGATTGCGTGATTGGATCGGGACATCCCTATATTTTATTAAATCTGATCATCCTCCATCACGCGGTCACTATTTACATCTCATATCGTCGGAATCAGGGACGTGCACAGGAATTTTGAGGGGCAGTTGCTCTGACCTGAAGCCCCCCCCCCCCCCCCCCCCCCTCCCCTCCCCTCCCAAAAAAAAACTCACGGGCTATATGAAGGACTGAGAATAACAGGGTCTTTATTAAAATATATATACACAAAGAAGTAAAAAACTGAAAAACAGCACTCAATCACCTTAACTACTACTAATAATAACACAGAAAAACATGACTTGAGTCATGAATATCCCTACATCAATAGGGCCGCTCATGCAGGCTCAGCTCAGGTGCCGGTGTAGCAGTCGTGTTCCCCCTCAGTGCTTGCAAGAGCAGCTGGATGTACGGAAAGCGAAAAAGGCCAAAAGCATTGGCGCAAAATTTAATTGTCTTGCTACACTGCAGCATAATAAAATGGTTCTCACACTCCAGTAATATTTCTGTGAATTGAATTATCTTGAATGAATCACTTGTTCATAGTTTTTGTATTATGTCTGAATATATTCAGTTGAATTTTGCCCATACAAATGGCCTTTGTTTATGTCCAAACTCAATGCCTCATATTATGGTCTTATTATTATTTATAAATATTGCAAAATGTCAGAGATGACAGGTTTATGATATACAACTTTGTAAACAGTATACAAAATGTATATTGTTAAATGTCACCAAAATACACATGAGAAAAAGAGTTCCTCATATTCTTGTTTATTGTTTTTTAATGATAATTTATTTATTTATTTAAAATTTGAAAAGAAATAATCTGGATTGAATTGACAGAAAAAACTCAGACAAAAACTCGCTTCTAATAAAAAAAAAATAAAATAAAAAAAACGCTTAGATTTCGGGAAAAAATACAATCCTTTTTTAACCTTTTGGCTTCCCGTACATTCAGCTGTGCTTCTTGCTCGTATTCAGTTCTAATGGTCCGTATGGTAACTGGGCAACTACGCATGATTTGTATTATGATTGCGTAAAGGGAACTGGAATTCCGGTAGGGAACAGAATCGACTGCTACCGGTCGCGTGCAGCGCTGCAGCCACGTAAACAGAGTTTGCCCTTCCCCTATTGACTTTTACTTTCGGTGCCCGAATGGAAGTGAATGAGGCTTTGCGTTTTTTGTTTTTTTTTATCTAGGCCTACGTGAAATTCTGCATCCATTGTACGATTTTTTTTTCTCCCTCGGAAGGGCAACGCGAGTCGAGAAGGGCATATGGGCAATTGCCCGGGCAACCTGAGCAACCCCCCTGTGCACGTCCCTGGTCGGAATGGAGCGGTTAAGCAAAGAGAACAGATTGGCCCGACGGCAGAAAAGCGGCTATACTGTTTGACCAGTGTCGCATGTTTGCTGTTAATCTTATGAGACGGGTTCTTCTTAGTTAATCAAAAACATACAACCAAGTATAGCTTCATTTCTGATACAAATGACACTTATGAAGTGGTTCTATTAACAAATGTTAAAACAATTACTTGTTCGAATCACTCTGGAACAGTACTTTGTATAATTACAGCATTAGCAGAAATGGAATAGCTTTTACATATTATGAACTAAAATCTACACAAATGAATTGGAATCAGATCGCTTGTAATTTGGAATCAGGAAATCTGCATGAATACCCAACCTTACTGTTGTGCAAATTCATAGTTATTTCAACAATTTCAGGTGAATAACGTGCTGAAAATAGAAAAGGAGGGAGGGAGTTAAAGAGAGAGAGAGAGGTATAGAGGGACTGTGCCAGGAAGCATTAGTTACACTCATTACACTGCGACTCAGTAGCTGGCACAAGGGCCATAGCAGCAGATGACTTCATACCGGGGTGGCTCATTAACATCATTGGGAAGGAGCTGTGATGGTGAACGAAAGAACAGGAGAGCGCCAGAGAGGGAAGAATTATTGCTTTGTTGGGTTTATGAGCTTTGTTGGGTTGCATTTCCCACCTCAAATGCAGTCAAAGGTATATGAGCTTTGGATGATCGTCTTTGGTCTCCCAGGAAAACAGGAAACAGGTGGACTGCCGCCGTACTGCTGAGATAAAATCCAACATAGCACTCTTCACCAAAGACAATATGATTAAAGGAGGAAGCAAAAAAGCAGAGGATCTCTAGTGTCAAGGCTTTCTTCACATAAAAAGGTCTATCAGTTTCCCATAATCCCCTATTTCCCCCATTAATCTGCGGACAGCCACTTTGAGAAGATCCTATCTCTTCACACAAGCACTACTTTTAATTTCCCCTTGAAGAGGCTGGCTAATGAAATCACAAACAGCTTGGCGCGGTGGGACGGGTGGAATGAGTTTGGGAGATGGAGAAAAACTTGAAGCCTAATTGGCAGCGCCCGTGTTTCCAGTGTAATTGCGCTTTATCTCCAGAGTCACCTTCCAGGGTCATTAAGACCAGAGTAGATTAATTGAGCATAGCTCACGAGTTCTGGAGGAAAAGCTCCTGAGAGCACAGAGTTCCTCCATTACTCAAGTGACAGAGCTTCCCTCGCATAAACACACACACACAATCTATTCTGGGAAGAGTTTTAGGGAACATGAGCGAGTCCTTGAGCTCTGACAGGTGTTGAAATTCAAATGCAAGTGTTTGACATGTTTCTAGATCGGCCCCCCTGTAATTGCAGAGTTATGCCATCATTAAAATGCTCATGGCCCCATTTGTCTGTTGCCGGGTTCGTTTGAGGCAACAGCAAGGCGTAGCGATCGCAGATTCAAGATTCAAGGCAATTAAAAATCTAAATGACCCCACTGCATCCAGCTGAAAGTGAGATTATGTTAGATCATATTCATCGCGGCATGACACATTGTTCAGATAATTCGTTGGGTTTATCAGAAGTACCTGACGATGTACTGGTTTCAAGGACCTTGTGAAGCCCTCTCTTTGTCTTCAGTCCTAGTGTGATCTTGCACCATTTTTCAAGAACAAAGGCTTCCAGTTCTTTGAGGGAGGAAGCACTGTAGGTGGGAAACTATTTTCTGCATTCTGCTTCATATCCTTTGAAAAAAAAGGTCCGTTGCTGTGTAGATTTGGAGACTAAGGGAGCATTTGATAATACTTTTATGGTGTTTTTTAATATTATTATTATTTATTTATTTTTTACAGTTGTTTGGATTGAAAATTATACAGGTTTGTGCAAAAGTCAGTAAATTGCAATATTGGGGCAATTAACCCCAATAAGGAGATGTAAGGAGATGTTTACTTATGAAAGTTTGTTGCCTGAAACCAACAAAAGGTTTAGCTGTGTGTATAAGGGCAGTGGTACTGTGGCATATTGGTTAAATATTACGGCTAGATGGTCATCTGACATATTTTTTTTTTCATTATTATTTATTCTATTTTGCTACTTGTTCAATTTACTTAAAATCAGCGGTAACACTTTATTTTGATGGTCCCGTTTGAACATTCTGTTAACTAAGTAAATTTGCAGCTACATGTCAACTAACTCTCATTATAGGATTATATTGTCTGCTTAATATCTGCTAACACTTTTGTGATGGTCCTCAAACAGACATTCTACTAACTATAAGGAACTTTGTCTAACCCTAACTGTCACACTTTTGGCTGCGTGAGGCACATCGAAGCAGACTCAGATGACAGTATGAAGTGACAACAGGAATTTAATATAAATAGAAACGTACCAAACCTACAACTCAGAGAACGTCAGAGAACGTCAGAGAACGTCTCAGGTTACGACTGTAACCCTAGAAGGGAACGAGACGATGCGTTGATGACGCTTTGGGAACGCCCCTGTGTGATTGCGTCTGAAGCACTTATGTCAACTAGTCCAACGGCGAGAGTGAGCGTCACGGGCGGGTGACGTCACGACCAGGAAAGGATAAAAGCATATCTGGTTTAGAACCACGCTAGCTTCGAAAAAGGCCGAAGCAAGTCGATCATAGGGATGTAGGAAGTATGGCAAAGTGCCGCAATGTCTCGTTCTCTTCTCAGGGAACTAGGGTTACGTAACCTGAGAGCTTTGGGAACGAGAATGCCCAACACGCCATACGAACAAGAGCCTGTCTGTGTGAATACTGAGAGCACAACTGAGACAAGAGCACCTGTGAACCTGGGGAAGCACGAATGTGAGTGGAAAGGACCAGCCCGCCACATACCACATCCTACAGGGATAACTACTTATATAATAAGGCTTCTAAGCCGCCATACTGCTATCCTGGTCTAAAAGCACCACGGAGGAAATGAACAAAGTTCTGATTTTTGAGCTACTAGAAAATCTACTGAGGGGACCAGTCTCTCGAGACTGGCCTCTGGTACTGGTTGAAAAGCCACTTCGGTGCCCTAAAGTGGCGAACCGGCAGGTAACAGCCAAACTGACTGCTTTACGACCCTCCTCGGAGGATTGTTTGGGGACGCCTGCACCTCGGTATCCTAAAACGGCAAACCGGCGGGGAAAACCGAACTGGCAGCACTGCGACCCTCCTCAGAGAATCACCCCCCAGAGGGCGCCGAGGACACACAGATTCTTGAACCCGTCTCTCCCCGGAGAGGGCCACCCTCAGAAGCCTGATAGCCTCGGCGTCAGGACTTCTTCTTAGTCGAAGCCTTCTTCGAGATAACGACTGTCCTCAGATATGTCTTATCCCAAGACGACTACGGCTGAGAATACTAAAGGAACCAGCCTCTCGAGACTGGTCTCTAGTATAGCTTGAGAAGGCAATCCGGCGTCCTGAAACGGATGACCGCCAGGATAAAACCGAACTGACTCCTCTTAAACTCCCCTTCTTCAAGTTAGACACTGAGACTAAAACTCGCTGGAGGGCACCGGAGGGAGATGGGCACCGAATAATGAGGTGTTATCCACTTCCCCCTGGGGACTAGCCATTTATTTCCTCAGAATTAAATGACTCCTCAAAGATCAGATGAGTACATATTTAATTTTCTCAAAAATTACATGCAGCCAAAATATCAACCGGACAAATAAACACAGTCTGGATGAAAAGCTGAATAGTATATTAATACAGACATTTAACTCCTCAGAGATTAGAGGAGTACATATCTAATTTTCTCAAAAATTTAATTCAGCCAAATATCAACAAGACATTTAGAAACGGTCTAGTTGAAAGGCTGAATGTAGTATATTAATATAGACAGTCTCAAACAATAAAGAATACAAAATTAGTTTGCACACAATAATTAGAGAATGAGAGAAAGGGAAATTCCCGTCTGCTCAGTTCCCTGTGCATATTATACATTGCGGACCATTATCTACGCGCTGCCTTGGCAAACGCGAGATCCGAGCCAAATAATCTTTATTGACTTTCTTCCTTTCTTCTGTGAAGGCACAGAAGCTAGCGCGGTTCTAAACCGGATGTGCTTTTATCCTTTCCTGGTCGTGACGTCACCCGCCCGTGACGCTCACTCTCGCCGTTAGATTAGTTGACATAAGTGCTTCACTCTCAGGGAACTGAGGTTACGTTAGTAACCGAGTACGTTCCCTTTCGAGAACATTCACTCGTATTGCGTAGCTATATGCAATGGAACCCATTTCAAAACGCCATGCTATTAGCTGACGACTTCGCTCTGAACTATCGCCTTGGGCTGTGCGGCCCGAGGTTTATAGTAGAACTAAAGTCAGAGTCCAGCCAGGACCAGACAATGTCGGAGCCCGTGAAGGGATACCTAGAAGTTTGGGCCCTTCAGGGGCCAAGACCTCTCAGATAGAAAGAACTCGTGCCTGCAGTGCTGGCACTTCCAAGTTATAAAATCTTACAAATGTGGACGACAAAGCCCAGCCGGCCGCCGCACAAATGTCTTCAATTGGTATACCACTGGACCAAGCCCATGAAGAGGCCATGCCCCTTGTGGAATGAGCTCTGACGCCTATGGGACATTGAAGGCCCATAGAAGCGTAGGCTAGAGAGATAGCGTCCACGATCCATCGTGATAATCTTTGCTTCTTGACCGGAAGCCCTTTGGTACGGCCGGCGAAGCATACAAAGAGCTGTTCTGACTGTCTGAATGAGGCAGAACGCTCTAGATAGATTCTGAGAGTCCTAACAGGGCAGAGTAGACTTAATTCTCTATCGTCTTCCAGTAAGGGAAGCGCCGATAGCGAAATGACCTGGGCTCTGAAAGGAGTTGAGAGCACCTTGGGTATATAACCATGTCTTGGTCTGAGGATGACTTTGGAGTCATTGTCTCGAGATAGCATGCATAAAAGGAGCTGTTTGGCCATGGTGTGCAGGTTTGTACAACCTGAGGCCACCCTGACGATTTATATATGACACCACTTCCATGTTGTCCGTCCGGACCAAGATGACGACGTGGTGTCCTGCCAGGTGCTAGAGGAAGGTTTTCAGGGCTAGAAAGACTGCTCTCATTTCGAGGCAGTTGATATGTAGGCGCTTCTCTGAGCTCGACCAGAGGCTGGAGGTCGGCCTTCCCTCGTACAGAGCCCCCCAACCTAGAAGCATCTGTTGGAAGCATCTGTTAAAATGACCTTCCTCCTCGAGAGATCGAGGCATGCGGGGGCGGGTCCGGCATGAGCTTGCTCGTCTCTGAAAGCTAAGACATCCTCTGGCCCCGCAGTTTCTTCCTCCGCGGTTCAAGGAGGGCGGGAAATGGGAGGGCGCGAGGGGCGGGTCACCCTGTGAAAAGAGGGCTAGCTAGCCGCGAGCGCAGAGAGGAGAGCGGCATACTCTTGCAGTGAAAGCAGCTACCCTTCTCGAGTGCAGCTTCAGCGTGTCTGGATCCCAGGGAGGAAGTGCACTCGTTGTGTCCGTTTGAGAGGGGCTCTGCATGACACACAGTCGGAGCGCGGCATTTGAAACAATGCTTTTTATTGCATGCTCCGAAGCAAGCACACAAGAAGGCTTTAAAAGGATATGTCGCTGGATAGCCGCAGGTGAACGGCGAATCAGAAGAGGCGGCGTCGAGTCGAGTGAACAGGATGCTGCCGTCCGCTGAACTGCTTTGCAGCAGAGTCGCTCGTTCCGCTGCTTGGCTCGTTCGATGGCGAAAGCTTCTTGGCAGGAGAATCAGCAAAGATGCATCGTTCCTTGAAGGAGATAAAGGGCCCTATTTTAACGATCTAAGCACATGATCTAAAGCGCAGGGCGCAAGTTCACAAGTCCGAATCCACTTTTGCTAGTTTAACGACGGGAAAAATGGTCAGGGCTCTAGGCGCAAGGTCCAAAAGGGTTGTCCCAATTCTGTTGATGAGTAATCAGAGAATCACCCATTCCCTTTAAATGCAAGTTGATCTTGCGCCATGGCGGATTCGCTATTTGCATGACGGAATTTGATAGTGGAAAGACCGAATGCATCTCCAGAGCGTAAACGGAACTGTTCGTGAGCTAGGTAAAAGTGCACAAGCAGACCATCTACGGGACAAGCCGGATTCCACCATATCTTTATGTACACAATAATAATCTTTTACATTGTAATCCTTTTATTTTAAATATTTGGCATGTTTGTGTGCTGCTGTGCATTGTGTGTTTAATAAGCAGAGTGTACGCGAGTTGTAGACCCGCCTATAGGCGCACATTACTAACGCACCCTTTAAATAACAAAAAAAATATTCTATAGTCTATTTCTGTTGCCTTAAATAGCAACGCGCCAACAATGCGCCAGAACACACCTCGTTTTCAGACCAGCACGCCCATGGGTGCACAAATGGGCACAAATGCAATTGCTATTTAAACAAAGTGGTGCAGGATGTGAAAATTATAACGGCGTTGGACTGAAACTAGCAAAAAAACACTTGCGTCATGTTTGGCGCTGCATTGCGCCGGGTGTAGGATAGGGCCCAAAATCTGATTCCTATGGCGTAATGGGCCACTTATATAGTCTGCAGCCATGCCCGTTCTGGCGCGCTTTGGCGAAGGGAAGTCTGAGCATCTCTGCTTAGACTGCTGCCACCACGACCTGGCCCCGGATAAGCGGAAAAAGATGGATGGATGGAGGTGGTAAGCGTCCTGATAGGATCGCGCGTCCTCACCGCTTTTTTAGACAGTAATTCAGATTACTGTCTAGTGAACTTTAAACCACCGTTTCTCTTTTTGAGGCCTGTTCAAACTAGCAATATGCTACTATCATAGCTTTTGAGACTGCTTTCCTTAGTTTGTCACATTTCTAGCTTTTATTGTGTAAGCTTAGTTGCAATTTATTTATTATGTATTTATGTATTATTGTTCATTCCTTTTTTTACAATTTGAGAAGAGATTCTGACATTATAATTATGATTTGTGCATTTTTTATTTATTTTTTGTTGTCATTACGCAAAATGTGACAGGGAGACAGGGTCCAAAAATTAACTTATTGTTTTTGTTGTTGTGAATTTTCCAGCCGTAAAGGTTTCTTATTCAACAGTTTCTTGCATTATGTTTAAAAAAATATTTTGGTCCCTATTAAAATGTGATTTAGCTGTTGCATATTTATGACAAACAGTGCATGCAGGATGTAGTGCTTCTAACAGAATCATATGTTGTGAGCTTGTCAACAGTGTGTAAATCTGCAACTGTCAGAAACCTGAAGACTGATGATTGTGATTTTGTTCCTACTTTTCTTTTTGGTCGCTTTATGTGGGGAATATCTACTAAAATACAGAGTTTTAGAGCTAGTAGAAAACAAATTGATTAACTCCCACGGAAGGAAGTTGTTAGAAGACACGCAGGATGCAACATTTTATAGGCAGTTTGTACGTCTTTGATTTGAAACGCTCATCACAAACACCGGTAAAGTTCAGACTATCATTTTATTTCTGCTTAAAGTAGTTCTACCAGAAAGACTCGGGAGAATAAATACTGTAACAATAAATACATGTATTGATAGCCCAGCAAGCAATAAAGTTCTTTGGCGTAGGCCCCGTCCATAGCTCGCAATCCGAGGGTCCGGACTCTGCATTTCCTGCCTGAAGACGAAGGCAGGGGCGCAGCCGACCCCCAAAAACAGGTGGTAGATAATTCCACCTGGACGGAGCCCACCCCCAAAGAACGGTAAAGAAAACTATACCCACCAGTCGTGTATCCTGTAGAGCCTAAAATAGAAAGAAAAGGGAGTTAATAATGGGTTTGAACATGTAATGTGGAAAGCCACGTAGCCAATAACTAATTAGTAAGAGACGACTTCGTAGTAAGCCTGAAAGGTACTATGAGAAGACGTGAATAATGCATTTATGCATTTATGCTCTGCTGCTGTATGTACATTAGCATTTATCCATGCTGACGCTTTCATCCAGAGCGACTTATGTTTTGAGACACACTTACGTCTGATCGAAACTAGTTTCCCTGTGAACGAGTTGGAGGGAAGCAAGTGTTGTCGAATAGTGACTTAAACTGAGAATAAGGCTAACTTAGGACATAGGGACAGGTCATTGGAACAAAAGCTGTTATAGGACCACAGAGAAAAGGCCACCTTGGCCATACAGAACCGGCCACATGGGACAAGGCCGTAATAGACCACACAGAAACAAGGCCTCGATGGACCACGCAGAGCCAGGCCACCTTGGCCACACAGAGACACGGCCGCGATGGACCACACAGAACAGCCACATTGGGCCAGGCCTCATGGACCACACAGAGACAAGGCCGCGGTGGACCACACAAAACAGAGCCACATTGGGCCAGGCCTCATTTGACCACACAGACAATGCCACATTGGGCCAGGCCTCATTGGACCACACAGAGCAGGCCACCTAGGGCCATACACAGAGCAGGCCTCCTTAGACCGCAAACTGGCCACATTGGACCACACGGCCATGATAGACCACAGAGACAAGGCCGCCCGGCCACATGGCCTTGCTAGACCACAGAGACAAGGCCGCAATGAGCCACAACGGCCTCTAATGCAGCACATAGAACAAGGTAGACTGGACAAGGCCGCAAGGCCACACAAAACCAGGCCACAAGGACCACAAGACCACATGGCCATTTTTTAGCGAGGCAACAATGCCTCAAGGCCGCTTGGCCACACAGACAACGGCCACTTGGCCACATTGAACCTGGCCACAAAGGGCCACAGACCACTGGCCATTTTTTACATACAGGACAAGGCAACTTTGTGCCACAAGGCCTCTAGACCCACACAGAGACAAGGCCCGCTGGGCCACAAGGCTGCTAAAGCCATACAGAGACAGAACCACTCATAGACAAGGCCTTAGGCCACATAGAACCAATGCCATAACTGGCCACAAGACAAGGCCACATTAGGCTACACGGTCACAGTAGACCACACTGAACATAGAATGAGGCTACACAGAACCGAGGCCATAAGGGCCACAAGACCATGTAGGCCACACATAGGACAAGGCAACATTATGCCACAAGGCCTTGAGACCCGCACAGAGACAAGGCCCACTGGGCCACAAGGCTACTAATGCCACACGGATACAAGGCCAACGAGACACAGCCACTAGGCCACACAGAACCATGCCATAACTGGCCACAAGACCACGGGACAAGGCCACATTAGGCTACACGGTCACAGTAGACCACACTGAACATGTATATCATGCACTTGCATGATTTTTTTGTTTGTTTTTGTTTTTAAGACCATAAAGACCACATGGGACAAGACCACAACGGCTACTACTGCCACATAGAGACAAGGCCACATTAAGACAAGGCCACTAGGCCACACATAGACGATGACTCATTGACCATTTGTAAATGCAAGCAGAATTTAAGACCAATTGTGAGAATGGATTATCATGGCACCACCACCAGTAGTTGCGAAGGTTATTTACCTGAACCGTTTTAGTGAAGAGCTTGCTGAGCTTTGAGGATGATTTTGAATCGGGTCCTATATAGACTCTAATGTAGAGGAAGACCATCTGCCCAGGATCTTAATAGCTGAAGTAGAAATGCCATGATCAGCTGCTGTAGTGGCTGCCCCGATCCTGAAGGAATAACCAGTATACTGGGAGGGAGATAGACTGCAGTTTTTGAGGACAGAAACTGATGAGTCCTGAACTAGGCTTAGAGAGAAGTGCTCCGTTAGTTAGGATAAATGGAGGGGAATTTAAAGAAATTAATCATAGATGAGAAGGGACAGAATTTATAACTAATTAATAAATTGATAAGTGAAACAGAGCCTTGAGAGTCATTCTTAGAGTTCTTAAGAAGGAGAGTAAAGAAATTAGGTGAGAAACGCAAATCAGAAAAGACCATGGGGAAATCGGAGTATTTAGCTCCTGGAGTGAATCCCCTGGATGCATGAGCCATGACGCTGTAACAGACAGCTACAATCTGAATACCAATAGAAAAGAGACCATTGCGGACAGGAAGTAATAAAAAGGAGGTTGGATGGATTTTGCTTTTCTAACTTAGTGTGAAATGTTGCCGTATAAACATAACCAACATCTTCAAGGTTACAACACTCAAAGTTCAATCAATGAGAGAAATTCATTTAAGAATTGCTTTTTAAAGACTACAACAGCGCTGAGAGGAGCTAACGAAATTCCTCCTAGGTTCGTGCATCACAGCCTAAATTTACATGAATCCTGCCCACGGGACATGATTTAAAGAAAATCGAGGCAGAATAAGCTAATTAGTGACTAGAGATAGCTACGATGAGCTACATAATTCATCAATGACCATCCGGAATGTTGTCTATATGTTGACACTTCTTGAGTCTCTCCATCTTGAATGATCCCGGTTGAACGAAGCGAAAAGTTTAAAATTGTTGGTGAGACCCCTGTGCCGGGAGTAGCAGCCCTGCCACATCCAAAGGGATAGACAAAACGATATGTTTAATCACCTTCGAAATGACCATTCCAACATGCTATTCAAAATTATCTGTGGGCATTCTGAGCCAAACCCCACATACACACCGGAGACCCACCACATATCCTGCGAAAAGGGCACAATTATACACATTTTTATCTTTGTGATACAATGTGATTGGCAGGCGTTTATCGGAGGTTTACTACAGGTCTTGGCTATGCCTTAAGTAGCAAACAAAGAGAAGGTATGGTGAACAGACTTGGATAATTAGTATTAAAATACTTGCGTGAATTTGAATGCCTGCGAGCAAACTATGAATGGAAGAAATATTAAATTACGATTTCGTAATTGTAGACGAGGAAGGAACAATCGGCCGTGATCAGGATGTGAAAACAGGAATCTGAAAAGAAAAGCAAAACATTACTAATTTAACATAAACTCTGTTAGAAGAGGGCAGGGTGATGGATCCGGGTTGCTGAACGGCAAAAGCCGTCTGAAAGCCTGTAACAAAGAATGAAAGCGCGTAGCTATGGCTTTGCATTGGCAGGAATAAGCACAACCTTAATTATGAAATTGAAGACGACTGATAGCCAAATTAACGTCTCAGGAATGGCATGATCACCTAACAATAAAATCTGCCTTGATAACAACCATGCTTTGCACAACGATATAATATATTTTGCGACCACGTCAAATCCCTAAGGACGCTAACGACCGCTATAGGATGATTTTGTGAAGAGCGGACGAAACGAACCTCGAGTAAGCTTAAAAGATTCATCTAGCCTTTACTGATCTAGATATCCGAATCTGAGATTGGACATGCACCCATTGTCTAGTGTGTGGGTTTTTTTTTTTTTTTTGAGAAATTCTTAAACCCGCTAAATCTGACTTGTTAATACGGTACTTACCTGAAGTAAGGTGACGGCGTCCTGTCAAGAAGCTACTATCATTACCTAAATGATACTTGATCTGTTATCTTTTGAGCGTAGAATCCTTTTCTCAGATGCGCAGCATATGGCTGACATGGCTCCCAAGTTGCTCTTTGCAGAAATAGCCCCATTCATCGCTGGCCACAACAACAGTTGAGACTCTTGAATAGAAAGATACATGAACATGTAAATCATACAGTTGAGCAAAGACGATGCCACTCGAGTCTCCTTCACTGATTAGTTCTGTTGATTGTTTTGACTTGATAAAACTAATATGACTGTTAGTTCTACTGAGTTAACAGTTTTTGCTAAGGATATGTGGCCTTTGACAGGAGCATCCTTAGTCTGCATTTTTCTGTACATTAATGTGGAAATACCCATCACATAAAATATTTCTATCACACATATCAGTGGATTAAGTAGTCACCAGGAAAGGTTGAATATTACAGCGATTGTACACATTTCCAATATTGTAGATCTAATTCTCATTAAGGGACTTATAATATGAATTTAAAGTAGGCCTAATATGTTGAAAATAGTTGTTTGTAAAATTACAACACTTATGTAAATATGTAATTAACTTTTAACCTTTGTAGTGATATCCACGACAGTATGCATAACAGCCAAATGAACAACTTGCTCTCTTTAA
Source organism: Tiaroga cobitis (assembly GCA_030578255.1). NCBI lineage: Eukaryota > Metazoa > Chordata > Actinopteri > Cypriniformes > Leuciscidae > Tiaroga > Tiaroga cobitis. The sequence goes on along the minus strand of CM060601.1, from coordinate 31,729,771 downwards.
CTCAGGTTTATTTATATATTTTTTTTATTTTTAAATCAGTTACTCAGTTGTTAGTGGGTATTTGCAAACTGCCCACGAGAGCGTAGTATCGACAACGCTGATATTATTAGATTAGTACTGTGGAATATCGGTGACGCAAAACTTGCTTACACTTGCTATGACATTTTCCCCTTTAAGGCGAGCTAACCGGCCCCGTTGCAGTCTGCAGAACAGTAGTAATTATGAACACGTACGCCACGTCACCGTGGATTCCGATTTGAATTCTGCCGCTGGTGTAGGAAGCAACGGAGAAATAGTTACCTGGATGAAGTTTAATCATGTAAGAAGGGACATATTAACAGTGGCTGATGGAAGCGCCTACCAAAACTTGAAAAACCGACTTGAAAGCCTTGGAAGTGGAGCTTGAACTTGAACCTGCAAGTGATCTGCGGGATAATGCACCCGTGCAGACAGCAAGGTTATTTTGCTGGACAAGTTGACATAGTTCTCTTCCTGGCGGATTATCCTGTCTGAGCTGACGCTGTTGAGGCTTTTGATGACGTGAAATGGAAACTGATTGGTTACCCGGGGTGTTTTAGGCCTAGAGGAGCAGAACTTCTCATAAGAGGCCTTGGCTGATCAAAAACTCTCCGAAGACCACTGTGCCTATGGGGAGATGCGGCACTGAACGCGGGAACCTCGACGTGTAGCAGGAGATACGGCGGGACATATCCATCGTCGGAACCAGGCCCGTCGCCAAGGGGGGGCATTAGGGGGCCGTGCCCCCCCCAGATGACACAACGTGCCCACCTAATCATATGGTCATTGAGCAAACTTACTATTGAGAGGAAAAAAAACGTATCCACGTATTCCATAACGAAATGTCGTCAGCAGCATTTAGCACACAGGTGCACTAATCTCTGTAATTTTAAATAACACATTGTCTTCAGAAATATGAAAATTAGTCGGAGCGTGTAAGGCTCTGCGCAAGGCTTACCTTACCCTGGCCAAGCGGGCTTGTCGAATTTTCTGATTAATTTGCCTGCTAAAAACAGCATACTGTTTCCACGTAAAAAAAGGTAATTTTTCTCAGAATTGCGTGATATAAAATCAAAATGGCAAGTTATAAGGTCAGAGTTGAGTGATATACAGTCACATTTGCGTGTTATAAAGTCTGAATTGTGAGAAAAACTCTGAATTGAGATAATTGAGTTAAAAAGTCGCAATTATCTTTTAATTTTTTTTATTCCGGGGCGAAAACAAGCTTCCATATACTTCTGATTGCTTTTAGAGGGAAAAGCTGTCCATAAATGCTGGTCTAGGATCAGTTTTCTCCGTAATAAAAGAATATTGGCTAAACTCCGGTGTTTTGAGCGGTGAGTGGATTAGTTCTACGCTCGTGCAAATCCTCTCGTTATAGCAGTTAAGGTGATGGTACACAGGGCAACTTTTTGAGCAATGTTGGTGTCAACGGGCATCCAGATGAGACACAGGGCCCACGACCGATCTAAATGATCCAGATAGAAATGAATTGCCCATTTTCAATGGGAAAGTGCCCAAGCAACAATCGCTCGGCAAGATTGCCCAGCAACATTGCTCAAAAAGTTGCCCTGTGTATCATCACCTTTAGGCTATGTAAATAAGGCATTATTGTATATCAGCTTTACTGGCCTAGGAACTTTGTGAGATCGCGATGAAGGAGTAGGCTATAACCGCTTTTTAAAGATAATAAAATAGGCGCTCTTTGCAAGCTTTCTGCCATGTCAAATCCTGCATATAGCCTAGTAAATGTTTTTAAAGGGGAAGCGCATATCCTCATGGTGTTGGATATGCGGTGTTGGATATGGATATGCCCTCCGCCTATGATCAGAAACTTAATATTTTGTGTTTTGGTGTTGTTTAAATATAGAATTTGGTCTATTTCAGTTATATTAGACTAAATAGAGGATGTTATTGTTTTGGTGACTGTCTGTTTTGTAGATCATAAAGAGTGTGATGGTATGGTATATGGTGATGGTAAATGATGGCAGAATATAAATTTTTGGACCAACTATCCCCTTTAAAGGAGAACTCCGGTCAATTTTAACATTGAGCTAATTTTTTTGTACATTTGGAGTGCTGTCAGTACAGACAAAAACGACAAAAATCGGTGTTGGATATGTTACGGATCAACTGGGGATCATGTTAACTGGGGACGCGCGCGTGCACGCAGATAGTTTTACCTGGATTTCCCTACAGTATCCAGCTGCAGACCCGCAGCACCACCAGTTTCAGAACCCCAGCGCCAGAACCGGAAGTAAGAGGCGGAGCTTACGTTCTAACACCAGCGCCAGGACCGGAAGTGAGGGGCGGAGCTTACGTTCTAAACCGAGTAACGCCACCTGACGTTTTGGAGCGTAATTTGCTTAGACACGAAACGGCATTATTACACACGAAACGTCATACTTTATACGTATTATAATGATACATTAAGGTATAGTACAATAATTGTATATATTTATCTGTTTCATTGTATTATGAGAGTTACTTCATGATCATGATGGTGAAAAATAATGCTTGAAACGTATGGGCATTTTATATAAAATCTACTTTATTTCACAAGAACATGTGCAGCATGCATTTTTCTTTATGTAAAATAATGTCAAAAATCTAAAAAAAAAAAGAGAGAGAAAATTCGGCATTGTTTTAAAAGAAACAATAAAAATGTACCGTAAAACTTCAAATAGCCGAGTCCCAAATAGACGATTGTCTCTTTTACACGCTTGGTGTGGCTGCAGGTTTGGGTAAATAAAGGCCGGTCTCAAGAGGTCGGGTCTGTTTTTTAGTTTCAGGTTGTATTTAATCTTCAAAAACCCGTCAGATCGTCCGCTTTTTGGCGGCCGCCAAAGCAAATTTGTGTCCCGCCAAAGCCTATTTTGATCGGTGAGTGATGTAGAATAGAATGACTGCTGCGCATGACAGGGCGCTTAAAGCCTTGTTTATACTCGCCGCGTCCGCAAGAGCGCGAAGGTGCACGCGGCAAAAATGACGTCATTGCAGTGTGGGCTGTCGTGCGCGTTGGGTGCGCAAGACACCATTTCGCCTGGCGGTGTGCACGGCACTTTTTGTAACATCGCGCGCGGCGCCGCATCCGAAGATGAACGACTTCGAGCCGAATCTGGCCGAACTGGTACGTCTGTACCACCATGTTTATGATCCTTCTATACACAGAGACATTTGCATTGATGGGCGACCATAAAAGCCTCTCATTTTGTGAATAGGAACACACTTGCATTAAGCACCCAGTTTGCACTTGTCTGAACTGCCTATATTTAAAAAAAAAATAAGCCTACAATAGCAGAAGTAAGCCCTGCTGATGAAATTAAGGTTTAAACACTCTTCAATAAGGCTTCAGTTGTTTAACTAGTTTACATGCAGTGAACGTACAATAAACCTACTGCATTTATTACTCTTTTTATATGAATCAGCAATTAATAAACTACTAATAAACGGCAAACTACTTCTTCACTGCTGATTCCTGGTGTTTTAGAGGAGAATTACTCGGAGTCGCCCCCTGTCGTTTCACAGAATAGCACAACGGCGAGCGCGTCAAGTATAAACGCCTCGTCCGTTTGGAGAGGTGCGCGCGCAGTCAGCGGAGACTCGCGCTCGTGCGGACGCGTCGAGTATAAACAAGGCTTAACGGTTAACGAGCAGAGAGCCCCGGCCGCGCGCGCGCACTCTCACGTCTTCAAACAACACGAGCGCTGTCTTGCTCTTTATTTGTCACATCACATACCAGTTATAGTTCATTCATACAACGAGCAGTAAATGTAAGTCTGGTATAGACTCACTGTGTAATAAAAACATACCCTAAATATTATTTAAAAGATGCAACAATTTTAAATATTTTTAAATACTTGCAAAAATAACCATACTTGTGTCATTGTCAATACCGGTAATTCCCACTGATCTATATAATGACTGGATAGCTCATGACGTTCTAAACTGCCACCAGGCAGTGAAGCCACCGGAAGTGTTCGAGCGGCCATCTTACGATTCCATACCAGCAGAGGGCTCCAACGGCCGTTATGCAGAGATCGGTAGCTCCGACGGCACTTTTAAGATGACTCGCTGTGCATCAACAAGTGTAAATCGAAGATCACAAAAGGATCTCGAAAAACTGCTCACAGGTTGTACTTTAAGCCCATATATAGTAATTTATATGCACAATTGTCGCTATTTCCGTGTTGTTTAAAAAAATGTATAGCCTGCTATGTTCTTTCCTACATTCTTTCACAGACGCATTCAAGTTTAAACCCAATAAACGTATTATTCAATGCATTACTTCTTACAAATTTTATTAAATGCATTTATTTCATATTTTCATGTCAATCCGTTTTCAGTTTGACCACGAATCATGCGCTGTCACTTTAATTCAGCGCCTGCAGCACAAACAATCTCTGCACGCACCGCACCGTACTTGGACGGGCATCCGCGTGCGGTGAAAGCTCCAACCTGTTGACATGGGTAATGGGTATGTTAAAAAAATATGCACTGCAAACAGAGTAGGCCTATGCTATGTGTAAACCCCTTATTTACACTGCACACATCTGCGGCGCATTACGGCTCCGACAATGTTTTATTCCTACCTTCACGCGGTGTCAACTCCATAGACAGTAAAGGTCAACTCCATAGACAGTAAAAGAAAGGTCAACTCAAACCAGGAGCATTTCCACGTGATTTGCCGATTTGTGGGCGCGATCAGCTCCGGTAGCCGTGTGGCGCCGCAGACAGTGTAAATAAGGGGTAAATAAGAGGTGAAACAGTACAATAACCCATACAATTTGTATTATGCATTTCCTGGACATGTTCTTGCTAACTAATCAAATACTTGAACAGACTACTGATCTATCTGTAAAACACAATCAGAAAGAGCTAAATTTTAAGTTCACATATACTTAATTTTTAGTAAGCAGGAATAATTTCCGACTTTAAACAAATACCCATTTAAATGCTTAGAATGTTTGCGTTGTAAGACTGTTCAGGGAGACTTTAGATTTAAAGACGGTGTCTCGTTATGCAATGTTTTCTTAGTCAAATCATACAATATCCTATTGATTCAATAGAACGCGTGAGCTCACTAGGGAATCACAATATGGCGGCGCGGTGGCTTCACTGTTTATGACGTCATGAGCTATCCAATCATTCTATATAGATCAGTGGTAATTCCGCCCCTCCCTCACTTCCGGTTCTGGCGCTGGGGTTCTGAAACTGGTGGTGATGCGGGTCTGCAGCTGGAGATATCTCGGATTTCCAGCATATGTTAACAGTGACAGATTCATGCCCTATTTTACGGATCACCGATTAAAAACGAATATTTCACCAGTTGTATACACGGTATGCGAATAAAGCGCTTTGTTTTTGCAGTGTATGATCCTTCGTAAGTTCGTATTTGGCGCATTTTCATACTTTAATGTCAAGCTCAGAAACCACGCCTATGTTAACAAGGGTCATTCGGTTTCATTGGATGAACAGACTTGTCAGCGCACTTGTGTTGTCATGAGTTCTAATCACAAATACCAACAGATGTAGATTAAATTAAAGTAGCTAGGCTACCTAAAAGAAACATAAATTGCAAAGTCATTTACATTTTTTCAACAAGTTGCATTTATCGATCTGCATCTAGCCTAATTTTATAATGGATCTATTATTTTTATATAAAAACACTTATCAGCTTATTTTAATCTGTTATGATATTTAGATCTCTTTTTTGAACAACCAGCTCTGACGCGTCCATATCATTTTACCTGGATATAAAGCAGCAATGAATTAGGGTCATGAAGTTAATTATCTCCTGAACTTGTAACATTTTAAAAAGATTTATAAAATAAAAAAGAATTTCTTTGTTTCTTTCAGAACAATTCTGTATTTACTACTGCATCTTCTTCGAAGATCGCGCGCGATCTTTGGTAACTAATGGCGCTTTTCCACTACACAGTACCAGCTCGCCTGGGCTCGGCTCGGCTCGACTCGACTCAACTCGCCTTTGTTTGCTTTTCCACTGTGTAAAAGTTGTACCTGTACCTGTTTTCGGGTACTTTTTTTCGTACCACCTCCGGCGAGGTTCTAAGCGAGCTGAGGCGAGCTAAGGCGATACTAAAATGTGACGTGAAAACAATGCCGACTGCTGATTGGTCACAGAGAATCTGCGTCATCATTGCACGCGCCAGATGGAGTATCCAGAATAAATAACCCCGCCATTTTTAAATAGTTTGGCCAGAGATAGTTACTATACTTACTACTATTATTATGGCAACTCGGAAGAATACGCCGTGGTCAAACAAGGAGGTGCAGACATTCCTTTGTTTGGTTGCCGAAGAGAGGATCCAGCGAGAGCTTGATGGGGCAACGAGGAACGAAAGGCGTCGCTATGACGACCGGGTACTAATTTGTGGCGGTACTTTCTGCAATGGAAAACGGAGCGAAAAGCGAGCCGAGTCGAGGCGAGCCAAGGCTAGTCGATTCGAGTCGAGCTGGTACTGGTAATAGAAAAGCGACCTAATATTAATGATCGCACGCGCGAAGTCGACAATCGACTACACTGGACTTCGAACGAAAACAGGAAGTAAATACAGGTATGTGAGCTGGCTGAATTAACATAATTTTTATTAATATCTTTCACATCTACTGCAGTCAGATTGACCGTGGTCACTCTTAATAACGCCACTCGCATGGCTGTGCACTTGTAATGACACATTATTAAGAGGCTAAAAGCAGGTTTAGAACTTGCCACATTGAAGTCAACAGGGTGCGAATTTTAAAAAGAGGATAACACGGTGTAGGCAACACCAATTTTAGTCGTTTTTGTCTGTACTGACAGCACTCCAAATGTACAAAAAAATAAGCTCAATGTTAAAATTGACCGGAGTTCTCCTTTAAACTGTGTATCAGGGTTCTCAAGTTTTATCAAAAGCTTGGAGTGAGATCACATGCGGTTAGGGGAGGAGCCCTAATGGAGCCCCGCCCCCGCCCCCCAATTTTACCCATTGTTCATAATTAACCAGCACAAATTGAAATTATAACAATTGGTAAATCTAATAAATGACAGAGCAATTCATCACATCAAATATTTCAAAATTACAAATATACAAAAATATAACAAATTGCTCCAAACAGTTTGGAAAAACAAATCTTTTTGCATTTTGAATTATTGTGTGGTGGGACATTATGATGGACATATTAGAGTATGTGTGTGTGGGTGTGTGTTTGTGTGTGTGTGTACACAAGAGTACACAATCCAGCTTATGAAATGTGTTTTGTGTTGTAAGTGTTTGTTGCACATTTTGATGCCTTGCAACCTTTTTAGGGGGCTTACCCTTTGGTGCCCAGAATGATAAAATATATTTTTGCTTTTTCCCTAACATTTTTGAAAAATACAAATGCAATGGCCATGATTAATGTATGTTTTGACAGGATATAAAATATTACCCAGAGCACTTTGCTTTATTACATGTAGCCTTAATGTAACTAGAAAGACTATTAATACAGTATAATATATAATTTAAAATAAAATGAAGAAATGCATCTTCATTCCTTCCCATACCCACTAACATTTCCCTTAGTTTCAGATAACGTAAGCTAGCCAAACTGAGTCAAAGCTTCTGGCCTGGTTACAAAGTAGTTGTAGAGTTTTTGACTGCATCAATAATGTATAGGATGGGCTATATATTAAATCTTCTAGCCTAAAAATGTTAGACGAGCTTTCTTCCAATTTACCTTCTCCATCACGACGTGTGTTCGCGCGATGTTGTTGGTTACCTAGTAACGAACGTACGGAGGCCGAGAATGTTCCGTCAACTTCCGCGTATTCGCGGCTTCGCGCATCTATGATGCCTAGCTAGTAACGAACGCAATCTGGCCGAGATACGTGCTGGCGGCAGGAAACTTCACTTTGTGTGCCTGCGCCTCAAATACAACGTTATATATAAAGCTCGCAGGACAACTTGATTGGCATTCCTTTTCAGCGTGAGAAATACACGGTGTGGCGTGTGAGCGTGTGAACTAGTTGAATTGCATGTGTCTCACAGCCAATGCGTGAGACTTGAGAACCCTGGTGTATTGCAGTTCCTGGGCTGGGCATATGGTCAATTTTTTCTGGCATTTGGCACTTGGTGGGCATTAATTTTGGACCCTGCAGGGAAAGCAATAGATCAAAAGTGTTTTTGTAGTTGGGATTTTCTGTGCTATAGATTAATAAGAAAATTGTCCGTCCCCATTTTGTTCTCTCTCCACTGATTTCTGCTCATGGATGGAAACTGTTCTCACCATTTGGGTTTGAGATTGATACTGATGGTTCTGACCTTTAGTTTGAGTGTTTTTCCACACACATCATGCCACTGAGCAGAACGTACGAGGTGTGACGACAACTGACAAGAGTTGATTGTATGTGTGAGCATGTGAAATCTTCACCAAGTTGGTTCGTCTTGTATTTGGAAGGTTTTTCCATCTGTCGCTGCCCCACTCTCGGTTTGCTGCTCTTTACGTCTCCATGTTGTACCAAGAAATGTAGGAAAAAGGTAAATCAGCGTGTTTCGTAGATGATAAAGCAGTAAAGAACACCAAGCTACTTGACCGCATTCAAAAGTGAGAGCGGCATGTCGGCCTGCCAAATGTCAGCATGATAAATCCAACCTTTACAACCAGCCTCTGCTGCGCTCTAGCTCATGTCTTCGAATTAATGATCACATCTATCAAATTGTTTTGGAATAATGAATGTCTCTTGACTGCCATGTAGCCTCATGCGAGAGTCTATAAATTCACTCTTTAAAAACAAGTTATAGTTTATTTACAATGTGCCTGACACCATAGTGGGGAAAATGGTATGCTTTATTGGTCGATAATTTTAACGCTTTCTTCACCAGTGACGTGTATGTTTTATCTAATATTGGCTGAAAACAATCAAAATGCATTACAGATCGTCTGAACATCAAAGGTATGGATGGTATATCTCTTAACCCTCTGGGGTCTAAGGTGTTTTGGGGGTCCTTGAGATGTTCTGACATGCTGTGACATTTGTGTTTTTTTCAGTTGCTTATAAACATATTAATGGCACAGGTGAAATTACACTATATTTAGCACAAACAGGGCTACGATAATATGTGATATAATATGTATATACATTTTTGTATATTTGAGAGAATATTGTTTATGCATGGTTATTGAAAAAACTAAAAATTAAAGTTTCTGAAATAAGGCTACAAAACACATAATAAATATGTGTCCACAAGACTTTTGACTAATGGATGTTGTTGCCTAGTGTTTTTTCTTCAAAATGATCTGAAAAACATCCTGCCTAATCATTCACATAAAACTGTGAATTGGGTTTTATTGTGAAAAACTTTTTTTTGTTTGCCAAGGCAATATGCGAATGGACTTGAACAGTCCAAGCCCCATCATGACTAATTAGGTGATTCTCACCTGACCCGCATAATAATGAGCCTTTCATTCAGGTGTGGAAGGACAACATACAAAATTGAAAGGACAACATATATATATATATATATATATATATATATATATATATAATCAAAATATAAATGAAAGTCAAAAACCCATTGTTAGTCATACCTGGAAACAAATCCTGGTCAAATAGGTTATATGGGTCATTGTATAGAATTGGTTCAAAGTTAGAGTTGGAAACATCTTGAAAATATTTTTTTTTTCCATTTAAAGTATTATAAGCTTGCATTGGATAACAGTTGATTAGTTTATTTTTGACAAAACATACTATATATTTAACATATGAGCAGAAACTGTCTAGCTAAAGCTTATTTGATGTCTATTTTATAGTAAAAACTTTCTAATCTATTTCATCTGAAAAAGTAGGCTATGCATTTGTGCGTTCGTTTGTTCACACACCCAGACACCCGATTCATATTTAAACAGTCTTTTTGGTTTTACAGATACTATTCTATATTGCGATTAGAACAAATCTCAGTAGTCTTTCTAATGTAGGAGCGAGAGTGAATGAACGCACAGCGCGCGCGCGTCTGTGAATTCGTCCATTCATTCGCACACAGACACGCATTTAATATTTGAACAGTCTTTGTGCAGTTTACAGACACTATTCAATAATGCGATTAGAACAAAGCACTTAAGAATAAATGACTTACTACATCAGCTGAATCCGTGCTCCTCGAAATGAAACAGGTAACTGAGTTAACTTTTCCAGGAATTATTCCTCACTGCGCAGCAAGACGAGATAAAGGTTAGGGCGTTCTGATGTGGGCGTTTTCATGGCTTGCCTCAACATTAACGTTTGAATAGCGCGCGCTCTCAGTGGGCGTGGTCACATTAACACGTCATACGCTATAATTAGGTGAAAGGAAAAAGACCGACATCTCTCTCTTTTCATACAGATTACATCAACTGAGAATAGTTGCTTTTTTATATAAATTACTTCATTTAAAAGAAGAGAATTTCAGCTTCATAAAGAGAAATCTTTCGTGTCTCTGTGACAAGTATTTATTGAGTTACAGTTCATTTTTCGGACGCGCTTCAGAAAGATTTTTGCGGAGACAGTGTGAGCTGAAAGCGCACCCTGTTTATTTTATTTATTTTACAAAAACACAAGGTTTTGATGTTAATAAGAGTGTACACAAAAAAAGAAGACATTTAACAGTATTGAATGATGTGTAACACTTATATGTAAGATCAAAATCAACAAAGTATTTTGAGTTTGTTTTGCACTGATAAGAAAAAAAGTGAGCAGATCACGCCGGCGTGATTGCCGACCCCAGAGGGTTAATATTAAAATGTAGCACATCTTTACAGAAGCAATTTTAATATTATTAATATAACTGCAGTTTACTTTAGCAATTAACAGTGACTAAAAAATGTTAGACATATTTAGCAGCTGTTAATGAGCCTAACTGAACTCGGCTTTGTGCCTTTAGTCAGTTTAGTCAGGGCGTTCAGCGTTGCGACTCCTCGAACGCGCATACAATATTAAATAACAATATACACATAGATTGAAACTGAATTGCTCATAAACAAGTTTAAAATGTGCCCGCATTCTCCACCATTAATGTAAAGTATTCAGGGTCGTTATGGGGAATATGTAATCAATAATTAATAATTAATAATTAATAATTGTTCATACGGGTTTTTTTTGGGGGGGGGGGGGGGTCGGGGGGAGAAGAAACTATGAAGAACCGATGAAGAAACTATGAAAAGATTTTGGTAATACTCATATGTTGTTGTTATCGACATATAATTTACCCAGTCATTTCAATCTTCAAAGTACCAGGTTATAAAGACTAAATATGCCACACATACGATTCTGTTTACCCATGGTATGCAAAATCTGGAACATTAACCCATTCACAAGCAACATAGACCAAACAACATACAGGAAAATCATGAGATGGGACCTTAGATACCTGTTAATATAGTTATCACATAGTTATATATATATATACATAGAATATATAGGATTAAACAGGGTTCATGTCTTCTTCAGCTAGAATTAAGAGAGTCACCTTCTCGGTAAATTTCATTGGGTAATAAAATTCAGTCTTTAACAGAACCCCCGTTCTGCCAGTGTTGACTTTAGTTGTGGGGGAAGGCGATCTGTGTGTGTGTGTTTGTGTGTGTCAAGGAACGCCATTAGGGACAGACTTTCTGTGGACTCGCTGGTGAGTTACTAAAGGCGAGTCAAAGGTTAAAAGCTTTTCCCCAAGCTTAGAATGGTTATGTCATGTGAGCCTGACCAGATACTCTACATTTATTAACTAATGTTAACAAGGTTGAATAAGTACTGTGAGTCTAATGTATTGCTCATTGTTAACAAACCTTAAATAATGGAACCTTGTTGTAATAGATATTCTTACAGTGTTACTTCAGGATTTTAGTATATTGAATTACCCTTTTTTTATATTTTCAATTTTAATTTTCAGAATTTTGTTATGTGCTTTTTAGGGATGCAACGATACCGTTTTTTTCAAAACCGATCCGATCCGATACCAAAATTCTGAGTATCGGCCGATACCGATACCAATCCGATACCAGCGCAGTTTTTTTTTAAATCAAGTAGAATTTTTATAACTCTGTGTGTTGAACTGATAATCACTCTTTTGTGTTAAACACAATCTACTTAATACAGACAACTTCATTATAAAGAAAAACAACAAATCAAAAAAATATATGATCATAATCTATGACAAAAATGCTATTATAAACTAGATTAGTGGATAATACACATTGCTCTTTGTATTGTTGTAAAATACATTCATGAAAACAAGATAACAAAAATCAAAAAGATAAATTATTTTAGATATAGCTTAGGGCCTAGGCTACTATAAAATTGAGAAATGTTTTAAATGTATAGCACAGCTGTTTAATGAGGCACCAACATATGATAGATAGGACAGAACAAGTAAGGCTATTAATAATCTTTTATTGCGTCACTGCATTGATATGAAAGGCTCCAATACATCGCGGCACAAAGTGCTTATGCGCATCCCGAGCGCAGAATGATGCGCTTGAAGCCACAGGGAGTCACAGCGCGCAGCGCGTCGAGTCCGCATTGAAAAGTTCAAAGCACAAAGGAAATACATTGATGCGTAGTGTATTATTACATAGATAGAGACTGTATAGTTTATTGAGCCTTTTCTTTTAACAGTTTTAAATTTCAGTTACTGTGCGCGTGAATAACAGTTATAATGCTCTGACTGTACTGTTGTGATCTAACCGACACCCAGGGCCGGCTCTGTAAATCTGGGGGCCCTAAGCAGGATCATTTTGGGGCCCTGCCTTGCAGTAAATAATGGAGTATTGCCACCGCAAACCGGCAACTGTATACAATCTAACCCCAATCTAACAAATCTTCAATAAAGTTGTTGCATATAGGCCAACTAGGCCTACAGGTGTTGCTGGAGTCTCGATCTTTGAACTGCTTTTCCCTTTTCCACACTTTAAAAAGAGGGAGAAGTTGGACCAGTAATTTCTTTCTTTTCTTTTCTTTTCTTTTCTTTTCTTTTCTTTTCTTTTCTTTTCTTTTCTTTTCTTTTCTTTTCTTTTCTTCCTTCTAAAGGGATTTAAACATATTATTCTTTTTTCTTTTTTCTGCATCCGATGGATAGACTCTTTTTTGGATGGATAGAGAATTTTTGCGGTCACATTTCCAAGTCCAGGGAAGACAACGATCTGACACGGTTGGTTGACTTAACGCAGTGGTTCTCAAACTTTTTCGGTCATTCCCCACTTTGGACAAGGGGGAATTTTCAAGCCCCACCTGCCCCCATCGCCCCAACACAATGCTAATGAAATACGCAACAAGCTTAAAATTTTCTAATTTATTGAAGTAACAAGTAGTATCTAAATACAAACTACCTATCTACATCAAATAACAAAACAGGAAGTTAAAAAAATAAATAAAATAAAAGTACAGCTGTGTCATAACTTCCATGGAATTCAAAAATAGAGAAAATAAAAGTGCAGCTGTGTCAAAATGTTAAAAAAAGAAAAGAAGAGAAATCCATTTGGCAAGACAGGTCTATTTAAAAAAAAAAATTTAAATAGACATAACATAGGCTACTGTGTTTGATATGGGATTAAAATGATGGGCAGTGTATGAGATATAAACTAATAATTAATTATTTTAATATTCCTTTGTTCCGATCAGAGCATGTGAGTGGAGAGCATTTCTGAATAGTCCTCTGCTCGCTCATTCCGCTCAGGGTCGCGCGCTCAACCCTGCTGCTTCGGAAATATGTGGAATAAGGGCTGCCTCCGACTAAAGTTTTTTTCTAGTCGACTAGTAGTTGTTTATTTAAGCTATTAGTGGACAAATCGCCCCTTTATATTGATTTAATAACTTAAATAGGCTATACAGGATAATGAGTGTTATAAAGCCGCACTCAAGCGCACGAACCGGCAAAAGTAGGCTAATGATTATGAATGAAGTAAAACATAGCAAGGAGACATTTAATTGTTTATTAATAAACTGGTGTTTTCTGCGTCGCTGCAAAGATGAAGTTGACGATGCGGACTCGCCATGAACAAATAAAGATATAAAGGCATAAAAAGGAAAATTTCCTCCTGTTGGCGCGCCCCACCTGTCACGTCTCTATTCCCCACCAGTGGGGCGCGCCCCACAATTTGAGCGGCGACGACGGCGACTACCATCTGTAGTTAGGGGGCCCCCTAGTGGCGGCGGGGCCCTAAGCAGCCGCTTAGTTCGCTTATAGGGAGAGCCGGCTCTGCCGACACCCGGTAGAAAGTAACATAATTAAGTTACAGCAATAACGTCCAGCAAGATAAAGTTGTTTTATGCGAAACAATAGACCGTAATCTACAGATCAAGTATAATAATAGTAACATTGAATCATCTTGAAGAGAGTTTCATCGTTGACCGACCGTGACGCGCTGTTTGATGCTGAATGGAGAATGACTGACAGCCGCAGCGGAGGGAAAAGTTTACGTTATCTTGAATTTAATGGCATAAATATTAATTTCTATCTCACATAATGGCTTCAGAACACTTATAATAGAGTGCACGAAAACGAAAACTTTATGGTACTTAGAATGTTTGTGCCTTTTGTGGGGCTTAACAATAACACGCACAATATCGGATTTGGATCGGCCTCGTCTGATCGATACCCGATCCGGCAAAAATGGCAGTATCGGACCCGATGTCGATACTGAGTATTGGATCGGTGCATCCCTAGTGCTTTTGCTATTTTTATTTTTTTAATATCTGTTCAGTTTTATTTTCTTTAATTTTTATTGATTTTACTACTACAAATTTTCTCACTCATTTTTCTGTTTATTTTAATCTAATATTAGCCTATATTTTATTTCAGCTTTATTTTAAAAACAGAGAATTTTAACAACACTGAATCTGCAATTGCTTGAATTTTGCTTTGCAAAATAAAAAAAAATAAAAAAAAATCTGGATATCAAACTATTGACAACAAGGTTGCCAAAACCACAAACCTCGTAGAAATGGGTATGAAAAAATATAATAATAAATGTGCCCTGTTGGTCATTTGTTGGAGAAAAAAAGGTCAATGTGTATTTTTTCCAGGCCCCGTTTTTTTTTACACTATTTGTGGAAAGTGCCTTATTTTGTGTGATGCAGTATTTTTTGTACCAATTGTGAATCAGACAAACAATGATTTTGTTGATTCCCTATTGCAATCATGCACACAACAGACATGTCTGTGGTTTTCTACAATCCTTAAGTGCTGCAAAAAGCCCAATGCAACATTTCATTTGGATTTACTCATTTTTCAGTCCTTCATGACAGCAGTAATGGTAGTCTCAGTTTTTTTTTTCTTTTAATTGTTCAGCCCTATGTGACAGCAAGCTTTGATCCAGCTTCTTGTTCTTCTTCAAAATTAACAAATACTACAAAAAAGAAACCATTAATGATCCAAAAAAAAAAAAAAAAAAAAAAAAAGATTGCTCTGCTGAAAACAGTGCACTCAGCTTCTCCGGAATCGCAACTTCTTAAAATCAAAGTTTATAATTTTTTTAATCATGCATGATCCTTTAAGGGTATTTTGAGGTAAGGAGGAAACCTCCTTCCATTTGGCCTATCACACAACATTTCCAAATTGTGCTGTATGGGAAATTATATAATAACAACACTTCAAATCTCATCCACCCTCTGGGAGTAAAAATTTCTGCAAAAGAAAAATAAATCTCCTCCCTGCCCGCAGCTGCCATCACTAGGGCCTATTAGGAAGGAAAAGGAAATGTCTGTATAAACTACAGTTTGACATATTTGAAAAAAAAATTAATGTAATGTGCCTTGTTTATTGTGTCAGCACTGCAGTCAACTTTTGATTGAATTTCCATCTCAGACTTTCAGCTGTAGTCCATTTAAGGTCATTCAAACAGGACCATTTTCATTATGAGAGCTAATCTTAATAAAATTGGTGCCCATGTTGTTTAGCCTTTTGTTTTGATTCTTCTTTTTGGTCACAGTCGAAGTTGGCCAAAATTCAGGAGAATGTATAATTTGCACCTGAGTGTGCATACACATAACAATGTGATGCTAATTTTAAATGTTTTTTTTTTTTTTTGGCTTCCATTTTAGGCCAAGGATAATACATTTATAATGTATTATATCTTTAAGCGTGTATCTTGTAATTTATTTGCCAGTAACATCAACCAAGCGGAATTGCAGCTGTTTTCAAACCAAGGGGGTCTATAATACCCAGAGAAAGCTATCCATTCCCATTCATCTCAGTGGGAGCTATCGCACATGAGGTCATATTATTCTTTTTTTGTATTAAATCTGCCAACAAATAGCTTAAAGGCACACCCATGAAAATGATCATTTACTCACCCTCATGTCGTTCCAAACCAGTATGGCTTTTTTCTTCTGCAAAATATAACAAAATTTACCTCATTCGCTTAATAATGATTGAGTATTTGAAATATAAACTGAAATTTTATTAAAATCATGCCACAATGGCATAATGAAGATAATCTATTGATTTGTTTTTGATTTGTAGAATTGAGGGAATTAACGTCAATACAATTATTTTTTTTTCAAAGTATATTTATTGGCATTTTGTGCAGATACAACATCTTGTATATATCTCCTCTGTCCCTAATGCCCCCAAAGACAACCACACAACACATACAAGTACAAATAGCAATACTTTAAGTGTAATAGTTAAACGATACAATAAGCGAACAATCCTACTTCACTTTCAAAGTGATAATATTTAAAGACACTTAACCCATAGGAGCTGATGAGATTATTATTTGCCTCCATTGATCATGCAACGTTACATCTGCTTACAATCACATATAATAAAACCACGTCGCCACAGCCACATTGAATAAATATAGACTCAGCATTAATGTCGTAAAGCTCCAAACGTCTGAAATGATTCTGACAGTAATGCATGGACTGTATTCAATACTGATTGTCAGCTCATGAACTGTACCATGGTTAATTTTCCTACTATTATTTTACAATCATATAGGATCTGTTTATTGTGTTGCCTTTACAAGTACAGAATTAGATGGATGTCACATCCAATAAATGATAAAAGAAAGCCACGTTGCCCCCTCATTGACATTAAAATCCCGCTCATTAAAGTCATCTCGCCCCCTTGCTCTTGTAAAACTGGCACATGTTCAGAGGATCTGCAAAACAGTAAAAAATTGTTTTGTTTTTTTAATATCTCACTTGGGTACCTCACACTTACAGAGGTGAACTGCAAAGTGGGAGAGGAGGAATAAATCCACAAAGCTTGAAAACATTCACGAAAGATCTCTTAACTTCCCAAAGGTTACGCTTTTCAGAAAAACTGTGCGTAAAAAAAAAAAACTTTACAATTTTCATAATGCCTCCTCGTTTCTGAATCTCTAATGGAGGTCATGTAGCCCTGGAACAAATTGAGATGAAGAGTGTGAGCTCTCCAGCTATTCTCTGTTGTTCTTTTTTTTCCCTCTCTCTATCTCTACCATTTTGTTACACCGATCTATCCTAATGAGAGCTCTTCATGTTGTTTCATTAGGGTCGGGAAACTGTAGCTGTACCCGAGTTTTGACACAACCCTCCATTATTAGATGACTGGACCCATCTGTGACCCATTATGGATATTGTGCAGTTATATATATATATATACATATAGTGCCATATGTCTCAATTGCATAACCTTTATCCAGTGCATTCGTGGATGTTTTGAAGCTATGGATTTTCTGCTATGAGTGTCAGGAACTATAAGGATGGTTTTTCTGTGTGCATGCTCAGACTTTCAACCCAGTTAAATAACATTACCTTGGTGTCATTTAAATATAAAGAATTTGTTACAACAATAATACATTACTAAAAAAAATATATATATATATTCTTGATCCAAACTGAGTGAGATTTTAGGGAAAAGAGATAAAGAAAAATGAATGGAAAGCAAACTGATGGATGACGTACTGAAACGGAAGGGTTGTGTTCCTGTGTAGGGAAGTTTGATCATTTCATTTTCTTGGAAGGGCACACTACGTTACATCATTGTTTCAATAAACCGAGATCTGCCTTGACAAAGATAAAGACCGTTCGAGATACAGTGTGATTTATGGTACGTTGATGAAAACTGTCCATCAAAACCACATTCAATTTCTTCTATTTGAACCGTTTCCTTTGTTGCTAGAACAGCCAAACTCAGAATAAGCAAGTGTGTGGGAGCGATGTCAGAAGTGGAGCCCAGCTGGTGTCATATCCTTCATGAACTATAAAAGGTAATTTGCACTGTCAGCCATCTCCAAGCTGCACATTTCCTCAACATTAACTGTGCGATTAAAAACCCATTCTCCCTCTAATTCTGCAGTTAAGCACCTTCTTTTACTTTGTCTTTTTCTTCTGCCGAAAATCTACTAATCTGTCTGCTGACGTATATGTCCACTTTGGATAATTATTCTGACTGCTGCTTGGAATGTTTTAATTAAAGGAATGATTGCAGTGGGATAAGGAATGCTGATTGGAATCATTTACAGTCCAGACGAAGAATGAATAAAGGTGCTGTGCAGGATAATGCAGTTGTCTGCTTTAGCCTATGTAAATGATTTCTTAAATTACTTGTTAATTGTGTCAGCTAACTGATTATCGCTGTGTTTCCACATCACTGTTAATTGTATTGGAACTTGCACATACAAAGAAAAGCATGCATAAAACAATCATGATGTGTCTTTTAAAGCTTCAGGACACCATAATGAGACTTTTGTTCCAGACTATGTACTAAAAGTACTCTAGCAGTGTTTACAGAATAGCTTCTAATTACATTTCCTTCACTCAAAAATTAACTTGTTATTATTTACCCTCATATGCTTGTTTGTTTGTTTTAATAACAATAATAGTTATACTATAATTGATCATGCATTTTGGAATACAATAACTGTCATGTAGCTCTTTTCTATACAACAAAAGTTCATTTTGATTACGTATGTCAAAATAAAACGACAAAAAGTACAAAATGGTGAATGTGTTAACATTGTTAAAAAAAATTAAATCCTTTCATATGTTTTCTGGCTAACTATCAGGTTTATGGTCATTGATTGGGCCTGTCCAAATACCCACACTTGAGGTCTTGGCCACTTGGCCAGTATGCAACAGGAAGTAAGTGCACAAGACTGTCCCAGGTCTTAAAGGGTAACTCTTGCCAAAATTGGGGCACTTCTATGATATAGCGATTTTGATGCTTTTTAAAACACTAAGAAGGCTCGACACAACATAAAACTGTGCTCGAAGTATCACCAGGGGCTCTACACACGAACTTGAGCATTGACTACATTGTTTGTGTACACAAAGTTTACTAAAAAGAAAGGTTTTGAACAACTCACTGTAACTGTTGTTCTTCCCGGCCGCCGGCATTTTATCAGTCAAAAATAGTTAAGTTAAGTTAAATTAACTATATTAGATATATTTGGAAGTAAAACATAAAATGTTGCACATTTTATTGGTGAAAAGATGAGTGTATTTTGTACAACATTTGCTGCTGCTTTTTATAACTTAATTAGAAGCACCACAAATACTAAATTGTGTCATCTGTTACATAGGGACTACTGAACAGACATTGAGAAGTTTATGCTAAATGTAAAGTATTGAAAATCAAAACAAATCTCTGTAAACTCTTGCATTTCTGTCAGGACCACTATCGTCAAATACGATTGACAATTAGCATACAGTTTGGATTGGCGGTACGGTTCCGTTCTGGGCGAGAACTCCCTGCGCATCCATGCAGCCTAGCATGGATAAGAGCAGGGAGAGCAGCAATAACCCCCCTTAGGGTAAACAGAACAGAACCAGCATAATATATCATTAATTCAAGATTTTAAAATACAACATAATTCGAGAATTTAATCAGAATGCCAAATGCTGACTGGGCGAGAGGAGGAGCTGGGGATGGAGGAGGGTAATTATCTCCTGAAAAAACGCGATAGCTGCTGATAATACTGAAGGAGCTTATACACTCACCTAAAGGATTATTAGGAGCACCTGTTCAATTTATCATTAATGCAATTATCTAATCAACCAATCACATGGCAGTTGCTTCAATGCATTTAGGGGTGTGGTCCTGTTCAAGACAATCTCCTGAACTCCAAACTGAATGTCAGAATGGGAAAGAAAGGTGATTTAAGCAATTTTGAGCGTGGCATGGTTGTTGGTGCCAGACGGGCCGGTCTGAGTATTTCATAATCTGCTCAGTTACTGGGATTTTCACGCACAACCATTTCTAGGGTTTACAAAGAATGGTGTGAAAAGGGAAAAACATCCAGTATGCGGCAGTCCTGTGGGCGAAAATGCCTTGTTGATGGTAGAGGTCAGAGGAGAATGGGCCGACTGATTCAAGCTGATAGAAGAGCAACTTTGACTGAAACAACCACTCGTTACAACCGAGGTTTGCAGCAAAGCATTTGTGAAGCCACAACACGCACAACCTTGAGGCGGATGGGCTACAACAGCAGAAGACCCCACCGGGTACCACTCATCTCCACTACAAATAGGAAAAAGAGGCTACAATTTGCAAGAGCTCACCAAAATTGGACAGTTGAAGACTGGAAAAATGTTGCCTGGTCTGATGAGTCTCGATTTCTGTTGAGACATTCAGATGGTAGAGTCAGAATTTGGCGTAAACAGAATGAGAACATGGATCCATCATGCCTTGTTACCACTGTGTAGGCTGGTGGTGGTGGTGTAATGGTGTGGGGGATGTTTCCTTGGCACACTTTAGGCCCCTTAGTGCCAATTGGGCATCGTTTAAATGCCACGGCCTACCTGAGCATTGTTTCTGACCATGTCCATCCCTTTATGGCCACCATGTACCCATCCTCTGATGGCTACTTCCAGCAGGATAATGCACCATGTCACAAAGCTCGAATCATTTCAAATTGGTTTCTTGAACATGCCAATGAGTTCACTGTACTAAAATGGCCCCCACAGTCACCAGATCTCAACCCAATAGAGCATCTTTGGGATGTGGTGGAACGGGAGCTTCGTGCCCTGAATGTGCATCCCACAAATCACCATCAACTGCAAGATGCTATCCTATCAATATGGGCCAACATTTCTAAAGAATGCTTTCAGCACCTTGTTGAATCAATGCCACGTAGAATTAAGGCAGTACTGAAGGCGAAAGGGGGTCAAATACAGTATTAGTATGGTGTTCCTAATAATCCTTTAGGTGAGTGTATACAGTGATAGGTGTCGTATTCCTATAGGTAGAAGTGGATCAGCTGAGAGTCAGCTGATGCGAGCTTGATTAACGTGACCTGTCAGAACTGACTCTACGCTTGATTTTTAACAATAAGTGTTTCCCACTGGGTAATCAAAAGTTTTTGGCCAAAATACAGGAAATTTGTCATGTAAGTAGACAAGTGGTCAGGTGCAAAGACCGCAAGTATGGGTATTTGAACAGGCCCAATGTCTTTTCTTCAAGTGTCTTTAACATCACGTGACATTGTTTACAAACTGTTTTATTGACGTTTTTCCACGGTTGCAACACTGATTGAGCGATTACATGGATTTCGGTCATTTGTACTGAATCTTTCAACATACCTTCTGATTTTCATTCATGTTGTTTTGTGCTGCAACTAGTAGTAAAGCATAAGAGATTATCCGTTTGTGTGTTCTTTGCTTCCTCTTCGTTAAAATGTGGCGCTACAACGATCTGTCACTCCACATTAAAGAATGGCAAAACGATATATATCATTTGAATTTCGTAATAAAATAGATAGAATTTGAAAGCGGAGACGTTGCTTCATATCTATATCCTAGACAGCAGCATAGTGTCTGCCCAGATCTGGCCCACATATGGTACATGTGGAATTCATGTGTACCAGATGTGGGCCGGATCTGGGCCGGCACTATGTTGCTGTCTGGGTAGTAGCAAAGCAAAAAGCTTATTGCAAGGTTTTTTTTTTTTTGGATGGGAGGCATTGTTCATTCATCAACTAAAGACCTTGACTAAAAGATCAGGTCATAAAAATAAGAATCAATTAAATTGAGAAATCAATATTTTTAACCCATGCAGCCCTGGTGACTTTTGTGTCAGGCTCCAAAAAGGACAAAAAAAGCACTTTAAAAGTAATTAAAGCTGCAGTCCGTAGCTTTTTTTGGGTTAAAAATGATCCAAAATACATATTTGAGAAAATACATAACCAGCCAGTGTTCAAAACTATCTGCTTGCCGTAGCTCGATTCAAAGCGATAAGCTTGTAATAATGTTTTTAATTCCAGTGGTACTGATGGATTTCCGCAGGAGATTCGAGTATGTCTTTGCGTCATTACGTCACATCTGTACACACACATCTGTACACATAAAGGAGTCTCGCCTAGTAGGCTATATTGCGTGTGAGGATGCTGGAGGTGGAGATTTATAGCCTTTTCTCACAGCACTTTATATAAATAAACGTATTAATTTGATGGCGGATCCAGAAAGGTTCAAACGACAATCACCAGTGACAACTGGAGACTCATCCGGTGTAAAATGCAAAAGACTTCGTTCGGACTTCGGAGTGGCTACAGAAAAAGAGGACCCATGCGAAAACAAGGATACATATCGGAAGGACATTACATGTAGTCACGCAATGCTGACATTGTTAACATTAACAATTTGAGAACAAAGAATAATTTGCACGGTTTTGCGTGAGATGATAAACGATTTTTAAATTTAATCAGCGCGAGTTACTGCAATGTCAGAACCAGAACAAAAGTGGATGTTACTTGTTCAGATGACATTTTCCGGTGAACATTATTATGTTGGTCATACTTCCAAAAAGAATAATCTGTGATTCTGAATGACAGTATCCACACCGGCACGGTGATTGACAGCTGCACACTCTCCTCAAACATTGTGTTCATCCGCGCTGTGCCGTGTCGAAGTACAACTTACGTAAAGTTGATAATTCCGCGAATAACTGCAATTGCAGATTTCAAACAGAGATGGCGACAAAGAGGAAAAACTGCGGACTGCAGCTTTAATATGATTCATGCACTATATTCCAAGTCTTCTGGAGCAATACAGTAGCTTTGTGTGATGAAATAGACCACAATTGATGGGGGTCATGAACTGAGAAATCAAATTTTCCTTGAGGTTTTGACATGAGGTATAATATTCTTATCATATTATAAGAATATCCTGAAAGTTTCAGAACTTAAAACGTCTTTGTTAGTCCAAAATCAGCTTTATTGTTACCAGGCCCAGCGAACGACTCATTCTGGAATGTGCCTCTTTATGACGTAATAAGGTTGTGAAAGACCGCCTCTGCAGAAGAAAATCAACTTAGATCACTCACTGGCGTTAGTGAGATAAGGAAGAGAGAAGAGCACAGGGTCATTCACTGGACTAAAAATAACATTACCTTCCAAAGGATCCTAATGCTGGGAATGTGGTTGTTTATTTTCAACAATGTGAATGTCTGAGTTTAACTTTTGTATTCGGGGACATTTCATTGGATTCTATGGTAAATCAGTCCGCAAACTCGGCTTTTACGATATGGACTCGACAGTAATGCCACAACATGTAGGCCTACCTGTTCATTCTAATGCCTTATCTGTGACCAGTGATTTCTGATGTAATGATTCATGTAGCTACAGTCAGATGTTCTTTGTCCAGTCAGTAAATCAAACCAGTGACTAAACAGTCAACTTCACATTGTTTCTCTTAGTATGGTGTAAATAATCTGTTAATTAAACTGATTGAATTATATATAGAAAGTCATCAAAGAATGCTCTGTTTACAATAGCTGTAGCTGTCAAACAGCGCATGTTTTTCACTAACTGACTTCTGGACTCGCGCCAAAACTCCCTTAATAATCAATTTTTGCACTGTTAGTTTTGATGAAAGCATTCGTTAGTGTGCATAAATCGAGTTCCAATGACGAGATCACTGCATTGACCGGCTACTACATGCTCATCACTGCAACTTTTCATGCCACAATCTTAATATAATGCCATTGATCTAATTGCATTCCTATAATTATCACTTTTTTTACGAGTTAACATTGAAAGCAGTAATAGTAAAAACGTGCTACAAGTTTTCGAGAGAGTTCAACATGTAATACTAGCTATTTCATATGCAAAGCTGTTAGCCAATCACAGCCGTGGGCGTTTACACTGTTTGAAGGGGCGTGTCTGCTGAGAGACTTCAGAGCGTTTAAATCAGTAAAAGTTCAAGTAAAAATCATACTAACATTATAAGTGCACCACAGGAAACATTATGAAACAATAAAACAAAGTGCATGACCCCTTTAAGTTGATATTTACTTAAAATCTTCCCCTCTGTCGTAACTCTCTACTTAAATATAACTGTAGGTTTGACATCAATGGTTTTCATGTGTCCTTTGACTGAACGTATAATACATGAACTATAATACATTTATGTTGCTTGGGTGTTTGGGTTCCTTTTTGAAATGTTTTAAAAGAACCGCTTGACAAATCCCCCCTTTTGTGTGTAATGGACAAAAATAAATGCATGCAGGTTTAGAAAGACATGATAGTGTGTAAATAGTGTGTATTTAAATTTTTGTCTGGACTATCTCTTTAATCTGCATCAACCGGAGAGATGAGAGAGCAGTCCTGTGCTTTAATTGCCTGATTAATTTGGGTATGTGGAGTCAAATTCCCCTCCTTTTGGGGAAAGAGCAGTTTGCGTTACGGACAGTCATTAAGGACCTGACGGGAGAATTAAATATTCATTGAAATAGCTCTGCACCCTTATGCGCTTTCCTCCAGAAGACATTTCCAGAAATAAGTTAGATCCCGTTTAACAGAGCTATTTTATAATGCATGTGTTTGGTGCAGTTGTAAAGAACAAGGTGAACGGCGCGAGCGAAATTTGCAATTTGCCAGAAAGAGAAATATGTGCTCCTCGCCAATGAAGGCAAAGCTGCCCGGCAATCACTTGTTGCTGCAAGGTCTTGTGAAGATCAACCTATCATGTCCCGAATTCTCTTGCGTCTGATGTATTGTTTATGATGAGCCTGACAGGATGCTCTGTGTTTTTCTCTCGCGCTCCCTCATTCATTTATGATGCCGGAGCTGGACTAGGTGAAGGGTTTGATATCATCAAAGGGCCTTATGACCATGACTGTGACCTTGAGTACGGTCTGTATCGTATTTCTTTCTGCTCCCTCTACGGTTCTCTTTCAAGCTGTTCCTCGTTCTCGTTTTACCTTTCTCTCTTTTTCATTTATTTATATAACGTACACAGAAAGACAAAAAACATAGATATAGAAGGAAAACGCAGTGTTTTTTTCTCATGACAAAAGCTCCCGAAGTACATCTAGATCAAACTGTTCAGGAGTTACGCTGTGAACTGAACATCACCTCTTCACTCTTTTAATATCCAGAAAGTGTAATGTGTACCGTGTACTAGCGATTTGAAGTGGTATTGATCTGACTTGAGAGCAGCTATCACGGCCAGACTCTGGTCTTTTCAACAGGAACGAATCTCGGTGGTTATTTGGAAATGGCCACTGTAAGTGTTGCCTGGCGTTGGGGGAGGGGTTATGCTAGGTAATAGCCTCGGGACCTGACGGTTATCAGGTAAAGGCAACATGGTGACAAGCAGGCTGATGGTTTGCCCCTGAGAATGAAAAAGTGATAACAGTAAGTGGTTCAGTTAAATATTAGACAGTACTGGGTGAAATGGAGGGCATGAGGGTAGATGAGCATGTGGGAATGAAATAAGAAGGCATTTTTTCATAGTTGAATTACTTTTTGTTTCTCCATGCTTTTTTGTGGTGCATTAGATACATTTTGAAGGGGCTAACAGCTATATTAAACAATACATGAAAAGTAATATCCGAAAAAAACATAAAATCAAAACTCTACTGTTTACTCTAGAATGCACATTCATAAATATGCACTTTAAAGGTACCCTAGAATGTGTTGAAATAATATTTTAATTTTGCCTCTGAGATCTACATAGAGGGTATGTGGCTTATTTAAGGGCATTTAAAATGTTAAAATGGTTTTACAGGTCCATTTTCAACTCTAGAAATTGGCCCTAGAATGAAATGGTCTGTTTTTACCTTATTTGGAAGGGTCATGAATAGTAATGAGGAGTTCTGCTCTGATTGGCTGTTTCACTGTTTCACTTCACACACTCTGAAATAAAAGCGTGCAAAATAATCATACGTCAGTTTTCAAAAATGAAAACATTTTAACAAATGGACTAACGTTAGATGCCTTGTCAAATAAATATAGCTTCAACTTATGTGGTGGAGATTGTGACATTAGCTAGAAGGATCGAGCTAACATTATCTGTGAGGAACTAAACTAATGTAGTTAGCCCCTGACGTGTTGTTGATGAAATAGACGAAAGTAATATTATTTTACAAAAGGGAATTTAAATGTGTATCTACAGTATTATTTTGTAGATTTATATGACAACACAGGCAAGAAATATTAACCTCAGCATAAATACTTTGTCATACTAGTTAGTTTTGTTTGAAATGGGCAGAGCAAACTAACAACTTCGAATTAAACTGTTGCGGTATCCGATTATAGATAAACATCAACCACGCCTGTTGACATTTCTTTTCTGTGGGAAGGGTATGAAAAGTCCTCACATCCCCTGCACAGCCTGGAACATAACATTTGTTTCCATGATCTGCCATTTTCCCTATGATCCTCACTTGTTTCTTCACCTGCAGAACTTCCGATGATTCGGCTGCGCAGTTCTGCCTGGCATTGAACATGGGCTGGCATATGCAAATTTTTGGAGGCGTACATATTAATGATCCCGACTGTTGCGTCACAGTCGGTGTTATGTGGAGATTTGCCTATTTTTCAGGGGTGTTTTTCAAAAACGAGATTTAAATGAGGAGAAAACAATGGTGTTTGAGACTCACGTATGTCATGTCCATGTACTGAACTCTTGTTATTTAACTATGCCAAGATACATTCAATTTTAAATTCTAGGGCACCTTTAAAATACCAGCCTAGTCTCATTGTTAATACGTAGGTATTAATTAATACGTTATTTTCAAAGATAGAAAACGTACTCGTTTGGATAGATGCTGAAACGTATAATATGGACGTATCTGCAACATTTAAACGTAACATTTATTACGATTTTAGAGCTACAAAATGTTAACTGTTTACGTATATTCCATATCATAAAGATATCTAATTTCCCTTTTACCATTTTATAGATAAATGTAAGATCCCTTAACCCTATTCCCAAACCTAAACATACCCATTTTATACAGAATCTAAAAAGGATAAAACGTAATGGACAGAGATTGTCACGGTGGGTTGTGGAGAAATGGAGAAGAGGACTCAAATGCGGAGTGAAATGAAGTTATGAGTGAATTTGTGAGTGATGAGTGAGTGAATTTAATAAAGATAAAACATGAAATAAACAAACCAACAAAAGAATTCCAACGTTTCAAAATAATCCAACACAGACAGGACAGGACAGGACAGGAACAGGAACAGGAACAGGAACAGGAACAGGAACAGGAACAGGAACAGGAACAGAACTCCACACCATTAAACCACGTAACAATAACAACGAACGAGCACAGGACAGCAAACACAGGAAGACTAAATAGGGAGGCAAACAAAGGAGGGTAACGAGACAGACAGGTGGAGCAAATAACCCAATAATCAGATAACAAGGGGGAGGGATCAAACAATGACAAGAGCACATGGCTCAAAAAAAAATAAAACACCCATGTGCATCACAAGACAGGACAGACATGTGACAGAGATGTGTAGGGAAATGGCAGTTTTATTAACAATATAGCATTAAAATATATTTTGAGCCACTAATCCTACTCCTACCCCTAAACCTACCCATAACCATTCCTTAAAACTACGTAGACTAACGTTACAATTATGAAGAAAAACATAACAGACAGACAAATATAATCACAATCATTAATTTATTGCGAAAAATGTCAAAACCGGTAGCAAAAGTCGTTCACATGATGAAGTGTTGCAGTCGCAGTCCTCTCTGGCAGTATTATAATAGTTTTGTATGAGGTACAGAGTTTAAGTTAATAATCCATGAAAATGTTAATCTGGCTTCGGTTCGCTCTGTGAAGGCGTGCGTGCGTGCTTCTCCATTTTAAATGCACTAAACCGTCACCCACTGAAACACGGCATGTCGCAATCTGTGACGAAGCAGGGAAGAGCCCATAGACATAATAAATACATAGACGCCCTATTGGCTTTTACTGTCTATGCCTATTGGCCGCTGGAGCGTACGTCAACGGCGCCGCCATATTGCGGAGGGCAACTTTTTCATACTTCTCATAACGAGAATTGAGATAAATGCCTGTTTCGTGTGCTGCTTGGGGCTTTACAAATCGCCACACAATTGAAAACAGGTCTCGAGGAATTATCTTTCACAAGCAATACTGAACATTTGTTTCTGGTTGTATTTGGTCATGATATAATTAGTAATGGTAACGTCCAGAGGAGAAAAGCCGTGAAATTTAAAAATACTACTGTTATTGTGTCAGGAAATGTAGTTTTAATAGTTTTTCAGTCGACAATGTAGTTGTTTAAAGCTCAAATCTGTGGTTTATTTATAACGATAGCGGCTATTTCAAATTTTGATCTGACGTTTTCGGAGTTGTGAGATCCAGGCGTTCACCGGGCGTTCAGCGCTCATGTATCCCGCCTGGAACAGCCTTACCTCGGCTAGTGCTTCTGACGTTTGCCGCTGGCTCTGATGTCTATAGTCTAGTGGTTAAACATGAGATATAATTCGGCTTGTGTATATCTAACGGGCGATCTTTGGTCTCATAAAAAGAAACAGGACTGTTACATTTTATTTTATATAGCCTATGTAGGAATATTTTAAAATATATAAATTATTTTATATATACATTCTCTTCACTGTATGTAGGCCTATATAAAATAAAATGACTAATCTTTTTGTTAAATGTCAGTTCAATGATCAATATTATAATGTTTCATATTTTTTCATATTGTCTATATTATTCTGCAATTGATATTACATTTTATTTGCTATGCTATGCTAAGCTAAGCTATGCTGTTAAATGATTGTACTATTCATAGTCACCATTTAACTTATTATCTTTTATTGTCTATATACTGGAATTGATATTTCTTATTCAATTGCTATTATTATAGTATTATACATAAACTATATGCTATTATCAATATTTGTATTATTATGTTATGTACTTATGATATTATATAATTATACTATTCATTACTTTTTTATTTGCCGTATACTGTTTGTTTATTTTATTGACTAAACTATTTACTATTACTTCTCACTTTATCTTATATTTACTATTTGCATTGCACTGTAGTTGTACCATATCATATTTATTACCATTGTAAGGAACTTAGCTATAGGAAATATTAATAATCAATAGTAACTTTGATATATGAGTTATGATTAATTATGAATATGTGGGTCAGTTAATTGGATTAACTTGACATGGCTAAATTAATATTACAATCAATTAATCAGTTTGTCCAACGAACTCTTTTGATTATTAATTTATTCTAAGAAAAGGGTATCTTCCATGGCCACAGAAGAATAATTATTTCTTAGCATGTACAGCGCTTTGAGCATGTAGCAAGATCAAGATCGTAAAAGAGACTTTGTTTGCAAGCAGTGAATCAGAACCAAATACATAAAGTGCACAAGTTTTATTAACTAAATCATAAACATGAATAACTAAACAAACATACATAAATACATAAATACATGTGTAGGAAAAAGGAGTGAGAGATGGAATGATGTAACGATGGATAAGATCCATTTAACTTTGAGAAGAACCAACAGCATTTCATTTTCACATTTCATTGAATTAAATACTTGCATTTGTAGTGGGAACAATTCTTGAAGTTGTGGAAAATTGAAGTCGTTGAGGGTTCCAGCAGTGGCAAGTGGAAGTTGTTTGAAAGTTATCTTTCTCCATGAGCGGATGGCTGGTTTGGTCAAGGCCTGGGGCCCTGGGCCCTGTTGAGGCCACGCCGAGCACCCAAGAGAAGTGAGAAAGTCGGAAGAGTGGGTGATTGGAGTCGTTGTTGGTTTGAGTCGTTGTTCCAAAACTCCTGAGATTGGTTCTTTGTGAGAGAGTCTTCTCTCTCCTGCCTGAGCCCATATCTAGTTGGATCAGGGCCTGCTGGGCCCTGGGCCCCCGTGGAGGGGGAGGGGGTTCCCCAGTATCACCAGAAACAGTGTTGCGGCTGGATGAAAAAACTAAGAGAGGGAGGTCACATGTGGGCTGTCTCTAATAAACCCTGAGAAAGATCCAACCCCTAAGGGTTGACTGGACCAATAAGCAAGGTGAAATGTCAGAGTGGGAAGGTTGCTCTAGTTAATTTGCAAGTCTTTGTCCCAAGCGTGGTTATACCTTCATTAATGCTCAGATAGATATAACACATCCACAATGCATTCTAGAAGAAGGTGATGTACATCAAAGTGTGAGTCATTAAATGAGGATTAATTAGGTAGGAGGCATGATACAGGTGAGGTTACATTGATCGTTAGTTGGTTGTATACCAAGGTACATTCCATAATATATATATATATATATATATATATATATATATATATATATAATAGTACACAAGACAGTAAACCATTTACACTGTTTCTTTCACAGTTTTATGCATGTTCATTTATAGATCAGTTAGTCTATGATTAATGCAGCAAAGTCTGTATTAAAGATTGTTTCTGTCTTCCCATCGTCTCTCTCTTGCGCATGTGGCCAAAGGAATGTTGTCGTAAAATCTCCTTATCAGCCCTGTAACATGACACTATTTCAGCCCTGGTGTTCGTTTCATTTGGGATGTTAGTTTTGGAGTTTCATAAACCTTTGTCTATAATGAATAATTAGTGTGTGTCTTATGGGTCCAGACCCTACACCATAAAGGATCCATCAGTTATCTTTGTTATTGCTAAAATCGGGTCAATCAGAGAAAATGCTTTTTCCACAATAAGAAAACCTTATTTAATTGAATGTAAAAATTAAATGATATCTTCACAATTCTTATCCAAAAATAAAAAGCCAGATAGCCTATACATGACAAGCCTGAGGTTTGACAATTCCTTATTAAAAATAAGGAATTGTCTAACTATCGAGATTTTAAATAGAGATGGAACTTTTTGTACACCACGTACAAACCGCTGAATTTTATTTATTTATTTATTTTTTTTTATCCAGAAAAACGTCTCGGTTACGGATGTAACCCTCGTTCCCTGAGTAGGGAACGGAGACGTTCCATCGGATGACGACGAATGGGGTTTCGCTTAGAAAGCGTATCCGCTTCGAGTAATACAAAACGAGCCAATGGCAAAGAAATGCCATGGGTCTGCAGAATTTGCATGGAGCAACTCCGCCCCACCTCGTGGGTATAAAGGGAGGAAGTTCCAGCAAAGCAGTATGTTTCCTCGCTGAGGAGCCAAGACTGAGCTCAGGCGATCCCCGCGGTACAGCGGAAAGTGGCAGGAAGACGGAACGTCTCCGTTCCCTACTCAGGGAACGAGGGCTACATCCGTAACAGAGGCGTTCCCTTTCGTTGTCACTCCGAGTTCCGTCAGATGACGACGAATGGGGATACCAGTCTAATCACGCCACCTTCTCGGCTGTCTTCCAGTGCCCTGCGTAATCTGAGATCCCTGTCGTGGACAGCACGGACGAAGGACTCCTATTAGCACAGGAATACCAAGGTACACTGGGGAGCATATCCCAAGGTTTTTAAGGGAATATGCAATTACTGCCAACCCAGAGGGGGGGGGGGGGGGGCTTAGAGAATACACATATGACCCGAGGGATGCATATGGGGAATCACTGGGGTGTCCAGCCGCAGGTGGAATATTTCAACCCCAGGGGTGGCAAGGTGGCTTGCCAAGGGAAAGACACATGCTCAACAGAGGCTTACAGCGGAAATACACATGTGGGGGTAGCTCGGAGGAGGTACCATGCACACGGGAGGCACCTAGCCGACGCGCAGGCAACAGACACTGGCGCCGACGTCAGAAGTGCTGGAGGAACTCAGGGCTTTCGGGGAAGCTCACCTGAGGAGAATATCGCACGTATCCAGTCCGTGGAGTGGAATGGCGAGCAAGCGAAGACACCTGAGCGGGTCCGGTACTAGCTGGTTGAAGCGAGTACATGAGAGGACACTGGCTCCACTTGGAGATTGTAGAATCTGGCGAATTTGTTGGGTGTCGCCCAGCCTTCAGCTCTGCAGATGTCTGTTAGCGAGGCACCATGCGCTAGAGCCCAAGAGGACGCCACACTCCGGGTGGAGTGGGCAGTCACACCAAGGGGGCACGGTCGACCTTGCTGTTGGTAAGCCAAAGCAATGGCGTCCACTATCCAGTGAGACGACCTTTGCTTGGAGAGAGCCCTTCCCTTCAGTCTCCCACCATAACAGACAAGAGCTGGTCTGAGGTCCTGAAACACTGCGTTCTGTCTACATAGATGCGGAGAGCACGTACTGGACAGAGCAGTGCCAAGGCTGGGTCTACCTCCTCCGGGGGCAGCGCTTGCAGGTTCACCACCTGGTCCCGGAAGGGAGTGGTAGGAACCTTGGGCACATATCCAGGCCGGGGTCTCAGGATCACGTGAGAGTAAGCCGGCCCGAATTCCAGGCATGCTTCGTCAACGGAGAATGCGTGCAGGTCCCCTACCCTCTTAATGGAGGCCAATGCAGTCAGAAGCGCTGTCTTCATTGACAGGAAGTTAAGCTCGACCGACTGCAAAGGCTCGAAGGGAGCACTCCGCAGGGCAGTTAGCACCACTGCGAGGTCCCAAGAGGGTACGAGAGGAGGACGAGGAGGATTCAGTCTCCTCGCTCCTCTCAGGAACCTGACAATCAGGTCGTGCTTCCCTACGGACTTACCTTCTATAAGGTCGTGCTGTGCGGCAATAGCGGCGACATAGACCTTGAGGGTGGAGGGAGACAGCCTTCGCTCCAACCCATCTTGAAGAAAGGAAAGCACGACACTGATCGAACATATCCGGGGGTCTTCTCTGTGAGAAGATTACCAGCTGACGAAGAGGTTCCACTTCAACGCGTAGATATGTCTCGTGGACGAAGCTCTAGCGGAAGTGATGGTAGCCACCATCCCGTCCAGGAGCCACACGTGGAGGTTCCAAAGATCGGGACGAGGGTGCCATAGGGTGCCCCGTCCCTGAGAAAGGAGGTCCTTCCTCAGGGGAATCGGCCAAGGAGGTGCTGTCGCAAGGAGTACAAGTTCGGGGAACCAGGTCCTGGCGGGCCAGTATGGCGCGACCAAAATGACCTGCTCCTCGTCCTCCCTGACCTTGCGCAGGGTCACGCAAGAAGGCTCACTGGGGGAAACGCATATTTGCGGCCCCGCGGCCAGCTGTGCGCCAGTGCATCCGTGCCGAGCGTGCCCTCGGTCAGGGAATAAAACTGGGCGCAATGGGTCGAGTCGTGAGAGGCAAACAGATCTATCTGTGCGTCCCCGAACTGGTCCCAAATCAGCTGAACCAACTGGGGATGGAGTCGCCATTCTCCAGGGAGGGGCTGAAACCGTGAGAGCTCGTCTGCACAGTTCAGGGCTCCAGGAATATAAATGGCACGAAGCGACCTCAGATGCTTCTGACTCCATAAGAGGAGGTGGCGGGCGAGTTGCGAAATACGGCGGGAGCGCAGACCACCCTGACGGTTGATGTATGCTACAGTCGCGGTATTGTCTGAACGGACTAGTACATGCTGGCCCCTGAGTACGGCTCGGAAGCGGCGCAGGGCGAGCTGTACAGCCAGCAACTCGAGGCAATTGACGTGCTATAAGCGGTGGGGTCCTGTCCAGGAGCCCGCGGCAGCATGTCCGTTGCACATGGCGCCCCAGCCCGTGGCAGAGGCATCTGTCGTTACAACAACATGCCGCGAAGCTCGTTCCAGAGGCACTCCTGCCCGTAGGAAACTGAGGTTCGACCACGGGGTGAAGGTCTGACGGCAGATCGGAGTAACTGGTACTCGGAGGGTGCCGTGATGCCATGCCCACCTCGGGACTCGGTCGCGAAGCCACAGCTGAAGCGGTCTCATATGAAGCAATCCCAGCGGCGTAGTCGCGGCTGCAGAAGCCATATGCCCCAGGAGCCTCTGAAAAAGTTTCAGTGGAACCGCACTCTTGCCCTCGAACTGTCTCAGGCAAGTCAGCAGTGACTGCGCGCTCGCTCGTAAGCTGCGCGGACATGGCGACCGAGTCGGTTCATACCGAGAAAAGAGATCCTCTGCAAGGGGCAAAGTTACTCTTCTCCCAGTTGACCCGAAGGCCCAGACGGGCTAAGTGCCGGAGCACTAAGTCCCTGTGTTCGCAAACCTGGTCTCGAGAGTGAGCTAGGATCAGCCAGTCGTCGAGATAGTTCAGGATGCGAACACCCGTGTTCCCGAAGAGGAACAAGGGCTGCCTCGATGACCTTCGTGAAGACGCGAGGAGACAGGTCTAGCCCGAATGGGAGAACCACGTACTGATATGCCTGCCCCTCGAAAGCAAACCATAGGAACGGTCTGTGTCGAGGGGGAATGGAGACATGAAAGTAGGCGTCCTTCAGGTCGATCGCTGCAAACCAATCCTGGGGCCGCACACATTCAAAAATGCGTTTGGCAGTGAGCATCTTGAACGGCATCCTGTGAAGTGAGCGGTTCAGCACGCGCAGGTCCAGGATTTGCTGTAACCCACCGGTTTTCTTCGGGACAATAAAGTACGGGCTGTAGAAGCCAGACCTCATTTCGGCTGGAGGGACAGTCTCGATCACACCCTTCGCCAGCAGGGTAGCAACCTCCGCTCTCATGATAGGGGCATTGCCACCGACCATAGAGGAGCGGACTCCCCTGCGCGGGGAGGAGACCGCGCGAACTGAATCGCGTAGCCGAGCCTGATCGTTCGTGCGACCCAACGGGACAGGTTGGGAAGCTCTAGCCAGGCTCCCAAGAACTGTACCAGCGGGGTCACGCGAACCACAGACTTCCCGTCAGTGGGGCAGTGAGACGGTATGACTGGCCCGGACGTGGACGGCATAGCGGCCCGGTGTGGGGGCACAGTCATAGACCGCGTCCTGACAGAGGAGACCAGGGAAGGACGAACGTTCCACGGGGGTCTGCTCTACCAGGGGTCTGGCGACAGAGGAGGATGAGGGCGGCACGGTCCGGGGACGGCGCGCACTGTCATCCGGCTCTGGGACAGAGGAGGACGAGGGGTGCACGGCCCGGGGGCGGCGCACCGTGTCGTCCGAGAACTCTGTGTGCTCGGAAACGGGAGAGTCAGTTCTTTCTGAATAAGGATTCTTCCCCGACCCTCCACCAGGGAAAGGAGTGGCCCTGCTACCAGCTCCTGGAAAGAACTGAGTCCCATCTCTGAGGAGCCCATCTCAAGAGTGCCGCTTAACCCGGCGTATAGCGGGGGGCGGGGCTGGAGAGGGCTGTGGCGTCCCCCTGCGGCTTCCAGAGCCAGCCCGGGTGTACGGGCGGGGTGGGAGCCGCAGGAGGGCGCCTTCGGCGGTGGGCAGACTGAGGGATCAGCTCGGACGGCGGGGTCGTCAGGGCAGAATAAGCCTCAGTCTGCTCGTGGGCGGTTGAGAACTGTTGGGCAAAGCCCTCAACCGCACCGCCGAAGAGGCCGACCTGGGATATGGGGGTGTCAAGCAGATGGGTCCGCCCGACATCCTGCACATCGGACAGGTTCAGCCACAGAATGGTGTACATCACCTGACCCAGGGAACGTACGGCCACTTTCGTCGCTCGGAGAGCAAGGTCAGTGGCGGCGCGCAGCTCATTGAAGAGCCCTGAGTCAGTCCCGCCCTCGTGCATGTCCGTGAGCATCTGGGTCTGGTAGACCAGCAGAATGGCCATGGCATGCAGTGAGGCGGCTGCCTGTCCTGTAGCGCTATAGGAATTCGCCACAAGTGTAGACGAAAAACTACAGGCTTAGGACGGGTGCTTAGGATCGCGCAGAGAGGAAGCACTCTGAAGACACAGTAGCATAGCAACAGAGCGTTCAACCGGGGGACCCCAGTGTACCCATGGGCAGCGGCCCCGTCGAGGGAAGGAAGGGCGAAGGAGATCAACGAGGGATCGCTGGAAGACATGGGGGTCTTCGAGGATTTCGAGATCTCCTGATGCACATCCAGGAAAAAAAAGGTATTGGAGTGGACGCTGACAGGAGTCAGCGGCCACACCCAAAAACCAATCGCCCGGGAAAGCATGGCCGTCATCTCAGGATCTGACTCGACAAATGCCATATGCACACCCGAAAGTGGCAGCACTGTCAAATCTTCACTTCCTGAAAATTCTAGCCCACCCTGTGATGCTGCGATGGACAACAGATCCGATTCTGGAGCGTCAAGGGAAACCCGCGGGGCATCCGAAAATAGACCCGGGGAATCCCCTGAACACTCGCGGGTTGCGTCACTGAAGAGGGGGGCGTGGTCCAAGGACAAACAGTCGGCGGATTTGTTCCACACACACACCCTCAGGTCACCCTTGCCACCAGCCGAAGTAGCACCTCACGTGGAGAGTGTTAGATCGGGGTGTGGATGAGGGGACTCTCTCTCTAATAAGATCATTGAGTCTCGACCGTAATGACGCGATGATCACGTTCCCGCGGGGAGAACGTGAGTCATCCACAAACGCTGCTCTAGCGTGATGAAGCCCAAGCATGCAGAGCAGAGAATGTGCCCATCAAAATCGGAAATGAGTTGACCGCAACCAGAAATGCACGGGCGAGCCGTCTTTAAAAAGACGTGCCGCGTGCAAGCTCTTTTGTGAGAGGAGGAAGAAACTCCGCGATGTTGAAGCGAGCAGGGAGAAAAACACTCATTGGCAGATCACTGCACAGATCAGCAGGCAATGTGAACTTGCTGCAGATCGCCGTCACACCAACACCGGAGAGAGTGGCTCGTCTCGTAGAGTGCAGTCAGAAATGGCTGTGGAGTGAAGAGATACTCTTGGCTCCGAAGCGAAAACATACTGCTTTGCTGGAACTTCCTCCCTTTATACCCACGAGGTGGGGCGGGGTTGCTCCATGCAAATTCTGCAGACCCATGGCATTTCTTTGCCATTGGCTCGTTTTGTATTACTCGAAGCGGATAGGCTTTCTAAGCGAAACCCCATTCGTCGTCATCCGACGGAACTCTGAGTGACAACGAAAGGGAACCGCAGCTCACCGTTTACTTGCATTTGATTACAGTGCAGTCTTGCCCTCTTCAAAATGGCGGACGCGTTTACGTATCGCAGCAACGTTCCAAAGCGGCCAATAGGGCGTCTATGTATTTATTATGTCTATGGAAGAGCCAATGAGCATTTGATATCACTGCCGTAAAACATGACGTAACGCTTCTTGAGGGCGCAATTTTTGAATTTGAATTCATCACCAATTCACCATCGCGGGATTTGACGTGTACTGCTGAGAAATGGAGATGAAGATCACTGGATAAAAGGCTGAATTTGGATCTGTTTCTTGCAAACAATGTATGGATTCTAAAGATTTGAATTACATCAAACTAAAAAAATTTATGTCTTTTGTGAATTTTTGTTGTGTTTTATCAGCCCGTTCTCATCCCAAGGCGTCATCTAACTGACGCTTTTGACCATGCTTCAACATCCGACGCACATGCCACCCTTTAGCGTCAATATGAGACGCGCCTCCTAGTGGTCTAACCCTACCCCAGACCTAAATCTACCCATAACAAAAGCGTCATCTAACTGACGCTAAAAACGGAAGCGTCATCTAACTGACGCTAAAGGCGTTAGATGACGCCCGAGGATGAGCGTCATCTACCTGGCGCTAAAGGGTGCCATGTGCGTCGGATGTTGAAGCATGGTCAAAAGTGTGAATAAGATGACGCCTTGGGATGAGAATGCGTTGGTTTTATAGGAGAAAACGCTTTTTGTGTCTCACGGTAAATAAACTATATTAAAAAATGGTTAAACGAGTAAAGAAGGTATTTTTAAGGTTTTAAAGCGTATTCTTGTTTAACACCATGCAGCCGAAACAAGCAAAATGTTAATATTTATGAGTATTATATTAATAAATGCGACTGAAAACTTAATTAATAAGACAGTTGAATGCAATAGAGTCAAAACATTAATGCCACGATTTTAATATGCATAAATAGTAATACGTACAAATTTGTACGTCGGTAGATTTGTTCATATGTATAAATAAATTAAGTTTTTGTGCTGTGAATACGTAAATGTTTTACGTTTTAGTGCTGTAAATACGTCAGTATTATACGTTTCTGCGTGTATAAAACGTAAATAAATGTACGTATGATAGAACTACACTTTACGTAAAAAGACACACGTATTCTCATGAGATCACGTTGAAAATACATGCTGTTTAGCTTGATTTGAGCTACAGAAGATACATTTGTGTCAGGTATTTTTGTTGATTGTAAAAATTGTGTAGATTTCAAGGACTGGCTCTGACCACACACGGTGATTTTGGATTTATACCTGGAATCAGGGCCACTTTTCAGCCCAGGAGTTTTAGGCCCAAGACCGGCCCACTTTTTCCATGGTGGTGCAAACTGGATAAATGAAGCAACAGTTCAGCTCTTACTATTATATAGTTTTTATTAATACCATGGTTCAACAGTAATGTAAAGGTTAAATAATAATTCACTTAAACTGAGAAGTTAGCAAAAAGGTATCATGGTCATAATAATTTTTCTGCATGGGTATCAAATTGTGGTAATTTACTCCTTTTACACCCACTTCTGAACAAACAATACATTTTGGTTTATCATGTACCATTATATACTGCTCTTTCTTAAAATTACAGAGGGATTTATGGATATCTACTTTTGTTATCCTGTAAATCAGAATATACTCTCAATAGCCTTAAAAATGATTTTGGAATAAATTGTTATATAAATCAGGCTACATATATTTACAAATCCATCTGTAAATGTCTAAATAATATAACTAGGTGCAAGACTGGAAAGTTTGGTGTATATAGATGCTCAAGTGGAGATTTGGGACTTTGAGTATGAGAGAAAAGTAATTTAGAGAAAATGGGCTTTAAAGATTTAGCAGCAGCCAATGAGATTGCGCATTCAGAGTTAAATCTCTTCCCCTTTACTTTCACGATTGGTTGCTGACAAAAAGGAAATTACCATATTTGGATCCGACAGCATTACAGGAGAGAGAGAGAGAGAGAGAGAGAGAGAGAGAGAGAGAGAGAGAGAGAGAGAGAGCTTTCTAAAGGTGTATGTGATGACAGGGTGCAGATTGCGAGCGCAGAGCAGTGGGGTGATTTGGCTCACCAACTTTTGATGAATTTATGAGAAATTTACAGACGCAAACGTCTAGTAGTATAAAGTGTAAACAGTGTAGTATAAAGACCTTAATGTGTATTGCAGACTTTGTTTCACCACAAAAATCCCCAAATCTCAAAATTGACCAGTAAAAAAAAAAAATGTTTTTGCCTGCCGTATATTGCCTTAATTACATTTAATATTTTGTTTGTGAATAGTTTGACAACGCTACAATGGTATTTGACGAATAATTACGTTGCAGCGTTGCTAATGCTAATCATTACTAGGCCTATCTCTCTTTACCTGTTGCCACTTGTGTTGTGTTTGTCCTCTCGATAATAAATCTGTAAGCTTGGCACATTTGACAGCATCCTCCTCCAATGCCTTTCTTTTTTTCAACATGGCTTTTTCATCCCATCCTCGCCTCTTCCTTCCTCCCATCCATCCTCCCTGACGCGTACAGTAACGGAAGGGCCGGCCCAGCTATCGGTAGCCTCCTACCTGAGACAATGTCTCGGGTTACGTATGTAACCCTTGTTCCCTGAGAAAGGGAACTCGAACTGCGTCAGTGACGACACTAGGGGAACGCCCTTCAGCGTAGCGCGTCTGTATCCATGAATGAAATCGAATCCAATCCTATTGGCTTTGCGTGATGACGTAGCGAGTGACGGCATACGCGGATGTGTACAAGAGCACACCGGCACAAGCAAAGTCAGCTCTTTGCTATGAAGCAAGTGCTTCCGGCGGGGTGAGGCGTGGCGAACTGACGCTGTGTCTCGTTCCCTTTCTCAGGGAACAAGGGTTACATACGTAACCCGAGACGTTCCCTTTCGAGGGAACTCGAACCGCGTCGGTGACGACACTAGGGGAACGAGATACCCACTATACCACAACGAACCCCGCTCATCCTAGTGTGAAGCTGTCTTCAGGCACAACTTAGGACGAAAGCACTCGTGCACTGGGTGTAGAGGGAAGGTCCAGACTGTAAAACCTCATGAATGTGTGCGGAGTGGCCCAGCCAGCCGCCTCACATATGTCATGGATAGAAACCCCTGAAAGGAGGGCTCTAGAGGACGCCATGCCTCTGGTGGAGTGAGCCCTCACGGCCATAGGTGAAGGCAAATTGCGCACCTGATAGGCCAGGGAAATAGTCTGAACGATCCAGTTGCTGATGGTCTGCTTAGAGGCGGGAAGCCCCTTCTTGGGCGACCCAAAACACACCAGCAACTGGTCCGACTTCCGCCATGAGGAGGACCTCTGGATATAACACTGCAGTGTTCTGACAGGGCAGAGCAGATGAAGTCTCTCCTCATCCGCCGTCACATGAGGTGGAGGATGAAATGCCTGCAGAACCAAAGGCCGTGCCACATTAGATGGCACCTTGGGCAAATAGCCGGGCCTGGGATGTAAGATGGCCTTAATGTTGCCTGGAGCAAAACCCAAGCACCCATTGGAAATAGAGAGCGCCTAGAGATCTCCTACCCTCCTCAGAGAAGTAATGGCCAACAAAAAGACCACCTTAAACGAAAGGTTCTTGGCCTCAGCCGACTCCAATGGTTCGAAGGGGGCCTCGGCCAGCCCTTCGAGAACCACTGCCAGGTCCCAAGAGGGAACCCTGGTACGAGTCGCAGGTCTCATCCTCCAGGCTCCATGGAGGAAATGTATGACCAGGTGATGCCTCTCCAGAGGACCATCACTCAGAGGAGCGTGGAATGCCGCAATGGCAGCCACATAAACCTTGAGTGTGGACGGGGTAAGCCCGGCAGAAAAGCGGTCTCAGCCACTGGGCAGTGAACTGGTTCCAAATCACGCTCTCTGCACCAAATGGAAAAAACATTCCACTTAAAGCCGTATAACTTCCTCGTGGAGGGAGCTCTGGAAGTAAGTATAGTTTCAACCACTTCTGCAGACAGGCCGGCGTCTAGGTACTGTGCCCCCTCAAGGGCCAGACCCACAGTTTCCACAGCTCGGGCCGAGGATGGAGAACTGAGCCCCCTGCCTGGGACAACAGGTCCCTCCTCAGAGGGATCTGCCAAGGCGGGCCTGCCAGAAGCAGGATGATGTCCGAAAACCATATTCGGGCCGGCCAAAACGGGGCTACTAATAGTAGGCTGAGCCCGTCCCGACGGACCCTTTCCAGAACTGCTGGGAGCAGAGCGATTGGGGGAAAGGCGTACAGACGCAGCCTCGGCCACGTCTGTACGATGGCATCCAACCCCAGCGGGGCTGGATGTGTGAGGGAGAATCACAGTGGACAGTGTGCCGTCTCTCGAGACGCAAATAGGTCCACTTCCACTGGGCCAAACCTCCCGCATATGAACTCCACCACCTCGGGGTGGAGTCTCCATTCCCCGGGCCTCAGCCCCTGCCTCGACAGCATGTCTGCTCCCTGGTTCTGGTCCCCCGGGACATACATCGCCCTGAGAGACGACAGTCTCCGCTGGGACCACAGGAGGATCTGATGCGCCAGTCTGCACAGAGGGCGTGACCTCAGACCCCCCTGGCGGTTTAAATAGGACACCACTGATGTATTGTCGGTTCTCACGAGAACGTGGCGACCCTGGAGGTCTGGCAGAAAACTCCTTAGAGCTCGGAACACGCCAACATTTCTAGGCAATTTATGTGCCAAGAGAAATGATGGTCCTGCCAGTGACCTCTCGAAAAGCGGCCTTCCATGACCGCGCCCCAGCCCGTGAGGGAGGCATCTGTCGACCACCACTGCAGGGCTCTCATGTGTAGCAGGCCAGAAGGTATGACGCTGGACGCTGCTGCCATGAGACCCAACACCCTCTGGAAGTGTTTTACTGTAATGGTGTGGCCTAGCTTCACCCTGGTTAGTGTGGTTAATATGGACTCGATGGAGGAGACATGTGTGCCTGCATCGTTGTTGAGTCCCATACCACCCCCAAGAACGTAGTTCGTTGGGTGGGTGTCAACATGCTCTTCTTTGTGTTGAGCCTCAACCCCAAGCGCTGAATGTGGCCAAGGACGACATCTCGATGCCGAACCGCCAACTCTCGAGACTGGGCCAGTATGAGCCAGTCGTCGATATAATTCAGCACGCGGATGCCCTGGAGCCTCAGTGGGGCCAGAGCTGAATCCATACACTTGGTGAACGCGCGAGGGGAGAGTGCTAGGCCAAATGGAAGAACCCGATATTGGTATGCTTCGCCCCCGAAAGCAAACCTCAGGAACCTCCTGTGAGATGGAAGGATGGAGATGTGAAAATAGGCGTCCTTTAGATCTATCGTGACAAACCAATCCTCGGATTGGATTTGACTCACGATGATAGAAATAGTGAGCATATTGAACCTGAACCTCCTCAGAGACCGATTCAGATGCCTCAGATCTAAAATTGGACGCAGCCCTCCATCCTTCTTGGGAACTATGAAGTACCGGCTGTAGAACCCGGACTCCCTGACTGGTGGGGGAACATGCTCTATGGCCCCTTTTTCCAGCAGCGAGTGAACTTCCTGTTCCAACACCAGACCCTGCTGTGGGTGAACTGAAGTCCAGACCACCCCATTGAACTTTGGTGGGCGGACCCGGAACTGCAGTCTGTACCCATGGAGAAATATTCGCGAGGTTTTGCCATGCCTCTGCGAAATTCACTCGGGGCTGGTGTCCAGTGTTTTGTGCAGGATGTTGACGGTGCCCTGAAGCGGAGGACCGGCAGGGGAGAACCGACAACGCCCTACATGGTGCGAAGCCGAACACTGGCTGCCTGCAAGCCTCTGGGGCAGGCAGACCAGCGTGAGCTCGCTGGGAGCTAGCGTGTCCCGAAGTGTCAGAGACGGCGGGATACTGACGCCAACTCCCCGAGGGCCCGACGAGAGAGGGGACCTCAGTCGCTCTTTCTCGGGGAGGGGGCCCTCTGAGGCCTCAAAGAAGTTAGGACCTCTTTCCCTTAGCCTTCCTAGACTGAATAACGGTCCTCAGATCCGTCTTTTCAGGAGGCTGGGGGTATGAGCGTCGACCAGAGTCCCAAGCTCTATGAGGGGGGGCTCTGGCAGCGACACTCGCTTTCTGTGCCTGGCGGTAAGAGGAAGAGGAGGCCTGCTGTGGCTGTTCCTTAGCAGCCGCCCTCCTAGAACTTGAACGGCGAGGGAGATACCGCGTTTGAAAGCTTCACCCTGCTTTCTTGTATGCTCAAACCTGTCCACTACAGCATTAACAGCATCACCAAATAGACCTGAGGCTGAAACGGCTGCATCAAGAAGGAAGGTTCTATCCTTCTCCTTAATGCCCGACAGGTTGAGCCACAGATGTCTCTCCGTGGTTACCAGGGCTGACATGGAGCGACCAATGGCACGGGCCGTCTCCTTGGTAACCCGGAGCGACAAGTCTGTGGCTCTGCGAAGCTCAGCGATGTCGTCTGGAGATGGACCCTCGGCTTGGCCTATATCTCTTAAAAGGTCGAATTGGTAAGCCTGCAAAATGGCCATTGTGTGCAGGCTCGCACCAGCTCGACCCGCCGCCATATAGGCCCTGCCCACCAAAGCGGATGTGGTGCGGCAAGGTTTAGAAGGCAACAACGGTGACTTCAGGGAGGATGCAAGGTCGGGTAAAAGGTAGCTGGCTAATGCTACCTCAACCCGAGGTATCATCCCATATCCCTTATCTCTAACCCCCACTACATCACTGTAATTCAACATCGGGGGGTTAGACAGGCATGATGAAAATGGCCTTTTCCAGGATTTACACAACTCATTGTGTAAATCCGGGAAGAAAGGGAGAGACCGGCGTGAAGGTTGCATGGGGTGCTGCAGGAGCCGCTCATTAAGTTTGCTGTCCGTGCGCGCTTCCTGCCGCTCTTGTGGCCAAGAAATATCAAGCTTTGCCACAGCCCGCGTCAAAACCTCCACTAATTCACTGTGGTTTGGTGCCGGCTGAACAGAATGATGTGTGGTAATATGATCCTCATCCCCAATACTCAGCACGTCTAATTCCTCGGAATTAGACAGCTGTAAGACAGGAACATCATCCCGATCGGGAGAAGCCGCGACGCGGGCTCCCGAACGGGGAATTAAACTCATCAGAAGAGGAACGAGAATATGCCTCGGCAGTCTCGTCCTCAACCAGATCTCTTTGCGATCCCCATGATGAGAGCCACCGCATTGCCTCGGCAGATGCGGGACCCGAACCGCGGGGAGAACGCATTTGGCCATCTTCAGAAAATAAAGCCAGTCGAGAACGCACCACTCTCACAGAAAGAGACTCACAATGAGCGCAAGCAGCCCCCTCGAGAGCTGCTTGAGCGTGCTGCCTTCCCAAACATGACACACACATTTCATGTGTATCACCAGCCGTGAGAAAACGCGGGCATGGGAACACACACTTTTTAAACTGTTCGT
Source organism: Tiaroga cobitis (assembly GCA_030578255.1). Taxonomy (NCBI): domain Eukaryota; kingdom Metazoa; phylum Chordata; class Actinopteri; order Cypriniformes; family Leuciscidae; genus Tiaroga; species Tiaroga cobitis. The sequence continues at coordinate 31,685,202 of CM060601.1, read as the reverse complement.
TGGCGATACTGAGCTTCAAAACAGACAAACAACACCGAATAAGACTCACAGATACACAGAGCGCTTGCTGAATGGCAAAAAGCTGACTTTGCTTGTGCCGGTGTGCTCTTGTACTCATCCGCGTATGCCGTCACTCGCTACGTCATCACGCAAAGCCAATAGGATTGGATTCGATTTCATTCATGGATTCAGACGCGCTACGCTGAAGGGCGTTCCCCTAGTGTCGTCACCGACGCAGTTCGAGTTCCCTCGAAAGGGAACTTTTTGAAAAAGTCGGGCTATGGACCCAACCAACTCTATTTGGAGGAGGGGAGAACTCCCTAACATGGTACAACCCATGCAGAGGCTGCGCGCTGCGGTTGTTATGCGGAACGTGTGTAGCCTTTAAGAGAAGATAGACAATGTGATAAATGTAAAAAAAAATTTATAATAATAAATTCTCGACCGGCCCAAAAGCGAAGCGGCCCACCGGGAATTCTCCCGATTACCCACCCTGGGCCTGCCTGGAATGGTATGCTAATCAAAACATTTGTGTAATTTAGGCAATTTTTGGCCTCTCTTAAGGACTTTGCTATTTATTTTTTATAACAGTCATTAGATAAATCCGGTGGGCTACAGAAAGTACAAAAGTATTCGGTCACCATAACACCAACAGGGACTGTAATGACATTGCATTCTAAATACATAGAATGGAGTTGAGAAACCATTCCTGAACAATGTATGCAGTGTGTGCAGGGCGCATTATTCTGCTGAAAGAGACCACTCCCACCATAGAACACCATTGTCATGAAGGGGCGTACCTGGTCTGCAACAATGTTTACGTAGGTGGTTGCGTGTTGAATTTTATGTCCAAATGAATGGCAGGACCCAGGGTTTCCCAGTAGAACATTGATCATCACACTCCTTCCACCGGCTTGTCCCACAGTGCATCCAGGTGCCATCACTTCCCAAGGTAAACGGCGCGCACGTACATGACCGTCCATGTGAAAAAGAAGAAAACTAAGAAAGCTGGATTCATCAGATCAGACGACCTTCTTCCACTGCACTGCAAGGACCAGTTACAATGCTCGCATTCCCAATGAAGGCACTTTCGACGGTGGACAGGGGTCTACGGCTCAAATTTAGTTTGGCTCGTGCCACAGTTGACTTTTTGTTGCTCTCGGGCATCAATGACCCTTGGGCGCCAAACCCACTGTTGCTGGTTTGTGGTTAGAACCTCCTCAACCCTGTTGCCTTGCCATAACAATTTGGCCCATGTCAAAGTCGCTCAGATATTTATTCCTGCCCATTTTCTTTTGATTACGAAAACTGGTTGCTTGCTTACCATTATTACCAACATTGATAATAATAAGGTAAAAATAATAAATGTTTATTGAGCTCAAAATCAGCGTTTTAGGATGATTTCTGAAGGATCATGTGACACTGAAGAGTGGAGTAATGGATGCTGAAAATTCAGCTTTTTCACATTGTGGGGACAAAATGTCTCCACAAAGATATATAAATTTCAGAATGTTTTGACCTTGTGGGGACATATTTGGTCCCTGAGAGGATATAAGCATAATAATTCTAAATTATATTTTATGTATAAATGCAGAAAGTGTTTTGTGAGGGTTGTGTTTAGGGGTAGGTTTTGGGTTAATGGATGGAATATACAGTTTGTACAGTATAAAAATCCTCATGTTAATGCAAAGTCCCCATAAAACAGGGAAACCCAGCGTGTGTGTGCATGCACTGCCATATGCACTGCGCCAGAGGACTGTATTGTGTGCAAGTGACAGGTGCATTTTCCTTCATACATTAGGTCTGAGCAACTAATCAAGCTACATAATTAGCTTTTAAATTAAAGAGAATTACGTACATATTATCAAACTAAGAAATGATTATGGGGATTAAAACACTCCACCTACAGTAAATAATTCCCAGGGGGGCATGAATGCATTTTTAAACTAGCCTATGTATTATAGCTTCCCTATAGTGAAAAATAAATACACCAAAATAAAAACGTTTACATATTTATGTACTTAATATAAATACCCTGCAATTGTACTTTTGGTATACTAAACTGATATATTTAAAGTCTAAATTGGAACAACTAATTTTGTACTATATGTACTTTAGTTATCCGGAAATAGTGCTGAGGTCCAACTAAAGTATATTTGATTGTGCTAAAGTAGAACTATTATGTACAGTGCTTAGCATAAGTGAATACACCCATGCTAAAGTTGACTAAAAGGAGGAATAAAAAAATCTTAATGCCTTAATTAAAAAAATTAGGAAAAATCCAACCTTTAAGGACACCAATTTTCTTTGTGAATGAATAATGTATCGTAGATAAATAAATGTTCTTCCTTAAAATACAGGGGGCATAAGTCAGGACACCCCTATGTTAAATTCAGAGGCAGGCATATTTTTATTTTTAAAGGCCAGTTATTTCATGGATCCAGGATACAATGCATCCTGATAAAGTTCCCTTGGCCTTTGGAATTCAAATAGCCCCACATCATCACATACCCTTCACCATACCTATTGGCATGGTTTTATTTCAGTAATAGCTGGTTTAATTTGTATTGAGAGATGATCTTATGGAAAGTACACCATGCCAATCTAGGTGTGATGAAGGGTTTGTGATGATGTGGGGCTATTTTAATAGATTTTTTATTCCTCTTTTTAGTCAACTTTAGCATGGGTGTATTCACTTATGCTAAGCAATATATTTTAGGTACACGTTAAATATCTTGCATTTAAAGACTGATATTATACAGAGATCCTACTATCCTTACTAATAGTGATATGTAAACACATTTTAGGCTTAATATTAAGAAATGTGCATTGTGCAATAAAGAAGTACTCCAAATAAAGTTTAATTGTAATATTTATATAATTTCGTCTCAAGCGATATGTCAGTAATGTTAATGGTTTATACTTAGAATGAAATAAATGTATTTTAAATGCATTTTGGTATAGTTTTTTTTTTTTTTCACTAGGGTTATTAAGATAAACGAACATAAAAACAATGTATTAAAAATCTTGAAATTCCGAGCGAACTGGAAAGCGCACCGTTGAGAATTTAAGAGATAAAAAGTGAGAGGAATGCAGAGTGAATACAGACGTAAGATAAAACTTATCAGTAATAGAGGGATTCTGACTCCAACTGCATGCCTTGCCATCTCTTTTCTCATGCTTTCCTCCCTTCTCCCCCTCTTTTTTCCCCACCGCCAACAATTTTCAAACACCCCCTATCTCCTATGACTTGAGCTACAAACATGCCACTGAAGGTCCCTCTGATGTGCAAAATATTCGATTCCTCCTTTAAACTAGAATTTGCGTGAAGCCGAACAGATCACATGCATACAACGGGATTTTAGAGATCAAGTGATTTTTTCAAACTACTTCATTTCTGCTTTATTAAGGATACAACCTTTGAGATGTGTAGCTTTACAGTTGAAATACTCTGGCTGGAGCATGAGAGGAGGGGTGGAACAGAGCCGCACACATAATCAAAAAATTTTCCTCAGCATTAAATCTAGAGCACTTCTTAATTGTAATGTTTGGTTACTTATATTCAGCTTGTTTCCAACGGCCCCTGCCGAGTTGATCTTTTTATCTGCAAACCTTTTCGTTATTATTTCAGGGCATTAATTTAACGAAGTCACTTTGTTTTGTTTCGAAATGACAGGATCAAAGGCCTTATGGGTTATTTAATCAAATCATTGAGTCTTATACCATGCAGTGTTTATTTGTACAGTCTGGTTGTTACCTTCAGACTCATTAAGATCATATATGATGCTAAGTTGCTAGTCAATTACATGCATTATTTTTAAAGGGATAGTTCAACAAAAAAAAAAATATTCTGTTCATGTTGTTCTAAAACTGTATGACTTTCTTTCTTCTAGAGGGCATAAAAGACGAATTAAAAAAAAAAATTGTACATGAAATGAAAGTCAATGGGGTCCAATAAACAGTATAGGCTACTGTATGTATGTTGACTTGCATGGTATACATGTCCATATACATACCACAGTGACAGTCTAAAATGAGGTTTGTTCAATTCAATAAACATTGAATTTAACAAAGATTAAATCTTGAACTATGAAAGTTTACCGGCGGATTTCTCTAAATTGAAGTCGTTAAAGCATGCTGCGACTTAAAGTGCAAAGAAAGAGCTCTTATAAAGCCATTAATTGTTGCATCCCTTTGATGATATATGCGTTTGTGAAATTAAGGCGTTTAAGGGTACTGCAGTGATCAAAGACTATCCCCAGGATAGATGCTGGTAGGACACGCAGTGTTTGAAGTGTTCTTACACATTCTGCTATTAGGCACTGTTTAGGAGCGAACACTAAATTCAATCTGATGGGGATTTCATGTGGATTCAGGCCTAATATAAAATGTACCATCTTGGACATTAGTGCAGTCAGCTTGCAATGTGAGGTCATGAAATGAAAAACACACAGGGAATTATGTTTGTGTGCAAGGCTGAGTCCTATGTCCTGTTTTTTTTTCTCTTCTCATCCTTTTCCTGGAGTTCGTGTCTCACTAAAATGGAGGCTGAGTTCTGGAGATGCATATGCCAAGAGGAAGAGCTGCAGGGTGGAAAGGAAATTATTACCCACTTTCCTGTTCCATCAACATTAGCCACACACTCACAGCAGACACCCCCCTCCTCATGTTTGTAAAAGCAGCAGTCTCTTCCAGGTAAAGGATCCATTAGAGTTATGGAGCACTACAGCACAGACTTTCTTTACTGGGACAGATTTGCACTGTACGAGACTGATGTCATTGTAAAATCAGAGTAATTGTATGCAGGAAATTGCCCACTAAGCCCTGTGCTCTTAAATGACACATTATGGCAAATTATCAGTTCATACATGTCACTGAGATTTGGAACGACCTCCGGCTTGGTGGATGGCTTGACTACAGCAGCTGAGCAGGTGATAACTCTCTGCACTCTTGCCTGATAATCTTTTACATTTGTTTAGATTGAAGGATAAAGCTTTTGTGCATAAAACTGACGCACTCCTGTTCGCATGGAATTTAAATCACCAATGCATTTAGCGAATAAAAGGTGTTCGTGAAAAGGCAATATGATGCTTGCAGGGTTTCTAAAGTGTTTTGTGCATCATGCCAAGTAAACACTTTTGCAGTGGTGAGAGACATGTTCTTTTTCTAAGTGTATGTGTTAGGAGCATTAATAGATTTTTTTAACCCTCACATTTAAAGAGCATTTGAATGGAGTTGACAGAAAATGTATCACATTTTGTTAAGGGTGAAACAGAAACCAATTCATAGACAGATGCAATGCCTGATCTTTATTACAGGAAGGAACAATTCACTATAAAGCTGCATCACAACATGGATGGATGATGGATGTATAATGGGTGTTTCAATGTTTAAAAAATGCACAAATATCAACAATTACTAATGAGTTCACAATAGGTAGGTAGGTAGATGCACTGTAAAAAGTGATCAGTTGACAAAACTTAAAAAAAAGTTGAAGTAAATAAAATTCATGCTTAATCGAAAAAATTAAATAATGTGGAATTGTCAAGTTCGCATAACTTAAATATTTCAATTAAGCATGAAGTTTATTTACTTAAGTTTAAGGCAACGTGTTTACTATTTTCTTTTTAAGAAAGTGAACTGAAACATTTTTTACAGAGACAGTGACAGACAGACAGATTGGCACCAATACAGCACAGTGTGAATCAGATGACACATGCAGTTTGTAACTCGGAACCTAGAGTGAGTCATTCAACACGTTTAATTTGTAAGATTAACCAGAATCCTAAAGTCTTTCTACATTCGCATTGCTTGCTGCGAATCTCAAACCTAATGGTCGACACAAACCAAAGTGACAAAATGTCCAATTGCACTTCAAAGACAGCAGTGATGAGAAAAGTAATTTGACCACAGCATGTTGTCCCACTTTTTATATCTTGCAAAAGGGAAAAGCTGTCACTAGGAGGGCTGGAAACATGCTAGGCAGAGCTGACTACATTATACTAAAATGCTAAGTACTATAAATCACAAATATGCCATCTGAACAGTGTGGGAGTGGTAATGTGTAAGATGGGCATGCATGTTCAAACACATACACACTCACTGTCATTTTCATTTTGCATTTTACCTCTGTCCTACACAAGGGCAAGCTTTAACAGCACTGGCGCCAAGATAAATGCACTCAAAATGAACCTCCGATTTTTGTGTAACCTTACAGTATGAAGGAAAAATTGGACAAGACCCGACCAGATAATAATAGCTGAAGTTGAAATTACTTTAGTACCATTTGAATAATGGCGCCGCCTAATCGGAACAATTCCTGAGCCCATCCACTGAGGGAAAAAATTAAATAAAACAATAAATATATATATATCTGTGCTAATCAAGTTGGCCTTCTGGACGACATATATCGATCTAACATCGTTTTAAAAGGTAATCAATCGATTTTATCAATACTAGGAAATAACGCATTGGATTTAAGCAGGTCAGACTTTATATGGATGTTTTTTTCTTAGCACGTTTAATGATAAAGGCGTTAAACGTTACTCGATTCAGTCATTCATTCGTGACAAGACAAAAAAGATCGCGTTGACTGTGACACACACACAGAGAAAGACTCGCGCCAGTATCGTGCGTGCGCACAAGACAGCACGCCAGAATACAGTTCTCTTTTGCGCTTGAACGAACAATAACACACAATTATGCCAAAATGTCTTTTTGTCGAGTATCTTAACACAAGAGCAGTCTTACGATGGCCGTAAAGAGTTGTGACTCATGAGAGAATCAGGCGCGTGTGTGATCCGCGTCTCTGTCAGACTCAGGAGCGGCTGGTCTTAAAGGGACAGTACACAGTAGCCACTAATAATCTCTGTCGTTAAAGGGTTTGTTCACCCAAAAATGAAAATTAAGTCATTAATTACTCACCCCCATGCCGTACCAACCCCGTAAGGCCTTCGTTCGTCTTCGGAACACAAAATGAAGATATTTATGATTAAATCTGAGAGGTGAATGACTGCTACATAGGCTCCCTAAGGGAATGACACCGGACGGCCCAGAAAGTCATTAAAGAAAATGTTTAAATATTCCATGTCACAACAGTGGATCAACTATAAGTTTATCAAGCGACGAAAATACTTTTTGTGCGAAAAAAACCTAACGACTTTATTCGACTATTCCTTTTCTTCCTTGTAGGCCTGAAACGAGACTTCAAGAGATTTCCACGACGCATGCGCGAGAACTTAACTGAAGTAGTTGAAGGAGATCGCAATTCTCGCGCATGCGTCGTGGAAATCTCTTGAAGTCTCGTTTCAGGCCTACAAGGAAGAAAAGGAATAGTCGAATAAAGTCGTTATTTATTTTTTATTTTTTTTTGCACAAAAAGTATTCTCGTCGCTTGATAAACTTATAGTTGAGCCACTGTTGTGACATGGAATATTTAAACATTTTCTTTTATGACTTTCTGGGCCGTCCGGTGTCATTCCCTTAGGGAGCCTATGGAGGAGTGATCAACCTCTCAGATTTAATCATAAATATCTTCATTTGTGTTCCGAAGACGAACGCAGGCCTTACGGGGTTGGTACAGCATGGGGGTGAGTAATTAATGACTTAATTTTCATTTTTGGGTGAATTAACCCTTTAAAGTTAATCAAAGTACAAAAGGAAGAGATAAACACTCAATGCTCTTGACTAAATAACTTTTGTAACTTTAATAAGGATTATTCTATAATTTATAATGTTTGCAGTGCAGACTGTTGAACTTAATTCAATGTCTGTATGTCCTACCTGTTAGACAGGAATGTCCAGACATTTTTATCCAGACATCAATGGCTTATTGATCATTATAGGTGTTATTAAACATTTAGTTGTTGTTGCAAGTTTGAGTTGAGAAATAGCCTACACATTTCAGCATTTTCACTAATTCTGTGCATTTTCCTTGAGAACCAAGCAAGTTCACTCATGAAATCATTTGTTTATTGTATCGCAATTGCATATCGCAATCGCAATATTGACCTCAATAATCGCAATATGACATTTTCCCCAAATCGTGCAGCCCTAGTTTATATCTATATTTAATTGATACCTGATTGATTCCCTTACAAGAAACAACATGAATCTAGGAAACTTTACCTGCACTGTCCAGTATCCAGGTATTTATTTCAGTCACACTGGTTGAATTTTTTGCTAAAAAGTTACTGAATCGATTTCAAGTCACTGAATCGTTTCGGATCGTATCGTTCTAAACGAACCAATATCATCCTTGAATCATATCGACAACCACGAATCGTGATACGAATCGAATCGTTGTTAAAACTAATCGTTACACCCCTAATATATATAATTTTTTACCGTTGCAGTCATATGTTACTTTATCATTCCCAGCATCAGTAAAAACACATTACTATTAAACAATGTGTTAAATTTAATAGAAGGTTTTGAGTTAAAAAAATTAAAGAATAAAGAATATTTGGTAACACTTTATTTTACAGTGTCCTTGTTACATATGTTACATGTACTTACTATAGTAATAACAGTAAATTATGCATAATTACATGCAACTAACCCTCAACCAAACGCTAATCATACCCTAACCCTACAGTAAGTACATGTAGTAAATTATTATTACTCAGTACTTAAATATATAATTACTCTGTAACGATGACACCTTAAAATAAAGTGTAACCGAATATTTTCATAATTTCCAAATTACGTCATGATCCTTTTATTCATTCTTTTTTCTCAATTCTAGCAATGCATGATTCATGAATGAGCCATTATTTTCAATTAATGATTAGTTCACAAATATGACTGATCCAGTTCTACAGTTCTTTCTGGACGTAACAGTTAGGCACGCAGGAAGTCAAGATTATTAGTGAATAACCATAATTTAACTCTGTCACAAAGAGCTATCGCTTTGATCATTTACGATCATTTTATGTTGCTTTTCCAGACTTTTTTGAAGCTTGAAAGCTTTAGTCTCCATTCACTGTACTGAAAAGACCAACCCGGCACATTCTTCAAAATATCTTATTTTAGCGTTATGCAGAAGAAAAATCATACAGGTTTGGAATCACATAAAGGACTAAATTATGACAGAATTTAAATATTTGGATGAACTAGCTTTTAAGCCCCTTCAAAAGCAGTTATGAAATATTTCTTGATTACAACAGAAAATATTTTAGACTAATCTTGATTATAATACTACACTTCTGGTTGTGTATTGCTGATGCAACTCCTGTGAGTGGAGTTTGCTCCATGTAAACAATACTTATACTTTCATGCATCATGTTATAAATGCATTTGTTGTAAACATAATTTTTGTTTACAGAAATTGAGTGATGATTATTTTTAGGGGAAAGCAACAGTATCTGTGGCACAGAGCTTGAGTTGTATTGAACCTGGAATATTGTTTTAATGCCATGCTTCAGCAGATCTGCATAAAAGGTTGTAACTACTGAGACACCGTCCTTAACCCTAAGACAAAAAAGCTTACATAAATTTCCTTCTGTCATTAAAAAATTATGAAATATTTTAGCAAGTTGAGATGAAGTCTTCAGTTCCATTCACAAATGAGTCGATGTTCATGAAGCCAGAAAAAAAAACAGTCTACTGGGATGAATAATATCTATCCAATAAAGCGCTCAAAAAGAAAGCAGAATAAAAAGCAGGGATTTTTAAAACACTGCCAGTGGTTATACATATTCCACTGGGCCTCAAACTGTGCAATTAATATTTAGATGATTAGTTAAAGAAAAATAATAACCCGTGATCCGTCGGCCCTGTCGGACTCTGGCCGCAAAGCTTGTATTCTTAAAGAATATTAATTAAGAAGCTGGAGCCATGAGCCATCAGAGATCCTTTCAGAAGAAAAATAATTGGAGGAATTTACCATCATAATTTCACATTTCTAAACGCATCTCAGATATCTGTTCTAAAATATATACATTTGTTACCGGCCAGCGTTCTCACGTCAAATAATTAGTCTGGCTTTGTCCAAATGTTTGTGGATAATCTACGTAATTGGAAACACTTGTGATGTAACATCACGGCCAGATTTCGAATGAAGAAGTGTATCGTTTATGGTAAAGTGTATCGTTCTGATACACTTTAATTGTGTTTTAGAATCTATTCTGCTAGGATTACTGAGACACTGGCCTCACGAATGACCTCTCTGCTAACAATCTGCTCTCTGCCATCAGAGGAAGGTGTGTGTGTCATGTGCGTGTGAGAGATGGACTGTGTGTGAATGTGTGTTGCGACAGCAGTCTCTCCAGCAGTCTTCCTTCTATAATGAAGGGTGTGTGTGTGTGTGTGTGTGTGTGTGTGTGTGTGTGTGTGTGTGTGTGCAATGTTGCAGCAGCTGTCATATTGTTGGGTGTAATTGGGACCCATTGCACCATTAAGAGGGTTATGATCATTTGTGATGGTATGTAGCAACTGTCTACTTTTGACCTAGCAGACCATTACAGATGTAGAGCAGAACAGAGGGTTAATGACATTACGCACACTCTCTCTCTCACACCCACACACACACACAGACACACACACTACATTTTGGTTCCTTGTTCTCCATTCCTGCATTGGTACAGGAATGATGCAGTATTCATGACACAAGCTTTTCTCTGAGCTGCGGATTACATTGTGCTGTAGCTTATTTAAATAGAACTGCATATCTTATATTAGAAGATGTTTCTCTATGAAATAAGTGACACATGCCATGTAAATGCAATCTAAAAACAAAACAAATACCTGTGGCATCACCTCAAGGATTAACACTTAGAATTGATATTCACCAGCTTCATGTTTTTCCTTGAGCCTTTTTCATCCACCATATATAAAAAAGCTGTTAGAACATTTCACAGTTAATGTTTTTTTTTTTTGTTTTTTTTTGAGAGAACTAAAAATGAAAAATTGCCACAACTTAAAAACTGCCATTACTGTAACAATGTGCTTATTTAGATTAACTAAAAGAGTTCTACAAATTCTTCTCTCTATGTGTCACACGTCATCTCATGTTTATATAAGAAATATACATGCCATAGAGATTAAAGTGCCTTGTTGTTTTAAACAATCAACAAAATATAATATGTATTTGAAGATGTATCTCAATGAAAAAACATGAAAAACAAATCGCTGTGGCGTCATCTCAAGGGTTAACACTTAGAACTTATATTCTTCTTTCAAACTCACATTTTTTTTAGCTTTTTTTTTTTTTACTCATCCTTCTCTGCAAACAAATCCTAATCCTACACTTGGTACATTAAACACAAGATGAAAAGGTAACAATCAAATGATCATTTTAAGTAGATGAACAAACGTATCTCCAGGCAAGACAATATGTTAAATGCGACTATAAAATCAATATCAACAATGTAAATAAAGCTAGTAAATGGTTAAACAATTCATCCATATTAATTATTCATACCACAGTGCATGCTGGGAAGAGGTGAATGTGACTGAACCAAGGTCAAATGAAATTTCTTACAAGCAACATTTAATCGCAATATTCCATTATAGCAGATGTTAGTGCTGGTTTGTTTTAAAGAGCTTTTCCCCCCATCCCCCCATCTGCTCAGGATTGTGTCTATTGCTACAGTATGTGTACTTTCTTGAGGCACCATTAGCCAATCAACATTGTTATGATGTCGTTTTTTTCTAATGCTAATTCTATGGATAACTTTCTTCAGATTTTCTAAAATGACATGATCAATAAGTTATTATGGCAACATATGTTTTTACATTAGTTTAACAAATTTTAACTTCAATTAAGTTATTTTTTATTATTTGAAATGACTACAATTTTAAGGCAGTAAATTTAAAATGGGTCAAATTTTTACAGTGCCAACCAGAAAACCTTTTTTCTTTTCATTTTAGTGTAAAACTATGTGAACACAAAAAAATCCATTAAAGGGACACTTCACCCATTTGCATTAAGCTTTGTATCTTTAGAAACCCAGTCATATTTTTGAATGGTCATGGTTTATTCCCTTATTTTCCCTGAGATGGGAGAAATAAGGATTCAAGTGTTCCACTTCCTGCTTTTTATGACGTAAAAATCAAAATTTTGCGTCATAAAAAGCAGGAAGTCCCATTTCTTTGTATAAGGGTTGAGACTACAAACACTAGCTCATCATTTATCCAGGGTGTGGGACCCACTCACGCTACAGACCTATTACAGATCAGTGGGTGGGACTTCACTTGCAGATACTGAAATCAATATCAGCCATCTTGTTTGGAAGCTAAGCTAACAAGCGCTGTGGAGATAGGAAGTTACGACAATGACGGAAGAAACTAAACATATGGAAGAAGAGGATTTTGAAATTCTGCTGATCGAATCCGCTGGTCGTGGGTATCTTTACGAGCCGCAATATAGTGAAGAGCAGCTGAGGCTGATGGAGGAACAGGAGGCGGCTGCCTGTCGCGGACGAGGAGCCCGGACGGGCTCGAGCTGGGCGGACTGCTGGTGCCTGTGCTCTCGCTGTGCGCTACGGACACAGATAGAGTCCGTCTGCTGCAGAGAATTTCAACGATGGCAATTTCTCCTGGACGAAATCTCTGAATCAGACGAGCACACGGACGTTTGTGTTGTGATGTGAACCATCCTAGTGTCGCACCGCATATGTTCTGACTGAACATCCAGGTATCATGCAATAATTCACCATATAGAAAGATATACAAACGAGGAGTAATTCACTAATGAGTTTGTCAATGTAACAGGGTTCGTTGTGAAGAAGGAGGCGGGAACCGGCGAACATTTAAACATTTTAATAGTAAAATAAACAAATACAAAAGTATAAGCCAGCAGCCACACACAACAGAAACAAAACACAACATAAAATCAGGCCTGTTCGTCTCTCGATCTGCCCTGTCGCCGCTCCTCGTTTTATGCGTCCGCTCCTCCGTGAGAGATGCGAGAGAGACCGGTGCGTCTAAGCGTTCATTATCACTCCCGCCACCGGCCTTGCCCCGTCCTCTCACGTCCCTCGCCCTCATCCTGCTCGCCACAGCCAACTAACTAGACATTTTGTGTGAAATGAATTTCTAACTCTGGTGGCAGCTAACGTTAGCCTTTTAGACGAAAGAGTTATTTCTCTGATGTTTGCGCTGTTCTGGATTAGTGGGAGTGGCTTGCGGAGCTGTGTAATGTGGTGCATTGTGGGAGTTGTTGTCTTACATACAAATGCGCCCTAAAGTTATTTTCTGTCTTTTCTCGGTCAAGAGGGCACCAAATTCAAAATTTATTTTACATTTCGACTACATATATGACCCACTTTCAATAAAGATTAATGTTGAAATGGGTGAAGTGTTCCTTTAATCCTACTCAAATTCAGTGCTTGTTGTTATAAGTTGGAGTATATCGCAGAAAAAAGGATGCATCAACATGCATTCTTCTATTCTTGAAAGTTAATATACACAAGTAAAAATCAAATAAATCTTTTGTTGTTTTTTTCATCATTATTTATTTGATCCGAGACATTTTCTGCAGTGTGCTGTGTAACTCCACCACATGCTGTGTCCAAAAATTCACTCCTTCATTTATCTCCTTCATTAATCATTTCTCTTTATTGGATTCACTCTCATCCCCCTCTCTTTTTAAACTAAATAATCCCAACCACTTCACACAAACAATTTAATCTGCGGCTGGGTGAGAACTGTGTTTGTCATGCCAAAGGCACAGTCATCCCTCATTTTCCAATCGGTCGTGGTGCTCATAATGAATGTTCCTGAGCTGGACCAACTGCTCGTAAATTAACACACGCCGCTCTTTTGCTCGCAGCATTACCGCAACACTTTTGGTAGAATGCAGCAAGACGTCACTGTGGAAACGGCAAACGGCACATGAAGTATTAGGAGGGCTGAGGTGTGGAGGGGTCGGGGTGGAATGAAAGAATCTAAGTGCTATACACTAAGAAGCCACTGCCCTGGAAAATAGCTGCGAAACAGCCCCCAGAAACAGCTAAGAGCTTGTGAGGGGAAAGGATGGTCTTAGGGGACTGGGAGCAAGCACATTTCCTAAATGTGAGGATTTAGGACCTGCGAGGTGAGGTTGGCCTAGCAATGAACTCTGTGTAACCTGGTTTCTACCTCATATGTGTCGCCCGAATAAGATTAGAGAACTGGAATTTGTAAATGGCATTATGTTCGGCTCACAGCTGTCTTCCCTGGGAGAGATCATTTAAAAGGGAATGGCTGGTCTGTATTGATTGAATATCTGAGAACGTGCTTGTGGCTTTCTCTCCATGGAGATCCTCAGAGGCAATGATTTCCCTTAAAGTTTACAGTCATGCAAAGCCTGGACTTTTTTGCAGTTTTGGTAGCTTACAGTAACACTTGGTAGCGTGTCTTGTGCATTAGATATTCTCTTTCCTCTTCTTGGTCAAGTTTCCGCTCAAGGATTCTGATGTGTTTCACAAGTGCAAATGTCACGTGGCAGCCTGGTGACAAAAATCTAGTCTATGGAATTCATGAAATTTGCATGACCTTTTTTGTCATGCAAAGTGTTAGATTAAAACACTCTTAACATCAGATATAAATTCTTAATCTCTGCATAGACAAACAGTAGTAAAATGTACAATTTATGATATATATACACAGTATATATATATATATATATATATACACACTGTATAATAGTAAAATATAATATAATTTTATATAATATATTTTATATTTATTTTGTGTATTAAATATTTTATTTTATTTGAAATGTTTTATATTTTTATTTTATATTAATTATTGTTATATTTGTTGTGTTCTTGTAAAGTTTTTTTTTTTAGCTCTCTGAGAAAACACTCTGAGAAACCCTGCATCATTGTGTTGTTGTGCAGGTGTGGACTTGTACCAGGCCATGGTCACAGTTTGATTTTATTCAATACTGTTCACATCCTCTTTCTACTCAAGACAATAGTAGTGGCCCAACCTGTCCTGAGGGACACAGCTTGCGTTCATTACAAGTTTATTGCTGCTGATTTTTTTTCCTCCTATGCTCATTTGGCCTGTTGGCAAGTCGTCTCTGTCCATCCATCCATCCGTCCAAGTGCCCTCCGGGGATGATCATTAAGGACATCACAATGTCCATCTCTAAGACGCCTGTCTTCATCAGATGCTGGGTGGTTATGTTCCTCTTCTGCCCGAGGGGACACACGGTGGGAAAAGCATCTCGTCGCCTGACTCTTGACACTTGTGTTTCTTAATGAGGTTTAAGAGTGACTGTCCCTGTGACAGCATTTGGCCGGAGTCTGTTATGCCTGTGGTGATCTTAGCCAGCTTGATGGTTTTATGTCCTGCACCACAGATTCAAATCACAGTAATTTATGTTGTTTAATCTCGGGTCTGTGACTCAATCACTTAGGTCAGTCTGGAATATTTCCTTTGAAATGCAATATTTTTCCAAGGATGGATGGATAGATGGATGGATGGATAGAGTTGTAATCAAAATTATTGAACCCCCATTGCAAATCAGGTTTATTGGAAATTTACAGACTTTCAGCAAATCAAACAAAAGTAATTGAAATAGCTCAACACAACAAATGTTTCAATTGGTTTCCCCAAATTCAACTGAAAATGTAACTTTTAATGACATCTGCGGTCTCAAAATTATTCAACCCCCTGAATAGAATCCCTCACAACCGCACAAATCTGCAAATCAGGTGTTGTTTCAAGCACACCTGATGCAACTAATCAAGGGCTTCATTAGTTGCACCAGATGTGCTTGAGCTAGAACACATGAAATATCTGAACTGGCAAGGTTTGTTGAGTTGAGTTTGACTGCATGTTAGAAATACGGCAAAAGTCAAAAGAATGGTCCAAAAAGTTAAGAGATGTCATCGCCCTTCACAGACAAGTAACAGGACACAAAAATATAGCACAGACACTAAATGTTCCTAGAGACACTGTTGAAAGCATAGTTTGCAAGGTCAAAGTTAAAGGAATAGTGGTTACACTATATCTGGACAGGGCAGGAAAAGGAAGCTATCAACGGCTGCAACAAGATTTCTGAGAAGGCAGGTTAAGAAAAACTCTTGAGCGGCCGCAAAAGACCTGCAACAAGACTTGATGGCAACAGTCACTGAGGTTTCAGCTTGGACAGTAAGGTTTGTACTAAACACATGTCATAACTCCAAGATGTACACTACTGACCCAAAAGCACAAGAAAATTCAGCTCAAATTTGCTCAAACTCATATAAATAAGCCACAGAAGTTGGGATTCTGTTCTGTGGAGCGATGAAACAAAATTAGAACTTTTCAGACCCATGGATCAGCGGTATGTCTGGAGTAAGAAGAATGAAGCATATGCTGAAAAGAACGCTCTGTATACAGTTAAGCATGGTGGTGGCTCGGTATTGCTCTAGGGCTGCTTTGTATCCTCTGGCATTGGAAACCTGCAGTGTGTGGAAGGCAAGATGGATTAATTGAAGAATCAGGAAAACCTAGGAGAAAACGTCATGTTGTCAGTGAGGAAGCTGAAGCTTGGCACTACATTCGATCTTCCAACAGGACATGGATCCCAAGCATTCCTCAAATTCAACCAACGCTTTGTTGCAGAAGTAGTCCTGGAAGATTCTACAGTGGCCATCACAGTCACCTGACTTGAACCCCATAGAAAATCTCCGGTGGGATTTGAAGAAGGTGGTTGCAGCACGCAAACCAAAGAATATTACTAAACTGGAGACCATTGTTCATGAGGAATGGGCTAAGATTCCTCAGAAACACTGCCAGAAGCTGGTGTCTGGTTATACATCTCATTTGCAGCAGGTATTAACAGCAATAGAGTGCTCTACTAAGTAAATATGCTTGCCATGAAGGGGTTGCAACTTAAGGGGAAACTACTAAAAAACATTTAATGTGTTGAGCAATTTCAATAACTTTTGTTTCATGTGTTCATATCAAACAGCTGAAAGTCTGTAAATTTTGGGTTGAACATTTTTGATTACAACTGCAGATACTGTACATTGATGGATGGATGCATGGATGGATACTAGATAGATTGATGTCTTTAAGTACTTGCATTTACTGTATATCAAAGGTTCATTGCTTGCTAATATTGTGATATATCATTGCTTTTTCTCTCATAAGCTTGACAAATTTGGTGTACTGTGCGGAATATAAATATTGTGTTCTGAACAAATATTCATCAGCCTGATAATGACAGATAAACAGAGAATATGCTAAACTTGGGTTTTGTAAATACTGCCCTGTCTTACCAACAAAGAGAAATCTTGTTCTCTTCAACAGCAAATAGGAATATCAAAGGCCTGAGGTCTATTGAGCGTAATGAGATTGACTTTCAAAGGGATGCATATATCAATCTATTAAAATCACCTTACCATAGCTGATTTGTCCCTATACCTTTTATCTTAAGAGCTTTCTCCAGAAAAACCAAGAGGCACTACTTGGTATTTAAATGCTCTGAAAGCTTCATGCAAGTTTTCAATTATCATCATTTTACACTGCTGATAAGCCACTGAGCTCAGAGATTTCCTAATCTTCATAATTTGCCATTTCAACACAATTTGACACATCAAAAATACTTACTCATCAAAATTTCAGTATAACTCTTCGGTGATGGTCATGCGTGAACATGCTACTTCATATTTACTTTTTTTTTTTTTTTGCACAGAAGCAAAGAAAAAAGGAATAAGTCTGACACAAAGCTACAGGCCCATACTCAAGTTTAAATGGAATAGTGTGAAAATATTCATTATAAATACATGACTAAAACCTAAAATATTTGTGTGTGTGTGTCTCCTGACATCTAGAGCACAGAGACAACATGTTTATGTGCTAACCGCCACTTCTATGCATGCTAGAACAAAATTCAAGTCATCATTTTATACCCAATGAAAATTGTCTAGCATTTGTTTTACATTTAAAGTGCATTTTAAAAAGCAGCTTTCTATCTGTGCTTCTATTTGCACCCTGGTGTGTTTTCATGAGATCCAGGAGGTTTGTCTGTGCAGTTAATTGACTTTAATAAGGTATAACTTCTTGAATTGATCACACTCTCTGAAACACTTCATGTCTTCGTCACTAGCCTTCAAAATCCACCCTGCTGCGTAACTCAACCACACTGCCTGTGTCCCAAAATCACCTCTGAATGCTTCTCCTCCAGTTATCTCCTTCATTAATCATTCTTCTTTATTGGATTCTCTCTCATTTTCTCTCTTTTTATACTAAATAATCCCATCCATTTCACACAAAGTACTTTCACACAAAGTGGCTGGATGAAAACTGTGTCTGCCAGCTCAAGGATACAGTTATGCATTTTCCGTTCAGTTTAATGTTAATGTTCATAGTCACTACATATATATATATGCTGTTTAAATGAGTGTTCTCACCGACACGCTTATTGTGATTCTTCTTCCAGTTTAATGCACATGTAGCCTAAGCTATGTATTGTTACTTTTGCAACGACTCTATTATTTTTCCAGTTATAGACCAGCGCTCTGACTAGAATCCAGAGCTGACAGGAATCTGCATTCACGCGCTCAAACATGTGTTTCGCGCTGACAACAATCCAGCGCTGGCTAGAATCACGCAGCGGAGGAATAGAAAGTTGACAAGCCATTAAAAAGTATTGACTTAAGAAACACTTCTATTTTTTGAAATATTTTCAATAAATCATGTTCCCATTTACTCCGGCGACGAATTTCAAAATTAAACTAAATTCTATTTATAAGTTAAAACTTTAAATTTTTTAGGCATTAACTAATTCCAATACCAAAATGTTTTCTTCACCAAGTAATTTACTGGTCAGGCATTATTGTTAACTCAATTTTAAAATGACAATTTGATGGATAATGTTTATATTATATTAATATTTAAATATATTCTGCAAATTACATTTTGGTAATGTAGGCTATTCATTCCGCCATCACATCTGAGCGCGAAACGCTGCTTGGGTAACGTTAGTTTCAAGATATAAAAACAATTAATAATACAATAATAATTGAATTGTTCATGTGTTTATTCTTGCTAGAAGATCTTTCTTTTTACTGATTATGAAAACAAATTAATCATGACAAACCAAATTAATTGTAATTGTATTAATTATACCTGATACCAAGGTATTTTAGGCCTACAATTCTAACATAATTTTTCAGGAAAAATCATGATTGTATTTATTTATTTTTCGAAAGTAAGGCTAATGTAAGCAGCTTCTTCTCCTGAATGCGTAATAAAACCTATGTGCAAACATTACCGCTTAAATGACTGTCCTTTATTTTTCAGTGCATTTGTTTTATAATATATGGCTATTACTGTCATAGGATTAATATAATATAACTATTATTATGTAGTTGTTGCGACTCAGGAGACGGAGACAGATCCATGTGCAACAATTTATTAATATAGTAAAAGTAGTAAAGGCAGCAGGCTGAATCGAAGTACACCAGGCAGAAGTTCGGGGCTGGCGGCGAGTATCAGAGTCAGAGACAGGCAGAAGTTCGGGGCTGGCGGCGAGTATCAAAGTCAGGTCACAGGCAGAGTTCACAAGGCAGGCTGCACACAATCAGAGAGAGGTGGTTGAAGCAAAGGTTCAATATAACAAGGCAACAGGCAGGGTAATTTCAAAAGACGCTCAGACATGTAACACTGAAGTGAGACAATACTTCGCAATGGGCGTCGAGATTACAAGCTAGATATATGTTTGAACTCCGAGTAAATTACTAACAGGTGGAGAGTAATCAGAGCGTCAATGATGCATACTAGGAGGAGTGTGCATAATTAGTATTCAGGGGAAGGTGCTCGAGACTGAGTACTGGGAATCTCACTAGACGCCGTAACAGAGCCCCCCCCCCCTGGGCGCGACTCCTGGCGCGAGAAAACTGACGGCGGCGGGGTCTGCCACGGGGACGGGGAGCAGGCTTGTCTGGGTGTTCACGATGGAAGTCTTGAACTAGAAGGGGGTCCAGAATGTCTCTCGAGTTCACCCAAAAACGTTCCTCAGGACCAAAGCCCTCCCAGTCTACAAGATACTGCAAATGTCCTCCACGACGTCTAGAGTCCAGCAGATGGCGCATGCGGTACACTTCTTCGCCCTCTACAAGGATGGGTTGAGAAGCAAGACCTTCAGACTCCACATTCCTGGTTTCAGAGGGAGCAGTGGCCGGTTTCAACAGTGAGACGTGGAGCGTGGGAGAGATGCGGAGGTGATTGGGCAGGGTAAGGCGGAAGGACACTGGAGTGATTTGACGAGTTATCTGGTAGGGACCCATACACTTGGGACTGAGCTTCTGGCATGGCAGATTGAGCCGGAAGTCCCGGGTGGAAAGCCACACCTACTGGCCTGGTTGATAGATGGGACCAGTGCGGCGGTGGCGATCAGCCTGCCTCTTACTGCGGTTCACAGCACGTAGAAGGTGTGTTTGTGCCAGGTTCCAAGTTTCCTCACTGCGTTTCAGCCAGTCATCCACAGCAGGTACATTAGATGGCTCGCCGGACCAGGGGAACAAGGGTGGTTGGAAGCCCAGAATGCATTTGAAAGGGGTGAGAACCCGTGGAGTGTTTGCGAATAGAATTCTGAGCATATTCAGCCCACATCAGATACTGGCTCCAATCCTCCTGATGAAGGTGACAGTATGACCGCAGAAAACGGATGATCTCCTGATTCAGCCGCTCAGCTTGGCCGTTGGCCTGAGGATGGTACCCAGACGTGAGGCTGACATTCACTTGTAGCATCCGGAAAAAGGCTGCCCAGACACGAGAGGTAAATTGTGGTCCCCTGTCGGAAACGATATCATCAGGTAGACCATAGAACCGAAAGACCAGATTGCAGAGATGTTCAGCGGTTTGCAACGCGGTAGGCAGTTTAGGGAGGGGAATCAGTCGGCAGGCTTTGGAGAATCGATCTATTACAGTGAGAATAGTCGTGTGACCATCAGAGGGAGGCAGATCCGTGACGAAGTCAATCACAATGTGTGACCATGGACGTTGAGGTACTGGTAAGGGTTGAAGGAGGCCGGCAGGTAAGAGATGCGATGACTTCTGTGTATTGCAGTTGTGGCATTGTTGAATGAATTTTGTAGTGTCCTGGACTAGCGTGGGCCACAAGTAGCGGTTCTGGAGGAGATGCACAGTGGCAGTGATACCTGGGTGCCCGGAGCTGGGCAGAGCATGAACGTGTTTCAACACCTCTTCACGGAGTGCCTCTGGCACGTATATTTTCTCAGAAGGACAATTTGACGGAATCTCAGCGTTGGTGTTGGCTTGCTCTAGCTCAGTTTCGATGTCCCACTGAATGGGACCAAGGACCAGATCGGGGCAGAGAATGTTCTCAGGAGCTTGACTGGAGACCTCAGAGTCGTACTGACGGGACAGGGAGTCTGCCTTAGTATTCTTAGACCCAGGGCGGTAGGTTACAGTAAACTGGAAACGCGAGAAGAACAATGACCACCTGGCCTGGCGTGGGTTCAATCTCTTAGCCGTGCGAAGATACTCAAGGTTCTTGTGATCAGTGTAGACAACAAACGGTTGGGAAGCTCCCTCAAGCCAGTGACGCCACTCCTCAAATGCTGACTTCATTGCCAGTAGCTCACGGTCTCCGACGTCGTAATTCCGTTCCGCAGAATTCAACTTCCTGGAGTAGAATGCACAGGGGAACAACTTAGCAGGATTGCCTTGACGCTGAGAGAGAACGGCACCCAAGCCCGTATTGGAGGCGTCTACTTCGACCACGAATGGCAGTTCAGGATTGGGATGATGCAGGATCGGAGCTGTGGTGAAGTGACGTTTGAGTTGGTAGAAGGCTTACGTAGCGCTCTCGTTCCAGGGGAGCCGAGTGGTTCCTTTCCGAACCAGAGCTGTCAGAGGTCCTGCCACTGAGCTGAATCCCCGAATGAACCGCCGGTAAAAGTTAGCAAACCCCAGGAAGCACTGCAGTTTCTTGAGAGTAGTAGGTTGGGGCCAGTCCACCACCGCCCTGACTTTGCCCTCATCCATGGCCACGCCCTTGGGGCTGATCACGTAGCCCAGGAAAGCAGTTGCGGTTTGATGGAAGTCACATTTTTCAAACTTGGCATAGAGCTGGAACTGAATGAGTCTTTGAAGTACGGCTCGTACGTGCTGTACATGGTCCTCAAAGGTATCCGAGTAAACCAGAATATCATCGATGTAGACGATCACGCAGCGCTGAAGCATGTCTCGGAATACGTCGTTGATGAACGACTGGAAAACAGCTGGACTATTAGAAAGCCCGAAGGGCATAACCAGATATTCATAGTGGCCAGTGCTTGTAGAGAAAGCCGTCTTCCACTCATCTCCCTCTCGTATACGAACCAGGTTATAAGCGGAGCGTAGGTCCAGTTTGGTGTAGAATTTTGCTGTGCGGAGAAGCTCAAGAGCGGCAGGAACCAGTGGCAGGGGATAACGAAATTTCACTGTGCAGTCATTGAGGGCTCTGTAATCGATACATGGACGTAACCCACCATCCTTTTTCTTGACGAAGAAGAAGCCAGCTGACATAGGAGAGGTGGATGAACGAATGAATCCTTTGGCCAGTTCTTCCTCTATGTATTTCTCCATAGTCTCTGTCTCGGGCTGAGAAAGGGGGAAAATGCGTCCCCTGGACGGTATGGAACCTGGGATGAGATCGATGGCACAGTCGTATTCCCGATGAGGAGGTAACTGGCTAGCTTTGGCTTTACTGAAGGCTTCAGCCAGGTCACGATATTCAACAGGCAGACTGGAGAGAGCGGAATTCTCACTGGACTCTGAGAGGCTTCGAACTGGCAGCAGTTTAATGGGGCTTAGGCACTTGGAAAAGCAATCTTCACCCCAGCGAATAATTTGACCGGTAGACCATTGCAGGTGAGGATTATGACTTCTTAGCCAGGGCAGACCCAGTATGACAGGAGTGTGGGGAGCAGACAGAATGTAGAAATGAATATTCTCACGGTGTAACAGTCCTGTGCGCATCTGTAGCTCTTGTGTCATGTGAGTAATTCGCCCCGTGCCAAGGGGCCGTCCGTCAACCGCTTCGACTGTGAGAGGAGAAGTGCAGGGGATTAGAGCTATCTTGTGCCGCTTAGCGAAGTCTTGTGACATAAAATTTCCAGCCGCCCCAGAATCAATTAATGCCGACGTAGAGAAAGATTGATCATTCTTAGTAAATTCCAGAGGTACAGAGACACAAGAGAGAGGATTCAGACTATCAAGAGTTAAACTCACCGTTGCCTTTTCTTTGCGTGTAGATAGTTGAGGACAATGTAGTCGAAAATGACCAGTTCCTCCACAATACATGCACAGTTTCAAGGTCCTCCGACGTTCACGTTCCTCCTCTGTTAACCGGGAAGTGTTAATTTGCATAGGTTCACCGGCTTCCGTGACCACGGGACTCGGAGACGTTGGAGTGAATACATTGCGTGAGAGCGTCGAGGATCGGATGCTGGCTCGGCGAGAGCGAATGAGATTATCAATCTGTATGGAGAGATGAATAAACTGGCCCAGATTCCTTCCCTCATCGCGACAGGCCAGTTCAGCTTGAAGCTCGTGGTTGAGACCCCGTCGGTAGACCACCTTAAGAGCATTATCTGTCCATTCGGTCTGCGCTGCGAGGGTACGAAACTTGAGTGCGTACTCTGAAGCGGGAATCCGTCCCTGAGTGAGCTCCAGTAAACGATCCTCCGCTCCTTTTTCCTCTACTGCGTGCTCGAATACGGCTTTAAAGCGTTCCAGGAACTCGTCGTACGAAGCGAAAGCTGATCCATCCGTTCTCCAGACCGAGGTGATCCATTCCAGTGCACGTCCGGTGAGTAATGAACAAATGAATGTGATCTTATCCATGTCTGTAGCGTGCTGAGCAGTCTGCCGAGCGAGATACAAAGAACATTGAAGTAAAAATCCTTTGCATTTTCCTGGGTCCCCTTCATACTTTTCTGGGAGTGAGAGGCGAGTGACGAAGCTTGAGGATTCGGACGGCAGAACAGGTGCTGGAGTAGGCACGGCGTGCGCTGAGGATTCCGCCGTGGGCTTTTGCATGCTCTGAACTGCTTTCACTAATTCCTCCGTCACAGCAGTTAGACAAGACAACTGATGATGATGTGAAGTAAGTTGTGAGGCTTGTGCGGAGAAAGCGGCTGACCAGGCAGACATTGTTGCTGGATCTTCGTTTGGTGAAGTATTCTGTTGCGACTCAGGAGACGGAGACAGATCCATGTGCAACAATTTATTAATATAGTAAAAGTAGTAAAGGCAGCAGGCTGAATCAAAGTACACCAGGCAGAAGTTCGGGGCTGGCGGCGAGTATCAGAGTCAGAGACAGGCAGAAGTTCGGGGCTGGCGGCGAGTATCAAAGTCAGGTCACAGGCAGAGTTCACAAGGCATGCTGCACACAATCAGAGAGAGGTGGTTGAAGCAAAGGTTCAATATAACAAGGCAACAGGCAGGGTAATTTCAAAAGACGCTCAGACATGTAACACTGAAGTGAGACAATACTTCGCAATGGGCGTCGAGATGACAAGCTAGATATATGTTTGAACTCCGAGTAAATTACTAACAGGTGGAGAGTAATCAGAGCGTCAATGATGCATACTAGGAGGAGTGTGCATAATTAATATTCAGGGGAAGGTGCTCGAGACTGAGTACTGGGAATCTCACTACACGCCGTAACAGTAGTAGTGTAATGTAGACAAACACAACTAAAAGAGGTTTGAATTTTTCTTTGTTTAATTTGCACACTGAATATGGTTGGAGCTTTTAATTTTGAACTCTCAAAGTACACCAGATTGATGAATTTAACATTAAAATGCACACATTTTTCTTACGGGGGGCTTGCTCCCAAACCCCCCTAGAAGGCCCGAGGTCCACCCACCACAGATTTACCAAAAATCCTGTGAGAAACACTGCTATTGCTATTCAATGCAGTTTATAGTTTGTTTTTTGGATTAATCACTGTGGAGTATAGTTCGATTGTATAAATAAATGACAATTTTGTACTTATTTCATCTGTTACTCATTACTGCTCGCTCATTAGTTTGGGGGTGGGGGCGGTCGGGGACCTGGATGTTGAAAAGAGGGCGCTGGCCCAAAAAAGGTTGAGAAACACTGATATAGTGCAACATGTTTGTGAGTGTTAAAATCTAATTATGTACATACATAGAGCTTCACTTTGAATGTGTGAGCATGAAGTTGTACACTTTTTTGCCTGCTGAAATAAACTGTTTTTGCTATGACTGTTTTATGGGGTAAAAAAAAAAAAACAGAAATCCACTGTAAAAGAAATTCGACCTTAGCTAAAATGACACCTTTGCCTCTTTATTTACTGAACCGATGATCTAATCTAAGCCCCACATTAAAGAGATCTGACCAATCCTAACTTAGTAACTGTTGTCATACAGCATAAAAGTATTTTTTTCTTGTGTAAGTCTATGGAAGTACAGTTAATGTATCAGGTTACGGATGCATGGTTTTGACATTATGGGAACTTTTCTGCAAGACTGTTGTCTGAAGCAAGTGTGAAAACACAGCAGTCATATTTGACTGACTTGAGGTCATGTGATGAGGCGTAGTGCATCAGCAAGACCATAAAAGGGCACCTAAGTCACGGATTTCGCAGAATCTAATTGGTTGAAGGAAGCCACATGCAGACATGCCCGAAGTGTGGCAAAGCAACGCACCATCTCATTCTCTTCTCAGCGGTGGACATAAATCTCAAGAGTGC
Source organism: Tiaroga cobitis (assembly GCA_030578255.1). Taxonomy (NCBI): domain Eukaryota; kingdom Metazoa; phylum Chordata; class Actinopteri; order Cypriniformes; family Leuciscidae; genus Tiaroga; species Tiaroga cobitis. The sequence goes on along the minus strand of CM060601.1, from coordinate 31,659,548 downwards.
GAATGGGTGAAATCTTTCTTGCTCCGGTGTTTCTTGCGGTGTAGGAAGAAGGCCTGAAGTATGACCAAATGAGTGGTCACAGAAGGCTAACTATGTCAGGCGTGACGACATCTAACTCCTCGGAGCCAGATGCGGTCAGCATTGGATCCTTGTTCGGATCAGAAGAATTCGCAGAGCAAGCTTCCAAATCTGAAAAAGGGATCCTCTGAGTCGATGGATATGGCAAGAGAAAACCCTACCGTCTCAAGCTCCTCCTCCAACTCCACTTGCGACCCCCATGATCTAAGCCGCCGTGTTGCCTCAGCATGCAGGGAACCCCGAACCACGCAGCACAGAAGCCTGACTCCCATCCCTCAAGCAGAGAGCCAGGCAGAAGTGCTAAGCCTTATGTAGAAATGTTCACAATGAACACAGTCAGCCCCCTTGAGGACTGAACAAGCATGTTTAGAATTAATTCCGGTCTGGGGTCCAAAATCTAAGCAGGAGGAGGCTATTTTGAAAGAGACTGCTGATCTCCTGCTCTTCTAAACAAATGCAATGCTAATAGAATAGTAACTACTCTGAGGCTGCCTCTAAGGGTTCAAATGGAGCCTCTAAAAAAAAAAATTTCCAGGACCACAGAAAGGACCCAGGAAAGAATTTGCTGCCTGCAGATAGGTCTCAGCTGTCTAGCACCATGAAAATATGGAGACACCTTGGGTCTTCCCACTGAAGCTCTAATAGAAGGTATGTGGCCAGGCAAAATAGCTGCCACATATACCTTAAGGGCAGCAGGGGCAAACGCTCCTGAGAGGCGCTCATGTAGGAACTCCTGTGCTGTACCAACTAGGCAGTGGATGGGTTCAAGTGCTGTTTGAACAGCTGCCCGAACAACCGTACATGTCCCGATGCCCTTTGAAGAGAGAGGCGGGCACCACACTCTGACTGTGTTGCTGAGCGGAGTTCGGGTAGGATCCCGCTAGAAACTGCTGTTTCCCAAAACACCCAATGTGGCGGGTTAGCAAGACCTTAAGGGCATCGAGGAAGAGTGAGCACCCAATATAGTGGTTTGACATGCTGTCCTCCAAGGGGACTTGTCCTCAGCCCACTAAATGCCATAGTGCCAGGGCTTGAAATTAGAGAGATAATTGCTCTGTTCGGCACCCTGAACAGCTCCTGAAGGGAAAAAGTCCCTGAAACTCCCTGCTCCCTGAAAGCGAACCTAAGATACTGTTTGTGCCAAAAGCAAAAACTGGATACAACCCACTGTCCAACTTGGGTGCTCTGCTCAGTGCCCTGAAACAGCTTGCTGGCAGGAATAGCTGTACGTAATTAACAGTGGACTAGTAAAAAGGAGATGCCCATTATTTTCTTCAGGGCCTTAGCAACCTACTTGTGCCAAATAGGAGTGGGTGCCACGTTCTCTGGCCAGAATCCGGCTTGAGACTGCTTCTGGAATGTTTTGGGATGGCAAGACAGTTCCTTGTGGGCATCAAGGAAGATTAAGCACCCATTTTATTGTGGTGTGACACACTTCTCCCCCATGGAGGCTTGCCATCAGGCCACTGAACGCTGCAGCATCATGGCTTGTAGAAATGAGATGAATTGCTCTGTTTGGTGCCCTGAAACAGCTCACTGGCAGGGAATAGTCTGAACTTTGCAACCAGGGGATTGATTGAAAAAGGCAGAGCCCGGCTTTCTCCATGGGTTAAAGTGCCTTAACCTTTAGTGTCCCGATAACCATTAAGGAGGGGAGGGGGGCAGGCACCACACTCCAGCATCAAAGCTAAGCAGACTGGGAGGACCCCTGCTAGAGACTGCTGCTTTCTGAACACAAACATGGAGGGTTAACAAAACAGCCCCTCGCCTCAAACTGCAAGCATAATCCCCACGACACCTCGGCAAACACAGGATCTGAGCCAGAAGGTTGCTTTGAGAGTCAATAGAGAGGACAAGAGACACAGGAACACCCATCTCAAGTTCCGCCTCTGCTCAATTTGCGATCCCCATGATCAAAGCTGCTGCACCACCTCAGCAAACGCGGGACATGAACCACAAGGCGCAAACGCCTGACTCTGATCGCTCGAGAAGAGAGCCAGACAAGAGCAGAGCTCCCTCTAACTTGAAACACTCACAAAGAGGATAGTCAGCCTTTTCAGGGACTGACCGAGTATGCCCCGTTACCAAACACAAAACACAGATCATGCGTGTCGTCCCCCACAATAAAGTGGAAGCACGGCTACGCACAACTCCTAATCTTAGCATTTCTGCTGGCCGTAATGTCTAAAACACAGAGTGAGACAAACAATTTGACGAACATTATCACACAAATGCAAACAAAGAAGTGGCTTCCTGAAGACAAAGAATCTGGGGGTTCCATGAGGAAGGTGCCCTTTTATTGTCTTGCTGATGCGCTATGCTTTGTCACCTGACCTCAACTCAGCCAATCATGATTGGTGTGTTTTAACACGTGCTTCAGACACCGGTCATACAGAAGCACATAACGTCAACACTATGACACAGCGTCGAGTTCCATTTGAAAGGGAACACATTTTTTTATTATTTCTTCATGGCTTTTTTTGAGAAAAGTAGTATTTTTTCCAATTTTGCGCTTAAAAATGTACTGTTGCAGCAACTTGCCCACCTTAAAAGTATTCTGACCAGTCCTACCTGAGCAACTGTTGCCATACGCCATAATAAAATAAAGGTTACTAAAATTATCCAACAATCCGGAAAATTATGTTGTAAATTTGTAAACTTCTCAATTCTAATTAGCAGTTTATGCATTTACAGCAGATAACAGCAGATAAAAGATACTTTACAATGTCAAACTTTATTACAGCCCAGATAACAATATCCCATGATTTTCTTAAAATTTTATGAGTACATTTTCCTGTAAATCACACTGCTCATGGAAATCTCCTCGTCATTCCTATGGTATGGGATGCTTTATAGAGCTTGTCTTAGTGATTGACAGGAGGGCTGATCTTAGTGAAGGGTGAAGAGTCTTGACTGAATGCTGACATGTTGAATTCAGGAAACAATAAGAATTTTGTGCATTTTGATTACGTTTTCCTGGTGGATGTGAATATATGCTAATAATAAACAAATTTCAGTTTCGTTTCCAGTTGAAGTGACTGAGGTGGAAAATTACTGAGATTCCCTCTTCTGTTGTGCCCTTAAGCGAGGCACTTAACTGTGGGCTGCTCCAGGCCCTGTCCCAGCATCATGCCCCTTAAGAAGCTTTGCATAAATATCTTACTAATGAAAGTTATATAAATAAATAAGAACGGAATCTACCCTCAATATGATACTGCAAAGAGTTATCAGATCATTGCCTATGACCACGAGACTTCCACTGTTTTCAGCGATAAAATAATGTAGTCATCCTTGTGTCACCCGTTAACATTATGCAACTGTCTGCTTTAATAGGCTACAGTGTAGGCAATGTCAACCGATAAAAGAAGATAAAATCTTATATATAAAGGTGGTTTAGCTTAATATGAGCTGTCAAGAGCTTAAAAATACAGACTTGCAACACTTTACTTGACTTCATGGCTGTCAGGGTTTTAGAAGTCATGGTGTTTTGATGTGCAGTACTGCTACTTATTGGCTAACTATTCATAATAGCATCTCTGGGAAGGTTGTCTGTCAAGCACTAATGTGTTTCTCATGTGTTACAGTTGGTTATATTGAAATAAATTAAATGCTTATGGGCTTCTAAGCAGCTAATTAATATAGTTCAGTCCATTTTTTTAGTCAATTTTACAAAGGGTTTACACTTACAATCTGAAGAACATGTATGAATGTCGTTTGCACCTTTAATAGAGCATCTCTAATTAGCACGTTTGCATTTTAAGTATTCACTGACAGTTTTGGCTAACACAAATTGATGAGTGACATAATTTTTTGACAGATTTTGCTCAAAAGTTGGAATCAAAGGTAAAACCAAAACAATTTGCTATTAGTATTATTATTATTATTATGCCTATTTACTTCTCGAGTACCAATGATGGCCTGCCAGTCAATGTAATTATGTAGGCTACTCCACTTCCAAATCCTTGTCTCGCACCCCACATGGAAAGAACCTATATGAGGATATATGCGCATATATGAAACCTATATGCAGTTTATATGCACATATATGCTTCATATATACAGCATATATGCACATATATGATAATATATATGCTGCATATATGCGTATATATTGCACATATAGGCAAAACTGAGGTGCATATATGTGCATATACAGGCATATAGGTCTCCTGTATTGCTTCTTTTTATCAACATATATAAGCCCTATATGTGCATACATGACTCCTATATAGCTCATGGCAGGATCTGGTCATTATACCTCACTTTGGCAACTGTCATACATGATGCCTAGCTCATATTTTCTATTATCGAGGCAATAACTAGAACTAACTAAAAAAAGAAATTATGCAAGAACTGTATATGTGCGAACATGTGAAATTGGTATCACATGTAGACCTAATTGGCATGTTATGGAATTTAACTATGGCAATTAAGTGAGAGGAGATGGAAAGCTATTACAAGGTCAATTCTTTATTGTATGAAGATAGTGGAAAAGAAGGAAATAACAAAATGGTTTGTCGTTTTTTTATTTTGTCAATCAAGCCCTTTTTCCAATTTCAAGTCACTTCCAGATTTACATTACAGCTCGTACACATCCACACATTCACCGTTCCACCAAATGCAATGCAAAATGCAATGTATTGTCTTAATGCAGTTTCTATATGAATATGGCTGAAAGGTCATTACAGTCTAAATGTAGCAAAAAAAAAAAAAAAAAAAAAAAAAAAGAACAGAACATACATTGAAGTAATCATCTTCATCATCATCATCATCATCCCATCTATCTGAGCATTTCACTATGGTTAATGAATTTGAAGACAAGCATTTTGAGTCTGTAAAGTTTTTAAAAAATCGAAAAGCCCAAAGATCTGTATCTCTGCTAAATGAATTTAATATATGTTTGAGATGGCCTTTATCTTTTTTTCTTTTTCTTTTCTTTTCTTTTTTTCCAAATTATTGTTGTTTCAACTTATACTTATCAAATGTGAAAATCTGTAAAAGAAATGTGTCAAGAACTTGATATCAAACTCTGTAATTTTGAAAATTCACAAAAAAAAAAAAAATCTCCACTCTGCTGCTACCATGGCTACAGCGCCGCGTAGTTGATGACGTCATCCGCGGCCGCCTGACGTTTCACGATTCGCGCCGAAACCCGAAAGATATCGGCTGGGAGTGAAAATGGCGATATCAGCGTTGGAGATCCGCTATGTCCTATCATCAATCGTAAGTATTCCTAATTCTAATATTTATTAGCAGGTTTTTTTTTCTGGAGATGGATATTGCGGTGGCAGAGAAGTATAAACTTAGAAATTGTATGGGCTGAAAGTTTAATACGTGTTTGGCAAAATAAATGCTATGTTGTTAACTGAGGTAAAGTTAGTGTGGGTGCTCATATAACGTTAGCAGTTGATAAGATTCAAATTAGAATTATATTTATGTGTCTCTTTCTAGAGGAATTCGTAGAGGGTTAACAAAAGTCATGGCCTAGAGAACATAACGTACAGTTCATGAGAATAAATGATGCTTCTCTGCCTTCAACGGCTCAAGAAGTCAATCGGCTCCAGAAAAAAACCCTGGGGAATTTAAATTTGGGAGAAATTGAAGAAAGACATTTTTTTTAATAGGCTACGTGCACAGTAGAACTTCCGGCTAACTTCCGTGTGTTGAGTGTGCGGTCGACTACTTCCTGTTGGTCGTGTTGTTGTTGTGGAGATTTTCCGGAGTCGCTAGTTTTGAGTACAAAGTTTAAATATGAGCGGATTTCGGGTAAAAGAGAGGCGCTTGGCGTATCAACGTGTGAAAAAGACCGCACTCCATTGTTGTGTACCCCTGTGTGCGAATTCGTCCAGGTACAACAGTACTATAAGCTTTCATAGCTTTCCAGTGGATGTGTCGGTGCGAGCCGCGGGACGACTGCACCAACAGGGAGCATTAACCAACTTTTCACTGTAGCTTGTATCTTGTGCAACTATCAAAATGGACCTCTGGTCAAAAACTGGAGAGAACACAAGAGCCAGGTAGAAATCTGACTGTTTGCTTCTTTGCTATTTGCTTTTTTTTTACACAAACAATATGCTGATTCACACCACAATTTTGTTTTGGCTTACATTTACTGACTTTTTTTATTAATAAATTATTTATTTGAAATCTATACTAACTTGGTCTCCCTTTGTGTTGTTTAATTTCCCCTCAAGTGGGCCTGACTCATTGAGTATTAGTTTAACCCCTTGACTGTCACCATTACTTTCTAAAACAATAATATCTTAGTAAAATCCTAAAGTAAAATTGACAAACTATATATCATTTGAAATCTTACAATATTAAATTACAGAGCAGTAATTTATCAACTTGCAACAAGAATATTTTATATTCGTAAGGTGTGTTCAGACCTTTAATTTGAAATAGCAATAACCATGAAAAATCATGAAAGATTGGTAGAAACCTCAGTTTGTTTTCATTGCAAGAGTTAAAAGATGGCAAAAGATAACACCAATTCAATTGTATTAGAAAAAAGGTCTGAAAATGTTTTAAATATAAAGAAAAATATTATGGATTCCCGATTTGTGATGCGGCTGCGAGCATGTGTTTATTAGAGGTTAAATTCAAATCAGATACTGTCAAACCACCCATGCTACTTCTGAATAGGATGTCTACTTCATAAATTGTATGAAAATTATGGAAATACATGGTTCAGATCACTCAAAACATAGATGAAAATAGAGGCGCCCTTGTATAGTCAGTAAGGAAGCTTGGCTGGCCATCTAGTGAAAAAGTTTGGTACTGTGTCCAAATAAAATATTACTGAAAGATAATTTTTTGAGATTTCAACCTAAAATTTGGAACTTAAAACAACCCACTTGAAGGACTCACACTATAATGAGAGATATAATGAGATATCAACAAGAACAAGACACTTCTTAGAAGTTATTGTTTTATTACAGAAGATATTTATGTAGGTATGTGTAGAAAAAAAAGAAGTCTGCTTTCTCTCTTATTTTTTGCATCACACCACTGTCCCGGGATATTCTTTGAATTAGGGTGTCTTCCTCCGCAAACACCACAAAATCGCACCACTCCATCCCTGTTAGGAGCAGCTGACCCTGCACCTGCCAGTAGTAGCCATGACCCTGCTTCAATTCCAGGTTGCCGTCTTTCATTTTCAGATGTGGATAATCCACATAGCTCTTAACATTTGGACATTTTATTTCCACAAGGCCGAATTCAGTACTTTCTGTTGGGTCAAAGACAACCCCATCTGGAGATGTACCTAGCCATGGAGTGTCTGGGTGTATAATGAAGCCACAAGGGTAGTAGTTCACCCTCTTGAGCTTGCAGTACTCGTCGATGGCTTCAGCTTCCATTTCCAGACCCCGCTTCATTGCTGCTGTCTGACGGACCCCTTTGAGCAGCCGGTCTGCCATCTTATCTAAGCTGCATGGTTTAGCATGGCATATTTCCCCAAAATGTGATGAAGTGAGTCTGGGTTTTCTCAGTCTATGCCAGTCTGCTGATGTACTTTGACTCCTAGTTGCATCCTCTATTTTTTTAGCGACCTCCCAGGTAACCTCAAGTGACTTGAAGTGCAGCTGTTGATGCTCAGTGAAAACAAACATACTGCATGATGTCTCCAGTCTACAGCCAACCAATGGCAAATCTGGGCATGGTGGAGCGTCATGGTGAGCAACAGGGCGACTTCTTGCCTTGGGTTGTTGGTATGACAGGGGACTGCCTGCTTGTACCAAACCGAGTGCAGAGTCCACTAGTGGCACCTCACAGGTGATACCCATTGTACAAATGGTTGGTGCAGAAACAGGGGTGAACTCTTTGTAGATCTCTCACACTCTGAGAATGGACAGGTCCAGCAACTCTCCACTGATGGCTTTGTACAGTGTGGACCTATTTGAAACAAATTTAGAAACACCAGTAAGATACATCACTTCATAACTACAAGTAACAAAACTAGAGTTTTCTTGATTTGATTGAGAAAAGTAGGCCTAACAAATTAATTAATATATTACTAACTACTAGCCAAATTCTCACCTTACTCCCTCGGCCATGGTCCTCTGCTTTGGTTTGGCAGACATCACAGCCATCTTCTCGACAGGACCTGGTTTAACACCCTGTGAATATAGGCCATAAGCAGTGATGAGCGTATGTGATGTGTGTGTGTAGATGTAGTATTGAAATTATTGTTACATTATTTCAAGACTTGCCAGGGTTCTTGGCTTGTGCCACTGTTGTTCACTCTCCGTACAGCTCAGCACTGGTGGAACAACTGGAATATCTAGCTGAGAATAATGTGCAGACTGGAAAAGTAGAGCCACACAATGGTTACAGAGCACTGATCCAGCTACACATGTACAGCTGTGATGGGCCAGCTCAACAGGGATTGAGTCCTTCAGCCCCACCTGTAACAAGATGTTTAAAAAATATTGAGAAAAAAAAAAAAGAGTAGCATAACTGATTTGTCATATATTTATATGGACTACTCTTGTAAACACTGTTAGTAAAGGGATTAAATTAATCTTTTTCTTTTAATGTGGTCAGTGGAGCAGTCTATTTAATTTACAGGTACACTCAGAATCCCCACTTAAAAAGTACCAAGATTGCAGTATACCTACTTAGTCTTAGCAGGTTTACATAAACTTCTATACCTATCTTATGTTTCACCTTTCACCTGGGATGTTCAGCATACCTGGAAAAACAAACTATACTACACCACTGATTGCTGCTGATAGTGAAAACATAGTAGTTATAACGTAAGTGCACACTGGTCGTTTTTAACGTGAATGGGGGACATGGTCAACCAAATGAACATGGTTAACCTAGAGCAAAGAACCAAAAGAATACAATTAACCCAGGAACATGGGTAACAATCTTAACGCTACACTCATCCTACACTTAAACTGTGAGGTGGTATAGATCTGTCCATTGACGGATGACATAACGCCCTCACACACACTACTCCTGTCACTGGATCTTTATTGGACACTGAGAGAAAATACAAAACCAAAATTAAAAATACACACAACCAATCAACATAACAAGGTATTTAAATAACACTAATGAAGTATGTCGTAAAATTGACACGATCTGATGCGAGTTAAAATACGGGGCTACTAGCTAGTCAATGCCTAACGCTAACAGCTGATCTGGATGCTAACAGCTGAGGTATCGCTACTCACCTTCAAAGTTGTGGATGTAACTTGATATGTACAATCTAAATCCTTTTTCACGCTTGCACCCGGGTGCAGGTGAACAGTGGTCGACAATCCTGTGGACGTCGTTCACGTCAATTTTCGGGAGTCCTTGTAGACAACGGGTGAAATATGCCATCTTTCGCAATCAAAACCTGCCGCGAACCGGAAATGGTCGACCGCACACTCAAGGCGGCGGAAGTAGAACTCCTTAGTTACGTGCACGTAGCCTATTGCGTTCACAACCAGGTTTCCTCTCCTCCAGAGCCTTATCAATGGGCTTTGGAGGGTTGTAGCTTGCGTTCACAGCTGCAGGAAATGTCTTTCGAATAGTACGTTAGCTGCTAACGTTAACGTTAGGGCACTGAGTTGCTGGGTGCTATTCTGCTTTAGTGATTGTAATTGTTTTTTCTTTAGGCTATACAACTTCTTTCTAGAAATCCCTCAAATGAAAAGTGACCTCGCCATTATTGCTCAAAAGGTAAGCTGTACTGATTTTCATTGCTTTTTAAAATTGTTTCTCAAGCAGAGCTGTAGAGACTTGTGATGTTGGGCTGATTGATAGTGTTAATTATTTGATGTATTTGCACTTTAATTTATTGAAGAGAATGACTATATTTTTGTTCTATGAACAAGACTGGAAGGAGTCCTATGGAGGATCTAGATGTCTCCTCCTCGACTTTTGGAGAAGTGCAACCGGTGAGTAACGTTAACCCCCTTGCATTTGTATTTATTTATTTAGTTTAATTGTTACTCAAACAGAGCTATATGGATTTTTATGATGTTTGGCTGATTTTTATTTATTTATTTATTTTTATGTTTGCCTATGAATTTATTGACATGTTTAATGTTTTCCAAGCCACCCCCTGTAAATAAGAATCTATAGTGGCTTGCTTGGATGAATAAAAATTGTTGTAGAGTTTTACTAAGTTTCTTTCTTCTCTAAGACTCCAGAAAGGAGACCGAGCCCTTTAAAGAGAGTCCCATGGTGACTGAGTGCTTTCGAGAGACACCACAGGTGTGTGTAACCCTCAGATTTTTCTGTACTTATTTTACTTAAGGCTCCAACTGAGCTATAGGGATTTTTATGTTGGGATAGTTAGTGGTAATATGTAATTTACTTGCCCCATATGCATACAATTGTTGAAGTTTTACAATTGAGTTTAACAATGTTTTTCTTCTCTAACAAGACTGCAGCAACAGCTGAGACCACAGCGAAAACACAGGTGAATAACATTATGTAGTAAGGATGGGTATAAACTGTGTGCTTTGTAGGAGCCAATTAGTGTTATAAGAGACAATAATTCCTTTCCTCCTGCCCCCCTTCGTTCCTCTCCACCCACTGTCTTTTCTCCTTCCCTACTCTCCATCCAACCTTCTCCTTCTCTCCTTTAATAACGTTTAGGGCAATGTTTAATTTGTTTCATATCTTTATCATTAATCTGCATTTATACATCATAACCTATTAACTTTTGGGAAGCTAAGCATAAGAATCAATATGAAACATGAAAAAGTTTCTAAAAGTTGCCAATAAATTAATAATGTGATGTGAAATTATTTTTCAGATTAAAGCTATAAAGGGCTCTGGGGTGTTTTGCCAGGCAGAAGCGTGGAAAACAGCCCGCCTTGCCACCTCTGCCACTGCCATGGTGCGGGATCTGCTGCTGGGCACCTTTGATTTGGATACTTTGCTGAAAAGCAACCTGAATGGTACTAAACAACATGTTCCTAATCTCTTCTGTCTTTGAAAAAAACAAGTCAGTCATATTCTGTGGAATAAATTATGTTTGTGTGCGGGCATACCATCGCTTTTTTACTTGCCATTTTTGTATTTCCTTGCACCTCAAGAAAATGTGATGTGTATATAAAAAATCTTTTGTTTTCACCACCTTCATTTTACCCCCCTTTCATAATAATTTTGAAATATTACTTTAAGGTGGGAAGCCAACCAGAGGGGATGGGGAGCAGCTGGTCGCCCTTGACCAAATTAAAAAGGCAGCCATTATTGGTGAGTAAATGCATAATGCGTTGAGAAGGGAAAAGAAAACTTTTAAGACTTTATAAGTTCACCACTTTAACCATAGCCTACTTGTATCAATGTTTATTAGGCATCAATGGAGACTGTATAATGTAGGGCACCCATTATTGTTACTGTATCTGCTTGGAACCTATCATACTAATTCATTGCTTGATCACTTCTTGATCCTACCTTCCCTCTTCTAAAGCCACATTTCTGAAATTTTTCTATCCATGAATTTTCTCTGCTTTGGATGCACATGATTGACCGCGTGACTGTTAACAATGCAGTCCCGATGACGGACATGTGCATATGAAAGAACGATGCCGCTAAAAAAAAGGGATGATGTTTCCAATCAGAATTTCTTTCAGATTTAGCAGAATCCAATCAGAATCTTCCAATTGACGTGTTTACATGACGCATTTTTTATTATGATCAGCCCTTTATCCAAAATGTGTCCAATCGCAGCTGTACTGTAAGCACTTTGGGTTCCTGATGAAGCAATATATTGTTATTATTATTATACTGTCTTATTATTTTTGTCTTCTCTAGATGCTACATTGAAGAAGTGGCCGGCACCCAGCCGAGGGCAGATAGGCACACCTATCAATTCGAAGCTCAACAAGATAAATTGTTTTTTTTTTTCTGTACAGTTTTTTGTCTTATTTTTGTTCTTGTACTATTTGATTGTTCTTGAGTAAATAAATAATTTAAATTTCTACATTTTGGGCTATTATTTATGTTGCCTAGTAGCTATGGATTTTAATAATTATACTAATATATAGGTAAACATATAGCTGGATATATACGTGCATATATGTACCTATATAGGTACACATGTGCACATATATATGCACCTATATATTGGCATATATGCACCTATATATGGACATATATGGACGTGTATATGTACACATATATGTACACATATATGCACACATATATGCACCTATATAAGTACATATGTACACATATATGCACACATATATGTAAATGTATGTGCATATATGTACATATAGGAAAACGGCCAATTTTATATATGTCACATATATTGAAATCCTATATCAAAACCTATATTAAAACATATGTTTATATAGGTTCTTTCCATGTGGGACCACTCAGTGTACATTATTCATTAATAACATGGTTGTTGATATGCATTTTGCATAATGTCGACTTTTCCTCTCAGATAATGGGTTTTATTGTGCTACTTGAGATTTAATGATAGGCTTTCAGTCATGTGTTTAATTGGTGACAGGGTGCTTTATTACACTATTTGTTATTATTATTATAGTATCCATGCATAGTATAGGTACGACTCTGAGTTGTTGAAATATACCACACTTTTCTCTTTTTTTTTTCAATTGCTATAGTGGTATAAATAGGCATTTGAATAAAAGTGCTGTTCAGACTTGAAAATTTCACTGTGGAATATACAGTACAGTACAAAGCACAAACACCTACTTTTAAATAAAACTACATTTGTTTATATATGAGGGATTCATTATCATGATCAGGATTTCACATTACTAACACTTTAAAAATGCGCTTTATACCTCAGCAAAGCTTCATATATTTGCTCTACACCACCTGCGCTTCCCTGAGTATATTAATATTAATTTTTATCTTCCTTGGTACCTTGTATTTAGCTTAATGCAATGTATTATGCAGTAGGTCTGGTTTTGCCTTCTGATTTTTGCCTGACAAACACATCTCAACATGTGTTGTATTATTCAACAGTCGGACAAAAATAGTGCTGAGTACACTTGGCCCTCTAACAGCACAACAGATCTTTATTATGCTGCTAAACACATATTACTGAGGATTCAAGTGTCATTTCCTCAAACATAATTTCTCGGAGGTTAAAATTCTTAGTAATAAATATATTACATATACAATTATTGTAAAACCAGCAATTTGGAGATAAACTAGTCACGGTATTGTGTTTGTGCTTTTTGTGTTTATTATGAGGAATCAGACTAAAGTTTTGTTTGGGAATCCAGAGTTTGAACTGGAGACAGCAGTGATGAGAGGGAAGAGGGAAAAGAACAGCTCACATGCTTGACAAGACCACAGATTAGAATTTCATGAACCATGGATCACAGATTTGACTCGACTAGATCCTAAACGGAAATGCAAAAACCACATTAAGAACAGGTAGTTCCTCCAGGGCATGTTCATATCTTCTCCACATCCAGTAGCTTTCTATAATAGCCTGCAAAAAGTGAATCACAAAGGCCAGTAATGATCTATTAGATCCTCAACCAAAGCCCTAAGGGTTTAAAAACATGTCTTTAGTTAATAAACCTGTCACCATGGAGACTCAGAGAGACACTGTTCTCAAAAAAATAGATGAACTGTGTTTTTAAAGTCCTCTCCTGTCACAGATTCATGGTGGTGGGTGGATAAACCACATGAAATAATCCACTGTTAAACTGATTGTGTCAGTTTTTGGAAAGTCTTGTTTCAAATCTTGAGCTATTCAAGCTTTTTAATTATTAAGATCATTACTGTACTGTATTTATTTATTTGTTTGTTCACATGTGTTGTTTTTAATTGACTAGTATAATAAAAGTACTAATATAAATAAATACATATGCTTAATCAAATATAGTTAATAAATTTACTAAAATACATTATAATATTATAAAATTATTATGATATTTGTATTGTTTTAATCATATTTTGAATAATATTATTTTTAATCAAATGTTTTATTTTGATTGATTAGTGCAAGAATAATACTAATATAGACTAATACTATACTAAATACATAAGTTTATTTTAAAAAGCTAGTTCCCTTTCGTCCTGGGAACTCCGACGTGTCGTCGGGGAGTTCCCTGACGAATTGGGATCACGCTAGGGAGCCTATTGCCTTCGAGAGAAATAAAAACGAGCCAATGGACATTGGCATGCAAGATTTGCATTCCGCGACCCGCCTACCAGCGCGGGTATAAAAGGCGGAAGTAAACATTGCGCAATGCTTTTTTCTTCAGAGCCTCTCAGTAGTGTTCTGTGTGCTGCTGTTCTTGCCGGTTTGAAGAGAAGACGAGCTGAAAGAAGAGGAGTCTCTGACGGCTGCTGGTGTGACGGCGCTTCAAGTGATCGACGCGACTGAGTGCAGCACGAGGGCTTGCAGTTTCTACCGAGTGTCTGCCGCGCTGGTCCCTCGGTGCCTCGGCGCTTCACAGCATCTCCTTTTTCTTCTTTCTTTTTCTTTTTTTTTTCCTTTTATTTTCAAACTAAAAGAGCAACAAGCAAGAGTTGGTGGATGAGTCATGTTCTCATTGCGGGAATATGACTCTGGCGATGCTACGTTCGAGACTGAGAACCCTGAAACACGGGGGAGTCCCTTCAGATAATCCTCGATCTAGTTCGTCTGCTGGTTCAGTTCGGCAGACGGCTACTTCGGTGATTCCTGTTGGTGAGCAAATGAGGATCACCGTGAGGAACGCTTCGACTGGTGAAAGAGACTGTCGGGCGCCTCATGCCTCTAGCTGCACGTTGCCATCGGCGCTTCCGGTGGGGTGGCTGGAGCCACCTCGGGCGGTTCCGTTTGGGGGCTCCACCTGAGGATCAGATGTCGATCGCGGCATCAGAGGAAGAGCGGTCATCTTCTGGTGATGACCGGACTGCCCCCTTCGGGTGTGGTGGTTCAGGCTGAGCCAGATCCAGAAATGGCCGCTATGCTCGAACGGGCGGCCGCGAATGTCGGGCTCGCGTGGAACCCTCCACCGGGTCCCGAACATTCACGGTTGGATGATTGGTGTCTTGGAGCGGGCCGTGCGGTTGCCCCACGTCCCGCTCCGGTCCCTTGGTCGGCGCCTCTGGCGTACAGGCGGAGACAACCTCGCTCCTCCTTCCTTACCACTCTGGACAGCGGGGCGGCGCATGGGTACGAGGGAATCCCCCCAGTGGAGCGGTCTATCGCGATGCAGCTGTGTCCGAAGACGGCTTCCTCCTGGCGGGGTGCCCCTTCACTCCCCTCCCGCGCCTGTAGGTTTTCCTCTGGTCTGACCGGGGATGCCTACATGGCGTGTGGAGAAGCCGCCTCCGCCCTGCCTGCCATGGCGTTGCTCCAAGTCCATCAGGCTAAAGCACTCCATGACTTGCAGGCGGGTGGTCCCGACCCAGCTTTGCTGCAGGAGCTGCGTGCGGCTACGGACTTCGCCCTCCGGGCGACGAAAGTCAACGCACGTTCGCTGGGTCGGGCGATGTCCACTTTGGTGGTCCAGGAGCGCCACCTTTGGCTGACCCTGGCAGATATGAGGGAAGCGGAGAAGAACAAACTTCTCAACTTCCCCGTATCCCAGGGCGGCCTCTTCGGCGACGCGGTGGAGAACTTGGCCCAGGAGTTCTCCACCGCCCAGAAGCAGTCGGAGGCTATACGGCATGTCCTGCACAGGAGGCGGCCTGCTGCGGGGCCGTCTCCTGTGGCTGTACAAGGTCCGGCTGCTTCCCGTCGCCGAGGTCGCCATCAAGCGCCAGCTCCTCCTCCTGCGGCAGCCTACCACCCCTGGAGTGAGGAAGTCTGGTCGCAAGAGGGCGGCCCAGCCCGCTCAGACGCCCCCGGCCCCTTCCCGTAAAAGGAAGGGAGGGAAGCGTTCCTGAGACGGGCGACCTGGTGGAGGATCTTGGAGCTGCTCAGGAGGGTGCCCCTGCACACTTCCTTCCCCCGGGGGAGGGCCGGCGGGAGAATATTTTGTTTTGTTCTGTTTCTGTTACCCAAAGAGTCAATAAAAGAGCAGTTTCCTCTTCCTCCTCCAGGTCATCTTCGGTCGAGACTGACGGGCACCCAGTCTCCTCCACCCAAGAGGGTCCGAACGTCGGTGGATGCTGTCTCCGAGCAGCGTCACTCTCGTTCCCCTCTTCCCAGTCTGCGGATAGCAGCGACGCTACCCCGGTTGCGTCGCTCCGGTCGGCGGCTGGGCCCAGAGAGGCAGAGACCAGCTCACGAGGAGGCAGGGCCTCATGTCTCATCTCTTCCCCTCCCTTCGCCACGGGGCAGCCCGCAGCAGAAAGCCTACGAGCTCTCTCTGCCGTCTGCCCCACGGTGGAAGCAGGTGTCTGGCGAGCTCGCCCAGACCCCGCTTCCAGTGGCTACATTGCCACTGGAGCCGGGTCCCTGCCTTCCACCTCGCTGCCCCTCCGCGGGTACGCCGGTGGTTCGGGTGGGTCTTTTGGGAGGACTTGGTTCACGGAACTTATGCTCCTCACGACAGCCCCTCCTTGGCCGATTCCTCTGAGGAAGGACCTCCTTTCTCAGAGGCGGGGCACTCTATGGCACCCGCGTCCAGACCTCTGGAAACTCCATGTCTGGTCCCTGGACGGGACGCGGAGGTTCTGGGTGATCTACCACAGGCAGTGGTAAACACCATCACTTCTGCTAGAGCCCCCTCTACGAGGCGCCTCTATGCCTTGAAGTGGAACCTATTCGTCGAGTGGTGTTCCTCCCGTCAGGAGGACCCCCGAACTTGCCCGGTCAGAGTCATGCTTTCCTTCCTACAAGATGGGTTGGAGCGAAGGCTGTCTCCCTCCACCCTCAAAGTGTATGTTGCCGCAATAGCCGCACATCACGATGTAGTTGAAGGTAAGTCCGTAGGGAAGCACGACCTGATCATCAGATTCCTTAAGGGTGCTAGGAGGTTAAATCCACCTCGTCTTTTGCACTCTGTCACTCTTGGGACCTAGCTCTGGTACTGAGAGCTTTTCAAAGTCCTCCCTTTGAGCCTTTGCTGACAGTGGAGATGAATATCCTGTCCATTAAGACAGCACTCCTGTTGGCTTTGGCCTCTTTTAAGAGGGTCGGGGATCTGCAGGCTTTTTCAGTCGACGAATCGTGCCTAGAGTTCGGGCCGGCTGTTTCTCGCGTGATATTGAGACCCCGGCTCGGATATGTGCCCAAGGTTCCTACCACTCCCTTCGTGGATCAGGTAGTGAACCTGCAAGCACTGCCCCAGGAGGAGGCAGACCCAGCCCTAGCTTTTCTCTGTCCAGTCCGCGCCCTGCGGGTTTACATTGACAGAACGCAAAGCTTCAGGACCTCAGATCAGCTCTTTGTCTGTTACGGAGGCCACCAGAAGGGGAAGGCCGTCTCCAAGCAGAGGTTAGCTCACTGGTTAGTGGATGCTATCACCCAAGCGTATGAAGCTTCGGGTGAGCCTTGTCCTCCCGGGTTGCGTGCTCACTCTACGAGAAGTGTTGCCGCCTCCAGGGCGTTGGCTCAAGGCGCCTCGCTGACAGACATTTGTAGAGCTGCGGGCTGGGCGACACCGAACACGTTCGCTAGATTCTATGGCCTACGTGTGGAACCTGTTTCCTCCCGAGTACTCGCTACGGCCAGTGGTGCGACGGAATAGGTTGTGTCGGCTTGCTACGCCACTCCATGCCTCAGCCGGATACGTGCGTCTTCGCTCCGTTGGCGCCCTACGTTGGTTAGCCTCGTGAGTCTCTCCATCACCCTCCGGTGCCAGGCGTGGCGGACCGCCGGCGCCAGGTCTGCTACCTCTAGGGAGTTGTTGTGTAGACTGGGTGTTATTCCAGTGGTCTCTTCGGTGACCCATTATCCCACGTACAGTTCAGCCGTGTCTTCCCCTTGACAGACTCGTTCTGTCGTCCCTGTTGAGTACGCTCCCACTTCCCTTGGAGGGGACCACCTCGGGGACTGCCATATGTTTCACTATCCCTGGGCTAGTACATATGTGTATTCCAGGCAGCGTTCCCTTCCCTTTTCTACGGGTTCGGCACGCTTTCCCAGTGTTATCCAATGTCCACTGTGTGGGTCTTGCGGAACAGCAGTTGACTCCCTAGCTAGCACCCGCAATTTGTGAAACCGCTTGGGTAGCTTAGCTGGGCGATGGAAGGGGCCAGCACCATGGCGTTTTGTTAGGGATCCCAATTCGTCAGGGAACTCCCAGTTCCCAGGACGAAAGGGAACGTCTCAGTTACATATGTAACCCTCGTTCCCTGAGTACAGGGAACGGAGACGTGTCGTCCCCTCGCCACGTTGTTGTACCTTCGCAGAGGTCTGAACACTGTTCGGCTCCTCAGCGAAAAGCATTGCGCAATGTTTACTTCCGCCTTTTATCCCCGCGCTGGTAGGCGGGTCGCGGAATGCAAATCTTGCATGCCAATATCCATTGGCTCGTTTTTAATTCTCTCGAAGGCAATAGGCTCCCTAGAGTGATCCCAATTCGTCAGGGAACTCCCCGACGACACGTCTCCGTTCCCTGTACTCAGGGAACGGAGACGTGTCGTCGGGGAGTTCCCTGACGACATATGTAACCGAGACGTTTTTTGTTATTATTAGAATATTTAAAATCATATTTTAAATAAATATTTGGAATTATCTTTATTATAAGCCTGGAAAACAATGTTACATTCATAACAATAAACTGTAGTTTTTCTTTTTTTGATGAATGTAAAAGTTTTTTTTTTACATTGGAGGTTTTATTAGAAAATACTTTTTTAGTCTTTCTACTTAAAAATCGACTCATGTTTAATTCAGTGTTACTTGTAATTAATAGTGAAATTTACTAGTAATTTCAGAGCAAACATTGTTCCAAAATAAATCCTATGGATGTTTTGAATACCAATCAATGCCATAAAGGTGTAGTTCCAGCATCTACCAGCAGGGGCTTACTGGGCCGTGCCAAACAATCAACCCCTGAGCCTTATGAAGTTAGCTGTATGCAACAGAGATCTGTCCTTTGACTTTCATGAATTCTGGAGTCTGTTGCTGCCTCAGATTACGGCTAGTCATGTTTGTGTCTCCATCGTGCTGCAGGTTTTTCACAGACAGACCTCACTGACCCTGAGATGATACAAATAAAATGTGCTTTTGGAAAACAATGAAATCAGCTTCACATTGTAAAAAGCACTATGCACATTTGTACATGTAACCTTTGGCTAAATATTTAAACCCGACTACGCCACCTAGGTTACTTCTCCACCCAGGAAAGCATAAAAATAAACAAAATACCCCAAAATAATTAAACCCAAAAGGATTACAACAATATGAAGGACCCTGCTGGTTCGGACTTTCAAAAATATACAAAGTTTTTTACATAGGAAACATTCATTTTAAAACGTCTTAAAAATAGATCTCACAGTTTACCAATTAAATACCCACAGTTGATAAAAGACCGAATTAACCAACTTTAACAGAAGGGACAAACCACACACCGCAAATTAGTGAATAAAGGTTCTTAAAGCAAGTGATAAACAAAATAAACAAACAATATCAAAAGAAAACAAATACACCCTCCTCTTCTGCTAAGCCTCAGTATCACAGGTCAAATAATTCACATGCGGACATACACTGACAAATAAATGAAATACCAAAGAAAGGGGAACAAAAAAAAGAAAGATTACATAGACAATAAAAGTAACACAATATTTAACATCACAACTAATAATATTTAAGATTGTTCAGGCTGCTTTGATGGACCAAACTACCAGCGTGTTAATTTAACAGCCCCTAAAACACGCATGTCCAATACTTCAACACCTTTCATACAGACCGATTAGGGCAGAAGTCGTTAACGAGCTCGGCCAATACAGCGGTTCGAAACAGCAAACGTACACTGCAGTCAGCCGTACGAACAGAACAATGAAACAGCGACACAAACAGGTAGGCTATATAAAAAAAACAGCACAAAACAGCAGCTAGCGCACTGGGCCGCACCTGCAATAAGAATACAATAGAAGCACAAATAGTGCATCAATTTCAAAAGATTCCCCCCTCACAGAATAAGAGAAAACCCATAATAAAGCTTCTTACCTCATAGGTAAAATTTGGACTACAGTGAGCTTTATGCTTCCTGCGCTCGCCATTTCGCGCACACAAGTTCCTAATGACAAACACATATTTACACTGTGATCTATTACGACCATAGATTGTAAAAAAAATATGGACGTAGTAGTGTCCGTGACGTCACCCGTAGGTTTCTGAAGAGCGTTTTTGAAGCCTAAAGTGGGCGGAGCCGGCCGTCGCCATCTTGACAGCGCGTCACCTCTCGTCACTACCGGATAAAATAAAATGGGCAAAGAGGCGGGACGTGGGTGGAGCTGAGGTGCTAATGCTATATGCTACTGGGCTCGCACTAAAGTGACAGCTGTTTGAAGAAGTAAAGCCAATAGTTAAAGTTCATGTTTTTGCCCTTCGAAATATTCTAATAGTTAAAAGACGCAACTAAAAGTGAGACTGTGTATCGTAATGTATTATTATTCTGCTATAAAAATTTATTATCATGCAGTAACTTACAATATTGCTCTGAGTTTGTGCGTGTGACAGTGATTCATGCACATACATGTCAGTCAGCAGGGCATCGCACGTCAAGTTCGTAAAGAGCTTTATTCAGTCCATTTTAAAATCTGATTTTGGCCGCCTCGCAATTTCTCAAATGGGTTAAACCAAAGATATTACCTCAGAAGTTCAAGTAAATGCACTAGAAATCCGCGCTCATTCAAGGGTGTGCATCTAACTTAAAGTTACTACATGGACGGAGAGAAAGCACTGACACCTGCAGGATATCATCTGATGGTACTTTTTATTTAACACTAAAAAGTTAAATAAGCATATTTGTTCCGTGAGAGCAACAGTACCGCATAACGAGTGTGGTCTCTATATCTATAGACGTTTTTAGCAACGAAATTGTCAGACATCCATTAACGTTAGTGCATGCGAGGAAAACAACTGGAAATACAGCGCTGGTTAATCTCTCCATACTCGACACCAACGGAATCCAACGGAGTGGGCGAAGGTATAATGCGTGTATTAAATTGTATGAAATAATCCCGGAAAAAGCACAAACACGGCAGAGATGGCGAGTACAGCAGCTGCTGGAATTAGCTGAGGGTGACGTTAACTGACAGCAGACAAACGGCTAGCAGTGACAGCAGCCGCAATTCACCTGTCACTCAAGTGGCCACGCCCTTAATTATGCAGACTTAATATAATTTAAACGGATGAGTTGTAAAAAAATGTACCCCCCTCACAGTTGTCATGAAGGGCAAAATAAGCTATAAAGACCAAAACCACTTTTTGCTCAAGGCTGTAAACATGTTTTTTTCTGCTGTAAATTTGGGTATTTTAACATGGGGGAGATGCAGATTTGACTCACTTTTGCAGCCTGCCTCAAGCGGTCAGTAGATGAATTGCAGTTTAATTCACTTCCATGTTGGTTTCAAGAGAGAGACAGGGAGGTTGCCGCTTGATTACGACTAAGAGAAAGAGAAATAAATCAAACGACTCACCAGGGAAAGCAACAAGAAATAGGAACGGGTAACACAGGTGTGCTCAATATCAAGCCGTGGTTCAACACCAGTGGGCATGTCTTCTCAATTAAAATACACAGAACCATTAACAATGGAAAACTACTTATAAGGCAAGACAAGGAGCTGAAACACGCAGCGCTGGCTGTAGCATATAATGTTTTAATATAGTGGGTAAGGATGAATGGGTAGTTGTTGGAGTCTCTGGATCAAGATCACAGTAGGTGCGCAAAAATCGATGCGAATCGACAAAAAAAAAGGAAGAAGAAGAAGAAGGCAAAACAAATATTAAAAATACTCAACTTACGCAAGAATCGTGTTTTCTTGTGTGATTCGACATCACCCTGAGTATCTTTGATCCTCCGCTGTGTATGAGCAGAATAAACTTGTCACACTGACAACCGCAGCAAAATCTCAGGGTTGCGATGCGCATCTTTGTTTTCTTTAAAACCTTTTTGGGTCAAACCCAGTCAAAGAAGAAAATATTGACCACTGACACACAATTGTTTAAAGAAAACACTAAGAGTCTGTCATTGTCCAATTGTTGTCATGCTTTCATCTCTCTGATTTACAAGATGGTCCTACACGGTTGTTCTCTGAATGCCCAGATCAATACAGACTCTCATTTGTAGCCGAATGACTTTGACAATGGCTGTTTTCAATGCTAGTGGGTTTGTCTTTTAAAAGATGGAGGAGTCTTGTTACACGGTTTGAGTATAAACTGTTAATAAAACGATTAGGTCTCTTCTGTCCAATGTGATTTCAATTGGACTTGATAATACCAAACATTAATATCTATCCGTGCCATATTGATTTCTCTGGAGCCGTGCCTCGCTTTTAGAGATTTTTTGAGTGACACCAGCATGATTCAATCGTGGACAGAAGGTTTTGATCTAATTTTTCTTCCTCTTATTGGCACAGATGCAACGGTAGATTTTGCTAAAGCTCCGATCGATACAGCTCCCGGCTCCTTGCATCTCTCCCACAGCTTAGCATTTCCTCTGCAGGAAAAGATCCCTTCGCTTATGCCTGGAGAGGCGGACACATCAACTTCTGTTGTCTTTTTATATCTACGTGCTAAAAGCTCATGAAATATTTAGAGATAAAAAAATATTTTACTAATTCCATCTACAAAATCATATTAATATCCCCCCTAACCCCCCTTCAATTGTACCAACAAGATGTATTTTAATCATGGGATAAGAAAGATTGAGTTTTTATTCAAAATTGCTCTACATTACCAATGATATGTCTGTAGATTAAAGCTAATAAGGGGACCTCAAGTTCTATAAAGAAGTTTCAAGTGGCAAAATATGACTTTACATACACCTTGTTAATCTTCCTCATCTGAAATTAATGGACACCCACGACAACAGACAACGACCTCACAGGTGTTTACTCTATACGAGTCAATAACGACAGAACCCTTCAATTACATTCTACAGGGGATGCGGAAGAAGCATTTGTCTGAGACAATTGGCAGAAGATTGAATTGATTACCTGATTATGAAGAGACAGAGTTATTATTGTCATAACTCACTCCCCATTACAGTTCTTCAGCTTTGCAGACAGGCTATAAAAAGCATTATGGCTGTAATGTGGATATAGTGTGTTTACCACCTGTTCTGCAGGGAATTGCTGGCTTAGTTTAGAAATCGTCAAGACCGTTTTGCCTTGTGGTGAGAGGATCTGTTTTTACCACATATTCTTTCTTCCCCCTGTCTTATTTGAATTAAAGGAACAGTTTATCCAAGTATGACAAGTCTGTCTTCCTTTTCTCACTGTCACAGTCACCAGCTAATCACCACTGTACATACTTCCAAAGTACATACTTTTGAGTGTGTAGCAAAAGAGTAGGCAAGCTTTGGGACATACTACTTCGTCATCTTTAACGGACAGCTCTGTCGCGTGCATCCTGTCACCTTAAACTGCCCTGTCAATCATCTCGTCACAGTTAAAATCCTCCATTCAATCTAATATAACTTCTTACTATTTCGGAGAGAATTGTTGTCGCACGTTCATCTGCCAGACATGGGGCTTTCATGCCGAGACTCTCCTCATGTGTTTGGAATTTGAATATAATAATGCATTTAAAAGTTAATGGCTAAACGTATCTTTGCAAAAGTTCACAATGCTGCAGATGCAATATAATGTGGACAACATTGAATAAATACATTTTCGTGAGGTTAGATACTGATAATTAATCACTCAAACCCCTTTTTTTAAACCTCTCTACATAACCCCCGGACTCGCGCGTCCTCCATGTCTGTAGTTTTTGAACACTTTTCAGTCGTGTTTGTAGTTCTAACCGAATCCTCGTCCAGCGCGCGATGGGTTGTAGGCAATATCAGCCGTTAGAGTGCGCATCGATCTACACTTCGGATTCTGACCGGATATAGTAGACCATCCGGGTCTCTTTGGGACACTCATTTCAACATACTACAATTTGGGGCGTACTAATTCTATTTTCGAATACTATTTGGGACGGATAGTATGCGAATTGGGACGCAGCACACCTCCTCCTTACTACATTTCCCATCATCCTCCCTGGCCCTCACCTGCATACACTTCCCAATCACAGAGATCGCTGTCACCTGTCACCAATCTTCACTGCTCATCATCCAGCACTATATAACTCCTCCCACTGCAGTTCACCATTGTCTGGTCTCGTTGTTCCCTTAAAGAACAGTTACCTGACTCCTTACCTGCACGATGCCTACCAGAACGATTTGTCTTCATTCATCTGCCTCGATCTCCATTTCAGAATGCAACAGATAAGACCATTACTCATCCAGATATCCATCCTGAACACTATATTCATCAGTTACTCACCTGCTTCCATCACATACTTCTGCAAATAAACCTGTTGATTACTTCACCTGTAAATCCTTCTGTTTCATGACACTCACCTTCATGCCTTTCCATAGCCCTGACTTTCTTTCTTTTGCAGAAAGATGTATAGAGAGATATATAGCAGGTCTGAGCTGCTCTTTCCCATTCAGTGAATGATGGTCACTGTTGTCAAGCTAAATACGGTACGTTTCTTACACAAAGCTATCATATACTATAATTTCCTTTTCTTTTTTCTTTTTAATGACACATCTTAATCTTAATGTTTTATATAGATGCTTTTATAGATATCATGAATAATTAATTAATATATCTTAAGCAATAAAACCATAGAAAGGTAGCCTGGGAAAACTCGGACAACTTCCGCGCAAATTTACTCTGCAAGTTAGTCTGGCAAAGAGCTCATTCAAGCCCATTCGAAATCGCGGCATCAATAGGGAATGTGGAGATGACGTCACGCCGTGTTGCATTATGGGTCCGCCGCCATATTTACAGGATCGCGCCCAATACCGTTGATTTAAATGCATGTGTTGGAGGATGTGTTTGGATTTTCTGTCGAGATTTTAATAAACGTCGATATGGTTGTTCAGTTCAACTGCCATAGCAGGTCACACGATCGTTCAGGGAGGAAACTGAACAATGGAATACGTTTGTTCACCTTTCTTTCTTGGAAAAAACAACAAGGGAAGCAGGTCGAGGAGCTGACGAGAAGACGCCGGATCGCGTGGGGTGCTGCAATCATGAGGAAAAACTTTACTTACTGTCCTCCACTGCATACTACGTTTGTTAAAAGTTGTACAAAGCAAGAGGTTGTGTATTGTATATTCCTCTATGAGGAGGATAGTTGATGAATGATGTTGAATGTGTGGTTCATGTTAGCAGATGATAATGCCAGGACACATTGCATGAATCAAATTATATTTATTTTGTTTTCAATTAACAATTTGCTTTGATATTCTGTACATCTTTTTACATGCCTTTTTTAAAATGTTTGTGAATCATGTTTTTATATAACTGCTTAATAAATGCATTAGGTGACTTCTCTGTTTCTGTACTGATTGCATCCACAAAGACCCTTTAAGTACACATAAATGGGCAAAGATACATCAAACTATTTTAAAATAAACAACCAAATACCCTCATCATTTTTACACGTGTCAACATTAAATGATGACAATAAGGCACAGTTTTATTTAACAAGTTACCACATCTTGTGGCATTATAAAGTAATGTACAATTTTTTTATCTTGCACAACCTATGAAAACTTAACATATGCTGAAAATAGCAAGTTAACATTAACTATGAGAGCTGCTTTTCAGGTAAAATAGCTTGAACTTTATGCACAATAGTAATCAACTTAGCATAGGCTTAGAACACCAAAACTAAATCAGATGTATCAACGTTGTTTATCGCGGATAGTTTGTACAAATAACGTTTTTTGGCAGTGGCATTTAGTTTATCCCGGTAGGGTCCCTTCTCTTTTTCTTTAAACATCTCCATTTCTTCCGTTCTTCTTCAATTTTACCTCGTTTTAGCCAAACACCCACTATTATAGCGAAGGTAAACAGAGATCGTGCCTGTAAAGATGGCGCCCACGTCCATAATGCAACACGGCGTGACGTACCTCCACATTCCCTATCAGAAACGTTGGGGCGGGCTTTACACGATGACGACAGCACAGCGACGGTGAAGCAGATTTGGTACATTTACAAAGATGGATGCCGCCGTGGATCTAGGGGTGTGACGACAAACATTACCAAACATAGGTTATGAGGGAAACGGAGGCGGAGTTAGTGATGATTCGGAGGCTGCTACTGCTGGAGATGATTCGGGAGAGGTCGAATCATCACGAGCGCGAAGGTCCGCGCGGCACAAATGACGGGTTCGGTGCGCAAGACCGGCAAGACCCTATTTCGCTTGGCTGTGTGCACGGCTTTTTTTGTAACAGCGCGCGCGGCGCCGCGTCCGAGGATGACCGACTTCAAGCCGAATCTGCCCGAACATGTACGTCTCACCGCCCCGTCACCCAGTTTAAATTGCAAAGTTCATTGCAAAGTTTTTTTTGCTAAGGTTTTGTTTACTGTGTGTGATTTATTTAATAGACAGCACATTCACTTCTAGTTGTCTTGCTGTTAATTTTAAATAAATGTAGAGCAATTAGCTAATCAGTGTCTGCTCGTTTATTCAAACTAAGTTGTCCTATAACAGACGAACGTCGCTCTTGTCATGGTTCTGCCTTATCTGTGTATCTTCCTAGTGTTGTGGCAGGACCATGATAGACTCATGTTTTGTGTACAAGCGCATGGCCAATTGTCAAGGCCATGTGCTTCTGTTGTCTCGTCTCTTAACCCCGCCCCCTTGTTATCCTGATTCAGTCTTTATTGCTTCACCCGTGTCACCTGTTATGTCTTGATTAGTCTCCTTATTTAATCCCCTTGTGTTTGCTGTCTTGTGTCGGTTCATTGCCAAACGTTACTTGTGAGTATCCTGCGAAAGTCTAGTCATTGAAAGTCTAGTCATTGAAAGTCTAGTCATTGAAAGTCTAGTCATTGAAAGTCTAGTCATTGAAAGTCTAGTCATTGAAAGTCTAGTCATTGAAAGTCTAGTCATTGAAAGTCTAGTCATTGAAAGTCTAGTCATTGAAAGTCTAGTCATTGAAAGTCTAGTCATTGAAAGTCTAGTCATTGAAAGTCTAGTCATTGAAAGTCTAGTCATTGAAAGTCTAGTCATTGAAAGTCTAGTCATTGAAAGTCTAGTCATTGAAAGTCTAGTCATTGAAAGTCTAGTCATTGAAAGTCTAGTCATTGAAAGTCTAGTCATTGAAAGTCTAGTCATTGAAAGTCTAGTCATTGAAAGTCTAGTCATTGAAAGTCTAGTCATTGAAAGTCTAGTCATTGAAAGTCTAGTCATTGAAAGTCTAGTCATTGAAAGTCTAGTCATTGAAAGTCTAGTCATTGAAAGTCTAGTCATTGAAAGTCTAGTCATTGAAAGTCTAGTCATTGAAAGTCTAGTCATTGAAAGTCTAGTCATTGAAAGTCTAGTCATTGAAAGTCTAGTCATTGAAAGTCTAGTCATTGAAAGTCTAGTCATTGAAAGTCTAGTCATTGAAAGTCTAGTCATTGAAAGTCTAGTCATTGAAAGTCTAGTCATTGAAAGTCTAGTCATTGAAAGTCTAGTCATTGAAAGTCTAGTCATTGAAAGTCTAGTCATTGAAAGTCTAGTCATTGAAAGTCTAGTCATTGAAAGTCTAGTCATTGAAAGTCTAGTCATTGAAAGTCTAGTCATTGAAAGTCTAGTCATTGAAAGTCTAGTCATTGAAAGTCTAGTCATTGAAAGTCTAGTCATTGAAAGTCTAGTCATTGAAAGTCTAGTCATTGAAAGTCTAGTCATTGAAAGTCTAGTCATTGAAAGTCTAGTCATTGAAAGTCTAGTCATTGAAAGTCTAGTCATTGAAAGTCTAGTCATTGAAAGTCTAGTCATTGAAAGTCTAGTCATTGAAAGTCTAGTCATTGAAAGTCTAGTCATTGAAAGTCTAGTCATTGAAAGTCTAGTCATTGAAAGTCTAGTCATTGAAAGTCTAGTCATTGAAAGTCTAGTCATTGAAAGTCTAGTCATTGAAAGTCTAGTCATTGAAAGTCTAGTCATTGAAAGTCTAGTCATTGAAAGTCTAGTCATTGAAAGTCTAGTCATTGAAAGTCTAGTCATTGAAAGTCTAGTCATTGAAAGTCTAGTCATTGAAAGTCTAGTCATTGAAAGTCTAGTCATTGAAAGTCTAGTCATTGAAAGTCTAGTCATTGAAAGTCTAGTCATTGAAAGTCTAGTCATTGAAAGTATCTCTCGAAGTGTTGTTTGTTTTCTAGTATTTTGTCAGTGTCGTTGTCTTGTTAGTCACCATAGTCCTGTCTTGTTTTGCCCCCTCGTGGGCTTTGTTTTCCCCTTTTTGTCTTCAATAAATTGTGTTAAGAGCATTCAGTCTGCTTTTGGGTTCGTCAATCTGCATCCACATAACAGCTCTGCATATGTCATCTCCTTCATTGCTCTGATTGGTTTTAGGTCTATCCAATTGCGCCCAGAGGCATTTGAGCTACGTCCGTTGGTGACGCCCCTTTAGGTGATGATACACAGGGCAACTTTTTGAGCAATGTTGCCGGGCAATGTTGCCGTCAATGGGCAACACAGGGCCCACGACCAATCTAAATTATCCAGATGTATTGCCCATTTTCAATGGGAAAGTGCCCAAGCAACAATCGCTCGGCAAGATTGCCCAGCAACATTGCTCAAAAAGTTGCCCTGTGTATCATCACCTTTTGGAAATGATTTGTCTATGAAGCTTTGCCAGACCATAACTCTGGTTTTAACCAGGCTAATAGAAAGGTTGACTTATGTGATATTTTGAGAAATAATAGAATGCTGTAATTTTGTAAGCCAAGTTGAAAGTTAGCATCACCCTGTTTCCCTCAAGAAAAAGACAATAGGACACTTTAGTTTCTGTTCCAATTCTCAATATTAACTTGTTGCTTATTCGCTTGCAGATTACAAGGATATTGGCTGTTTATTAGTACTTATAAAGCACATATTAATGCCTTATGCATGGCCATCTTCTACATCCCTTAATCCTACCCAATACATAAATTAAACAACTACCTTGCTGACTATTAATAAGCAGTAATTAGGAGTTAATTTAAGGCAAAGGTCATAGTTAATAGTTAATTGTGAGAATTGGACCCTAAACTAAAGGGTGACTGATTTTTCAGTTCAATTCAGTTTCACTTTATTTATTCTTAGAAAGGAAATTTAGTGTGCAGCAGGATCTAAAAATAATAATAAAAGCACCACAAGATATGCCAACAACATTGTAAACACAACTTTAGCTTTAACTTCCGATTGTATTTAAGCTTTAAGACTTAAAACTTCCATTTTTCCATTATTCCAGAAAATAAGCTCTGTGACCGACAAAACTTAATGATTTTTTTTGCATTTTGATTTTGTTCATCAAGATAATCTTTACAAATTAACCAAATTCTATAAGTTTAAAAGCTTAAATACAATCGGAGTAAGTAAAAAGCTAAAGTTGGGCTATAAACAAACGTCAACATCAACACCATTAAGCTTCCAACAACTCTTTCACTCTATATTTAAAAAGTTGGAATGTTTGAGTTAGAGTAGTTTGCAGGAACATGATTATAAACACAACAATGCTGTAAAAGTGAATAGATGAGTTTTTCTGTTCTGCGTGATGATGTTTAATGTCCCCAAAAACCTCTGTAGTCCCATTTAGCCAGTTGTTAGCTTCCTTGTTTAACTTCCTTTTTTCAAGACACATACAAGCATAAAAAACATTGACAATTCTTTTTTTTTTTTTATGGAATATCGCAGTGTTTATTTTAAGTGATTTATCTGTGCACATCATTATTTTTTTTTTAATGAATGTGCCATTGCAATCTTTAATCAAAAAACATTTTCCCATACATCTCTTCTCTTCTCTGATGGCATGTTTATCGGCGTGAGGGCGGGACAACCTGTCACTCACCTGACATCACAGCAATAGCAAACCACAACCATCCAATCATTTCCTGATAGGCAAAATCAAGTCTACATTTTTTCTTTTTCGAGAAGCCATTTCACTCAAATTTACAACGCAATAGGGAAGAAAAGACTATCACAACTTTAAATAAAATAAAATGACGATGGAACCAGAAGATCAAAAATACTACCTTGTTTCTGGGTTTTAGGACTCATTCTAGTTATAATAACAATTGAAAACAAACTACTTAACAGGGTTTTATTTTAATTAAGTTCAATCTTTTTATAGTCTTTTATCTTGATACCAGGACACTTGTATCACCCTAACATTTTTTCTTTTTTACTTTACTTGTATCAAAAAGGAATTAATTCAGAAATGAAAAATATTCTTGTCATCTAAGATATTTAAAAAAAAAAAATTCAATAATCTTGATAAAATTAATAGATGGAACACAAAATGAGCATTATGTCACTGACCCAAATATTTCCTTTTGTATTCTGCAGAAGAAAGTAATTTGGGTTTGTAACGACAATTTACGACTACACTTTACTTTAAATAACATCCCTCCTTTGATAATAAATCCTTTGCAGTTGATTCAGAAACAAAACCAGTGCAAAGGTGAAGAAAAATGCAGCAGAAACTCTGACTCATATCCTACAATAGTCCACGGTGTGGGAGCTTCAGCACATATTGTTTGGTCAATTGTTGTTTCCCCTCGTATTTCTCCCCTATAGCACTTGCTGTCAGAAGCTATGCTCTACTGTGTTTTACAGTTTTTGCAAGGTGTTGAAGAAATCTAAACATCCTTGCTGTCGGCTACGGCTCAGACGTCTTGTGCTGACAGTTTGTGCTGTCAGCTTCTTCCTTCATCCTACTGTCCTCTCTGCAGAGGTGATGCTTGTATGATTAGTGATGGCGAGGTGCGAGGAGACAGCTGAGGGAGGAGAAAAGATAGAGAAAAGAAGGGAGAGGGGCATGAAAGAGGAAGAAAGAGAGGGAGGGAGGGAGATCTATTCAGCTTGTCAGTTTGTGGTCCTGTCAGACACTTGTCCCACTGCTTTCTGATGGTTTGTCCCTCGCTTCACCTTCCTACTAAGAAGCTGCTGCTCCTTTCTTGTGTGAGAGGCGTGTGCGTGTGTGTGTGTGTGAGAGAGAAACTCTGGACAAAATAGTGAACCTTAGCTGAAACAACTGTAATATTCTGTGACACGTGTGCGCCGTGTGGTTTTCCAGTACGCTGTAGGCTAAGTCACACAAGTCAGCAAAATGGAAGGGAACTTAATTGTTTATCAATAGACAATTATGTTTAAGCAATCGATGCCCGACTATGTTTAATACACAAAACAGCAAAAATAACATGTTTGAATTAATGTCAACATGAAATTAAAATTCAATCTATTTACTTTCTTAAAACTGCAGTGAACCAAAGACAGTCTCAAAAATGCGGTTTGAAAACGTTGGTGTTTCTGATGTCACAAACTACCTTGTAACCAATCATGTCAATGTCTGATCGTCAACGAGTGGATCTCGGAACTGTGAGTGAGTGGAGACGGGGCTAATTTGCATATTTGTAGAACCGAGTATACTGAATGAGGCAAGGGTGTAGAGTTACATTCAAGCTATTTTAATGTCTGACATTTTTTTTAAATATGTCATGTTGGTGATCAAAGATGAGTTTTAAGGGATAAAATGATTGGCTACAGGGAGACTTTAAAGGGATTGCATACTTAAAAATGAAAAAAAAAATTTACTCGCCCTCATGTCATTCCAAACCTGTATGACCTGTGAAACGCTTAAGAAGATATTTTGAAGAATGTTGGTAGCCAGACATGTTTGGTTGCCATTGACTTACAATTGTACTTATAAATGACTTGAGGTTTATGGCAAGCCGTTTTAACATTTAAACTGACTAGTATCTATTTTCATGCTACTAGTACTTAGCCTATTTTTTAGATACTAGTCTCTATTCCATTAAGTACTAGTGCTTATTCTTTAGGTACTAGAGCGTATTCTTTAGGTACTAGTGCCTATTCTTTAGGTCCTAGTACCTTTTTAAAGATACTAGTACTTATTCATTAGATAATAGTTCTTATTTATTAGATAGTACCTATTAAAAATACACTAGTACTTATTCATTAGATTTTAGTGCCTATCAAATTGGTACTAGTACTTATTCATTAGGTACTAGTACTTATTATTAGATACTATTACTTATTCATTAGATACTAGTACCTATTAAATAGTACTTATTCATTAGATACTAGTACCTATTAAATAGTACTTATTCATTAGATACTAGTACTTATTTCGATAGTGACTAGTAACTATTCTTTTGTTAGTAACAAATTAAATTTTTTGCCATTGACTTCTATGGGGATCTGTCATTCAGATATCAACTATTCAGTTCTGACTAGTATGTATTCCAATTCTGACTAGTACATTTATATATTAGATTGTAGTTATTCATTAGGTACTAGTACTTAATTTTAGATACTAGTACCTAGATACTAGTATTTATTCAATAAATACTAGTACTAAGTCATTAGATACTAGTACCTATTAAATAGATACTACTTATTCATTACTAGTACTTGTTCATTAGATACTAGTACTTATTCATTATACTAGTACCTATTAATTAGATGCTACTTATTCAGTAGATACTAGTACCTATTTATTAGACACTAGTATCTTTTGTAATTGTTACTAGTACCTATTCTTATTTTACTAGTCACAACTGTTTTCTTACTCATCTTATGTTATGACTAGTCAGAATGGCCACTGTAGAGTTCAATTAAAAATCTTATCGTACTAGTATCTAATAAATAAGAAAAGGACTAGAATCTTTAAAAAGGTAGTAGTACCTAAAAAATAAGCACTTGTACTTAATGGAATATAGTATCCAAAAAATAAGTAGTAGCATGAAAATAGATACTAGTCGGTTTAAATGATTAAATGCTAAAACGGCTTGCCATATATGAGGTTCAGAAAATATGACTATGGGTGTTAATTTTTTTTTTTTAAATTATATTATATTTTTAGGGCCCAAGCCTTGAAAAGGCGAAGGCCCTATTGTTTTCCTTAGGATTATTAGGGCCCAAGCCTTGAAAAGGCGAAGGCCCTATTGTTTTCCTAAGGATTATTATTTATTATTATTATTATTATTATTATTATTATTATTATTATTATTATTTTACTACCTTTTGGGCACTTTTGGGGGCCTTAACGTGCTCGAAAACTCTTGAAACTTTGCACACATCTCAGAACCCGCGGCCATCAGGGCCGGGCTGAAGCTGGTACCCGGGCGTGGCAGGGGGGCTCGACAGCGCCCCCTGGAACGGGGTTTGAACACTTGGTCCATAAATCAAACACGCTTGCATGTAATAATATGAAACTCAGTACACATATAGATCTCATCGGTTCATATATACTTCATGCTCTTACTTTTTACCCCAGCCCAACAGGAAGTCGGCTATTAAGGGTTGTTTGGAAAACACATGCAATGGAATGTGAAATACTCCTCCTAGAGAATTCAAACACACGGCACGAAACTCGGTCAGCATGAAGTCAAGACACTGAGGATGAAAAATTGCCAGGGGATTTTTGATATCTCGAACGGTTTGGCCGTGGCGAGTAAACGAAATTATGGCGAGAAACGTGAAACAGGAAGTGTGTTATAACTACTGCATACATTAACTAATCTTGATGAAACTTCAGCAGTGTGTTCGTTGTAAGAGCCCGATCACATGGATGTGACTATTGTGAGTCAAAGTTATAGCGCCACCAACTGGAAGCAGGAAGTGTGTCACTTTCAAAATGCTTTTAAATCACCCTCTTATTTTTACCCGATTTGCTTCAAACTTCATGTGCATAATGTAGACACACGCCAGATGTAGACCTGTGAAAGGATTATTGATATCTTAGATACTGTTGCCATGGCAATGCATCAAACATTAATATTCCTTTTTTTAAGCTTTTTCATGCTTTTTTATGCTTTCGGGCACTTTTGGGGTTCTTAACGTGCTCGAAAACTCTTGAAACTTTGCACACGGGACAAAACCCGCGGCCATCAGGGCCAGGCTGAAGCTGGTACCCGGGCGTGGCAGGGGGGCTCGACAGCGCCCCCTTGAACGGGTCAGACAATTTGGTCCATATATCCAACACGCTTTACCCTATTTGCTTCAAACTTGATGTGTATAATGTAGACACAAGCCAGATGTAGACCTGTGAAAGGATTGTTGATATCTTAGATGCTGTTGCCGTGACAACGCATCAAACTTTAATATTCTTTTTGGATACTTTTGAGATTCTTAGCGCACTTTTGGGGCCCTTAACGTGCTCAAAAACTCTTGAAACTTTGCACACGGGTCAGAAACCGCGGCCATCAGGGCCGGGCTGAAGCTGGTACCCGGGCGTGGCAGGGGGGCTCGACAGCGCCCCCTGGAATGGGGTCCGAAAACTTGGTCCATAAATCAAACAGGCTTTACCCGATTTGCTTCAAACTTGATGTGTATAATGTAGACACACGCCAGATTTAGACCTGTGAAAGGATTGTTGATATCTTAGATGCTGTTGCCGTGACAACGCATCAAACTTTAATATTCTTTTTGGATACTTTTGAGACTCTCAGCGCACTTTGGGGGCCCTTAACGTGCACGAAAACTCTTGAAACTTTGCACACAGGTCAGAACCCGCGGCCATCAGGGCCGGGCTGAAGATGGTACCCGGGCGTGGCAGGGGGGCTCGACAGCGCCCCCTGGAACGGGGTGCGAAAACTTGGTCCATAAATCAAACACGCTTGCATGTAATAATATGAAACTCGGTAGACATATAGATCTCATCGGTTCATATATCCTTTGTACTTTTACTTTTTACCCCAGCCCAACAGGAAGTCGGCTATAATGGTTTGTTTGGAAGCGTATGCCCCTGGAATTCGATATACTCCTCCTAGAGAATTCAACCAATCGCAACGAAACTCGGTCAGCATGAAGTCAAGACATTGAGGATGAAAAATTGCCAGGGGATTTTTGATATCTCGAACGATTTGGCCGTGGCGAGGAAACGAATTTATGGCGAATAATGGAAACAGGAAGTGTGTTATAACTTCTGCATACATTAACTGATCTTGATGAAACTTCAACAGTGTGTTCGCTGTAAGAGGCCGATCACATGGATGTGACTATTATGAGTCAAAGTTATAGCGCCACCAACTGGCAGCAGGAAGTGTGTCACTTTCAAAATGCTTTGAAATCACCCTCTTATTTTTACCCGATTTGCTTCAAACTTGATGTGTATAATGTAGACACTCGCCAGATGTAGACCTGTGAAAGGATTATTGATGTCTTAGATACTGTTGCCATGGCAACGCATCAAACTTTAATATTGTTTTTGGATGCTTTTGAGACTCTTAGCATGCCTGAAATTGCTTAAAATTGCATGAAACTCGACAGACAGATCACATTTATTAGCCAGTAGACATGTGCAAAGTTTCAGAAACGGGCGTGGTGCAGGGGCTCAGTAGCGCCACCTTTTGTGACAAAAGTGTGTGTGTGGGGGGGGGGGGGGGTTAGTTTCATCTACAGTTACAAAACTTTTTCAACTTGATGAAAATACATTAAAGATGCTAAATTGTGAACGGATATTGAATATCTCAAACGGTTTTGCTATGGCGAGGGATTATGTCAAAAAAAGAATCAGGAAATGTCTCATATCTTTCTAAAATGTAATTATACACCATTTATTTTTCTATAAAATTATACTAATATTAGAAGTAAACCCATTGTATTCCTTTTTTTCAATTTAAGATTTATGTTTAAGTTTAAAAACAGCCAGAATGGTTGTTTAGCCAAAAAAATAAAAAAAATAAAAATCATTCATAGTGCTTTACTGCCCTCTTGTGTTCAAAATCAGGTAGGCCAATTGATGCTACTATGGGAATATTTTCCCACCGTGACTCCGCTGGGGGCTTTAAAATCGCTAACTTGAAAGCGAAAGTAACGGACGTCTCCACAAGACGTGCAGCTGTGAGCATTTTTGTTTCATTTTAAAAGAAGCCCCATTTCGGGGGCGGATTTCTTGAATGTATTTTACAAAATCACAATGTTGTGTTTGATTGCGAGTATCCAAAAATAAGTAAACACTTTGCAGTTTGAATGATCTTCTTGAATAAAATGACGGAGTAGCCAATGTTTCCACTGTTCGATCGCGGACGTCCACACGGACATTGATAATGGTGGCGCGTGCAGAGCGCGTGCTTGAATTGTGAGTTCAATAGTCTATTATTTTTCACGGAAAACACAACAACAAAAGAGTATAATGATAGATTCGCTTAAATAGGCGCTTTTACATAAAATAGCCTATTCCGTCATCATCTTTTCAGTCAGCTCTTCACTCTCGTGATTAATGAAATTTGACTCCTGTTGCTGATATTTGCTGCAACTTTCGTTCAGCTCACAATTTAGTAAGCAAACACGCTTCAAATGTGTTTATTTTATTTTTGTGTATATATATGTGTGTATATATATATATATATATATATATATATATATATATATATATATATATATATATATATATATATATAGCTTATGTTTCAAATATGAGTTAATTAACAATCGTTGGAAAGAATGATACTTTTAAACATATCACTAAACCGTCATTAGGTGTCGCCAGGCGACCGTCTTAATGAGCGAGTCATTGATTCATTCGTTCAAACGATTCGTTCGAACGGCTGAGTCGTTCATGAATGAGACAGATTATGGATTGGTCGTTGAATCTTTGAGTCAACCGATTTGTTCAAAATGCTGAATCATTCAGTAATGAGAACGCGTTGCTGTGAGATGCTCGATGGTTCTGCTGTGATCTTTGTTGAACTATTTTCGCTGCTGAAACAGAAAAAAAGTCAATATTGCATCTAAAATGTAAGTGACTTGACACGTGTGTGTGTGTGTGTGTGTGCGTGTGAGTGCGTGCGTGCGTGTGTGTGTGTGTGTGTGTGTGTGTGTGCAATCAATCTCAGGTAAGAGGCATGAATAATGAGAATTGGACTTCTAGGAGTGAGGTTAATATTCCGGAGATGGTTCCCTCGGATTGTGAAAAGGAGGCGGCGCGGGAGTGGCCAGGCATTGCGCTACTTTAGTTTCAAAGTTTAAAACAATGCTAATATCATTTTTTTGAACGATTTCATTACAAATGTTTATTTTATATATTTATAAAATATTATAAAATATAATAACTATGTTTTGTCCTATTAACAAAAGACAGGCAATGTACTATTAACAAATGTTAATAGTTTTTTAAAAGTTAAAATGATACTTTATGCATTTGTTTTGTGTCAGATGATTAACAATATAAATTAAACAAAGCTTAAAACAAACAAAATAATAAAACGAAAACAAAGCTTGAACATTTTATTTAATTGAAAAGCCTTTTTGAAATAAAATGTGTTTTTTTCCCTCTGAAATAGCAAAAGCATCGCACACTTAGCTGTACCTGCTCTAAATAAATAATAGTATTTAAATAAAAATACAAAATCGAAATAAATAAATTATATAAAACAAAATCAAATCAAAGAAAATAAATCTTATTAAAGTTATGCAGGCACACATTTAACAATAATTTTCAAGTGACAAATAAAATCAATCAAAATTCCTTACACATGGAGTTAATCCTGACGATTCCTGAGGCGCCTTTCCTCATGACACTCGCTTTTTTTTTCGAAGATATATTTTCTTTGGTTTGATTTTGTTTTTGTAATAATTTATTTTATTTAGTTCGATTTTGTATTTTTATTGAATTACTCTTTTTTATTTAGAGCAGGTACAGCTAGTGTGTGATGCTTTTGCTATTTCAGAGGAAAACAATAATTTTATTTAATTAATAATTTTTGTTTCAGTCCACCATATAATTATGTTGTGTTTGATCTATGGAAAAAAGTTAGTTGTGAAATGGTTGAATATTAACAAAAGTTAATAGTTTTTTACAAGTTAGAATAATACGATATATATATATATATAAACAAGCCGGTGGCACCGCCACCCCGGTGCCTTTACGGTTACTGTGCATGACGGGCAATATCGTAACTCCGCTTTGACCTTTGAGAAGATGTGTGCTATAGAGCTTGCATTGGTGTGGGCTCTGCAAAAGTGTGTGTGTGTGTGTGAGGCGTGATTGAACAATGTAGACATATATATATATATATATATATAAAGGCACCGGGGTGGCGGTGCCACCGGCTTGTTTATATATATATATATATATATATATATATATATATATATATATATATATATATATATATATGAATATAGCTGCGAGCAGCGATGAAGGGCCAAAGCCGGCGGCACCGCCACTCCGGTGCCTTTAGGT
Organism: Tiaroga cobitis; assembly: GCA_030578255.1. Taxonomy (NCBI): domain Eukaryota; kingdom Metazoa; phylum Chordata; class Actinopteri; order Cypriniformes; family Leuciscidae; genus Tiaroga; species Tiaroga cobitis. The sequence goes on along the minus strand of CM060601.1, from coordinate 31,621,239 downwards.
AACTAAAGGCACCGGGGTTGCGGTGCCACCGGCTTGGGCCCGTAATCGCTGCTCGCAGCTATATTTATTTATTATTATTATTATTATTTTACTACCTTTTGGGCACTTTTGGGGGCCTTAACGTGCTCGAAAACTCTTGAAACTTTGCACACATCTCAGAACCCGCGGCCATCAGGGCCGGGCTGAAGCTGGTACCCGGGCGTGGCAGGGGGGCTCGACAGCGCCCCCTGGAACGGGGTTTGAACACTTGGTCCATAAATCAAACACGCTTGCATGTAATAATATGAAACTCAGTACACATATAGATCTCATCGGTTCATATATACTTCATGCTCTTACTTTTTACCCCAGCCCAACAGGAAGTCGGCTATTAAGGGTTGTTTGGAAAACACATGCAATGGAATGTGAAATACTCCTCCTAGAGAATTCAAACACACGGCACGAAACTCGGTCAGCATGAAGTCAAGACACTGAGGATGAAAAATTGCCAGGGGATTTTTGATATCTCGAACGGTTTGGCCGTGGCGAGTAAACGAAATTATGGCGAGAAACGTGAAACAGGAAGTGTGTTATAACTACTGCATACATTAACTAATCTTGATGAAACTTCAGCAGTGTGTTCGTTGTAAGAGCCCGATCACATGGATGTGACTATTGTGAGTCAAAGTTATAGCGCCACCAACTGGAAGCAGGAAGTGTGTCACTTTCAAAATGCTTTTAAATCACCCTCTTATTTTTACCCGATTTGCTTCAAACTTCATGTGCATAATGTAGACACACGCCAGATGTAGACCTGTGAAAGGATTATTGATATCTTAGATACTGTTGCCATGGCAATGCATCAAACATTAATATTCCTTTTTTTAAGCTTTTTCATGCTTTTTTATGCTTTCGGGCACTTTTGGGGTTCTTAACGTGCTCGAAAACTCTTGAAACTTTGCACACGGGACAAAACCCGCGGCCATCAGGGCCAGGCTGAAGCTGGTACCCGGGCGTGGCAGGGGGGCTCGACAGCGCCCCCTTGAACGGGTCAGACAATTTGGTCCATATATCCAACACGCTTTACCCTATTTGCTTCAAACTTGATGTGTATAATGTAGACACAAGCCAGATGTAGACCTGTGAAAGGATTGTTGATATCTTAGATGCTGTTGCCGTGACAACGCATCAAACTTTAATATTCTTTTTGGATACTTTTGAGATTCTTAGCGCACTTTTGGGGCCCTTAACGTGCTCAAAAACTCTTGAAACTTTGCACACGGGTCAGAAACCGCGGCCATCAGGGCCGGGCTGAAGCTGGTACCCGGGCGTGGCAGGGGGGCTCGACAGCGCCCCCTGGAATGGGGTCCGAAAACTTGGTCCATAAATCAAACAGGCTTTACCCGATTTGCTTCAAACTTGATGTGTATAATGTAGACACACGCCAGATTTAGACCTGTGAAAGGATTGTTGATATCTTAGATGCTGTTGCCGTGACAACGCATCAAACTTTAATATTCTTTTTGGATACTTTTGAGACTCTCAGCGCACTTTGGGGGCCCTTAACGTGCTCAAAAACTCTTGAAACTTTGCACACGGGTCAGAACCCGTGGCCATCAGGGCCGGGCTGAAGCTGGTACCCGGGCGTGGCAGGGGGGCTCGACAGTGCCCCCTGGAACGGGGTCCGAAAACTTGGTCCATAAATCAAACACGCTTGAATGTAATAATATGAAACTCGGTACACATATAGATCTCATCGATTCATATATCCTTTGTACTTTTACTTTTTACCCCAGCCCAACAGGAAGTCGGCTATTATGGTTTGTTTGGAAGCGTATGCCCCTGGAATTCGATATACTCCTCCTAGAGAATTCAACCAATCGCCACGAAACTCGGTCAGCATGAAGTCAAGACATTGAGGATGAAAAGTTGCCAGGGGATTTTTGATATCTCGAACGGTTTGGCTGTGGCGAGGAAACGAATTTATGGCGAATAAAGGAAACAGGAAGTGTGTTATAACTTCTGCATACATTAACTGATCTTGATGAAACTTCAGCAGTGTGTTCGCTGTAAGAGTCCGATCACATGGATGTGACTATTGTGAGTCAAAGTTATAGCGCCACCAACTGGCAGCAGGAAGTGTGTCACTTCCTAAAGGCTTTGAAATCACCCTCTTATTTTTACCCAATTTGCTTCAAACTTTATGTGTATAATGTAGACACACGGCAGATGTAGACCTGAGAAAGGATTATTGATATCTTAGATACTGTTGCCGTGGCAACGCATCAAACTTTATTATTCTTTGTTGATGCTTTTGAGACTCTTAACATACTTGAAATTGCATGAAACCCGACAGACACATCACATTTATTAGACAGTAGACATGTGCAGAGTTTCAGAAACGGGCATGGTGAGAGCAATTAGAGAATAATGTTTAAGTTTAAAAACAGCCAGAATGGTTGTTTAGTCAAAAAAAATTTTTTCCCAAATCATACATAGTGTTATACTGCCCTCTTGTGTTCAAAATCAGGTAAAAAGCGAAAGTAAAATAAGGACGTCTGCACAATTCATTAATAATGGTGCAGAGTAGAGTGAGCTTTTTCAATTAATTCCTATGGAAGTAGGAATGAACTAAACAACGTTCGCTCTGTTCTGCTCGTCCCTCACCGTGGGCGCGCAGAGTTATGAATGCCCGTGCAGCCGTGAGCATTTTAGTTTCATTTTAAAATTAGCGCCATTTCGGGGGACGTATTACTTTAATTTATTTAACAAAAACACAATGTTGTGTTTAATTGCGAGTGTACACAAATATAAGTAAACACTTTGACGTTTGAATGATGTCCTGTATGAAGAAAATGACGGAGTATGTTTCACTGTTCAATCGCGCTGAGCCACCCAGACCCCCACACACACACTGACACACACACACACACACACACACACACACACACACACACACACACACACACACACAAACACACACACACACACACACACAATAATAAAACATTCAACCTAACATATACAAATTACACTGCTATGTTGAAATAGTCAGTAGTACAATTTGTATCATTCACAGTAAGCACCGCTCCACTGTGATTTTTCCAAGCACATTTTTGCACAAGTGAAGAGGATGATTTTTTCCGTCGATATTGGAACGTGAGTGAAGTACAAAGCCTGTAATAAAGAATAGTTTAGCATCCAAATACATCGCAAATGTTGCAACATTTAGATTCTAAAGAGAGATTTACGTGAGCCTAACACCACTTACTTTTACTTTTGTTTTAAATTATTTCGTTTTGGCTTTATTATAGTTATTTTTTTATTTGTGTTCTGTTCTGAATATCATTAAATTTAAAGGATTTGTTGTGGAATATTTTGAGTGTATAATCAAATAACACTAAACCGTCACTAGGTGTCGCCAGGCGACCGTCTTAATGAGCGGGTCATTGATTCATTCGTTCAAACGATTCGTTTGAACGACTGAGTCATTCATGAATGAGACAGATGTTTATGGATTGGTCATTGAATCTTTGAGTCAACCAATTTGTTCAAAATGCTGAATCATTCAGTAATGAGAAAACACGTTGCTGTGAGATGCAATGGTTCTGCTGTGATCTTTGTTTAACTATTTTCGCTGCTGAAACAGAAGAACAGTCAATATTGCATCTAAAATGTAAGTGACTTGACACGTGTGTGTGTGTGTGTGTGTGTGTGTGTGTGCGTGTGAGTGCGTGCGTGCGTGTGTTTGTGTGTGTGTGTGTGTGTGTGCAATCAATCCCAGGTAAGAGGCATGAATAATGAGAATTGGACTTCTAGGAGTGAGGTTAATATTCCGGAGATGGTTCCCTCGGATTGTGAAAAGGAGGCGGCGCGGGAGTGGCCAGGCATTGCGCTACTTCTGTTTCAAAGTTTAAAACAATGCTAATATCATTTTTTTGAACGATTTCATTACAAATGTTTATTTTATATATTTATAAAATATTATAAAATATAATAACTATGTTTTGTCCTATTAACAAAAGACAGGCAATGTACTATTAACAAATGTTAATAGTTTTTTAAAAGTTAAAATGATACTTTATGCATTTGTTTTGTGTCAGATGATTAACAATATAAATTAAACAAAGCTTAAAACAAACAAAATAATAAAACGAAAACAAAGCTTGAACATTTTATTTAATTGAAAAGCCTTTTTGAAATAAAATGTGTTTTTTTCCCTCTGAAATAGCAAAAGCATCGCACACTTAGCTGTACCTGCTCTAAATAAATAATAGTATTTAAATAAAAATACAAAATCGAAATAAATAAATTATATAAAACAAAATCAAATCAAAGAAAATAAATCTTATTAAAGTTATGCAGGCACACATTTAACAATAATTTTCAAGTGACAAATAAAATCAATCAAAATTCCTTACACATGGAGTTAATCCTGACGATTCCTGAGGCGCCTTTCCTCATGACACTCGCTTTTTTTTTCGAAGATATATTTTCTTTGGTTTGATTTTGTTTTTGTAATAATTTATTTTATTTAGTTCGATTTTGTATTTTTATTGAATTACTCTTTTTTATTTAGAGCAGGTACAGCTAGTGTGTGATGCTTTTGCTATTTCAGAGGAAAACAATAATTTTATTTAATTAATAATTTTTGTTTCAGTCCACCATATAATTATGTTGTGTTTGATCTATGGAAAAAAGTTAGTTGTGAAATGGTTGAATATTAACAAAAGTTAATAGTTTTTTACAAGTTAGAATAATACGATATATATATATATATAAACAAGCCGGTGGCACCGCCACCCCGGTGCCTTTACGGTTACTGTGCATGACGGGCAATATCGTAACTCCGCTTTGACCTTTGAGAAGATGTGTGCTATAGAGCTTGCATTGGTGTGGGCTCTGCAAAAGTGTGTGTGTGTGTGTGAGGCGTGATTGAACAATGTAGACATATATATATATATATATATAAAGGCACCGGGGTGGCGGTGCCACCGGCTTGTTTATATATATATATATATATATATATATATATATATATATGAATATAGCTGCGAGCAGCGATGAAGGGCCAAAGCCGGCGGCACCGCCACTCCGGTGCCTTTAGGTAACTAAAGGCACCGGGGTTGCGGTGCCACCGGCTTGGGCCCGTAATCGCTGCTCGCAGCTATATTTATAATTATATTTTTATAATTATATTCTATATAAACACTTATATTACCATTTGTTAACAAATTTGTGATTTCTTTATAATCAATTAAAAACAAATGAATTAATATAAACTATTATGAATTAATTAACAAATTACGTATTTGTTAATTACTTATTACTTTATTATTTTATATACTTATTACTTCGTTTATTTTTATACACCGCAAGTTCTAATTACTTTTTGAGTCATGATCTACTCATTTTGAACGTCCATTTTATAGTGAAATATATCAGAATATGGAAGAACAATAGGTTTCGAGCTGCGTTTTACGTTCACTTTAAGAAACAATGTATGTTGATCATATGCAGTGCTGGATTCAACACGATGATATGGCTTGTCATTAATTTGTACATTGCGCTGCATCCAATCATGCGGTCAGGGCCATTAGAGCTCTCATTGTGCCGCCTGCTCGTGGTGCTGAGGCAACTTTTTCCGTCTTATTTTCCCTCTCCCTTTCCCTCACTCATGCCATCTTCCTTTCTTGCTCTCTCTCCTGCTCGGTTGGTGTGTAATTGGGCCTCAAGTAAATGGAGATTTGTATGGAGATCAGCACTCACCATATCAACACACGCACACACATCAGGGATAGCTTTTAATCAATGGCTGAGATGAGCGCACTAACATACGATAAAAATCCACCGTTCTGGCATCAGCTTTGACCAGTGCAGAGTCCTTTGTGTCCCAGGTTCCGTAATTGTCTCAGTATCTGATTTCATTTGACTTTTTGATAAGAATAACCTCATTGGCTCTGCCTTGATATTTCCAATCCCATCATCCCTCAGAGAATGATTAACTCTCCTCCTGGCTGCAAACGGCCGTCACTGAGGCATAAAATATTATTTGTATTACCCGGCGTTTCCGCAAGCCTCAGTTGAGATCTTTGGCAGATGAGCTGGAAATAAACAGAGGGGGGAGCCAGTGAATCAAAGCTCCTAATAATAAATGATACGATATTAATTAGGGACAGGCGAGAAGTTATGCATCACGTCTTATTGAAAAGGGCTCTGGAGGATTAAATTAGACTCGCAGGGACGGGGCTAAAAATCACCTAACCTTTTCTCCGTTTTAATATAAGCCATCCAGTGCGGTGGCGGTGCGCTTGTTAAGATGTGGAGGGTTCTGTGAGGAGCTCCACTCCTTCTCTCTAATGATCATTATGCTCTGTGTAAACTGAGAAGCTACTGTTTGCTCTTCCCAATCCCACTCCAAAGGGTCATTCTTCTTCATTATCACCGTCTTAAAGTGCCTGACGATTATTGTGTAATCCAATTTGTTGTATCATTTTCGACAAATTGCTTCAGCCATCTTTAGCCGAGGAAAAATGTTTATGGGCGCGTACGTCTGTGTTTCCACACTATATGCTTTTAAGATGCCAATTTTCCTTAGCCTTGCTAGTTAGCGACGATGGAATTATGTTTTGCCAGCCTTTTATTATCCACGTTATTAGTTTAGCGAAGGACATTTCTGGCAGGAAATGCTTTTTAAAATGTTGTTTTTAATTGCCTTGCTGAATCAGAGCTCCAGGGATAGGCCGCGGCCTTTGCTAATGGACTCCCTCATTTGAGCAGGTAAGACAATTAGCCATATTACCGAGCCCACTTAGCTACAGGCTAACCTGTGTGCTTCTCTGGCACCTAAAGTGCTCTGCTTTGCTGGTGTGGACCCGAACAAGTCGTGACTGCCAAAAGGCTAGGCTGCTTAAAGGAGGCTTGCTTGCTTTCCGATGCAACCTTGTTTGTTTGTTTGTTTGTTTCTTTGAGATTCATCGAACTCTTTTTGTTCTAAAGGCGGCGACGCAATTAATACCGGGACCGCGTTCCATCCCAAGCCGGATTTCGACCAGAGGTGAGCACGTTTAACCTTGGCCGTGATTGAGAGGCAGATGGTGCACCCTTATGTCTGTTGAGCATAGCACTGTGCTAATGAAGTGATGTCTCCATAAACAGTAGACACGGGGTCAGTCAGGCTGCGGCGGGCCCTGAGAGAAGCTGTTGTTGCAACAGTGGACAGGCCTCTGGAGGACTAAATAATGAGCACTCGCTCTCGTTCGCGCTGGCCCTCTGCTGCCAGCTCTCAGCCCTCAGGGACATGACAGAGGAAGACCAAACACACACCTGTACACAGAGGGACAAATGCACAGACGTACTTGTGCAAAGTGAGAGGCTCCTATAAATACAGATGCACAGCAAGCAGGGCACACGAGTGCACAGAAAAGCAAATACATATATTTACCTCAATATCCAGCTTCTGGATGTGTGCTGCTCGCACAAAAATACCAATGAATAACTTTTGGGAAAGTACACATACACATAAGCTATACAGACCAAGATCAGTTATTACTTGGGGTGTCAATCAATTCAAATTTGTTATCAAATGAATCACGATGTGCTGATTAATTATTTGGATTATTCGCAGCCTCTCGCATAAATAAATATTTGCACAGAAAAGTCCCAAAAAGATGATTGATTATTGTGGCAGAATTATGTCTTTTGTAGGCTTTTCAACAAAATGTAAACAGCAAAACCAGTATTAAACAACATTAGGGGTGTTACAATATATCGTGTCACAATATATCGCAATACAAAAATACAACCATGTATCGATATGTATTGTGGAAAGTTCACCCAAAATAAAAATGAGTGTGTTTCTGAGGTTTTCAGAGTTTTAGTCTCAGTACTACATTAAAGTATACTTTACATAATGTTGAATATAATGTATAATAATGCAATGGGGGAATATTTGTGTAAAAAGTGGCCAACATTATTTTAAATATATCTAGTCGTCTAAAATAATTCTGTATTTTCAGCTTTAGAATCATGAATATTTGTATTCTGGTGTCACCATTGTCCTGTGCATTGGGTTCCCAGCACAGAGTCCAAGCCTATTCATTTCCACCCACAATGTAATATCAAATTTAGCATTTTAATCAACAGTACATTTTTTGTTAACGTTTACCATATGTCTTTGAGTATCGCAATCATATCATATCATATCGTGAGTTCAGTATCGTGATATGTGTTGAATCGTGACATGAGGGTATCGTTACACCCCTATTAAACATATCCATATATTTTATTCTTGAATTAGTCTTACACACACACACACCACATATATATGCTTCTAATATTTAATATGCAGTAGCTGTATGGCTGTTGTGCTGTGCAAAGGGTGATGTTGAAGCTTCATTAATTTCTGCTGGTACCAGTGAGCGCTTCTCTCTGTAATTGCCGGAGTGTCTGCATTATCTTCCAAAGGTAACTGATAAGGAATAGCTTTCTGATGAGGAATATAAATTCATGTCGTAAATCTAAAGTGCAATGTTTGTTTTAATTCCATATCTCTGTCCATCACTGACTTATGCAGCCCAAGTTTTATTAATGCATTATTTACAGTTAATACAGAATTAATTTTTCATTGGTCCTATAGTTATTACAAATAGTCAGAGGTGCAGGAGGCTGTAAAAAATATATGAAAAAGAATATTTCATTTATTTTCAGTTCATACTGAATAAAATCACAATATGTTCTTGTATTTCCTGTTATTTAAGTCAAATTCCAGCTGCAGAGTGTGATGGTGCGAGGCATATTTATTATGAGAGCTCCCAAGGAAGGAAGAGAACAAGCATCTGAAGATATTCACAGTCTGACATAAAAAGCACACAATCTCCAAACATCTCCTTTAAAGCACAAATGAAACAAAGAAGTCGGTGTCCGTGACAGGAAGCTACTCCTTATCAGTTAACTTTTGCAGATAATGCAGACATTCCTGCAATTACAGCGAGAAGCGCTCCCTGGAACCAGAAGACATTAATGAAGCGTCAACATCACCCTTTGCACAGCATTGCAGTCATGTGGAAATTGCATATATTAGATTTAGAAGACAGATCCAATATAAAACCAGTGTAAAATGAGTCAAATTAATATAAAAGAATAACGCATTAATATTAGTAAATAAATTAAGAAATATATAATGTTGTTAAAAATATGTGTTATAATTTTATGTAATTTATTAAGTACAATATATTAGTACTAGTTTACTGTCATATTTAGCTGAAATTAGAGGATTTTTAATGGCCATTTTTACAATAGTGTGACAACATACCCAGCTATGTTTAATGAACTGTATCCTTTTTTTCTCTCTTATTTTTGAAGCCAAGACCTTGAGGTATGTGCCTGTACAAAAACTGACTTTAAAAACTAAATCTACCTTGAAAAATAAGTGTGATTAAAAAAGTATGTCAATTAGCCCTTGTCTCTCATATGCATATGAATTATAAATAATAGCAATAATAAACTAGAAAGTAAACTTTTATGTTGGTTTGACAAAGCCTTATCTGAAAGTTTGAAAGAGTTACAGTGCTGGGCAGTATTATTTGCCCCTTTGATAAATATGATCAAAGAATAAAAAATATAAAATAAATCTGCATTGTTAAGCCTTTTGATATTTTATTAAAAAATAGCTAAAATCTAACCTTTCATTGAAGTAAAAGAATTGAAAGTGGGGGAAAATCACATTATGAAATAATTGTTTTTCTCCAAAACACGTTTGGAAAAATTATTTGCCCCCTTTTAATAAATACCTTTTGCCAAGATAACAGCTCTGAGTCTTCTCCTGTAATGCCTGATGAGTTTGGAGAACACCTGACAAGAGATCAGAGACCATTCCTCCATACAGAATCTCTCCAGATCCTGCAGATTCCCAGATCCATGTTGGCGCTTCTTCTCTTCAGTTCAGCCCACTCATTTACTATAGGGTTCAGGTCTGGGACTGGGATGGCCATTGCAGATGCTTGGTTTTGTGCTCAGTGACCCATTTTTGTTTTGATTTTGATGTTTGTTTTTGGATCACTGTCCTGTTGGAAGATCCAAACATGGCCCGTTATAAGACTTAGCACAGGCTGTCAGGTTTTGATTTTTTATCTGTTGGTATTTGATCGAATTCATGATGGCATTTATCTGAACAAGATGTCCAGGACCGCTGGCAGAAAATTAGGCCCACAGCATTAGAGAGCTTTTTGGCAGCAAACACTTAATATGGGTTTGGTTCATACAGGGATAAAAAAAGTACCCCATGTGTAAAATGAAATATTCTGCTGTATCTTTAATGCTGTGGGCCTAATTTTCTGACAGAGGTCCTGGACATCTTGTTCAGATACATGGCATCATGGATTCGATCAAATCCCAACAGATAAAAAATCAAAACCTGACAACCTCTTCTAGAAATCTTATAACGAGCCATGTTTGGATCTTCCAACAGGACAGTGATCCATTTTAGAATGTTACTAACATGAATTGGCATGTTACTAGCATGTTTTGCCAAATTGTTTACATGTTGCTAACATGTTTTACCATTTTGGTAGCATGTTTTAGCACATTGCTAGCATCATTAGCATGTTTCTAGTATGTTTAACATGTTATATTTAAACACTTTGCTAGCATTAATTAGCATTTTGCTAGCAATTAACATGTTAATGAATTAACATGTTAATGACATGAATTTGCACAATGCTAGCATGTTTTAACATTGCTAGCATGAATTAGAATGTTACAAACATATTTTAGCACTTTGCTAGCATGACATAACACGTTGTTGACATGATTTAGCATGTATTAGCACATTCTTGCATGAATTAGCATGTTGCAAGCATGACTTAACATTTTGCTAACATGTCCTAAGCTAGTAGCTAGGCTTTGCTTGGTGGACAGACTTGGTGGATGAAGCTTAAATACTCTATTAGAGTTATTGTATAAAAGTTTTGACCCGCTTTCAATGAAAGTCTGACTTTTCGTAGTTTTGATCAAAAATCTTAAGTCTGATAAGTCAAAGATAGCAAACCGAGTCAGAACAATTTGAAGGTCTGACCTGAGTTTGGTGGTTGTAGCTTTAAAGCACTAGGAGGAGATACTGTTTAAATTTAGTCTTAGAAGAAAATGAAGAAGAAGACGACGCTTAAATAGTAGATCAGTATGCTGGCTTTGTAAAGCCAACATAATTAAAGATACCACAAAAGTGTCTGTGCTCTGTGGAAGCAAGCCTTCAAGAAAAACATTCACCATTAGCTCTCCTGACATAAGCCAGATCTCTCACCTCTCAGATAAGACTCACAGCTGGCTTCACAAACCAATTATCCAAGAATCCTTCAGATCGTCATGTTCCCAGCAGCACTGCTTCATACTACTGTTAATAATAAATAATAATAATAGAAACAGGGTGTAAATTCACCCATGCACATGTAACCATTACCTCACGTGCTCAGTGCTCTTTGTCACACAATCTTTCACAAAGATTCCTCGCAATCTGTATTAGGCCCAGTTCCAGTCCTGAGCTCTTTAGCTAGACTTTAATAGAGATGAAACCCCTTCATTCATAAATTGAATTGTCATGGATCTTCTTAAGCATTGTTCAAGGTGTAAAGCCCTTCTTTTAAATAAGGACATTCGTTTCTTTGGGAGAACTTCAACACCCGAAAGAGGTATGATTTAGTTCTTCCTGAGAGGATGCAAATGAAGAGTACTTAAGAAGGGTACTTGTGGCACGTCAGAGTTCTTGTCCCACACTCATGATTCCCACTTGAGATAAGTCTTGCTTTCCTGTATTAAAATTCTTATTACTTCAAGTCATGAGTTAATGATTCATAGTTAATGATACATAGTGGATCTTGGAATATGAGTGTTATTGCATGTCAATCTTAATTTTGTTTCTAATCTGAAGTAGTCCTATGTGTTCTAAAGTAGGTTCTAATTTTTCATTTTTTGTCAGACCCCTTGGTGCAGAGAGCTGGGACCTTATTACATATTGTAAAACATTAAGTGCTGTGCTATAATAGTGCTAAAGTAGTATCATAATTTTTTGTGATGTAATATAAAAATGTATATTTTAATATATGTTAAATATATTTTGTATTTGTTTTTGTTCATAAAATGATATTATACGCACAAAACAGTGGAAGCTTTCTTCGAAATATAATCTTTTATGTTCCACAGAAGATATAAAGTCATACAGGTTTGGAATGATATGAGGGTTTTAATTTTTGAGTGAACAATCCCTTTAAGTGAGAAAATGCTGCCACACTTAGAATTTAAACATCATATATTTGAGGTGCGGAAGTTGTGAAATATTACTGAATTTCATAAAACCGATAGGCTAATGATGGCTTTTTGAAACCCTTTTGCAAGGTTTTAGAAATATTGATATTTAACTTCATAGAGATTAATAATACAGACTCAAGAAAAATCCATTTAATGCGACTGCACGCATTGTGGGTCATTGTGATTGCTCCGCTGCTCTGGCTTAACCTAAAATTTGACTTTTTTTGACTGGAAATTGAACAGATGCACACAGAACAGAAAATGTATGTAATGATGGACATAACATTTGATTATTATTGGTGCCGTGTTGCTTTCTTTTGCTATTAGTAAGTTTAAGTTTAAGTTATTCTTTGATTAATTTTCATTTTACAGTGTACAATGGCTTTGCTTTAATTAAAATGCATTACTTTCATTTCTACAGTCCCTTTGTCTTTGGTAAACAGTAAAATATCTGTTTTAAAGGCACATAATATGGGCTTACATTAATGGTCTGAGGCTTTCGCTAATTGAAGTTTTTGCATGCTACTTAGATATTGATGCTTTTATGCTTTTACTATGGACATTCATAAGGATCAATCGCAAACTAAAAGATTATTTGCAATCAGCTTGCTGGGAGAAAACAAGCCACTGAAGAACCCTTGATTTTCCCATACTTGTTGTCATTTAGACGCATAATGACAAAGCTACTGTTTGTTTTCAGTACGGCCACAATAGCTCAACCCACAGACAGCCTATTCCTTCCCCTTCCCGTCTTTGCTTTGGTTTTTGCCACAGAACAGCCAAATCCACCACTAGCATGTAATTACTGCCCATTAAGAGACCCCGATCTGTTTTTATGACCCACATTCATTTTTATGCACTCTATTCTGAGTGGCTTCTTTCTCTCTCCCAGGCATTCCCCCCCCCTTTTTTTCAAAGCCTCTCTCTTTTAGACTGTCTGATTCTTTCTCCTCTCTACCCCCCCATCTGCTGTGCTGGCACTTTGAATGTGGAATAGCCGAGGGGACCCACATCTCCTGAGCTTCCAGTCAATATATCATATCTATACCTTAAAGGAGATACAGAGGGCAGTCGCAATGCAAATAGGCTAAGATGTACGGCGCACACATTTGATGTGTTGCTAGTTGAAAGTGAGCGATTAAGGTCAAATGTCTAAAAGCAATTCACATCTATCTCTCAAATTACGCTGCTTGTCCTTTCACAGCTTTTTATGTGCTGCACTGTTGGTGCAAAATAAATGCGTTGTAATTAAAAATCTGATATTGGAAATCTGATATTATCCAGAATTTTTCTGAATGTTCTAATGTTTTGTAATTATAAGAGTTTTACTCATGAATAGTAGGCCTACCCTTGAGAAATGTAATGTATAAAAAGAATAAATCCTCAGAAAAATAATAATAATTAATATTAACATTAATAATAGTAATAATAAATGTTAAGATTATTCCTTCTACTATATAACTATTATTTTTTATTGTATTAACGCATAGTGTCAAATTTATACTTGTTATTCTTTATACTTGAATATGAAATATATTAATTCATATATTATATTAATAATATATTTTATACTCATATAAATGTTGTATATTATTATTCATGTACTTGTACTATTTATGTATTTATGCACTTAAATATTAATTATCTATTTTCAAAATAATATTTTTATATTATCATATTTTCAAGATAATATTTGTCATGGTAATCCTTTTTATTTTTCATTATTTAAATGGATCTTTCTAAACATATGCCACTCCTTTGGCAATATGTGGCATCAAAAGGTTAGACTAACTCTATTCTAGAATTTTTTTTTTATGATTTTGACAATAATAATCTGTTTATCTAGCACTTTCATCCAGTACTCAAGGTGATTTACATGGCATAAAATAAAATATCTTTGCTGTGAACGGCAGTGAGTAGACAAACTTGGTTGAAGAGTCAGTGAAACATTTGCAAACAATAACTTACTGAATGCACTTTTTTCTTTCTTTCTGTAGTGTAATTATTGCTTTGATTCTTTCAAGAAGAGCAGGAATGGTGTTACTATAACCAGAGTTATGAAACTCTGAACAAGGCCTGTTTTGTTCTCAGGGCAGGTTTCCACGATAACAGCGAAATATCACTTTCAAAGGTGCGGTGTAATGCTAGCCACGGGCTCCAGGTAGATTGGGTCTTCACTTCGTTTCTGCCAACCCCTATTTTCTGATGGTGCAGGTGTGCAGTCCAGATTAAGGTCCTCATATTAAACTCCCCAACCAAGAAAGGGAGTCGTCAATCAGTTCACATTTCTCACACTCTGCTTTTCCCGAAGCTCTCAAGCTTGCTTTAAAAAAGACCATGTGCTTACCATATAATGAGTTGCTGAGTCAAATGAAGGTCAACGTTTCGCATCTATCAGAAGGTGATAGCACATACAAATAAGACAAAGATGTGACATATTCATACATTGCCGTTAACAAATCATGAGTCCTGTCAACATCCTCAGCTTTGCAATCTATCAAAAATGCTTACACGTTAGACTGCAACATATAATACACACTGAAATATACCCTTTCTCCCTAGAATCTACTTACAGACATGCATTGAAACCGGAAACATGAGAAACACTGTTAGAACTTGCAAAGATAACTTGTGTCGTTTCGGAGAAATTATTAGTGTAGGAGGCAGCATTATTGTTTGATTTTGCTTTCATACAACACTACAATAAACAAGACGTTTATTCGTGTCGACTAACTTACATTTTAGACACAGTATTGTCAGTCGCTTTGTCAGTTTTTGTTTTGCCAACACAAATATTTACAAACAAAGCCACAGCAGAGCCTTTGCGTGTCAACCCAGAGATGTTATTTCATTTGAGAATTCTAAGTTTTTGAACAGATCAGTGGATTCAGTGATTCAGTGGCTTGTTCATAAAAGCAGTCATTTTATTTGCAGAATGAATCAGTGTTTTAAATAAATCTGTTGTGTGAATGATTCAATGACTCTATTGCGTCCTAGTAACTACATTTGGTTTGAAACTTATTTTGTAACCGTTATAAAAGTAGTATGATTATGGGTAGCATGAATTAAATTTGGACGTACTTCATCTGCCTTGTTGTTGATGTCCCATGACCTACCAGAATCAAATGCGTTGCTTCACTGCCATTCACAAATCCTCTCCCTTGGCTTCATGGGATAGTAAAGTGTCCATTGAATGCACACTCCACAATCTCGGCAGAAGTAATAGGTCATCCAGGTACTTTTCACCTACTGTTTTTCAAATAAAATGAAAACGAACATAATAATCTTTTGGCACATATTTTTCACTTATATAGTTTTGAAGTAGGCATATTCAGACACAGCACATGCCATAAAGTCACTTATTTCATTCCCATACGAATCAATGTTTTTGAACAAATCAGTTGAATGAATAATCAAAATGACACTCATAAAGACAGTTGCCTCTTGCTGTTATTGGTGCAACTATGTTACATACATAGTTAAAGAGAATATTCACAGTTGCATAGTTGCATAGTTAGAATATTCACATCTAGAGAAAGAGCAGCTGAACATTTTCCACCACTTAATTTTCTAATGCACAGAATGACCGTGTTTCACACAGACTGATACAAACTGTGAAGTCCATAATCATATCATATCATATCATATCATATCATATCTTATCATATCATATCATATCATATCATATCATATCATATCATATCATATCATATCATATCATATCATATCATATCATTATAACATTAGTTTTTCTTTGGTCATGTCTACTCTTACCTACAGTAGTAATCCAGGACTGCTACTGGTGACCTTGAAGTGAAAAAAGGATCTGATTCAGATATTGAACTTTTTTGAACCAGTAAAGGAGTCGTGAGATCACACCGCCACAGGGTCGGCTCATTCTGCTTTCTTGCATTTGTTTGTTTAATATCAAACTAGGCTTTCTCCATGGCATAATTAAATCAGTTCTAATGTACTATTTATGCATGCAGGCTCTGCATTATTCAAACAACACTTTTGCACATTATTGCATTTTTGTTGAAACACAAGAACTTGTGAGGTTGCCATTACTGAACAGCAAAACGTTCTCCCCATAACCCCTCCCGAGATGCCATTTATTATTAATTTATCCCCCGCCACCTCTGAAAAGGAGCATAGAAGCTATTCAGAATGCATTCCTTTAGAATGCTGCATTAGCATTTTACTCAAAATGAGCAAAACATTTTTCTGTATGAGCATTAAAAAAACAACAACAAAAACACTGTTGTATATTATTGCTTAGAATGGCAAGGCATTGTGCTGATATGATGGTGAAGTGGAAAAGTTTTATCCTCTTGGTGCTCTGCTGAAGTTGCTGGGCCAGCTGTATTGTTTGTTTGCCTGAAGAGATCTATGGAACAAACCAAACAGAAAATAAAACCTCCATTAAATTGATGAAAAAAGTAAATATTAAAAGCAATAGGGTCGAGAGGCCGAAAGGGTGCTGTTTGAGACAGGACCTTAGACTGTTAAGTCTAAAACTGATGCAAGAAACTGCAGGAGGAGATCATGAACAGCATGAAGGGCTACGGGAACTGCTCATGCCGAGCTCATGCCCAGACCTGCTTCAGAAACAACCTGCCAGGCCGACGCGGCCTGTGTTTCCCGGAAAGAGGCCACGTCTTATGTCGACACACAAAACGGGGAGGTACAAGCTAACCAGAGCGGCCTCTCGACCGAGAGGGGCCGTCCCCAGGCGCCCAAAGCTCCAATCGACCAGGGAGGGTGTGCGCTCCTCCGGGCCCCTGGCAACCCGGAGGCACCAGTTTTCCTTTACCTTGTCCGAGTGGAGTGTTGTCCCCTCCTCGACAACACCCAGAGGGTCCAGTTTTGGACCGACTTTGGTCCGACAGGAGCTCCGTCAGGCCAATAGATTTGAATGTGCCCGAACCTGAGGCACTCTCCCTGGGTGTCGGCCTACGTTTCTCGGCTGGATAAAGCAAACCGTCTTGCTAATAAAGCTTTGATGGATCAGGATTTCAATCAGTATGCACGAGTGAGTCTGTTATATTGATGCGCGACGCACTGATCACACATTGTATTTATGACACTTTTCAGTACATTCACATCGTTTCCACACATATCCAGAATAATGTTTTGATTTGTCATGTGTATGTTGCTGTGTTTCGTAATTCTGAATGGATCCGTGTAGTATGCAGTCAGTTCAAGGGTTGGCTTAGGTTTTTTTTTTTTTTTGCCATCTCTGCGTGATCCTGTGTGGTATTGCAACTTGACTTGTATAAAAGGTAAACAAGTTCTTTGCTGTTGCACTGTTCACATACTCTGTGAATTCTGAAAAAAAAAAATCTGTAATGTTTTTTTTTAAAGGGCGCTTTGGTGTGCATCCATTGAATTATCATTTGGTTGTTTGGTGTTTTTTGGAGTCTCCACGTGTCGTTTTATGGAAAGACACCTACATTTACCTTACTTACCTTAAAAGTTTGCAGAAAACGTCTCGGTTACGGATGTAACCCTCGTTCCCTGAGTAGGGAACGGAGACGTTACGTCGGATGACGGAGAATGGGGGTTTCGCTTAGAAGCCAATCCTCTTCGAGTATTGAAAAACGAGCCAATGGCAAGAAATGCCATGGGTCTGCGGAATTTGCATAGCGTATCCCCGCCTCACCACGTGGGTATAAAGGGAGGATGCGGACGCAAACGCAGCTATGTCTTCGCTGAGGAGCCGAGACTGAACTCAGGCGTCTACCCAGCGGTACAGCAGAAGTGGCAGGGAGACGTAACGTCTCCGTTCCCTACTCAGGGAACGAGGGTTACATCCGTAACCGAGACGTTCCCTTTCGTAGTCACTCCGAGTTACGTCGGATGACGGAGAATGGGGGTCCCCGTGTAATCACGCCACCTTCACAGCTGTCTTCCAGTGCCCTGCGAAGTCTGACCTCCCTGTCGTGATATAGGCACGGACGAAGGAGTCCTACTTAACACAGGAATACCAAGGTACACTGGGAAGCATATCTCATGGGAGATATGCCGCAGCATGCCTACCCATAGGGAGGACTTAAGAATACACATATGGCCCAAGGGGGCTACATATGGAGGAACACTGGAGTGACCAGCCCGTAGGGTGGCATCTACTTTCAACTCCAGGAGTGGCAGGTGACTTGCCGAGGGAAAGACACATGCTCAAAGAGGCTTACAGTGGAAAATACACATGTGGGGGTTACTCAGAGGAGGAACCATGCACACGGAGGCACCTAGCCGACGCACAGGCAATAGACACTGGCGCCAGCGTCAACAGTGCTGGAGGAACTCAGGGCTTCAGAGAGGAAGGCTCACCTGAGGAAATATCGCACGTATCCAGTCCGTGGAGTGGAATGGCGAGCAAGCGAGACACTTCACAGCTCCCATGTTAGCTTGAAAAAGACATGGGCGGAGACTGGCTCCACTCGGAGATTGTAGAATCTGGCGAATGTGTTAGGTGTCGCCCAGCCTGCAGCTCTGCAGATGTCTGTTAGCGAGGCGCCACGCGCTAAAGCCCAAGAGGACGCCACACTCCGGGTGGAGTGGGCAGTCACACCAAGGGGGCATGGTCGACCTTGCTGCTGGTATGCCAAAGCAATGGCGTCCACTATCCAGTGAGACAACCTTTGTTTGGAGAGAGCCTTTCCCTTCAGCTTCCCACCATAACAGACAAAGAGCTGGTCTGAGGTCCTGAAACACTGCGTCCTGTCTACGTAAGCACGGAGTGCGCGTACTGGACAGAGCAGTGCCAAGGCTGGGTCTGCCTCCTCCCGGGGCAGCGCTTGCAGGTTCACCACCTGGTCCCGGAAGGGAGTGGTGGGAACCTTGGGCACATATCCAGGCCGGGGTCTCAGGATCACGTGAGAGTGGCCGGGCCCGAACTCCAGGCACGCTTCGTCAACGGAGAATGCGTGCAGGTCCCCTACCCTCTTGATGGAGGCCAACGCAACCAGGAGCGCTGTCTTCATTGACAGGATCTTAAGCTCAGCTGATTGCAGAGGCTCAAAGGGAGCCCTCTGCAGGGCACTTAAGACCACTGAGAGGTCCCAAGAGGGAACGAGAGGAGGGCGAGGAGGATTCAGTCTCCTCGCTCCTCTCAGGAACCTGAGGATCAGGTCGTGCTTTCCAAGAGACTTACCTTCAACTGCTTCGTGATATGCGGCGATAGCAGCCACATACACCTTCAGGGTGGAGGGAGACAGCCTTCGCTCCAACCCGTCTTGCAGGAAGGAAAGCACAACGCTGATCGAGCATCTCCTGGGGTCTTCTCGGCGAGAAGAGCACCAGTTGACGAAGAGGTTCCACTTCAACGCATAGACATGTCTCGTGGACGATGCTCTAGCGGAAGTGATGGTAGCCGCCACCGCTGGTGGCAGGGTACTCAAACCTGCCTCGTCCCGTCCAGGAGCCACACGTGGAGTCTCCAGAGATCGGGACGAGGGTGCCATAGGGTGCCCCGTCTCTGAGAAAGGAGGTCCTTCCTCAGAGGAATTGGCCAAGGAGGTGCTGTCGCGAGGAGTATCAGTTCGGAGAACCAGGTCTTGGTGGGCCAGTATGGGGCGACCAAGATAACCTGCTCCTCGTCCTCCTTGATCTTGCACAGAGTCCGTGCGAGAAGGCTCACTGGGGGAAACGCATACTTGCGTAGGCCCTGCGGCCAGCTCTGCGCCAGTGCATCCGTGCCGAGCGTGCCCTCGGACAGGGAGTAATACAGGGCGCAATGGGATGAGTCGTGGGAGGCAAACAGATCTATCTGTGCGTCGCCGAACTGGTCCCATATCAGCTGGACCGACTGGGGATGGAGTCTCCATTCGCCAGAGGTTGGCCGGAGCCGTGACAGCTCGTCGGCTGCACGGTTCCGCACTCCAGGAATATAAATAGCACGAAGGGACCTCAGGTGCTTCTGACTCCATAAGAGGAGGTGGCGTGCGAGTTGCGACATACGGCGAGAGCGTAGACCACCCTGACGGTTGATGTACGCTACAGTCGCGGTATTGTCCGAGCGGACAAGTACGTGTTGACCCAGGAGCAACGCACGGAAGCGGTGCAGGGCAAGGCGTACTGCCAGCAACTCGAGGCAATTGACATGCATGAGGCGCTGGGGTCCTGTCCAGGAGCCCGCGGCTGCATGTCCATTGCACATGGCGCCCCAGCCCGTGGCAGAGGCATCTGTGGAGACGACAACATGCCTGGAAACTCGTTCTAGGGGAACCCCGGCCCGTAGAAAGCTGAGGTTCCGCCACGGGGTGAAGGTCTGACGGCAGGTCGGAGTTATTAAAACTCTGAGCGTACCGCGATGCCATGCCCACCTCGGGACTCGATCGCGAAGCCACAGCTGAAGCGGTCTCATATGAAGCAATCCGAGTGGCGTTGCTGCGGCTGCGGATGCCATATGCCCCAGGAGCCTCTGAAAAAGTTTCAGTGGGACCGCACTCTTGCCCTCGAACTGTCGAAGACAAGTCAGCAGTGAGTGTGCGCGCTCGCTCGTAAGCTGCGCGGACATGGCGACCGAGTCTATCTCCATACCGAGAAAAGAGATCCTCTGCACGGGGCAAAGTTTGCTCTTCTCCCAGTTGACCCGAAGGCCCAGACGGGCTAGGTGCCGGAGCACTAAATCTCTGTGTTCGCAAACCTGATCTCGAGAGTGAGCTAATATTAGCCAGTCGTCGAGATAATTCAGGATGCGAACCCCGTGTTCGCGTAGGGGAACAAGGGCTGCCTCGACGACCTTCGTAAAGACGCGAGGAGACAGAGCCAACCCGAATGGGAGAACCGCGTACTGGTATGCCTGCCCCTCGAAAGCAAACCGAAGAAACGGTCTGTGTCGAGGTAAAATGGAGACATGAAAGTAGGCGTCCTTCAGGTCTATCGCTGCAAACCAATCCTGTGGCCGCACGCATTCGAAAATGCGTTTGGCCGTGAGCATCTTGAACGGCAGCCTGTGAAGGGAGCGGTTCAAGACGCGCAAGTCCAGGATTGGCCGTAACCCACCGGTTTTCTTGGGGACAATGAAGTACGGGGTGTAAACCCGTAACTCCACCTCGGCTGGAGGGACAGCCTCGATTGCACCCTTCGCCAGCAGGGTGGCAACCTCCGCTCTCATGATCGGGGCATAGCCACCGACCACAGTAAGCGGACTCCCCTGAAGCGGGGAGGAGACCGTGCGAACTGAGTCGCATAGCCGAGCCTGATCATTCGGGCGACCCAACAGGACAGATTGGGGAGCTCTAACCAAGCCACCAAACACTGATCCAGTGGAATCATCCGAGCCACAGGCGTCCCCCCGGAGGGGCAGCGGAGCGGAGTGACCGGCACAGGTGAGGGTGGCATAGCGGCCCAGCACGCGTGCACAGTCATGCTCCGCGTCCTGACAGAGGAGACCAGGGAAGGACCAGCGTTCCGCGGGGGTCTGCTCTGCCAGGGGTCTGGCGATAGAGGGGGACGAGAGTGGTGTGGTCTGGAGACGGCACGCACTGTCATCCGCACCCTCAGAGACAGAGGGGAACGAGAGTGGCGAGGCTCGGGGGCGTCGCGCACTGCCGTCCAGCTCTGCGTGCTCAGAGATGGGATGCAGCTCTTTTTAAAAGATTCTCCCCCAGCCCTCCACCGGGGGAAGGAGTGGGCCTGCAACCACTCCATGAGAACTGCAAGCCATAACTGAGCTGCCCGTAACGGGAGCGCCGCATAGCCTGGCGTACAGCGGGGCTGCGGGGCTGGTACGGGCAGGGGCACCTCCCTGCGACCACCTCCACGGCCCGGCCCGGTGCTGCTGGGGCCGGGCGGGAGGGGGCGGAAGTCGCAGGAGGGCGCATTCGACGGCAAGCGGACTGAAGCGTCTGAGCCGCCGGCTGATTGGCAGCAGAAGCCGCAGGGTCAGAAAAAAGCCACAGTCCACTTCTGGGCGGCCGAGAACTGTTGGGCAGAGTTCTCGACCGCGCCGCCGAAGAGGCCAGCCTGGGATATGGGGAAGTTGAGGAAACTGGTTCACTCAGCCTCGCGCACATCAACCAGGTTAAGCCAGAAATGTCTGACCACACATGTGGACATCACCTGACTCAGGGAGCGTGCGGTCACCTTCGTCGCTCGTAGAGCAAGGTCGGTGACGGCAGGCAGCTCAAGGATGAGCCCTGAATCAGCCCTACCCTCGTGCATGTCACTGAACACCCAGAAGGATGGCAATAACACACAGTGAGGTGGCAGCCTGCCCCGCAGCTCTATAGGTCCCCGCCACCGGAGTAGACAAGAAACTACAGGCATTGGGGGGGTGCTTAGGGTTGCCACGCCAGGTGGAGGCGCTGTGGGGACACCTAAGTGTTGCCACAGAACACTCCACAGGGGGGAACCCCAGTGTACCGTAGACTGCGGCCTCTACGAGGGCAGAGAAGGCGGAAGAGGCCGCAGAGCAGTCGCGAAAAGTCAAAGGAGACTTCCACGATCTCATGGCCTCTTCATGCACATCCGGGTAGAAAGGATTTGGGTTCGCCACCCCCAAAAACCAATCATCAGCCTCAAGTGCTCGGGATATGGCAGAATTTTCCACACAAACCCGATACTCGTGGCAGCCCGGGAAAGCATAGCTGTGAATTCTGAATCAAGCTCGCTATGCTAGCACATCCGAGGACAGCAGCACAGACGAGCCATCTCCAGAGGACTCCAGCTCACCTTGTGATGCGGCGATAAACATGATTTCATCAGCTGGTGGACCGAATGAGAACGCGGGCCCGCGGGCGGGCCGGCGAATCCACTCGGGACCACGTGGGTTGCAACGTGAAAGACGGGGTGTGGACCGAGGAATTTTCGTCGGTTAGTTCCAGACCTGACGTCTTAGTCACCCTGGCCACCAGCCGAAGTATTATCTCACGTGGAGAAAAATAGATCGGGTGATGGATGAGGGGACTCTCACTCAAATGAGCTCACAGAGTCTCGACCGTATACATTGCGATGGTCACGTTCCCACAGAGAGAACGTGACACACCCACGAGCGCTGTCCGAGCGTGATCAAAGCCCAAACACGCCAAACAGCGCTCGCGCCCAACAGCTGAATCTATCAGAATACCGCACTCAGAAATACACGGGCAGATCGTCTTTAGAAAGACGCGTCTTTAAAAAGACGTGCCGCGTGCACGCTCTTTTAGTGAGAGGAAAAAAACTCTGCGGATGCTGAAGCGACCAGGGAGAGACACACAGACCGGCAGACCACTGCTCAGATCGCAGGCAATATGAAACTCGCTGGATACCGCCGTCACACCAACATCAGAGAGTTCGCTCGTCTCGAAGAGATGTAGTCACTGAGAATACTCAGGATTTGGCTTGTGGAGTGAAGAGATTCTCTTGGCTCCGAAGCGAAAGCATAGCTGCGTTTGCGTCCGCATCCTCCCTTTATACCCACGTGGTGAGGCGGGGATACGCTATGCAAATTCCGCAGACCCATGGCATTTCTTGCCATTGGCTCGTTTTTCAATACTCGAAGAGGATTGGCTTCTAAGCGAAACCCCCATTCTCCGTCATCCGACGTAACTCGGAGTGACTACGAAAGGGAACACAGATTTGTGGCTATACAAATATTGAGTATTATAATGTTAATGGATTGTATATGTATTTTTTAAGGAAAAGGAGGAACAAGTTAAATTAATTTTTCTAGTACTAATCATCATGTCACACAAGAAAATGGTTCTAAACAGTAACAGATTAGGGTTCCTCAGTCTGTAGCAACACCCTTTTTGGTGCTAAACAGAACCGTTTTTATAAGGTTCCGTAAAGAACCTGTCAGGGTTCTGTCACTTCTGTCTAGTTTATTTCTTGGTTTTGTAACAGAGCTCTGACACTCTGGTTTTGTCATGTCTTAGTGTTCTTGAGCCGTGCGCTTTCTTGTCTGTATGCCTTGTTAATGTAACACATAGTTTGGTTTCGGTTCTGCGTCGGGATTCGGACATTCATGCTCCGCATGTTTGTATGTTTGCATTCATGCTCATACATGTTTGTATTCTGTCGTGAGCGCACGGGATGATCTTTCAGTGGACTCAAGTCAAGTCAAATCAAGTCAGTGTTGTTTCCCCCCTCTATTGTCTTATAATACCTTTTACAATAAAAAAGTTATTTTGATTAAGTGCTTTTTTTATTGACATGGGAAATCAAAGCAAAAAATGACTGCTGTAACAACAACTGAACAAATACTTAAAATAAAATATAAAACAAAAGAGAAACCCAAATTAAATGTAATGAAGACCAAGTTCCAGTGAAATATCTTCACAATCCTCTATGGTGTCTTTACGTCCATCATTATGATGACTACAAAGTTAAAGCTTTAAAGTTTTTTTCTTTTTTGATTTCTTGGCATGTTTATGCATTAACCCAAGTAATAATTGAAAACTTTAACAATAATGGTTCATAAATTAAATATATCTGTCACTTACTTAGTGGAGAAGAGGAAAGGAGTATCCTCAACTGAAGCTGCACACACTTACATGGTCGAAAAAGAAATTGTCTTTTTATTTTTTGGGATGGTTGAGCACCAAAAAATCAATGAGGTGGCTTTTGAAAGAATTTTTTTACAGTTACAGATTTAAAAAAAGGCAGGAACAAAAACCTCTAAACTTTTTTTCAGGATGATATGGTTCTAAACAGAACTGTTGGAACCTTGTGAAAAGAACCTTTCAAGAACAATCGCAAGTGCTGTCAGTTTAAGCTTAACTTGTATTGAACCTGGAATATTCTATAAATTCATCCTAATGATTAGGACTTCTCTCCAGCTATAGAAGTTAAACTAACACATTTGAAATGTGTTCCAACATTTGCACAATCACATTCCGGAGGCGGCCCGTTACATAACTCACGCACTCCGCAAATGTTGTCTGATGATGTTAGTATCAAAGAAAGCATTTTTTATAGCCAAACAGCTACATTACTTTAATGACCCCTTTGACTGATAGAAAACATTATGTTCATTTCATTGTGGTGCCGTGACGTGCGACGTCTCCATCGTTGCAAATTGTGTGTGAAATGCAAGATCTACAGGAGCAGATTGCACCTCTTCCCTAAGGTAAGATGTGAATAGGAAGCCCTCCAAGAGGAACAGCCAATGTGAGGTTAATTAAGCAAAGTGTATTCCGGGTTACGGTTCAAATGAAAATACAAATGACATCTGCCGTCGTTTGTCAATGTCGCTCGCTCTGCATGCCTATCAAGCAATCATTGTGTTTCGAAACTGCAGCCAAAAGGTCATGTGAAGATACAGACAGCACACCGCTCCCATTTGTCTCCGGTGATACGAAATGCATTTACTTGGATGACAACTTTTGTCTGTAGCATGTGGCTGGTGCGAGGAGAGCTGCTTATTCACTTTCTCTTCCTTTGTGATTCGATCTCCACAACAAGCTAACGTTGTTACGCTGCAATATTGCTACATTCTGACTTATTGTGTGGATTGTGTAGTGTACACACACAAATATTTATCTGTAACTTTGCACCAGGAGTCAAGAGGTTCCCAAGTTTCATCCATGGATGAAATTGCTTATACATTCCGGATTTTCATATCTCCGTGACTCTGTTCCCTGCGCGCCATGCATGTAGATAGGCAGTGGAAATATTTTCCTCTGCAGTGTCTTTTCATGTATTCTGGGTTCAGTACAAGTTAAGCTCAATCGATAGATTTCGTGGCATAATGTTGATTGCCATAAAAAATTAATTTTCTATTTGTATTCTCAAATAGAGGTCAAGAAGAGCTACTTACAATGGACATGATAGGGGCCAATTTTTGGAGAATTTTATAAAATGTGAAGCTTATAACAGCAAAAAGTAAAAACTTGTTTATTACGCTTTAAAATTTTTAAAATAATCATTTTAATGGGGTTTTAGTGTTTGCCCTTCTGTTGTCATGGTGACAAAGTTGGTTAAAAAAGATACATTTTTAAGACCAAAATCATGTGAACACGTGTCTTGTGGCTATACTATTGAAACAGTGAGTATTTCACTTCCATTGTAAGTGTCTTACTGTAACCTGTTTTTTTTTTTTAAATGAAAGTTTGTGGTGAACAACATTCTGTTTATTGAGCTCAACTTGTCCTGAACCCAGAATATTCCTTCATTATTTTGAAAAGGGTTTTACTTTCGACAGCCTAAGAGGTTTCATATGATGCGCTGAAATCGCATTCATTCGATTTCATTAGAAATGTAGTGCTGCGTTTCTCTGTTTGAAAGGCTGTTTTCATCTCTAAGCTGTTTTTTTTTAAGAAACTTTTTAGTCTTTATAAGTCTGTGTTCTCCTTTTGCTTGTTTGTGCTTCGCCAGTGTGCTGTGTCTGCTGTAAACATTTTACAGGGATTGACGCAACACTGTGAATATTTAAATTAAACTTAATTAAAGCTTTTCCAATTTCACCCCATG
This sequence comes from Tiaroga cobitis, assembly GCA_030578255.1. Taxonomy (NCBI): domain Eukaryota; kingdom Metazoa; phylum Chordata; class Actinopteri; order Cypriniformes; family Leuciscidae; genus Tiaroga; species Tiaroga cobitis. The sequence goes on along the minus strand of CM060601.1, from coordinate 31,594,563 downwards.
AATTTTTGAGCTCTCATTGATGTTATTCATGCTTTCTGCATTTAATACAAAATAACAACATTATTATCAGTCATAAGAACAAGTGCTGTGTTGCACACACTTACCGTAAACTTGGCCTTATCCGCAAATTGCAGCGTGAGGCATTTGGAACACTTAAATAAGTGCTTGGACAATCAGTCCAGACTCCTTCAATAGCCAGAGTGATACAGGTGTCTTCAAACCATTAAGAATGATGACACCAACAACTTACACAGTCATGAAATTTGAAATGTAATAATGGATTATTTATAGAACTGCCATTCAATTTATGCTACGCTTCTCATTCGTTGGATTACATTTGATCATGTCATTTGAATACAGGGACTAAAAGTAGAGTATGGTTGGATGAACAAAGCCAGACTGTAGAATGCTAAGTATAGGTATTAACGTCTGGTGTGTCTCTTCCTCTGTCAAACAAGCGAAAACGGAGAAACCATGAGAGAGCCATGAGAGAAAGCTTAGTGTCAAACTACTTTAAATATGTCAATGTAACCTGTGAAAAGCCATTTTAATAAAACAACGGCTTCGCGTGTGTGGCACTTGATTTGTAACAAAGTATTCAAAGATATCTACAGTGTTTGCCCCGTAACTCAAGTCTTCCGTAAAAAACGTTAAGTGGGACCCATTTCGTGAGATTTGCTTAATAATTTAACACGGCCTTAAACCGATTCACTTCAAGTGCCCAGATGGTGTTTTTATTAGGCAAATGTTCAGTACTCAAGTAGAATAATTTACGCACCTTAAAAAAAAAGCCCTGCTACAGTACCTTCAAGCCCTGCAATCCACTGAACTCAGAATAATTCACCACATGCTGCTCTACTGATATTCAACTCAACAATAAAATGAAAAGAACAAGTCTTTCCAGGATATCCATCTTTTTGCTCATGGGTTTGCGGACAGTTTAGACGTTTCAAAACTGGTTCTGACATTGTGAACTTGAGTCAACACACTCTGGTTCCTCAAAGACTGTGATCAATCCACAACGGTTCTTTCTTCAAGTAAAGATGTGTCTACAATCAAACATGTGGATGTTGAATATCTCGCAGCTTGAAGCAGGGAATTCACTCAAATTTGGTGGAGTGGTACTTGCTGTGAGTATCTATTATACTTCTTGTTTTAATTTGAATTGAGAATTAAAGTTGTACCAAAATAGCCTATTTAACTGGTGCTCTATTTAGTATGCAGAGAAGAATGTTAAAAAGTCAGGTAAACGAATTGGTCTGTCCTAATTGGCATAAAAGAGCACGTTCACATTTCTCTCATGTTTCTTTTGATTGGATCAGACTAGCGTCGTTCTTCTGATATGGAAATTGAGCTACCAACTCAGATGAGCGAGAAAATGTCAGCGTCATTAAAATGTGGACGACGGCCTTTTGATGACTTTCATTCTGGGCAAAAAGACTGTCGCTGAGGAAGTGAATTATGAATAACTTGGAGAGCTATATTTGTTTCTCACTGGTTTAAAACAGTTACGTCAGATGGGATACAGGTCTTTTCCAACGGATCACAGCGCGTAACGCGGCAGACTCAGCTATGATCAAAAGATAGAGAAACAAGCGAAGTGTGAAATAGCTTCCTGTGTTGCAGTCTATAGTATGCAGTCGGTTAAATGATGCCTGTAAGACAAACGTTTTTTTTTTGTTTTTTTTTTGCCAACGGGCAACCTACCTTACTTATTCGTGGAAAGAGCCAGTCAAGGGTTTACACTTGAGACCAGACGCACAATTACAAAAATGTTACCATGGTAGGGGAGAACGGGGAGAGATCAAACGTCTGTAACTCAGGGCTTTTTTATTCTACATGTATGTTTCTCAAACTTTGATTAAACATTCGATTGTTGTTTGCCCTTTGAAACCTTTATATTTTTACACACAGTGTTGTACCTGCAAAGAGGTGGTCATGTGTGATTTCTCTCTTGAACTAGTGGTTTCAACACTTTATTTTAAGGTGTCTTTGTTACACTGTATACATTTAAGTACTGGGTAATATTAAGTAACTACATGTAGCCTACTATAGGTTTAGGATTAGGGTTTGGTTTGGTTCAGGGTTAGTTGCACGTAAGTATGCATAATTGATAGTTATTACTATAGTAACTGCATGTGACACATGTAACAATGACACTGTAAAATAGTGTTACCCTAGTCTCTCCTAATCATAGTTACCTCCAAAAATAACATTGCTCAATTATTGGTATTACTGGTATTATTTATTTTTTATTTTTGTCATGACACTGGTGGTAACAATCATAGTTTTGTTCTAGTAGTTGTCACCATGGTAAATTTTCAAAAAGGAAAAATTGTTGCTAGTGTCACATCTTAATGATTGATTGCCCAAACATTCTGAAAATGTTTTGACTTAATTGCCTGACATCATAATAGTGGATGTGATGTTTGGATGGCCAATTACAAAAGGTAGAAACGTGCATATAGGTGCGTGCACTACTGCGGAGATGACGAGTCAGCATCGTCAACTTCATCACTGCAGCCGAAAACACAGAAAACTCTAGCCTATGTAGTGCATTATGGATTATGATTTATTAAATATCAACTGTTATTGTCACAGTGTCTGGTCGTGTTTCCCTGGGTTCACTAGACGTCCTCGTTCTCACGGTGTCATTTACATTAGACTACATTTCCCAGCATTCTGTTCTGCCACTCATCTGATCATTGCACACAGCTGTTTCCCGTCACCTTGTTAGTTCTGTGTATATAGTGTTTGTCACAGAGTCCTTGTTTAGTGTCCCCACACTTTGGATCTCGTTTGGTGTTTCTTGGTCTGTGTATGTTCTTGTCTTTTGGATTGCTTAAATGGTATTTGACCCCTGCCTGGACTGATCGTGAGTACGGATTACCCAATAAATACTTCTGCAATTGGATCTATTGTCTCTCTCGTGTGTGTGTCGTGACAGTTATGACCTAGTCTCAGCCTCAGACGTCACGCCCACGGAACGTTGGCTAAACGTCTGATGCATATGGTACACTTAACTGGAAACACTTCAGGAATGTCGAAGTCGTCATCTGATTGGTTGAATTTAATCGGATTTCCGGGGGGTGCGAGTGTCGCGTTTATTTTCGGTCCGCCGGGAAACAAAGCGCAGACGTGTGATTGCGGAAGAAAAACTGTTGTGTTTACATGAGTGACAATGAGCATTTATCAAGATCAGCTAAATGTAGAATTCTCAAAAGTATGCGAGGTTCACGGGAAAGACTCTTGAAGTTTTCTTCTCCTTCTTCGATTTTCTATGCTGACTGACTTGTTGCACGCAGGTCTGTTGTTGTGGGGACATTTCCACGCACCGAAACGTGACGCTGAACGAAACGAACTGTAATTGGTTGTTTTACATGTCGGTCAAACGGCCTTATGGGCGGGCCTTGGCCAAAGAAAGCTGCTATGAGTTCCAGACCTTCAGCCGTCAGTCTGAAGGTCTGGCTACGCGAGACTAGTTATGACCTAACAAAAGCCAAATTCCACAATTTGATCACTTTTGATCACTTTTAACAGAAGAAAAGTGTTCTTTAGATGTTATGTGCAGAGTAGTTGAACTATGTTCAACATTTGGTGGTATATTTGCGATTTTTTTAAATCTATAATAGATTGATATGTAATAACCTAAATAATAAGTGCTATAGAGCAGCGCACTGTTGCTATGTTTACTCCTGTTGGCTCACTCTATTTAGTGAAAACTTTTGCGTTACTGAAATATACAATTAGTCTATATGTAAAATATGAATATATGTAAAATTAGCCTATATGTGAACTAACGCTTAAAGGGTTAGTTCACCCAAAAAGGAAAATTATGCCATAATTTAATCACCCTCAAGCCACGCTATATATGAATTTCTTCTTTCAGCCAAGCACAATCGGAGTTATATTAAAAAAATATTTTAATATATTCTTTATAATGGGAGTGAATGGTAACCAAGATTTTGAAGCCCAAAAATGTGCATCCATCCATCATAAAAGTAATCCATACAGCTCCAGGGGGGTTAATAAATGTCTTCTGAAGCATTCTGCCACTTCTGCCACAAAATATTGCTTTATAAATAATCTTTCTGATCAGTTTCATCTCGTCAGCATCCCATATAGCTTAGAAGAACTCAATGTTGCAACAGAAATAATTGACTCTCTCTTTTCCAGCACTTTAGACACAGTTGCTCCATTGCGCTTAAAGAAGATTAAAGGAAATATTCCAACACCGTGGTACAACGAGCAAATTCAGGCCCTAAAGAGAGCAGCCAGAAAAATGGAGCGTACCTGGAAGAAAACAAAATTAGAAGTTTTTCGCATTTCATGGAAAGAGAGCACGATTGCGTACAGAAAGGCCGTAAAAACTGCTAGATCTGCTTATTTTTCAACACTTTTAGAAGAAAACAAACACAACCCTAGGTTTTTATTCGAAACAGTGGCTAAATTAATGAAAAATAAAGCTCCAACACCGGACGTTTCCAAACAGCACAGCAGTAATGACTTTATGAACGTCTTTACTTACAAGATTGATAATATTAGAGAGAAAATTATAACTAATCAACCGTCTACTACAGTATCGCATCAGACAGTGCATTGTAGTCTCGCTGAGGAAAATTTTCATTTATACATTCCTGTAGGAGAGAAAGAATTGTCTAAATTCGTTAAATCATCTAAAACAACAACATGTATGTCAGACCCTATACCGACTAAGCAATTGAAAGAGATGCTTCCAGAGATCATAGATCCTCTTCTTAATGTCATTAATTCATCTTTGTCACTATATGTACCGAAAACTTTTAAGCTGGCTATTATTAAACTTCTTATTTAAAAAACGCAACTTGATCCTAGTCAATTACAGGCTGATCTCGAATCTACATTTTCTGTCAAAATTAATAGAAAAGGCAGTATCCTCACAACTATGTTCCTTTTTAGAAAGAAATGGTTTCTGCAAGGATTTCCAGTCAGGATTTAGACCACATCATAGTACTGAGACTACTCTCATTAGAGATACAAATGATTTGCTCTTATCATTTGATAGTGGTTGTATCTCTCTATTAGTGTTACTGGATCTTAGTGCTGCATTTGATACCATCGACCACAACATTCTTTTGAATAGACTCGAAAATGATGTTGGCATTAGTGGAATTGCACTAGCATGGTTCAAATCATACTTATCTGACCATTATCAGTTTGTAGCAGTAAATGAAGAGATGTCATATCGATCAAAAGGTCAGTATGGAGTACTACAAAGCTCAGTACTAGGACCGTTGCTGTTCACCCTGTACATGCTACCCTTGGGAGATATCATTAGGAAGCATGGAATTAGTTTTCACTGTTATGCTGATGATACTCAGTTCTATTTTTCTTCAATTCACAAACTCACAAAATTCACCAACTTATCAATTCACAAAATTAACGGAATGCATAGCTGATATAAAAATTTGGATGACTGGTAATTTCCTATTTAACCAGGTGTTTTTGGGGTCCTTGAGATGTTTTGACAAGTCCTGACATTTGTGCTTTTTTCGGTTGCTTATAAAAATATTAATGGCAAAGGTGTCATTACACTCTATTTAGCACAAACAGGGCTACCATAATATGTGAGCAACATGTATGTACATGTTTGTATTTTTGAGAGAATAATATTTATGCATGGTTATTGAAAAAACTAAAAATGAAAGTTTCTAAAATAAGGCCACAAAACACATACTAAAAATGTGTCCACAAGACTTTTGACTAATGAATGTTCTCGCTTAGAGTTTTTGCTTCAAAATGATCTGAAAATCATCCTGCCTAATCATTCACATACAATACAAGAATACATTGATTTAAATTTTGTAAGACACGTTTTGTTTGGAAAGGCAATATGCGTGGGGGCGTCAATGATCATGAATAATGCCTTGGTTCACACCTGAGAAGACAATGACCTGCTTAACCTGTGACCTGTATGTCACTGAGAGGGTCCCACAAGAAAGAATGTGGGGACTATATATATATATATATATTAGGGCTGTGTTGAAAAAATCGATTCACCAATTCTGAATCGATTTTCATATTAATTTCTAAAGATCGATCCGTAACTCAGAGGATCGATTTAATAATAGGCTTACATTTTCCCTGTGAACTTTAACTTGCCGCGACTGGGAGATCCCTATGCGCATTAAAAGGCTTTCACTCAGCGCGCACATTGTTACGACAACGGACTTTGAGTGAGTCATTAAACCGTTCATTCAACGAACACGTTCAGAAAAGCTGATTCATTAAAAGAGATAATGAAACAAAGTTAAAAATAATTAACACCTTGAGTTCCACTTTTCAAGGCTCAGCTGAGCAGCAATGCGTCGCATGGGTAACGCTGAAGCTGATGCTTCATTTATTAAAGACCAATATGGCATTGATTCAATGCGCGACTCGCTGAGTTTATTTCCCCCCGGCTTCCTCGCGCTGTGGGAAGCTGACCAGCGCTGCTGCTGACGCGCATTTCCGTGACGTGAACGTTAAAAGGACTATACGACAAATATTTCGCTTTCCTTTGACACGGCAACTTTTCCACGAATATGACTTCAAAGACAGACGCACGCGCTCTGCCGATCTCTCTCATTCACTGTCTGTGGGAAGCCGTAGGCTACAAATGACCATGATAAACAGTCTTGTTATCATTATGAACTTGTTTAACATTTAATACACATGCATGAAGTTCAAAACAAGAAGGGTATAGCCTTATAAAAACCGTGAATATTGCTGCGGTTACTTGCAATCCTCTGCGGTTGACCTGTCAGTGTGGTACTACAAGATTGCGGATATCGCGTCAACCCTACTACTGCTGCTGATATACTGCGTCCTCGGTCGTCTACACCAGTGCAAGTTTGTGAAAGCAGTTGTATCAACACTGTGGAAGGGGGATTGTTCTTTACAACCATCAATACTCAGTTGAATGTCTATAATAATAGTATCAATATGTTGAACAATATGTCAAAAACACTGATCTAAATCTCGAAGATCAGATCGGATCGAATCGAATCGGATCGGATCGAATCGAATCGAATCGAATAATGATAATCGATTCAAGATCTTGAGAATCGGAATCGAATCGATTCTTGAAATTTGAATCGAAACCCTGTATATATATATATATATATATATATATATATATATATATATATATTATACTGTATATATATATATTCTACAGAATTGGTTCAAAGTTAGAGTTGGAAACATCTTGAAATTTTTTTGTGTTTTTCCACAAATTTTGTATTCATGCAAATTGTATAATATCCAAGGTAAACATTTCTAGTAATTGTGCAGTTAATTCTCATACTGTATTTTCAGAAAGTTTTGGAATATGTATCCTCTCCCCAAATTTGTCACTGATAAAACACAATAAAAATGATTTAACGATTTTGTTTTGTTTAGATTTACCTTCTAAATCTATTTTTTGCTATTTTATTAAAAAGGTTACAATTACAACAACAATTACAGTTTTAACAATATTTCAAGTGTAATCTTTCTTTGTAAAAAAATATACATTTTATCATAAGTATTTCAAAGTTAAGGATTTTGAATATTGGAACAAACACTATAATAACATTTTTGTTGATAATTAAATATACCTACTTTATTTTTGACAAAACATCCCATACTATATATATGAGCAGAAATTGGTGAACAAAAGCTTATTTGATGTGGCAGTTGTCTTTTTTACAGTAAACACTTAATCTATCCAAAACTAATCAACAAAATATTTTCTAAACATTCATATTTAATCTGTAATATATCGTTTTTATGATTTATTAGCATATAAACGTTAATTTGCAGTTTAATACGTTGCTTATACAAAGACATTTTATTTCAACATTTCAGTCGATTTATACTCATCTCAGTATAGCAATATAGTTTGGTAAAAGCTAAACTAGTAGATGTGTTCATGTAAAAATAACATGTTTACTGATGTAAGTGCCAGTGGGAATGAATGGCACAGATGCGCGCTGTTGTTTACTACAGCTGAATTCTAAAGTACTGTATTGCGCACTTTTGATTTAAATGTACTGCTACAAAAGTGCAATAACACGTGGTTTGCAAAAACTTTAAATAAATAAGGTGCTTTTATACCAGCAGTATTCCCTTTACACAGTATCAATAAAATATTTCTTGTAAATCTCAACTTAAACATTAATGTAATCAAATCAAATATTTAAACAAAGCTATTTGCCACTGCCAGGGCATTACTTTTTAGCTAGCTTGTTAAAACGAGTCCAGTTTTCTTTTTTTTCTGAACAGGTATCTTGTATCAGGGAGCAGCAGAAACAGTCTAAAAGGGTCATGATCACTACTACAGATATAAGTCGACCAACGTTACTTCTCTGATAGCAGCTTAGGTTTGGTCATGGCATGCCATGGTTTCCCACGTAAGATTATATTAAACAGAGGTAAAGCCCAATTTATACTTAAGCGTCGAACTCACGCCGTAGCTGTGTAGCGCGCGTACCCGTGCATCTCTCCAAAAATGTAACGTCAATTCTACGCGTACCGCAAGCGCTGTGATTGCTAGAACCGCTCCCCGGGTGTCACACTTCCTCTGCATGTGTAATTGCGCGTCAACGACGCAGATATACAATGAAAACCAACGCGTAGTCTATAGCGTAGAGGCTCCGGCGTTGGTCCGACCCAGAATTATAAATCAGCCTAGAGTGAGGTGAAGTGGTCGAGCACAGGTGCAGCGACAAGCGGGTGCGTTCCTGTGAAACTGTTGCGGTCATGCTCGCCTCACGCACGAGCCCGCGCGTTGCCGAAGTTGAATTGTCTAACTTTTTGTAGCTACACGACGCGCAGCACAAATCATTGGAAGAGAGACTGATCCTCGGCTCGCTGTTTGTGAGTTTCCAGAATCTAAATAGTTATCAGGACATCAACAGGAGGGAACTCACATGGCAGAGCATCCCCGCTAAACTAAACGCAGGCCTATCAGGTAAAGTTATGTATAATTTTAAGTTAAAAAGACTACAGCTGCGTAGCGCACAGAAGCCGTTGCCATGGTTACTATCCATAGAGCGCCTGTCATTCACTCGCGGAGCGCTGTCTCCCTTTCTGTTCACCTGAGAGAACCTGCCAAAGCCCCTCTACTGCTTGTTTGGGTGGGTTATTTGCTGGCTGACCAACATCCCACCCCTCCTGGGATCATGGTTTGACTGTAGGCCTATGTGTATTCAGAGCCAGTGAGCAACGGACTTTCAAAATAATAATAAAAAAAAAAAAAAACTGCGTTAACGCGCGATAAAAAAATTGTCGGCATTAATTAATAAATGCGTTAACGCGATAATAACGCGTTAACTTGCCCAGCACTAGTTTTTTTATATAAACTACTTCATTTAAAATAAGATAATTCAAGCTTTATAAATACATATATCTCGTGCCTGTGTGACTGAGTATTCGCTGAGTTACAGTAGTTTTTTTAGCACTAGTTTTTTTATATAAATTACTTCATTTAAAATAAGATAATTCAAGCTTTATAAATACATATATCTCGTGCCTGTGTGACTGAGTATTCGCTGAGTTACAGTTAATTTTCGGACGCGTTTCAGAATAGACTTCACTGACAGAGAGAAGGCAGAACTCGCATCATGTTTATTTTTCTTTATTTGGCGAAAAGCACAGCACTTTGTTTTTATTGTGAGTATACACAAAAAAATAGACATTTAACACGATCGAATGATGTACAACACTTACTGTATATGTAAGATCAAAATCGACAGTATTTTGAGTCTCTTTTGCACTGATAAGAAAAAAAGTGAGCTGGTATTGCTGGCGTAACCGCCAACCCCAGGGTGTTAATTCTGGAAAAAAAACAGAGTTTCTAATTATTGGGCAAAAAACCTCTGCACGTATTAACCCAGAATACTGTCTAACAATTAATGGGTGCTCTAGTCTTCGTCGTCGGTTAGGACCCTGGTATGGTCTTTAATACCAATCTTTCATTTGAAAGCCAAGTTTCTAGCATCTGTAAAACCGCATTCTTCCATCTTACAAATATATCTAAATCACGACATATGCTTTCAATAAAAAAAGTGGAACAGTTAGTTTATGCGTTTATTACCTCAAGGCTAGATTATTGTACAGCTGTACTGGGTGGTTGCCCTGCACGCTTAATAAGCAAAGTCCAGTTGGTCCAAAATGCAGCAGCTAGAGTTCTCACTAGAACCAGAAAATATGACTGTATCAGCCCGGTTCTGTCAACACTGCATTGGCTCCCTATTAAACATCGTATAAATTATGTTCCCTTAGGTGCCATTATAGTATGCAATTATAGTATTATAGTTATTATAGTCCTCCACGTCTACTGCGTTCTCAAAATTCTGGCCAGTGATAATACCTAGAATATCAAAATCAACTGCAGGCGGTAGATCCTTCTCCTATTTAGCACCTAAACTTTGGAACTGTCTTCCTAACATTGTCCGAGAAGCGGACACACTCTGTCAGTTTAAATCTAGACTAAAAACGCATTTCTTTTACCTAGCATTCATATAGAACATTAAACATTTCTATTATTCAAATCAGTTAAATGATTATCAGGCTGCATAGATTAGGTCAGCCGGAACCGGGGACACTTCCTATAACACCTGATGTTCGTTACATCATAAGAAGAATGGCATCTACGCTAATGTTAGTCTTTCTGTTTATTCCGAGGTTTACTGAAGTCAGCCGGATCCGGGCCGTATCCAGATCAGATGGTGGGCCGTATCCAGATCAGATGGTGCATGGACCTGCGCCTGGACCCACCCACAACGCATCCCTGAAGTGCCAGCCTCATCAGTCCTGTGAAGGCCTCATCGACACGACAGCCATCGGCACTGATCCTCAACAAACTCGTCTCCATACCGGCGTGATGAATCCGACTTCCAACCAGATGGAACTGGATAAATATTCTGAATGTTCTGATCCAATCTGACTTCTGACCTGTAATGCTGCCTGAATCATAATGATACACTGTTCGTTCGTTTTTCTCCATTCTGTCCCTGATGGAGTTTTGGTTCCTTTCCACTTTTGCCTTGGCTTTTGGCTTGCTTAGTTGGGGACATTGAATATCCCACAATATTATTGATCTGCCTTAAGGTGGACGATGATGCAATTTTCTTCTTGAAAAAAACTTTGTTGTATTATTTTCATGTTTTCGCTGTGAAGCTGCTTTGATACAATCTGTATTTTAAAAAGCGCTATATAAATTAAGGTGATTTGACTTGACTTGAAGCGAAGTGATGCGTTTTTGTAAGAAAAATATCTATATTTATAACTTTTAACGGCCGTACGCAAGTCGAGTTCCGGCTGAAGAGTGAACTCTGACCCGACGCATTATGTGCCATGTAGGAGTAGCATAAGCTTAGGTGAGAGTAGATGCCTCTGGCGATTCAAACAAACAGGGCTGGGCAACAAACTCAAGCTCCTCCGACATTTCTCTTTAAAAATAGTTGTTTTAGGCTTCTAATTCGTGACCGGTGTTTTGTGTTTTGCTCTCTTGTTCATCAATGCCACATGCATCGGGCCCATAGACAGTATAAGAAGTGGACAGAGCCATCTCATTGGAACTCAGTTGAGACAGTTGAAGCCCATTTTTAGCGATTTTTGAGCACTTCCGTTCCTGACGCGCAGACTCAAACCGACTCAAACTAAGCTTGATGACGTAAGCAACCTGTCTGACAGACGTTAATCTTCTAGTAGCTGTGCGTGAAAATTGCCAACGTTAATCTTGCAGAGACGGGGAACTTGAGCAAAGAGTTCTTTGGCGTGAGTGAGCAGGAGTAAGTATTCCGTTGCTTTTATGGACTCATTATCTATGGGCTTCTCCCTTGACGGGACGTCACCCCGATTGCCTGCGAGCTTCTCCTCCTGTCTGTACGGTAATTTCGGTACAGCGCGAGAGAGAGTCGAGTGGTTATGACGCAATCGTTAGCCTATTTTTACAAAATCTGTTTCTACGGGGCCATAATGTAACATAGAAGGTAATGGAGCCCTTTATACATTGTCGTGTTTCTTTAGAAATAAATAATGGACAAATGGAGTCTTTAAACGCCTCAGATGTAAAGTTATTCGCTGTCAAAGTGACGCCAAAATGAATGGGAGTCAATGGAAATGCTAACGCAAGTGAAGTTCTGCTACAACATGGCGGCACCCGGCCGGCTTCAACTTCCGGTCGATGGATTACCCCCTTGATCGGGCCAGAGTTCACTCTTGCCGGAACTTGACTTGCGTAAGTCTGTTACCGGAAGCATGTGATTATATTTTATAAACTATAAACATGGATAAAAAAAAAAAAAAAAAAACGAATACAAAAATGCATCTTTTAGAGGCCTTTATTAACCCCCTGGATCCTATGGATTGTGATGGATTATGATGGATGAATGCACTTTTTTGGGGCTTCAAAATCTCAGGTACTATTCACTCCCATTATAAAGCATGGAAGAGCCTTGATATTTTAAAATATTTCTCCGATTGTGTTTGGCTGAAAGAGAAAAAGTCATACTGGCTTGAGGGTGAGTAAACTATGGGATAATTTTCATTTGTGGGTAAACTAATCCTTTTTAATTAGGATGATCCCCTCTAAACACTCTTTATTAATTCGCTACCTGATTTCAGCTGCAAGTTATTTGAATCTGAAGTAGACATGTAGAATGTACGTGGCTGGCAAACTGTCAAGCAAGCGTGCTGTAGTGCGTCTCAGTGTGTGTCTTTAAGTAGTACGCTGCGGTAGGAGGAGTTGTATGGGTTGTGACGCCGTGGTGCTGAGCCTGAACAGCCACTGTCCACCTGCAGTAGGGCGAAAGACCGAGCGGGACAATAATCTCTGCGCATCGCTCAGCGGAACCCTGCTACCGACAGCACATCTCACAGGAATTATCTCCACGTTTGTGAATAACAAACACCTGCCTCCTCTGCTGATGGCAAAAATGAAAACCGGCTGCGCGGTTCTTGTGGCGTGTGCCTTAGTTGTGTGCACATCTTTGGTAAGTCCAAATGTTTTATTTACAAACATCCTGGAAGTAATAGCGCTTGAAATTAGACACTCGTAGGCTGGCCATACGGAATAGTACACTTGTATTTGTGCGTTTTATTTGCGTAACGTTACTACTAACTAAAAGAATACATTGGTGCATCGAGCGTTCACTTTGACTGTTTGGAAATCAAAAATTGCCTCCTCGGCACTTCTATAACAGGCGATTTCTTCTTCTTCTTTCTTCTAAATAACATTCAGACGAGGAAATCAGTTTGTGTTGAACACTGGTCGTCTATCAGTAAGCTGCAGTGGCTTTGCAGCTACACTTTTAACACACATTGCAGAGGATGCGGCGATGCCCGTGGTGTGTCTGCTAATAGTGCGGCTCTTTCGTTACTGAAGGAGTATGTGAATATGCAAATCAATAGTATTAATATTAAGATTCATGTCATTGAGTATCACTTGTCCCATTCTTAATAGGAACATCAGGAGTGATTTAACTTGTAGCATACTAGGGAACTAGTTGCTTTGGTCTGTGGAATTATGAAACATTCATTTAAGAAGGAGAAACACACGCATAGGCTATAGCCTACCAGTAAATGAAATCTAGGAGGTGCTGGGGTGTTGCTGTTGAGTAAATATAAGTTCTGGAAATAAGACACATATTACCCTGTTGGATGGATGGCAGATATTGACATTCTCTTTGATGACTCATTCAGAATAAAATCTGTATCTGGGGGTGAGATATAGCTATAGAGCTGCATTCACATGGTGGGCAGAGGCAGCGCTGCTTTAGAAAGTAACCATCTCACAGCCCTCTGACTAATGTGATCTGTAGGGATGCTTTGACAGACTTCCTCCGTGGATACATGAAAGAGCTTAGAGCGTCGGGTCTTTGTTGTCTTGATTTTTCAGGTTCATAGTTGTCTGGGTTTCAGAATCGAAAAAATATAGGGAGAGAGAGAGAGAGAGACACTCCTAAAGGCAACATCTCGTTCGTTTTAGACACAGCGAGGCCTGAGCTTGAACCCTGAATCGTTTAAGAAAAGCCCAACATACTGAGACTGGGATAACCTGAATATGACCCACCATCTAATTATGCTAAATCTCCATGGTGAGCACTATCCATTGACACACACACACACACACACACACACACTAGGTCACTATCCTAAAATAGATGCCACTGTAATGGGCACAATTTCTCTACTGATTCACATGGCAGAACTCCAGCGCAACCTTCTTTCTTCTGCACTTCCTGTCTTCCATCGCATCCTCATTTTCTCCCTCGGTTTATTTTAATCATCAAACAGGCTCATTTTGCTCTTGTTAATTTTTTTAGAGAAGCTCTTGATGTTTTCACTCGTCTCGTATACATTTTTTTTAAAACCACCATCAGGGCATGAGAATGCAGGGTTCTGATGAGAATTAAATCACAGATTTGTTGCTTTTCATGTAGAATTTGCTCATTTGCATATTTTCATGGAATTATTGTAATATTCACATTCTCAACTGGACTACAGCAGTGATTCGTAGCCAAGGGTACATGCACTTGGTATTTAAGCAGGTATTTAAGCAGGGGGTACTTGGAAATATTTAGGCTAGCTTTGTTAGAGCTACAAAAAATGTTGAAATAATTTAAAAAATAATTAAAATAACTAATCTTGATGATTAATCTCAAGATTATTTTCAGAATCGTTTAAGGAATTATATAAAATAAAAAAAAAGTAATGTTCTAGATTTATAGATTTGCATGACAACATGTTTATTAGAATATGTTTGACACGATTCTACTGATATTAATGATTTATTAATGAATGATATTGACTGACTAGTGGTGATAATATAACTGATTAAAAGTGACTTATTAGTAATATTAAAAATAAAGTTAAATTATATCAAGGAATACATTTCTGGTTTGGCGTCATCAAGGGTAGCCTATATAAGACAAAAACAAGTTTTGAAGCTTGTTTATTGAACAGTTTTTTCATCCCTAACAGTAAACGGTTGCATCCCTGCTCTGTGAGTTTGCCTCCTGAAGGTATTTATATCGGTTTCGATAACCTTGAATAAGAACCACAACCCTGTGGTCACAAATCAATTTGTCTAACCACTTCCCCTCTCCTGTGTCTTCATAGCCAATAATGTCTGTCTTTCTCAGGGGAGTCACGGAAATGCTCAGACCATTGCTCCATGCAGACCAGGTTTCTCCCAGAGCTCCTACACCGTATTTGTCCCCAGGGGTGTGCTGCAAGGCCTGAACATTCACAAAGGTAAGAGCTTGCAGTGCATTGCATGATTCTCTACAGGTTTATTTGTGTGTAGTGTGTGTGTGTGTGTGTGTGTGTGTCTTAATCTCAGTGGAGCTTCAGCAACAGTTTTATGGGTGAATATAAATGCTCGTGCCTTCCTCAGTCTGTGTGTGTAGGCTACATGTAATACGTTAAATATAATTTTAGCTTGATTATTGCATATTTCTGGAGAATGCACAATGACTCCCAAATGATCAGGAGGTGTATGTTGTTGAATATTCTTCTGGACTCTCACCCATGCAGTAATTTAGACTAGTTGTGCTGTATGATTCCTCAAAAGGTTTTAACAGTGATTCAAAACCTGTTTGAGCCGGCTTCGAAAAAAGCACAGTGTGGAATAACAAGCACAAATAAACGGTTTAGAAAGGAGGAGCGGAGATGCAGATATGCCCGCTTGCTGAATGTTGATAGTGCACACAGGACCAGTAATGCAATTAAAACACGTTTAAAACACACTATGCTTCTCAAATGCAATTTTCAAGGTCTGCGAATTGTCAGGTGATGCTTTTAAAGAAACGTGTCCATGGTGTGCCAAAAACAACGCTTCCATCTAGGTGGGTGCCATAAGCGTGTACACGTTCCTAATCGCTGAGAGCTACAGTTGGCACACGTCTGCATTAATAAAATGCACAAAGCCAGTGTTTCCTACTGATCAAAATCAATATGCATATTATTCAGCTTTATTTTGACTATCAGACAAACCTTGGCTGGATGATTAAAAACATAAATAAATAAAAAATGGAAATAAACCCATAATCTGAATTTAATGGATAGTTCAGTGGCCCGGCTGGCTACAGAAGCCTCATTTAAATCTTCTGTTCGGCTCCCGCTGGGTGTTTTTTTTTTGCTGCTTTGAGCTTTAAGCTTTCGCTTTTTCTCTTCTTTTCGCTCCCCCTCTGTCCTGCATGTAATACAGTTCCTCTATTCTTTCCCACTTCTTTTCAGCAAGATTTCAGCCGTCCTTTTATACTGTCGCTTTTCATTGCCATTGTGCGTGCATGTGTGTGCGTTATGCGAGGATATGTATTATCTGTGGAATTTGTTTTGCTGTTATGGAAGGAGAAAAGACGTCGGGGGGAAAATTGGACTTGCAGAAACAAATCATACAAGAAAATGGCACATTGATTCGATCAATTACCTGTTTTTTCCACTGCATTCAAAACTTTGATTGAGTATAACTGTTATCAGAGTAATCAATGGATTTATTCACATGAGCGTGGTCGTGTAGAGAGAGTTTTATTTGTTGTTCTCAATCTGACTGCAACTTTGCGCCGATGCGGGAGCACAAAAAAATAGAATTTTCGCTGTAATTGCAGAAATTGCACAACTGCTTTGGAAGGATGTGCTCTTTATTATAAATATTTTATTCGTAATACCGTTCCCCGTTTATCGTACTTCTAAAGCCTGTTTGTTTTGATCCCAGCCTGTGGAGGTGTTGAGGGAACATTGTCAGTCATTGACATGTCAGATGTGCTTGTTACACAGCAAGTCGGTTGAGTGTTGGCGTGCGTGTCCAAGTGCTCATGCATGAGTCAATCATTTTGTTTACTCGTGGATTTAGTTATGAGCGTTTTGCAAGGATCAACTCCTAAACCTGTGTCCACAATATCCACTGCGCCGTGCAGGCAGCCACCTTTCCTTCAATATCCAATAGTGCACTCTTCATTTTAAAAACATGCTTACCCCAGCACAACTTGGCACTTGGGTGTATATCGCCAGACTGCAGTATGAGCCCTTACAGAGAGTGATTGATGTACAGTCACCGGCCTGGAGGAAGGGTGATGTGTTCGGAGGAACCGTAGTAATCGGGGAGTGGGGTCGCCTCACTGGGACGTTAATGATAACAGCCTTGTGTAACCCAGAACCGTCAAAGGGGAGAGTAATGGGTGAGCCAGTGCGCTCGGTTGGGCCAGCGAGCGTCAAGTCGAGAAAATCCAGCGTCAATTTAGGCGTGATTGTAAACATTGGTCTGACACCTCGAGAATGCTAATGCAGAGATGGGAATTCTCAGGAGCGCGGTGCGGTCTGAGACTTGAACTCTGCAGAGGAATCGAGAGTAGAAAGTTCCGCTTGAGTTTCCTCCATAACTGTTTAATATGGCTGCGGTGCACTGGGGTGAGAGTGAGCGATTCATCTCAGTTCTCTAGGTACTGCTTAGCATTGGTCTCTAAAGCCTGGCCATCCAAACAGAATCAGATATGACTTCTCTTTTATGGCCAGAGCAGTCAGGGTGTCTGCCAGCTGTCTGCTGGTCTCGCAGCTGCTTGCCATGCAATTTGCTGATTCCGTTTAATTACACCAATAGCTTGTTGTGTTTATTTTCTATTCATTTACAAAGGTGTTTGTTCGAGCTGGGCATTTAATTAGCAAAGTTTGGGTATTAATGCAACAGTGGTGCATTTATACCTATTATCCTCTAATCCTCATGATCACTTTTATTGTACTTCTAAGGATAACAAGCTTATTAAAGACACGGCCCCTCGAATGAAGTTGACCGGAGTGGATATAATTCAACCATCCAACATTTCTAATATATTTTACACAGTAAAAACAGACAGCGTGAGTCCCTTCAGGCGCTCTGCCTCACTAGATGTGATTCATCTTCACTCAGCATGTGAAAAGATTCATCATTTATGCTGACAAAATATAAATGCCAGGGTTGTCACATATTCAGCTGGCCTCGGGAGCATATGAAAGGCACCCACATGGCCACAGTAAATAGGTATGGTAAGCATTTGTGTTTTACATGATTGGATTCCAAGTCCTAGATGGTAAGTTTCGAAACCCATACAACATTGACTGATGATGTGGTCATTTAGCGTGGCTCGTTATTGCAGTAGGCAGTCTAGCTCAGGAGAAAATGATATTTTATGAGGTTTTATTGTGTTACGTCATGTCTTCCAGCGTTTATGCAAACATTTATAGACGTGTAAACTCATGCATAAACAGCCCATCTTGCTGTGTTGACATGTATGGTGGGGTCCAGCGTTTCAGCCCACAATTCCAAATATGAGATTTAAAAGAACAAAGGAGCGTTATATACAGTATATGAAAAGAACAAATATGTGACATTTGTGGAAATTTGTGTACAATGTGTACAAAAGGTCACAGGTCATGAAGTTCATGTGCTGCTGTCATGGTAACACTTTCGAATAAGATTCCAATTGTTAGCATTATGTAACATGAAATTACAATGAAAAATACTTCTAAAGCATTGATTAATCTTAATGTTAATTCCATTCATTTACTAATACATCATTTAAAAAAAAATATATATATATATAGTGTTAATAGTATTCAGTGTTTCCTCCAGGATTTTTTCCAGCTGTGGTGGTAGGCCCATTTCCCCAGGGGCACGGCGGGGCGTGGCCCATGAGTGATATTCCCATAGGCCACGTCCCCTTTCCCCAGGCGTTGAAACCTCCCCTAAGTATTATAATATGAAAGGCTCCAATAAGAGCGGCAAAGCGATTATGCGCATCCCGTGCGCAGAATGATGCACTTGAAGCAACGCAAAGTCACAGCGCGCAGCGTTTCGCATTGAAAAGTTCGAAGCTCAAAGCGAAGAGAATAGATTATACCTATCTATCAGGGACGTGCGGTCAGGGTAGGCAGGGTAGGCAGTGCCTCACCAAAGGAAATGTTAGCATTACATTTATTAATTCCAAGAGCTTTATTAATTCACCACATTATTAATTGCATTTATTTTATTCCAAATATAATTTTTTTTTTTTTTTAATCAGGAATACTCATATAATACTCCTTTTGCCATAGTTTGCTCCTAAAAACCATTGTTTCATGCAGGATATTCAAGGCCATGGCCATTGAGGCAGAGGTTCGCAGTGCCTCTTTGGTCCATAGAACGTAGTTTACGGAGATTTGCGCATGCGCAGTCAGTTCTCATGCTGTCTTGAATTATCAACATTGAGGCAGAGACCGAGACTGCTTCATATCACGTGATCCACTCGCTCTCACTCAGTCCGCGATTCTGACTTTGCTCTGTATGCAGGCAGCGATGTGATGATGCCTGATATTAACTTGGGTTGCTAAATTACCTGAATGAATATACAGTGGTATGTGTGTATAAATGAATGAATCACATGAATAAATATATAGATCCGACGGCTTGATGTAAGTCTTTTAATGGTCCAGTGGTAGAACTTTTGCCGAGCATGTCAGAGGTTCTGGGTTCTAATCCGCAATCGTATAGGTTTTTTTTTTTTTCTCATCAAAACCGAATATGTTCATCAGTGGTTGTATTATATTAAGCAGGGACACATTTGTGTGTATTTTTGTTTTGTGATTTCACCGGAACGAACAAAGAGTCTCCGAAACAGATTAAAGCGCGCGTGCATGTGAAGACTGCGTGAGCCACGAGATACACTGTAACCGCGCCACCGATCGCAGCGGCAAATTACGCCCCTGTGAATATGCCACATTGATATATCACAGCCTACCCATGACAAGACTTCACCGCACGTTACTGCTATCTATCTATGCTTAGTGTATTCTATCTATCCAACAGTTTATTGAGCCTTTTCTTTTAAGAGTTTTAAATGTCAGTTACAGTGCGCATGAAGAACAATTCATAGCGCTCTCTACTCCAGTGCTGTAATCTAACAGACACCCGGGAGAAAGGAATATGATTTAGAAAGGGCAATAAACTCCAGACCAGCAAGGAAAAGGCATTTTATGCAAACCATAGACCTTTATCTACAAATAAAGTATAATAATGGGAACATTGATCTTGAACAGTGTGTCGTCGTGTTACTGTCGTAACCGAACGCGACGCGCTGTTTGAATGCTGACTGAGGAGAGATTCCATTAACTTTAACTTAATGACTTAAAATAATTTTACCTCACATTATGCTATTGAATGACTTTAGAAGTCTTGGAATAAACTTGATTGTGCTTTACAATGTTTTTATGCCTTTAGCTTAACAATAACATAATAGTAGGCCTATGCACAATATCGGACCTCACGGAGAAGCTGCAGCTGTGGCGGGATGATTTTAGGTGTGGCGGCCGGCACACGGCAGAATACGCCTTATTCACGGCAGCGCCATCTTTGATTTTTATGAGAATGAAAGCGAGGCTGTGAGGGATACATCTCTTCAATGGGCTGTACTGTTATTTAATGTGTTTTCGGATTGTTCTGCTCATGAAACACTGGAAAAATATCTTTCCAAGAAATTTCAGCTAACAAAAACTTCAGCTTTTTACAGCGGATGCCATTGGAAACACGGTAAGTCTATCCCACAGCCTCACTTTCATACCTGTCATGGCGCTGCTCTGAATAAGGTCTATGAATGTAGCGGAAACACTGGTATTTAATGTAGCTAACATGAACTAACAATGAACAGTTGTATTTTTATTAATTGATGTATTGCCTGACAAATGTATGGCTTACTGTTAGCTAATCTTAATCAATGCATTAACTAACCTTAACTAATGGGACGTTATTGTAAAGTGTTAACGCTGTCATTAAAGAAATATGAAATTTATATTTTAAAATGTAATTTATTCCTGATGGTAAAGCTGAATTTTTTAGCATCATTACTCCAGTCTGCAGTGTCACATGATCCTTCAAAAATAAATTTTATTTGCTGATTTGGTGCTCAAGAAACATTTCTCATTATTATCATTGTTGAACTCAGTTGTGATGAGTAATATTTTTGTAGAAGCCGTGATACTTATTTTAAGCATTCTTTGATTAATGGCAAGTACATAAAAACGGCACTTATTTACTATATAGTATTCTTATAGAATATATATTATTCTAACACTATAAATATTTGAACTCTCGTATGATTCATTTAATGCATCTGTCACAGTTATCTGGACTTATTCATCTTTAGTTTTACTTTTAATGGACTTGCGGTTTGTTTTCATTCATCACATGTGTTCCCTTATTTGATTTTGCGCTACTCATCAGTTGCCAATGGACACTCATCAGATCATCACACCTGTTTGTCATCTCATTATCACTTTGTATCTGAGGGTACGTTTACACGACGACAATATGCTTAAAACGGATATGTTTTTCCTTTGAGTTTTCCACATACAGACGAAACCATTGTCAAAACGATCCCCATTCACACGGATCCGTAAAACGACTAAAAACACTGTATTCTGCTGCCAGGCCGCTAGATGGCGATGGAATACTATAGACTAAACAGGTAATATGCATGTGCATGACGTCATCATCTTCAGAGATTCGCGTTTTTGCCGTTTACACGGAGACCGTTTTCAAAAACTTGCACTTTAAAACCCGTTTTAAAAACTGTGCATTTTCAGGCACCCAAAACGCCGTTGTCATTTAAAGCTGCAGTCCGCAGTTTTTCCTCTTTGTCGCCATCTCTGTTTGAAATCTGCAATTGCAGTTATTCGCGGAAGTATCAACTTTACTTCGACACGGCACAGCGCGGATGAACACAATGTTTGAGGAGAGTGTGCGGCTGTCAGTCACCGCGGCGGTGAGGATACTGTCATTCAGAATCACAGATTATTCTTTTTGGAAGTATGCCCAAAATTGGCCTGGGTTTCCCCATACTGCCTTTGCGCAGCGCGATTTTATTCACAGTGCTAGGCAGTCTGGATACCATGGTCCAAATTTTCGCCTCAGCAAGGGGACCAATCACAGAACGGGGAGGGAGCAGCAAGATGATGACGACGTCTATGCGACACACCGAAGCAGTTTGTTTATACCTATGGATCAAACATGGCAGCAGACGCAAAGTTACCTTTCGATGCAGCCTTAGATATTGTTCTGAGTAGTTTAGAACGCAAATAAATCTCTGACCCATCGTCTTCTTCCTCGTCTAATTTCTTTCGCTCTACATACGTCATCTGGTATAATTGAAACGATTAGCAATGAGCTACGTACAGGCACATTTGATAGACATTCGTAGCACCCAGTAAACGGCTCTGGGCATTCGTAAACCACGCCTCAAATACGAGAAAATGAACATGTGGTTCCCAGACCACGTCTCAATGTCAATGAGACGTGGTCTGACGTTAGCCAGGCTAGACCAACATAATAATTTTGACCGTAAAATGTCATATGAACAAGTAAGTAACATCCACTTTTGTTCTGGTTCTGACATTGCAGTAAATCGCGCTGATTAAATCTAAAAATCGCTTATCATATCACGCAAAACCGTGCAAATTATACTTTGTTCTCAAATTTTTAATGTTAACAACGTCAGCATTGCGTGACTACATGTAATGTCCTTCCGATATTTACCCTTGTTTTCGCATGGGTCCGGTTGCAGTCTCTTTTTTTCTGTAGCCACTCCGATGTCCGAACAAAGTCTTTTGCATTTTACACCGGATGAGTCTCCAGTTGTCACTGGTGATTGTCGTTTGAACCTTTCTGCATCCGCCATCAAATCGATAAGTTTATTTATATCAAGTGCTGTGAGAAAAGGCTATAAATCTCCACCTCCAGCATCCTCACACGCAATATAGCCTACTAGCCGAGACTCCTTCTTTATGTGTACAGATGTGACGTAATGACGCAAAGACATGCTCGAATCTCCCGTGGAAATCCACCAGTACCACTGGAATTAAAAACATTATTACAAGCTTACCGCTTTGAATCGAGCTAAGGCAAGCAGATAGTTTTGAACACTGGCTGGTTATGTATTTTCTCAAATATGTATTTTTGATAATTTTTAACCCAAAAAAAGCTACGGACTGCAGCTTTAAACGAATGGCCAAAACGCATAAAAAGGGCTCTGGGTTCGGGCCGAATTCCGAGCTCGGAGCCCTCCCCTGGACAGCACGCCAAATAGGCATTCAACTTTTCTCCCTCTAATTGTATGTAAGTGTGAACTCGTGAAACATGCTGTTACTTTCTCTTCGTCGTTGTGAGAACAATTTTGTTTATAGAAACCTTTTTGAACTCTTCTTCAACTGGTGACAGGATCCTTGCTGAATAAAAGTATTAATTAAAAAAAAAAACGTACTGACCTCAAACTTTTTAACAGTATAGATAGGCGACATATGATCAGATGTTTAGATTTACATGAAGAAAAATAAGGATCCATACAGTGTACTACATAAATAAAGGAAGTGCTTATATGAGAGTATATTGTCCATGAAGACGAAACAGAGCATTTGAGCGTGGGCATTTTACAGAGCAGAACCCCACCTGGGAGAGATAAGCCATGAAAACGGATATTCCACTGATTGCACATTGTAGTGTAAACCATCATCTTGGCCTAAGAGCAGGATCAGGCACTTTGAAGCCAAAGACAGAGAGATGGAGATGGGGGGAGGACAGGTACACTCTCGCACACAAAAGAGCAATCTGATTTTAGTTGCACTCACCCCTAAATGGTGCTCTGAAAGGATGCTGTCAGAATGTGTTCAAGAGAACATGAGCGATGAACTTCGGTGCATAACCCTTTAATATCCGACACAGTGCTGGTGGGAAATGGAAGTCAGTCGCCTTTGCCGTTAGTTCAGAGGCGGCCATTAATCATCTGTTGTGGCAAAAATTCTCAAACAAACATCACTGCGTAAGAGACACTCAGAGTCAAATTATATAAAATAGAAGTATTTATTCTTGCAAGAATAGGAGCAGTCTAATACACAGTTGTTACCCTGTGCAGAAGAGTGACACACCCCCAGACAGACTGAACTAGCTTTTATCTTAGTTTCAAGGCCTTCTTCCCCCCAGAGCCTTCCTCCCAGTAGTTTTCCATAGACGTCACTAGTTGGCCCACTAAGCTCCCCTGCACCAAATGGCCTTCTGACATCTAGGTCAGAGGTCCTTGTTCGTCTGTTCTCTGGAGTGTCTCCCTCTTCTGCCTCCCCAGGTACATAAACAGAATCCTCTCACTACAAGTGAGAGACACACATGTGACATTCTTTGAATCATCTACTAAAGATCAATGAATATCATTAAAATTGCCACTACAACTCCTCACTTTTTATCATTCTGATTACCCATAATCACAATAATAAACAATAAGACAAATTTTAAGTCATATCATCACACTTATACTTTTCATCTCTGATTTTTTGCATAAAATGATCACTCTCCTTGAACCTGTGAAGAAAAGTTTAGAATGAAGAAGCATAAGGCTGTTTTTGTGGGGGAAATGCCCCGTAATATTTTAGCAAGCAAGTAAACATTTCACTGCGTTGGGCTAAGCGAGAAATCTCTGTTTCTGCGCTCCTGTAAACAGACCCTCAGTCACGCCAGTAAGGAAAAGGTAGTTATAACATAGCAAGGAAACAACCAGATAAAAGTAAAATAAAAAAATCCCTCAGTTTCAAACCCTATCTTTGTACGCCATCTCGTAACACGGATGACTGCTGCTTTTAACCCCCTTTAAATCTTTGCCCTTAATCTTTCTCAGAAAATAAACAAATAGAAGAAAAACAAACAGAACATACATTTAACACATATCTCACTGTAGCTCCCACTACCTGTGTCGTCACAATTTTGTTCATCCTTGGGATAGACTGTCATTTTCACCAATTGAACAGACAGCATGTTTCCCCTGTCACTGTAATCATATTCACCCATGAATAACAAAATTATTAGAATAACAATCCTAACTCCTATCATTAAGCCTTTTCCATTAATCTACGCCCATCTCCATATTTCATTTACTTCTAATTCAAACATGCTGTGGTTCTACTTAATACGCTTCAACAATTATCCCTATAATTTACATTAATTAATAGATCTCTTCCCAAAAACATTTTCCTTAAATATTTCCTAATGAATAAGTAACCAATCAAATCTTTTGATCGACTGTATATCAATACTAAGCCCTATTTTGATTTAATCAAATCAAATCCTCAAAATAATCACAAAACCCCATTCTTCTGTTAAACTTAAACCATCAGTTGGCAGTTGGTTCCTCCTCCAGGCGTGTTGATAATCTCGTTCGCCCCATGGACTATGGGATGGTTGTGGCCTGTTGGTGTTGTCTAAGGTGAGAGGCTTGGACCCAGGTGTCACACTCCAACCATTTTCTGATCCTTATAAGGTTTTCCCTTATATCACGACCGCACCCCCACTGGAGTGAACTGTCACCTGTGAATGGAGACCTTAAGTATTTTGTTAGTGACCGCTTGTCTAGCCGCTCGTCCCCTTTGGTGTGACCTGTGGAATCAACCTGAAACATTATCACCGGATAATTTCTCACTCACTTAATAGCACTCAGGATCCTTTTCCCCTGAAAAACAATATTTATACATTTGGAACAGAATCAGTTCTGTTTTCTGCAACCCATCCTGACATTCTGTAAAAGGAAAATTTAAGTTATGCGCTGCGCAGGTGTGGCACCTTTCTGCTACAAAAACAATCCAGGCCAGGATAGTTAGTCAAATTCATCCATAGCCATCATTTTATAGGGGACATTCTCCCCTGTATCCAAAAGTCTGCATGCTCTGTAAAGAAAAACAAATGTCGAGGTTATTTTCAGATAGTAAAATACGTAGTTTCTTTTGTCTGCTGTGCTGCCACGGCCTTCGCTGCTGCATCTGCCCTAGCGTTTCCTGTTGAAACAGTCCTGCAAATACATGTACAGACAGCAAATTTTGTTTGGGACCCAAGTAAACCATATTTGGCAATTGTTATACCATCTCCCTCTTGATGCACGACACAACTCGAGCATCAATTTAACATAACATTTAACATAGTGTTTTTTATAAAGTTTGCCATCAACACTAACCCAAACGGCGTCCTTCAGCCAAATTTTTCCCAGACATCCTTCTCTGCCTCTGAAACAAAAATATTACATTCTTCACTTAAAGCCCAATCTCATCTTCTTTATCGAAGTATTTGAAGGGCAACGTCCCTGAGTCTCACAGCGAATCTTGCTTTTCAGGCCTGTTGTTTGGTCTCTCAAGTCAGTCATCTACAAACATTTCTAAAGTCATAAATTTTCAGGTCAGGTCGTGCTGTACAGACTTGGTCAATGTCAGTCAATCATTTCTCCCCCTTTGTTCACAATTATCATAAATGTTAAGGGCTCTCTTGATACTTCGAAATTGACTTAGCCAATATGTCATTTTGTTGTTGCCATCAAATCTACAATATTTTCATTTATCTCAGCCCATGCCAGATGGTGATCTACAACTACACAATTCCAATTTACACAAATACTTAAACTGATCCAGAACATAATTCAAATCGACATCCTGCATGACAAAAGTATTACTACCAGACAGAGCTTGATGTCCAATCAACTTAAAGCTCGTCCCATGTTCTGTATTGTCTTTTCAACCGTTCCACTCAGAATTATCGGCTTCTTTAAAATTTGTCATTTGCCTTAACCCATCTGTAATGATAAAACTGTTCTGTTCTAATTTCAATACTGTTCTAATATTAGTACCCCAAACTAATACATACAACATAAAGTGCTGTCACCATCACACACACACTCATACTAGACACACACATGTTAACTGCTCATTCTCAATGTTTGCCCTTTCCTTATATCATCGTTAAAAGGATTTAAATTTTAAATAAGATTTTAAACTTCACATATTTTCTGTAGCTTTTCCCTAATTTTACATGGTCTCTTAACCACTTTCAAAGCATGTCTTGTTCATTATTCATTAGATTTTTAGACAAGTCAGCTGGGTTGTTTTGGATTCATTATCATTATTTTTCTTCAGCTTGCTCTAGCAGGCCGATAACAGAAAGACAGACACAGTTACCATTCCTCCAAAAGAAAGGAAGTGGCACGACCTCCGCTCAAGCAGTCTCTCTCACTATAAATCCATTTCTTAGACAAAATGTAATATTAAATTCATTACAATAACCTTTGACCATCCACCTTTGTTATCCAGACTTAAATCTACAAAGCTGTCTTCATCTTTAGTCACCACCATGTCTAATGACCTTCAGGAGTTAGAACTATGTTATAGACTAGTTCTAAATCAACTTCTATACATTTTCCTTGCCCATAAGGCAACCGACATCAAAAAGTTTTATTACTGTCTCCACAACAATTAATAATGGCAATCCCCCTTACGGTCTCAGCTGGCTCTTGAAAGCCCATTGCCATTAGCTCTTTGTCTATAATTTTCTTCTCAGGGTGCTTGTCCCCCTGGTATAGTTGCAGACACTTGTCACAATGAAAAACAAGCCATACAACTAATGCGGTTTCTTCTGGTGAGTGGTATAGAGGAGCTTTGCATCATGGGGAAGACTGGCGTGACTCGTCATAGCTTCATCTCCCCCTAACGGTATAAGGACGCTGCTGGCCTCACAGCTCCTGCTCAACTCTCAAACCTGTCTCACATAAAACACCCCCATTCAGGAAATGCCCAGTGACTTTACGTGAGCCCTCTGGCTTGGGTTGCCCCCTGTCTGGCCAAAGAAGGTCTTACCCGTCATCGAGGTGGTCACTCGTGCCCACTGGTGACCGCTTTTTCCCCATCACAGAATCTTTGACCGTTTTCTTCAACAAAATCTGTTGTTCTCTGGAGCTTAGGAAAGGCACGTTCAAGAGTCACCAGAGCCATTCTCATTGCCTAATAGTGTTCACACAGGGAGACAGGTCAATAACAACAGTATTTAATCACTTAAATCCATTATTTTATCTTAAAAGCAGAAACCTAGCTGCTTAGCCTATACTCAGCGAATTTGGATCATCCGTACGTTCAGTGAACTTTACCTGTAGACGGAGCCATCAGTCCTGAATGGTGGAGACTAAATGAGACAAAGAAGTTACTGGTCCTAAAATAAAATAAAATGTCTTCAAGTTCTGCATTATTATTTTAAAGACTTCTTTAAAGTCATTCAGTTTTACATTTACAAATACAAATTGCCCTTTATGGCAATTGTTTCTTTAAACATCTCTGTGTCTATGATTCTTCAACTGAAACACTGTGTTTTAATTCAAATAGCTTATTATCACTAATGACAGGCTCAGATAACAGCTTTTAGCTGACATTGAATGAGAGAGACTCTGAGACATTCAGGACTGGCACACTGCACTCTCATAAACTTCTAACATCAAACTTTTATCTACCATCCTATAACTCTATCCCAGCTTAAGGCATATTTGCCAGAAATTACATGTGTTTCCAAATAAACATAATTTTTATAGTTGTCTTTATTTAGACATTACAAATTTCCACTCAGATTGAGTCTCTGTTGCACTGGCAGTTTCAGCCACAGTACACATCAGATCCAGATAAGCAAACTGTTTCATTACAGCCAATAATAAACTTATCTTTGAAAGCAAAACATCAGCTTCTAGTTCTTTCATGGCCAACTTTTCAAGCTGTTTGTTTAATCAGCATTCAGCAACTGTTAATCCAGTATTGCTTCTGCTTACTTGATCTTAAATAAAAATAATTATTTTAGTTCTAAATAATGTTTCACATTTCTCAATCTTGATTTTAGTGTCAAGTTCTCAATTACGTTAACTTTGACAAGGCTAGCACTCTCTGCTTGATACATCTTTTGCAGTTATTATAAATCATTCGTGAGATTAGTCTCTCTCCTTAATCTAAACCCTTTCTAAAATGTTTAATTAAAACACAATCATCCTGTTAGTTACTTTGATATATTTTGCAACTCACATTTGTTGGAGTCATTAATTTTACATCAACCTGTATTCATCAATTCACTATTATAGATCTTTTCTTCAAAAGGATTCACTTTAAGACTTCAATCTTTTGACCTTGTTTTTATCTCTTATTTCTCAGACGAAAAATGTTACTGTCGTCATTTAAACACTCATCTACTTTCAAACCCACATTATTATCAGAAATGTGTCACTATCACATTTTCAAACACCTTCTCGGTGGGCATTTAGTTGCCTATTAAATTGTCCTGATGACCACCATTAAAACACTCTCTGTCATCTAGTGAATTTGTTTCAGCCTCAACTTCAGCATCAGACACCTGTCCTTGACTATAGTTTGATCACTGTGAGCTTGCAAACGGCTCCAACTTACTGCACACTCTTGAAGCAGTGTGTGTCCCATTTCAGGAATGTAAACAGAGCCACTGATAAGCAGTCCTCTGTATTCTTTTACAGTCCACCATTCGCGGATTTAATCACAATAGCCAAATCATAATCATTATTATTGGCGGAACATAATTTCATGAGCAGCACTTATACAAATGCTCAAAATATTCGAATTTGTTTTCTGTCTTTACACATTTCTCCCAGCTTATCTTTTACAAAACATCATCTGCAAATCTCTTCAAAGTGAGATCTTCTGAGCAGAGCTGTTTACAGCATTTGCTCTCTTATGTCTCACTATTTATTTATTTATTTATTTTCCCGGACTGTTCCGTTACTCTTCATAAAGTGTAACAATTTGTACATCATTATTTTCATTACAACTGGTTTGAAGCCTTTCCTCTTCCATCACATTGTTATCCTATTTAACTTAATATTATCATTATTGTCTTATCTCTACTGTTTCTCCAAAACAGATTATATTACTCAGTCCGTAAATTACACAGACAACCATTATAGCTACTTGCTTCAATACCCTTATTTTCTTAACATTAATAAAATAAAGCAGATATATCATCATTTCAATCATTTTTTTATCAAAATCTAGAATTGTTCCCCATTCTGCTTAAAACATTCTTCATATCATGTTAATCCCTGTCAATCATACAATGCCTTATTTTATTCTAAAACTGACTTTTCATTTCAACAGTTAAACAGTTAATTTGACTTCCATAAATTCTGTCAGACCATGTCTATTTTCATCACATATAGTTTTCTGCTATATTTCTCCTTTCTTTTCCCTACATGCCAGTTCCCTCATTATCCTCTCCTTTCTTTTCTCAAACATGCCAGTTCCTTCATTATCTAACCAGTACATGATTGTTTGAACAATCCCCACACACACATATCTCACACACCAACCTTTTTTTTTTTTCACTTCCCTCTTCCACCAAGTCTCACTTACAGTTCCCTCTATTTCACACAGACAGCCTTATTGCTTCTTGCTACAATCCTTGTCATATAAATTTAAGTTCTATAGACATCTAATGTCATGCATCCATTTACTGGATGAAGAAGTAAAAAAAACATTATTTCTCCTGGCAGTTTGACATTTTATCTTCAAGCCAACAATCCATTATCTGTTCACATTTTTTTTACACACATGTTGAACACAGACACAACTTTTGTTTCTCACTGCTCTGTTCAACTGATTCCCGCACCATCTTTAATATTGTGGCGCTCAATACCTCATTTGACAAAACACCGGTGTACCAAATTTCGCAAGCTTGCTTTTGAGACATCCCCATACCGGCTGTTTTCTGTTCTCTGTGGATTTTCTCTTCAACGCGCGTTTTCTTTAATCTGTTAGGCGTCCCTAACAAATCCGACTCTTTTCTTTTAACCCAAATCGGTCGGGTTGCACTTGTTAGTGCCCTCCTAATTAAGGTTTACCAAAAAAAATTATTTTCTGGCTCCCCCTAATTAGCCTCAGCACCTAAAAAAACAATTTGCTCCGTGGTGGAACAACTGATTTTCAGGTTACCTATCTGTTTGAAACCTCTTGATCCGTTACAGATCTCAGTTAATCTCAGATAATTTTCTCTCGTATCTGTTTGAAACCTCTTGATCTATATATAGATCTCAATTAATCTCAGATTACGTACCACAGAAACAGCCCTCAGCCAATATGGTTCAATTTCACTCTTCCCCCAATTAAACCGAATTTAAATGACCCTTACCAGAGACGTTGTTTCATGCCACTTGCGGGTTCTTTAGATTCCAGTGGTCGATTCTCCCGGCCCTGATATCGGTCGGCCCCTCTCTCTCAAGTTTACGAGGTAGAGCTGGAACTTACTTAGTCCAGGTGGCCAAACACCGTCCGATCTCAGGTCCAGGGAACACGTTCAAGGAATATCACTTCTGACACCAAAACTGTTGTGGCAAAAATTCTCAAACAAACATCACTGCGTAAGAGACACTCAGAGTCAAATTATATAAAATAGAAGTATTTATTCTTGCAAGAATAGGAG
Organism: Tiaroga cobitis; assembly: GCA_030578255.1. NCBI lineage: Eukaryota > Metazoa > Chordata > Actinopteri > Cypriniformes > Leuciscidae > Tiaroga > Tiaroga cobitis. Next base: position 31,563,278 of record CM060601.1, on the reverse strand, counting down.
CAGTCTAATACACAGTTGTTACCCTGTGCAGAAGAGTGACACACCCCCAGACAGACTGAACTAGCTTTTATCTTAGTTTCAAGGCCTTCTTCCCCCCAGAGCCTTCCTCCCAGTAGTTTTCCATAGACGTCACTAGTTGGCCCACTAAGCTCCCCTGCACCAAATGGCCTTCTGACATCTAGGTCAGAGGTCCTTGTTCGTCTGTTCTCTGGAGTGTCTCCCTCTTCTGCCTCCCCAGGTACATAAACAGAATCCTCTCACTACAAGTGAGAGACACACATGTGACATTCTTTGAATCATCTACTAAAGATCAATGAATATCATTAAAATTGCCACTACACATCTTAATTACTAGTGCTTATGCATAGTCAGAGTCATTTGACTTCTCTGGCAGATTTGTGGCATTTGCAGTGCCACAAAATATAGTGCCTGCTTGGATTTCCAAGATATTCTATACATATACCACATTTTATCATCAATAAAATATAGTAGGTCCCCACTTCAGTTCTCCTTTCGCTTTAAAAAATATGCCTCTCCCACAAGGACATCCATTAAATCCAAACGCACTGACATCTTAAGGCAGATTTACAATAAAACCAGAACTAGGACTCCACCTGTGAGATGAAGACGGTCTGCGCATGGACTTCCAGGCTCTCTTTCTGCGTTCCAGTCGTGTCTTAAAGTTTACCTCATTATCTAGCAAACACATTGCTCTTCATACTTACGCCGTGCTGTGGAACCTCTCATGGATACAGACATTCACAGAAGCTCATTAGGATGGTACTGCTTTAGCCCTGTGTGGAGCTTTGCAATTGCAAACAGAACAGGGTCAAGAGTTTATTAAAAAACAGAGTTTCGACTGAATTCTGATTGGATGTGCAGCATTCAAAATCAGTGTGAACAGGAGACGATAATAATAATAATAGTATTATGTAATATAATGCATCATTATTGTTAGTTGTTGTTGATGAAGAAAATTATAATAAATTTTGTTTATATGGCAAGCCTATATCTACAGTATCACGTTCAGTTATTATTAGTATTATTGAATTATTTGCATTTATTATATTCATTTGTTGTATAATTTATTTTATATTTATTTATAATATATTAATTATAGTGATGACTTTTTATAATTTTTTTAATAAATGTTTTTTTTTTTCTGCTGCTTCCATCATGGCCATGTATTGGAAAATAGCAGCTTTTGGTTTTGTAATAACCAACTTAGCATGATGAGCAATTGAAGCAATGTTCTATTGATCTGTTCTGTGTTGCTCAAGGATGTTAAACACTAAAGCGTTGTGAATTTCGGTTCGCGTACCCCGAAGTGATAAAATAAAACAAATTCTGTATCAAAATTTATAGGCAAGACAAGTAGTTTGTTTAGGCATGGGTTGTATGGAATTTACAAACCTGCGCACATATTTTCAAAAGCACATCACTATAGAATCAATTCTGAATGAGCATGTGAACGCCGTCAGCGTTAATCACAGGTTCGCGTTTAAAGTCTGATCATTTCGACGGAGGTGAATCAATCAAAATTAACTTTAGCTGGAAATAACATTATTCAAGAACCGCTATAAAGCCAAAACAATCTGTTACCTTAAATTATATGTTTATCTCTGTAAAGCTGCTTTGAAACAATCCATTGTTAAAAGCGCTATATAAATGAAGATGAGTTGACTTGACTTGACTTTACATGGCTGAAGAAAACTAGTTTTATTATGTTTTCTTAGAAGCAAATGTGATATTCCTACATTTATATGCTGTTATTCACTTGAAAGGTCTGCTTCTCAGCTCAAGTGGACCAAGCAAGAGTGTACCATACACACATACTTGGTTTGTTTCATGCCTGATTTACTTTCCATTGCATTTCCATCTGGATTTTTTTTCACACTGTGCATAGTGAGTAAGGTATATCAATCTATATTAAAGGAAAATCTTGACTTGCGTAGATATTTTCCTTCCCATCCCTCTCTCTCATACTCTCTTTCTACAACTCACCTAGCAGTTCTTAATTAAGTTTTCTTATGAAACCATGGCTCAATGTCTATTTGAATATAAATCAGATTGGATTTTCATCTTAAAGGCAGACTTTTCACTATACTGGGTGTGTGTATACTATTAGTCAGCAAGGCATTTCTCATTTGCATTGGCCCTGTCACTTAGAGTTATATTCTGATCTAACATATTCAGCTGCTAAGGTCATTAACCTGAGATCGAGGTGGCTGAAGTGGGCTTTGATTCTGTGCGAAGGCCTTGGGTACACTGCTTTTGAAAGAAAAACATTTTTGTCGATTCGTTTATTATCATTACCAATACTGAAGTGAATGTTTTTTTTTGTATAGAAATTTCAGTTCATTATATATCAGTGTGAAAAATATGACATGTATGCAAGGACACACCAATCCAAAAACAACTTCTATCTACAGTAAAAAAAAAACATTTCTATGGGATCAGAATATCAATGGCTAGAATGAAATGAAAAGGAAGTAGAAAGAAATAGTTCATTTATGAAAAAATCATACAGACTCAGATTCATTGACCACATTTGACCCAAAAGTAATCAAATTAATTTGTCGCGATTAATCAATTTGGCAGCACTATACATTTTTCTTTGTTTGAGTGTACTGTCCCTTTAAGAGTATTTGCCTTATGGTGTATGTATGATATACAAAATACATGTTTATATACAACATGAATGTTAAACTAAACAAGCTCTTTCACTTTTTCTACATATGCATGTGTGTTTCTCAGCGGGCCATTATGTCTTTCATGACTCTGACCTGCCGGTGTCTTTAATTCCACATCGTGCCCTTAGGTTATGTTTTAATTACTTCTTCCTTTGACATGGTGGGTTTATTTTAAGGAGCAAATACTAAAACGCCACCGGGAAAGCGAATATGATTCAGCCCATAGAGGCTTGAGGTTTGGCACCAATCTACACCGAGTAGAAGGAAATAGGAAAGAGGTGAGGTGTAGCACTTTTTTCTTGGTGTTGGAGATTGGAGAAGGGCTGGGGGGGATGAAGAAGGGAGCATGCTAACAAGAGGTGAGGAATGCTAATTGTATTCATAAGATGCAGCCTTAGTTTATCCTTATCTATACGCTTCTCTCTCTCTCTCGCTCTGTCTTCTCTTTGAGGCTTGGATTCCGACAGCTTCACTTTAAGTCCTCAGGCTGTCTTAAAGAGATTCTGTTGAGAGGGCTGTGGTCAGGGACTGTTGGACATGCGTTTAGTCTGTTTACTTCTATAAATGTGGGACTCCAGAGGAGAGATAAATACAAACGGACAAACAGAAAATGGCTTACATTTTATGAATCTGAATCGCACACGCATACATGGGCGCACAGGCTCTTCTCAAGCCTGACAGTTTGTCATTCGGTGTCGTTGGGGTTGCATTTGGTGTTTACAGCGTTTTGACTTGATTGACAAGGGCCACAGGAAGTGGAAGCATCCCTCCATTCTGTGAGTGATTATCTTAAATGGAGAAATTAAAGGATTACAAACTGGCCCAGTAATCCAGCTGTCAATCTCTTGACTCATTAAGGAGTAGGAGGAGAGAGGGACAGAGAGAGAGAAGAGAGCAAACTTAGGTGTGAGGAAGAGAGGATTGGTGTTTTAGTAGCTTGCTCGTGTCTTTGTAAATTATGTGTCATTGTAAATTATATTATCATGCACACAATGTTCTGTTTATAGAGATAGTTCATCCAGAAATGAGAATACTGCCATAATTTACCCACCCTCATCTCTTTTCAAACCTGTTTGAAATGTATTTTTTCTTTATAATTTTAGTTTTAGCAGTGTTGATTAATTTAGTTTTTAGTTTTTTGAGTATTTCTACTTAGCTTTAATGTGTGTGTATATATATATACACACACATATATATATATATATATATATATATATATATATATATATATATATATACATATATACATATATACATATATACATATATACATATATACATATATACATATATATATATATATATATATATATATATATATATTAGGGCTGTCAAACGATTAAAATATTTACTCGCGATTAATCGCAATTATTTTTTATCTATTATAAATGTCTCTTGATTTTCTTTTTGTTCCATTATTTTTTCTCATTCTAATGCTCTTATCAACATGGAAAAGTGGATCGGCTTGCTTTGTGCAAATGTTTTTTATTGAAAACAACATTGACATATACTGTGTTCAATTTCACACTAACATTTTCACTTGGAGCAAATAATAAGCTCTCAATGTAACACTGTCCATTAATAAAAGGGTGAAAGAAATACTGACGAGGTCCTGATATTGACGAGGGGGCGGAGAATTCGCATCAGCTGTGTGTGTGTGTGTGTGTGTGTGTGTGTGTGTGTGTGTGTGCTTGGCCATCAAGTGGTATTTCAGACTGGACGCGCTGCGATGATGATAGCTCAGTTCACAACGACAAAACACACAGATCACTTTGGTCTTGTCAATGGAACCATTTGGCAACTTTTTAAAAGTAAACTTTCCATTCAGAATCTTATTGGCATCCATTTCGGCGTCTCGCGCTCGCCATCCACTCAAACCGTAACATTAACCAACTATTTGGCCCAATAAACGAGTGTGTGCGGCGCGCCTGTTGTTTTGTTTCCGGTCTAGCTAGATCCGCTTGCGCTTTGGTGGCGCGGCGCAAGCCATTGAAATGAATGGGTTTCATAGCGCAGTGCCGCGCATGCCGCGTCCTGTTGTAACAGCATGTGAAAAAAAACTACAAAGTTTGCTAGGCCAAAAAGACCGTTAATCGCGCGATAAAAAAATTGACGCCGTTAAAATGGGTTTGCGTTAACGCCGTTAATAACGCGTTTAACTGACAGCCCTAATATATATATATATATATATATATATATATATATATATATATACACACACACACACGGTTGACATCTTCACCCTTTATTTAAATATTTTTAATAGTATTATTTATTTAATTAATGGTTTTGTAAAAAAAAAAAAAAAAAAATTATTCATCGTTCCCTGTATCTCTCAAATCCAATATGGCGGGCGCAATTGACGTCACTGATTTTTGGTCACAAGGCATGCAAGAACCTGCATCAAACGAGTCGAGTCGAGGCACCAGATGCTTTTAGAGTCTATATGACTTTTGTAGCCTCATTTAGAGCAGAAAGAAAGACTTTTGGGCTCTGGCCCCCATTCATTGTATGTAAAAGTGAAAGAATATTCTTTGAAAATGCACCTTTTTGTGTGCCATAGAAAAAAAGTCATATGGGTTTGTAATGGCATGAGGTGAACTATTCATTAAAGTTTGCTTTGAGGCACACTTTTTGAGAAGTTCTGTGAAAATATGAAATATGTTTTCCAGGCTGGCGAAATGGCAGATTAATAAATCAGACTATAAAGAAGGGAAGATAATAATAGAAATATTGTGGACTTCATAATATATATCTCAAGCATTTGGTTATTGATTCAGTCTAAGCCATTGTCTACATTGACAGTTTTTTTTTCAGTCTCGGGAACAGACTGAACTATCCATATCTGCGCCTGTCCTTTCATTGATTTCTTTTGTTATTAAGTCGTTTATATTGTCCATAACGGGGAGGCATCTCTTGTAAATTATGAATATCAGCTCAAACTTGTAGACGTTTCTAGAATCCTGGAGCTGCTTTGGGGACTGGAGTAAGGCGAGGAAAAATCAATACAAATTTCCACCGTGCTGCCAGTTCAACATGGTCACTCACTTATATCATCGATCGCCTCTTCAGAAGATTCTTTTTAGTTTTATTTATACGTTCATACATGCATTCGTATAAACGCAAACCTATTTGAAAAGTAAAAATGCTGAAGGACAAGAAGCCAGGTGAGATTGTGGAAGCAGAAAAAGGAAGAAATCAAGGATCCAAGGTCTGTGTCTTCTTAAATTCCCAAAGCTTGCTGGAGTTCCATGGACGTCGGCCAGAAATACAAATATGATTATCAAAAAATATCTTCTGCAAGTGCTCGGACTGTAAATTGTCCTCTTCAGACTTTGTATAAATTTTCCACAAAGCCTGCAACAAGCTCTTCATGTTCACTGAACTGCTGTGGTCTGTAAATAAAGCGACGTACTGTATGTTGGCACAGGCTTCAGCACTTTTGCCCTGATAAAGAGCTTGGCCATTGGTGGGTAAAAATTATGTTTGCAAAAGGACTATTCAAATTTCATCCCTAGCTACCAGTGGCTTAATTTTGAATTTTGCAAGTGTGTACAATATTCATTATCACCAAATGCAGCAGTTTCATATAATAAAAAAAAAAAAAAAAGTAAACCACCAACAGACCCTAGGCTGATATTCAGTTTGTTTATTTATTCAAATCATGAATGCTGTTTGCAACAGATAATTTGGAGGTGAGGTATGAGACCTGAATGTGAATGAAATGTCCATAATGTCCAACGGCCATTGTGTTAGATGTGAAAATCCACTAAATGGCACAAATAAATCCATTTCCTCTTCACTCACTGAGTCATCACTGCACTTGCGCTTATAGAGTCTTGGTTTTAAATACCCCTGTAAGATTTTGCTTTGGCAGATACGTATAACTGTAAGATGCACTTGAAGTGAAATAATAATCACTTACATTTAAACAGGTGCTGCCAGTAATTTATAGTGATAGACATAGTTCTAAAAACTAATTATCACCATGGTCATGTACTGCAAGAGTGTTATTATTGTGGCAATGCTGTCAAGCACTGTGCTAGTTCACATTCAGAAAACCCATTCATTGCTTTTTGACAATGCACAGGAATTTTCTTAAATATTTTATTTTTTATTTGACATTTTTCCTTTAATGACATATTAAACACAAAGTCATATTTCGATTATTGGCTCTGACTGCTTTAGGAATTTTGAGAGTGTTTTGAGGGTCTACCACATCATTTACATCAATAGTATCATTAAGTAATATACCTGTGGTTTTGGCTGTACTAGTTGGATCCAGTAGACCGCAGATGGCTTTGCTGCTGGTGTGGAGCTGTTTGTGTCTGGTTATGTTTATGTGTTTTTGGTGAATGATGTTGGCAAGGTTAAATATTTTGAGTTCAAAACAAGTTAAGCTCAATTAACATTTGTGGCATTATGTTGATTTCGAGAAAAATTGATTTTGACTTGCCCTTCCTGTTCCTTTTTTTATAGTTTGGATTAAAAAGCAGAAATATGGAACTTATAATTTTATAAAAACACCCTAGGGTCAGTAATATGTTTTTTCTGAAAGAAAGAGATTAATACTGTTATTCAGGAAGTATATTCAATTTGTTAAATTGGTCAAAAGTGACAGTAAAGACATTTTTCAATCTCAAATAAATATGGTCTTTGAACTTTCTTTTCATCAAAGAATCTTGATTTTTAAAAAAAAAAAAATTATTTTAATTTTTTTTTTTTACATTTTCCACAAAAAACAGCGCAAATGTTTTCAACATTGATAATAATAACAATTGTTTCTTGGGCACCGGATCAGCATTTTATAATGATTTGTGACACTGAAGACTGCTGAAAATTCAACTTTGCCATCACATGAATTAACTATATTTTCAAACATATTCAAATAGAAAACAGTTATGTTAAATTGTTGTAATATTTCACTAAATTACTGCTTTCACTATTGCAGCCTTGTTGCGCAAAAGAGACTTTTAGAAAAAAAAAAAAAAAAATTTAAAATGTGTACCAACCCCAAACTTTTAAACAGTTGCTTGTATAATTTTTCTGTTAAAACTTGTGCATTATTTTAACTGTAAAGTTGTTCTCATCATTTTTACTGTAGTTTTAAGGATAAGACACGTTTTATATAATTTAACACAAAAGTTTAGTAAGCGGTTTAACATTTAACATGTATATTGTTTTGCCACTATTCACTTCACTGTAAGTTCCCAAGTTTTTTTTCCCTTTCGAAATTAATATTTCTTGTAATCAACATTAGGCCACAAGTGTGTTGATTGAGCTTAATTTGTACTTAACCCAGAATACTGCTTTTAAGCAGCCCACCTGTTTAAAAAGGCTCCTCTATGAGATATTTCATAGACATATATACTAACTCAACAACACAATGCACAAAGATGCACAGATGTTCAGACACGTGTGCAGTGCTCACACACAAACCCAGATCCTTGCAACCCCTATGAATGTGCCATTAAACGGTCGCATTCTGTGATGTCATTGTGTTTAGATCTCAGGAGAAATGCCTATCACAGCTGTTGCAGCAGGAAACTTGTATTCTCTCCAAACATCAGTATCGTAAAATAGCAGGATTTTCCCTGCCACCTCCTATGGAGTTACAAAACTGAAGGTTCACTTTATTTCTTTGATGCTGCAAAGCTTAGAAAATACGCAAACACACACATAGTTAGTGGACAGAAAAGTGCACACAAGACCCTTGTGCACAAGCACACAAAACTCATCCATTCAAAGACACACTCTGTATTACTGACCTGAGGAGGTGATTTAATATGAAAGTAATGATATTAGAGGAAGCACCATCACTGGTAGGTTACACAGATCAAAAAGCTGCTGGTTACTTCCTGATCCTGTGGCCTCTGGCTTTGTATTTCTTTTGCTAATTTTTTTACAGGACTTTATCCAATCCCACACACATCTCTCTCTCTCCCTCCATGTATAAAGACAGTAGGGGGCGACAAGTGACGTGTTTTTATTAGTGGATCATCGAATTAATTACTGATTCATTCAAAATGCTGATTTATTCAGGAATGAAACACATGGCTATCTCTGTGCCCCAGTGTGCACACCTCCTAAAAAGTAAGTGAGATTAAAATAAGTTTGTACTAAAGTACTATTTCCGGCAGATTTTTTAAGTGTCACTCTTACAACTGATATTTCCCTCAACCCACTTCGCTTTGGGCAAGGATTCGGTTCAGAACTACAAGCAAGAATAAAAATAACTACAAACATCCTGAAAAGGGGGTTTGTGCTATTAATAATCAATATCTAACCTGATGAAAAATACTTCTTTAATTTTACCTGTGTTAAATTACATCTGCAACAGCAATGTGAACCTATCATTATATTATGGTCTTTATATTATGCATCATTATGCAAAAAAACAATCGCAGAGTTATCATATACAAAAGCTTGCCTACTCTTCTGCCACACACTCAAAAGTATCTACTTTTTCTTCACAAAAAGAGTACATACTTTTAGGACATAGTATAAGTAGGCGAATTGGGTTGCAGCATGACTTTGAGTCATTTATAGTAATTCATTCATCATTCAAAATGCTGAATCATTCAGTAACAATAAATTAGTGAGTCTTTGAATCATTCAGTCAACCGATTTGTTCAAAAACACAGATTACACTACAGTGCATGTACACTACGCCCCTACAAATAGTGAAGGTGTTATATTTCAAAAAGTGGTAACACTAAATATATTGATGAAGTAGCAGGGTAGCGTTGACATTTTTAGATGTTTAGAGTCAGAACTAATTTGTGAAAAAGGCACATTTGAGGTGGTTCTTCACAATAAATTGGTCGAACTGGTTAGCATAACAGTCTGAGGGCCCTATCATACACCCGGCGCAATGCAGCGGCAAGCGCGACACAAGTGTGTTTTGCTAGTTTCAGCCTGATGCAATTATAATTTTCACGTCCTGCGCCACATTGTTTAAATAGCAAATACATTTGCGCCCATCTGTGCGCCCATGGGCATGCTGGTCTGAAAATGAGGTGTGTTCAGGCGCATTGTTGGCGCGTTGCTATTTTGAGGCAACTGAAATAGACTACGCCATTGACCAACTGAAACCTGGTCTAAAGTCAATGGCTCAGTATTTTTTTTTGTTATTTAAAGAGCGTGTTAATAATGTGCACCGAGAGGCGGGTCGACAACTTGCGTACACTTTGCTTATTACACACACAGGGACGGGTAGCAGCACACAAACATTTATAAATATGAAAAATAAAAGGATTACCATGTAAAATACATAAAGATATGGTGGAATCCGGATGGTCTTCTTGCGCGCTTTAACCTCGCTCACGAGCAGATGCGTTTGCGCTTTGGAGACGCGTTCAGTCTCTCCGCTTGCAAATTAAGTCATGGAAATAGCAATCCGCCATGGCGCGAGCACAACTGGCTTTTAAAGGGAATGGGAGATGAGACTTTGATTGGTTTATTGCACGGTACGCCCAAAACACACCCATTACTCATTAAGAGAATAGGGACAACCCTTTTAGACCATGCGCCTTGCGCGCCGACCATTTTTCCCGTCGTTAAACTAGCAAAAGTGGATACGGACATGCTCTAAGTGCAGTTGCGCCCTGCGCTTTAGACCATGCGCTTAGATCGTTAAAATAGGGCCCTGAGTGTGTTCATGATTCAGTCAGAATCATTCGGACAGCTCATTCAGTGATTAATTTGAAGCACATTCTCCCTTTGTACAAGAGTAACCGGATATTTCAGAAAGCAGTGAACAAAAATGAACTGGATGAACTGGATATTTACTTACAGTCAGTTGAAACCAAACCTGGAAATGCATCCTGATTTGGTGAAGATGAAGTAGCTCTTTATTAAGGTCTACTCATGCAGGTGTAGCTTGTACTGCAGTTACATTCGCCAACTAAAAGACTATCAAAACACTAACAGTGCAAAATACAATGTACCATGGTATTACCAATTTGTTATTTTAAGTGCTTTTGGATGTTATAGACAGTAGGCTACATGAATATGGTAATAATTCTATACTATGATTTTGTTTTCATGTCATGGTGGTTTACATTAAAGCGGATAACTATAACTTTAGAGTTATAATGATCATTCTACAACCCCATTTCCAGAATAGTTGGGACATTTTGTAAAATGCAATACAATCAAGAATCTGTGGTTTTGTTAATTATCTTGAACCTTTATTTACTGACAAATGTAGATTAAACAGAAAATATGTCCAATGTTTTCACTGACCAACTTAATTTTATTTTGTAAATATAAACAAGTTTTGATTTTGATGGCTGCTGCACACTACAAAAAAAGTTGGGACAGATGCATGTTTACCACTGTGTCACTTCACCTTTCCTTTTAATTACGCCTTTTAATCATTTGGGAGTTGAGGATACTAATTGTTGAAGGTTTGCAAGTGGAATATTTGCCCAATCGTGTCTGATACAAGACAGCTGCTCAACAGTCTTTGGTCATCACTGTCCGATTCTCCTTTTCATGATGGGTCATACATACGTTTATATCTCTGTGCAATCCAAATATATGCCTCCATGTCAGTGGTGCCTTCACACAAATGCAAGTCACCCATGCCGTTTGCACTTATGCCCCCCCCCCCCCCCCCCATACCAGGACAGATGTTTGCTTTTGCACCTGTCGCTGATGAAAGTCTGGATGGCCCCTTTCGTCTTTGGGACTGAGAACTCGATGTCTTTCCCCAAAACAAGCTGAAACATGGACTCATTTGACCACAGTACACATTTCCACTGTGTTTTAGACCATCTGAGATGAGCTCGGATCCAGAGAACTCGCTGGCATCTCCGCATATAACTGATCTATAGCTTTCTCCTTGCATAACAGAGATTCGAGTTGCATTTCTTGATGCAGTGTCAGACTGTGTTATGTGAAAACGGTTTTCTAAAGTACTCTTGAGCACATGTGGCTGTATTTAACAGAGTAGCATGATGGTTTCTCATGCTGTGCCATCTGAGGGCTCAAAGGTCACGCACATTCAACAGAGGTCTCCTGCCTTGCCCTATACAGAGATTTCTTTGGATTCCCTGAATCTTTTCACACTATTATGTATGGTAGATGGTAAAAGACATAATTTTTTTGCAATATTGCATTGAGAAATGTGATTTTTGAATTGTTTGACAATACTCTCATACTCTCAATACTCTTGGCACAAAGAGGTGAGCCATGACTCTTTTACACCCAAATAAGATACCCTCATATTACCAATTCACCTGCTCATTGTGGAGTGTTTCAAAAGAGTTGGATAATCTAACTTGGATAATCTTTTCACTTTTATTTTGCCTCTGTCCCAACTTTTTGGGAGTGTGTTGCAGCCATCAATATCAAAATTTGTTTATATTTACGAAATACAATTATGTTGGTCAGTGAAAACATTGGAAATTTCTCTTTGTACTTTTGTCAGTTAAAAAAAAGTTAGAAAAGAGAATGAACAAATCACAGATTGTGAATTTTATTGTATTTTACAAAACGTTCCAACTTTTCTGGAAACGGGGTTGTAATTCTTTGAGAATCGGGAAGTCAACACCAGAACTAAAATGATCTTTTTCTAGCTGATGAGTGATATAGTCATTGACAGCTAATCAGAATCCACCTGACTTTAGTGAACTCCAGCATTCAAAGCAGCAGGCAACATAACTGCTTTTTTTTATTACAGTTGACTATCTGTAAACAATTTTTTTTTTAAATGTTTTTTAGCTTGAAGTGTGACTAGGTTGCTTTATCTAACTTGTCTAGAGTCGTTAGTGGCTTCCATATTTGGAGTAGCTTGCCCAACACCGCTGACATTAGATCAATGGTAGCTTGTTTGCCCACAATGCCATATTTCTTTACACCCCCTTAGCAGCAATGTAACATGCTTAACTATGCATAGACATGGATGTTGACTCAAGAATCATGAGCAAATCACCTACTTAAAGAGCACCATAGTGTGTGCCCTCGGGATTATGCAGCTGTCTCATATCTTTGTGTGAGAGAGAATAATTGTTTTTTCTCTAATTACGAACGTGAGATGTGGCTGCTGGTGTGGTTGTTTTGCAGCTGCCATCTTTTCATTCTTTTTGGCACCTATCTGGCTGAAAATGAAATTTACTACCATCTGGATTTGTGGTTTATGCTGATGAAACAAAGTTGTTCAAGTGGAATTGATCATGGTTCCTGTAAAAACATTCTCAGTGTAGCAATAAAAATATATGTTAGTTTTTCCATAAACATTTTTTCTAACTTTAAGGGGTGAATTCACTGAACAAATGTGGTATTTTAGCACAGAGATCTGTCTTATTCACTAATCAATAGCAGTAAAATTTAATCAGCCAGTAAATGCACAAACAAGCTTTGTTTCTATGAAAATAAGGGTTGTTAAGGTTTACTCCTTGTCTACAAAAACTCTTATTGTTACTGTTGCGCTATTACCACCTACAGAAAAGCAGATGGTAAACAGAATTTTACTGAACAAGCATGAGCCACGCGTTAACTAGTCACAAACCTGGTTTAGTTAAACGGTCAGAGTAATCTGTATGACTGATAAAAACAATGATATTTGCTGCATTCCCGTTTTCTGCAGTGTTTTAGCGAAAGTATCGCTAGTAGGGGTGTGACGAGACGCTTATCTCACGAGACGAGACACGAGATTAGGTTCACGAGAACGAGACGAGATTTTTGCACAATTTATCAGAAATCCTCAATGACAAAATTCATGACTATAAAAATAGTAGGTGCATTTTGCAATGTTTAACTAATAATCTTCTAATGCATGTCATTTCAGGTCTACTTTATGAGTATGAATGATCAAATGCATTAAAAGAAAACAATATACAAGCACTGTAAAAGGTTTTTATTGACTGTCTTTTCTCCTGTATGATTTCACATTAGTCTCTTCAGCCCTTACTGTACATTACGCACTTTCAGAACTTTGATTGAGGCTGTGTGTGACCTCCTAACTGAACTCCTTGAAGTCTTAAGTGCAAACAATAAGTGCAAGTGCAACCATAATCAAAGTTAGCACACAGACTCTTTATAATTGTTTTGAAATTGCTGTTTTATTTTGCACCGGCAGTTATAGGGTTAATGCGGTGAGTTTATTATCTTGCATATTACTAAGATATTGGCTGATTAATAGTTAGCGGTGTGCATTGGCACTGCCCTCACAATTCGATTCGATTACGATTCACCAGGTAACGATTCGATTCAATTCGATTCTACGATGCATTGCGATGCATCACAATTCTACTGCACACAACAAGGCAAAATTTTCATCAGTCACGAGGCAATACAAGCAGTCAGATATCGTACAACAGATTTATTTGCTGCTATGTGTGTATTATAACTCTCCTGTATCTTTAACATAAATGCCATTAAATAAAATAAAATTTAAATCCAAGCTTTGGGTGCGTTTTTGATTACCCGTCTATGGGCCTGTTCACATATCGCGTCTTTTGCGCGCTCAAGTTTGTTATTTCAAATGTAGGCGTGCGGTATGCGCGCTCATAATGGGAGCGAGTCGGTCGCGGTGCGACACGCTCGTTTTTTTCAAGCGCGTCCGCGCCGCATCGAGATAAAAACATCTCAACTTTTCAGAATGCCACAAGCGCACCGTAGGTCATGTGACAAGAACGGTTTGCTGTAACGGAGAGCGCAGCTGATGGTTGCTTCGCAACGACAGACAGACGCCTCCAGAGCGCAACCGCCCTAGCGCTATGGAAAAAGGAGAACGCGGCACGCCTAGCGTTTTTAGGCGCTATATGTGAATGGCGCCATATCGCGGTCATCTCCCTCCGCCTCAGCCATCTTTATTGTTGTTATTATGCCCCCGGAAGTAATTGAAACTTCAAAACTTTATTGTCCAAGGCCAGAAAATAAACAGTGACATAATCGATTATGGCACTTGCCGCATCGATGCTGAATCGTACATTTCCCGCATTGCGATGCATCGCCGAATCGATTATTGTTGACACCACTATTAATAGTACTTATAAAGCACACTAATTCCTTATTCTGCATGACCATATTCTACATCCCTTAATCCTTCCTAATTTAACAACTACCTTACTAACTATTAATAAGCAATAATTAGGAGTTTGAGGCAAAAGTTGTAGATAAGAGTTATAGTGAGAATTTGACCCTAATCTAAAGTGTGACAGAACTTTCTTCTAAAGTAGTTGTATCAGTGACCTTTGACCTTTGACTTTTGTTTGCAAGCAAGGCTGTGAGCCAGCGCCCCCGTCCCAGGAGTTACTCGTGTGTCACCAACAGTAACCCTTGTCAAAATGATGGTGATGGCCCGAGGGGTCTCTGCCTCAGTGACAGCTGACAGAAGAGTGCAGAATGAAGCTGGGCCCTGGGAGGCCAGCCGTGCTTTTCAAACAGAAACAGGGACTACAGGTGTCAGAATCCATCTGTCCAATATGATAACAAGTCCTAGGATACACTCTAGCCTGTTTATCTGTTGTTTAGTGGGGTTCCACAGCCTAATAGGGATAATAAGCTATTTAAACCCATAACGTCCCATAACATTAAGTATTTTAAGGTATTTAGAAATACATTTTAAGATATAGAAACCTTATTTTGCATATATTCATATTCACGTATAATGGTATTTGATGCCGTTAAAATGAAAGTTCACTCAAAAATCTATGTTCTGGTCGCACTCATGTTGTTTACCATAGCTGTCAAAACTTATCCGAGTGAATTTGAACTTAGTGTATCATGAACCAAAAGTGCCCAGAGTTAGGAACTGTGGTGGAGGGCAAGATTTGAATTTAATATAATGTGTCTTTTGATATTGTGATTACAGTGTCTTTTGGGGGAGCTCATGTTTGAACGCCTCCATGCCAAACCTTATTTAGTTTGTATGAACATGCAACCAAGCGAAACACTGATTTGTTATTTATGAGGCTCATCTCAAGACCTAGTTATGTTATGTTTATTTGATTTATTGGTTCAGACAGTAGTCTAATAAAGTCTGAGGATTCTGTGTTAATCTTCCTGTTTGTTTGTTTGCACTCACATGTAGTTTTGCTAATGATTGTTTAATTTATTTCGGTTTTGTCTGTGTAAAATTTCTTTTACTTTAAATCACAAACAGCAGCTAAGATTCAGACTCAGCTTTCTGGGGTATTTTTTATTATATTATATTATATTATATATTATATTATATATTATATTATATATTATATTATATTATATTATATTATATTATATTATATTATATTATATTATATTATATTATATTATATTATATTATATTATTTAGGGCTGTCAATATTAACACATCCTTAATATCAATCCTTAACGAATTAAAATAATTGAACGGAAATAACGCAAATAAATTACTGAGCGTGAAATTGGCTAACTAACGTAATTTGCGTCAAGCAGTTAGATGATCTTGGGAGTCGAGAGTTTGACTGAGCATCTACAATGACGCAAGCACCGGAAATTTCTATTCTAACCCTTTAACCCGATTTCGCTTCTCTGTTTGAGATCAGATCATTTTAATATGCTAAACTTTTCAGTCGAATGATCCAGTAAGCGAATTCATTCAAACAATCAGTCCAAAACAGAGCTAATGTTAAGAAAACGAATACATTAGCGAGCCACCAAAACGACTTCTCAGCCAAATACAGCGAAATCTAACAATAGAAGGACAAATTGACCGATGAATTTCTCTGGTTCTTAGTGAAATTGGTCTGTTTAGTTGTAATTGAGTTATACGCAAGGGGAGATTATGCAAGTGAACCTTCACAGACCCCATTAAACAACTTGACAAGTGCAGTTTTTATTTTTTTATTTTTTTTGCCTATTTTGTTATATTTTCTGTTTAGACAGGAAGTTGGGGATGGACCAGCCAAGTTACTGCCTTTAAGATGAATGAGAACGCTAACAGATAGCTGTCTCTAGGTATTATAGACCACTTGCTATTGCAAGTCAGAGATATGTGGTAGTATGAGCAGGCATCAGAATATTTTATCCATTTTCCCAGAAAAAGGACTATAAACTTTAAATGTGCAATCTGTTTAGAGTTATTTTTTGTCAGTTTTTGGGAGAACGCTAGTATATAGATGACCTCGAATCTGACAGGCATGGTCTAGAAGCCACAAAACTCCAGTTTTGATGTCATAGGGTCTTGAGTCATTTTTAGTACATTGCCGAAGATGACGAAGGATGAAGGGTGCTATTTTTTGCCTCTGGGTGACTCCGTCTCTTTGTCTGTCTATCTTTATCTGTCTACCGTATTTATATTTACATCCACATTTGTTTTCCCCCTTACTGGCTGTATTTCTGTCTTGGATCAATCGTCTAACCTTTGAGTCCATTATTAGAGCTCCCATTCACTTACGTTACGTTACATATGTGATAGACATATAATGAAATTTTTTACAAAACTACATAGTGTCTACAACTACAACTGTCCACCTACCCAAACACCCCAGCAAGGGCAAAATACGTGCCTGACATACAGAAATGTAATTTCACAGACTGTATGTGATGAAGCTTAGTTTATTTAAATGACTTCATTAACTCTATGAGATTTCATTAGCTACTGCCACTGTGCTTTCGGCAATGTCGCGTTTGGTTCATTTGGTAAAATGTTCGGTCAACAAAGGGAACATCAGGGTTTAAATGCACCCATTTCTTTAGAGACAATTACTCTGTGAAGTGCTTTTAAGGCTAATTCTGAACTCTCTTAATGTCTCTCTTAATGAGATGATGTTACTTTGCTAACAGTTTTCAGTGGCATTTACCATGTGTGCTGTAAAATATTTAAACTATAATTCTAAAAACCATCTAAACTAAACTAGACAAAATGATCAGGTTATGAAACAAATGCAAGTCACAAATGAGTCTTTAAATCATTCAGAAGCAAACAAAGCAGCAATGACATGCGGGAGATGTGCAAAAAGGTTTTCTATAACCAAAAAATGGTCAGGGAAAAACATAGAGAGGTTCTGAGGGGCAGGGTGAGGTGTGATGTTTTCGCTCTGCAAGTCAAGGCCGTACCGGCCTGGCCTGACAGAGCCGTTTATCACACTGTCCTCTGGTGATGGATCTTAGATTGCTTCACTTGGCTTGTATTAGCTTCAAGGAGGCTAAAGGGGCTGTACTAGATACGCATACACAACTGTGTGAGAATATGGACTAGCTCACGTGCAAAATTAAACATATGCTTGAAAAGGCCAAGAATAACAAACTGTTGCTATTTACCCAGCCTTATGGATGTATGGATGGATGGATGGATGGATGGATATCTATGGATGGGCTGTACTAGACACACATACACAAATGTGTGAGAATATGGACTAGCACACGTGCAAAATTAAACATATGCTTCGAAAGGCCAATAATAACAAACTGTTGCATGTACTGTGTGGATGGATGTGGATGGATATGTATGTATGTATGGATGGATTGATGGATGATTGTATTGGTTGGTTGGATGGATGGATGGATATGTATATATGTATGGATGGATGTATGGATGGATATATATGGATATATGTATGGATGGATGGATATGGATGTATGTATGTATGTGTGGATGGATGAATGGATGGGTCAGTCATTTTTGGAGCTTAAGAGTCCTATTTAATGGTGCTTCAAAAATTCCATTGTTGTGTTTTACTGAAAATATATATATTTTTTCTTTGGAACAACATGACAGAGTAAAATTGACAACATTTTTATAGTTGAGTAAACCATCCCATTTAAACGTGCACATCCACACTTTTAAACAAATAGAATAAAAAAAAAAAAACTAAAACTAAATGACTCACTACACTTGCACATGCCAACATAAACATAAACCTGAGCAACTATCTTTTGTCAGTGTCAGTGACTAAATTCTATTTAACAGTGAGTGAGCAAGCTGAATAGAACCAGTGTTTTCCCCAGTAAAATCATTCGATCCATCAGTGTCCGGTTTGATCACTTTTTGTCCATGCTCATTTAGATTAGTGCTGGTCAGTCTAGGTCTAGGACGTGGAAGGCTGGGTCACCACCAATCATATCAGAAATTCCTGTTCTTATGTTTGCAGTGGCCAGCTATTTCAGGTTACAGTTGTTCATGTGGAAAATAGCTGTAGAAAAAAATAGGGAGGCCTTCATCTGCTACTACTGCTAGACTGTACAGGACCTAGGACCCGGGGCATTCATAAATATTAAAGAACATCTGTCCCTCAGAAGAAATCATATGCCTCCATACATTGCATATATATTGCAGATTATGGTTTAAATCTAAAGGAATTCAGTAAATGGACTCAAATTCTATATGATGGATTTTAACTCATTAGAGAAATTGTTTTTAGCAGTGATGTATAAACATAACTGTTGTTGATCTAAGGTATATCCTGCAGAAGTCATAATACAGTATTGTTCAATGAAATAAATACACACACACACACACGCACACACGCGCACACACACACAGACACACACGCACACACACACACACACACACACACACACACACACACACACACACACACACACACACACACACACACACACACACACACACACACACACACACACACACACACACACACACACACACACAGTCACTGTTTTAGGTCAGTGTTAGTTATAAACCATCACTGACCAAGTAGTGCAACCAAGTAAGAGTTAACAGAATAAGGATCCTGTGAGGGACCAAGCAGTCAAGGAATGAGGGCCATAGAAATATTTCCAAAAAACATATATTTTACTGAATCCAAAAATCATATACAAAAATATTCAAAAAAAAAGGAAACCAAAGTCCAAATAATCAAATCAAACGTTTAGGTCTATAAAAGAGATCAACAAAACAAACTAAACTCAAACAACTGAGTACACGTTAGAACAAACTAAACTGATCTACAAGTTAAACATCAGAGACACATTTATACCGACGGACTAGTCCATATTAACACATAAGGGAAGACAAAAACAACAAACTTCACAATACAACACCAAAATCAATAACAAGACCAATTACATAATTACACTATAATTAAGTGTATATCTTAACACAAATAATAAATCTAAAGAAAAGAACAAGCAATTGAAAAAGACAATACCAACACAAACAACATCCACCCCCCCCCCCCCCCCCCCCCCCCCCCTCCCCTCCCGGCCCTTAATTCGCACAGACCACCAACGGAACTGGCCGATCGAACACCAACCGAAAGCTCCAGCCATCCCCTCCTCAGCAACACAGCGGTAACTTAAACTCAAAGAAAGTAATATTAATAAATGGGTGTACTGCACAACACCAACTAGATTGTGTGCACTTCAACCAGCTAATGATGTACTGCACCTCAAATAAATATCTTAATGAGAAATAAACAATGTCTGAATCTTATTGCCAAATAAATATATGAACAGAAACCATTGAAACAATGAATGAAACGAAAGAATGTACAGGATAAATTCCAAGCAAATCTAAGTAATGGGTGTTTATATGTATGTGTGTGCGCAACATTACCGCTCACTAATGTGTGGCTGCATCGGGGCCATCACAGATCCCATACTAACATTAATTGATTGCTGCGTACTTGATTTTCTATATTCTAGGTGCCTGGACAATGTTGGCCTCATCTACCTCTCTTTTTTCCTCTTCATTCTTTCTTTTTCTGCCTTTCCAGAAGATGTGCAGATGTACAAAGTAGAGCACTATTGGTATGTCTGGATTCTCAATTACTCCACATGAGCTTGGAACAAAATGGCCTCGTAACTGAGAATTGCAATCATTGCTCTTTAATTGGGTTTGAGTTGTGCCGTTTTCTCTGTGCTATTCACTGGAGAGGCTCCATCACTTTTCATCAGCTTGGCCATGTCAGGGTCTGAATGAACGGAATTCCAGTGTCATGGGTCCCTTTCACTGAGGCTTAATGAATGCGTAGAATTCAACTGGTCCTGCAAATAGAACACAGACACAATGGCCTTCCCCCTGTAGTAAAAAAAAATACAGGAGGCCTTCAATCTACCTCCTCCCTGCAGAAATTGGTATTCAGCCGAGTGTTACTCACTTAGGGAAGGCATTTAGGACTTCCTGCTACCATCTGGCTGAGCTTTTCAGCCACAAAAAAAGTCGAATATCATGAACACTGTTGTAAGTTTTAAAAACATTTGTCTCTATAGCAAAATGAATTAAAGATGGCACTGATGTCGCTGGAGTGATAAACAGGTTTAAAAAGTTAATTTTGCCCTATGATTATGTAACACGGACTTATTTCTCAGTTGCCTCTTTTTAATCTGCTGAGATTTTAAGTTTTTTTCATTCATGTCTGGTTGTATTTTTTTCCCCGTGATATTGGTCATTTGTAATTTTTCATAAATTTATGAAGTGCATCATTATAGACTATTGTGATATGTCTGTGCACATACGCTGAACATTTACTAAATAAACCAGAAAAAAAAAAAATATATTTTAAGGATATATTATATACTTTTTTATTTTATTTTATAGTTCAAGAACAAAAACAGCAAAGAGAAAGACAAATTAAGTAGAATTAGTTAAGACGCCAATGACAAATATAAGGCCTCTCTCTCTCTCTCTCTCTCTCTCTCTCTCTCTCTCTCTCTCTCTCTCTCTCTCTCTCTCTCTCTCTCTCTCTCTCTCTCTCTCTCTCTCTCTCTCTCTCTCTCTCTCTCTCTCTCTCTCTCTCTCTCTCTATATATATATATATATATATATATATGTGTGTGTTTGTGTTTGTGTGTATTCATAACTGATTATTTATAATCTTACTTCATTTTTCTTTCTTTTTGTTGTTTCCTCTTGCAAACATTTAATTTTAAAACTTTTTTATTTGTGAACCAAAAAACAAAATTACAGCTAGGAAAGTGGTTAAAAAATGAAACCACAACAGCAAAAACAAAAAAGGAAATATGAACAACAACCATGTAGAAGACACTAATAACAAATTAATATATATATATATATATATATATATATATATATATATATATATATATATATATATATATATATATATATATATATATATATATTTGTTATTAGTGTCTTCTACATGGTTGTATATATAATATAATTTTCTACATATATATATATATATATATATATATATATATATATATATATATATATATATATATATATATATATATATATATATATATATATATTTTTTTTTTTTTTTTTTTTTTTTAAGCTGTTCCAAAGGGCTAGTTTGGTGTTGGTCTGTCTGAAAGAAATTAATAGCATGACCTTTCTGATGGTTCTGGATGAAGTCCTGCTGGTTAAGTTTGCTTAAAAAGCCTGATGGGAACACCAGCATCCCATCCCACCCAAAACATATGCTTTTCAGCAGAGTTGGTTATTAACCTCCAGGATTTTGCCATAAAAATGCTCAGATGAGGAATTTTTGGCAATTGAACTTTTTCCCCTCTTTACTTGTCAAACAGGTGTTGCCTGTTGTTAGAATGATGACACAGAGCATATGTTTCCTTCAGACTCGCACCCGCTCCTGAGCGAGGTACCTCCTCACAGTACGGCAGGATCTATTCCCAGTGGGACCCATTACTAATTTTAGCAAAAAGCTGACAGTTTGGTAATCACTGGGGACATTATTAACTCAATGAACTGAATTTTAATGCAGACCCACATAAAATACAGCTCACAGCAAAAGTGGTGTCTGTCTGGGTACGAGCTGTTTTCTCAACACTGCCCTTGAGTGTAAACGGCACACTTATCCGAAGGTTGCCAACGGTTTAGCTTCTCGAGATTCAGACATAAAGCTGTTCTCGTATTGTCAACAGCGACACAAAGATAGTATCTGTGCTAAGCCCCTCTTGAATGCGTCTCTCATTCTCTCTATGAACTTGGCACGGCTGGATTAGCCAGTGGGTCTAATTTAGCCTTTTTTCTAAATCCTATTCAACAAGACAGGGGCATAATGTGTGAACAAAAAAAGTCCAAACACTTATACAGGGGAATTGGTCCCAAATCAATTATGAGAATCTCAGTCCCCTTCCTTTCCAAGAGTCCCAGCGCTGTCAGCAAGGCCCGAGCCTTGAGCTAACAGAGAGCGTGATGGAGGAACCTGAAAAGTGGGTGAAAATGGAGGAATGTAGACCCTAGAGAGGGGCTCTGGCTCTAGACACATATGAAAAAGCTTACAAATGAGAGTGAGAGAGCTTAGAAAAGAGTGGTGTATGAGGATAGCCAGGAGACTGTTTGAATAGTAAGTTCAAGTATTCAAGTATTTTTCGGAATTAAAGAATTGGCTCCCTTTCAGTTCGTGAATGTAAATTGATATACCACACCCCACAGGAAGTTGAAGTTTAGTTTGAATTTGAATGGAAGAGGAATTGAAAACTAAATTGCAATTAAAAACAAATTCAACAATGTATAAAGTATCATGAAATAGCTAAACGCACATTTCTATTGGTAGCATTTTAAGTATTATTTGAATTTCAATTATTTGTAATTTTACTTCTTTAGTTTAAACTTCAAATTACAGCTCTACATTCATACTTAATTCAAATGTTTTTCAAATTTAGGAACTGAATTGTAATTTAAAAGGTATTTTGATTAATTTTCCCACCAGCTAGATGATTAAGAAAATAGTTTTTTTTAATTTTTTTTACATAAACATTACTGTATTAATTAATTATTAAGTACCATAGTTTTACAATTTGACACGATCACTGTACCGCTATTCCACTGTTGTGCTTTGGCCTATGCAGTTTATTGTTACTGCAAATGAAGCATTAAAACCAGCAGCCATAAATCATTTGATTTGTTATATAGTAGATGGAGTCAGGAGATTGTGAACTAGAAGTGTCACTGCTGTCATAAATATCTGTGTGTCCCCCATTACCAAAGTGCCCCTCTGAAATGTGTTTCACTTAATCATTGCTCACTGTTGGTGTGTAATTATGGTATATTTGTGTGTCACTGGCCTAGAATCATGCTCATTTATTTATTATTTCACACTTCTTCACACAAAGCAAAGCCTGTGTGGACTTGAATCGACTTCTCGCTCTCTTCTTCGGTCGCCCTTCACAGAGCTCTGGTCATCTGATGAAGTGTGGCGGTGTGTGTTTGTGTGTGCGCGTCTGCCTCTCAAAGTGGTCTGTGATGCATGGCGACGCCTTAATTCGATATTTTGGTGTGTGTGTGTGTGTGTGGCGGTGAACTGGGCCAAGAGAAGTGAAGAGAGAAGGAATAGGCAGTGAGTGAATTCAGTCGACTCAGCAGCATGTGTCGAATGGAGCATATTAGATCTAAACTGAGAGGGAGAGTAAATGAGAGAGGAGATATTTTATTAACAGTGACCTTATTCTGGCTACTATTACTGTCTGCTTTGACCTGTCTATGTCCCTGGACTTCAAAGAAAACTTGATACGGCAATATGGCGAAGGCCAATCTGAGGTTGAAGGAAATAATGGTCGAGAATGGCTGTAGCTGAAAGTTCATTTTTGACTCAAATGGCTTTACATCAATTGCCTCCAATAGACATTTTAAAGGTCAAAGGTTACAAGAGTAATGGCCACATGGTGCAATTAATGTTGGTGTAATGGTGGCCACATCCCCATCTCTCTCTGGTAATGGATTTTAAATGGCGCTGGTTTCCACAGCGCTGTGGAGAACGTTTCATTAAACTGGGAGAACATGATGAGGATAATTTATCTCATTCTGCTTTTACATTCGTCTGGGATTTTTTTTCGCCCATCTTCAGATGTTTCTTGGTCATTCATTTGACTCTTGAGGAATGACTACTGTAAAACACCAATCTTATAAAAACAGTATATGAAAAATGCTAATGACCTTATAAATGATGGCACTCGCACGTGTCGCAGTCGATATTCAGCGACGAATTTGCCATATTTCACAAGTATGTGCTTGACATTGAAGAATGAATGGCAATGAAAAAAGAACTAAGCAGATATCTATTGTAGAAAGATGAATGGAGTCAAAAACAGAATAGCGGAGGACTAAGATATTGTGTCACAGACGCTGGCGGAGGCTGGGATTTTTCACACGGGTGGTTTGTGCAGGGGGATGCAATCACTCTGGTGGGATGGCATTGAGATTTTTGTTATTAAAAACATAAACATCCATTCAACTATAAAATGTTGGGGTAATAATCCCTCACTTACAGGTATTTTAATAGAAATGAAGCTTACACTACAGCTACTGAACACTGCACCTTCATCACGTTCAGTTCAGCTTAAGTTGCATCGGTTTTCCATCTGTGCAACTTCAAAGACAGGCAGGTAACTACATAATTCAAAAGAGTTTTTAATCAGAGAGTCATCTTTCATTTCATGTACTGTATATCTGATCATATAATCAGTGACATTTTCAATAATAATTCTGTGTTAAGTCTAAGGCTCTGTTCCTAAACCTCCCTAGACATTATTGTAAGGCATAATAGACATACTCCTCAAGCAAAAGGTAGGTAACTTAATTTTGTTACCTAGTGTTGCCCAAATCCTAAGGTAAGCATTCTATTTATCATGGAGTGACAATCCCAGAATGCATTGTGCTTAGCTCAGTGAAAAAATCCATTCAAGATGGCGGATGAAACAAGAAAAGGGGGTTGATTACATTGATATACGTAGATGGCACATTTGCCCTCTCTAGACACGTCAGCACGCCCGCCATCTTGGAACGGTCAACGTGTTGTCACTCACAGTAAGAATCAATGATGCCACAACATTGCGCAGCGTCTGGTAGTGAAACCGCAGAGATTTAATTTCCAGAAGAAATAGGATAACCTTTCACAGGTGAGAATGTGTTGGTTTGTGTTTTTATATGTATTAACTCAATATGACAGGTTTTTAAACTATGGTAACTTTTTAATGTCATCTTAGCTAACTCCTTCGTCTTGTTGTATTGTGTTTAGCAAAGTAATCTGCTGTCAATTGCAGATATAGATAATCATACAGTGTATGAGTCTAACAACTGTTGCAGACACGCAGTAAACTTGCTCTTGAGTGTTCACAGACCAGCTTTGAGCTTCCAATATGGTGGTGAACTTGCGTATAGAGGCCCGCAGAAATAGCCGCTAATGAGTCATCTATGGTTGATTATAATGATCATTCCGTTCTGAAAACTTCGCAATAAAGGTTCTTTATTGGCATCCATAAAGAAACTTAATTAATAAGAAGATTCTTTTAAGAATTGTTCACTGAAAGATTCTTTGTGGAACCCACATTCGTTCTTCAATGGCATCACTGCGAAAACTTCTTTTTGGAGTGATTATGCATATTGCTGTATGTTATCTATATTTGTGTATTTGAGGTCATTTCAGAAAGTTGCCCTGCTTTGTGACTATCAAACTAATCTTTAGCTTAGCAAATTTCTAATATACTCTATTGAAATCAATTGAGAGCCTCTCTTGTGTGGTGCTCTCTTGAGTTTTTTCAAGTTGGCCTTCTTGCAAACAATAGATTCTCTTTTGAATCACATGTATGAATGCACCGCTTACATTGGTTGTATATTGAAATTGTGGCAAAGCAATTTACAAAGGTTTTAAAGGCTGTTACTGAAGGGACAGGATGGTGAGAGTGTATGTGGCGTCATCAGCCGCTGGTTACGTAAAACATGTTTAATGTAAAACAATATACAAGAATTTACAAGAACTAGGACAGGGAATAGGCTATATTTAAACACATAAAACATGCTCTTTTCATCACTAAACAATCAGGCATGTATAAGTTTGAGAACAAACCGATTCAAAAGATGATTTTGAAAGAAGTCTCTTATTTTTGTGGAAACCCTGATACATTTTTAAGGATTCTTTGATGAATATAATGTTCAAAAGAACAGCATTTATTTCAAATAGAAGTCTTTTGTGACATTATCCATGCCTTTACTGTCACTTCTGATCAATTTAATGCATCCTTGCTGAATAAAAGTACTAATTTCTTAAAAAAAACAGACTTTTTAACAATAGTATACTGTATGCATTTGTTGTGAGCTCACAAAAGTGTATACACATGCATATTTGTGCATGCATATGCAATGTGATCTGCATACCGGTATGTGAACTGACACGTTAATTTGTTGAATGTTTTGACGCTGCTTGAATTCTTTCCATACTGATTAGTTTTAATCATGTCGTGTATTTCCAACTGTTCTACTATCTCTCACATCCACAACATGCCAATCTACTATTCAGCCCTACTTTTCACTTTTTCAATGTCTGTTTGACTTGCATCAGGCAGCACAGCTGAACTCCTCCACTTGTTGCACCTTCCTCAGTCGATGCTAAAAGCGAATTTATTCAACATTTATGAGAAGACTTGCATATCATTCTAAAGTTTGGGGTCAGTAAAATGATTATATGTATTTTTTGGGGGGAAAGAAATTAATACTTTACTCAGCAAGAATGCCTTATATTGATAAAAAAAAATTACAGTAAAACATTTATAATGTTACAAAATATTTTTTTTAAATCAATGCGCTTTTTAAAATATTTATATGCATGTATCATGGTTTCCACAAAAATAAACAAAAATACAACATTGGTGATAAAAAGAAATGTTTCTTGAGAACCAAATCAGCATATTAAAATTATTTCTGAAGGATCATGTGAACATCACAGGAATAAATTACATTTTAATATATATTAAAGGTAGGGTAGGCAATGTTTTTCATAAACACTTTTTGTTATACTGGTTGAAACTTTCTTCACATCCTGATAGCAATCAATAATAGAAGTGGATAAAACATGTACATATATCATCTGTGGATGTCTCAGGACCAAAAAATATTCATCCAATCATTGCATTTGGTCCGATGTCTTAACTGTCTGTCAACCTGATTTGCACACCTCTGGGTCAGCGCACCCTGCTCACGCAGACGTCACACGTCACAGCGTTCTGTAAATCTATGCAGAGTTGTAGAGACACAAAAATGCGTCTACAACAAACACAGAGCGCTGCAATGAAACAGCAGCCACCTTTTACAGTTCCTCCTGAACCAAAACAACACGCTTATGCTCCGTTCACTCCATGCCGTAACTACCATAATTGAGAGAGAAGGCAATCCGTAACATGTTCTATCGAAGTTGTTTACGTTCATTATTATTGTAAAGTTATGCGCTTTGGGACATGAGGTAGTTTAACGGCGTCTCTCGTGACGCTCTGCAGACTCTGCTGTGTGTGTTCATGTGTTTTGAAGGAGGCGTAGCTTTGGAGACGCTCTGAAGGGAAGGTGGGATCTGATGCTTTCAAAGTTAGCTTGCTATTGCTAGCCTCTCCGAAAATTGCCTACCTTACCTTTAGGGATGTAACGATTCACTCAACTCACGATGCGATACGATTCACGACACTGGTTTCACGATACGATTTTCTCACGATTTTTTTTAACAAGTGATTAATTTAAGAAATTATAAATGAAAAAGTGTCCCTTGTATTATTTCTCAGACAAAATGCTGCACATTTCATTTTTATTTTAAAATATATTTGTCAAATAAAAAAACTACATTGAAATTAAAAATAAAATCCCTTTAAGGTTGTTTCAACTCAGTCTTTCTGTCTGTCCGGTCAAGAGGGTGGGCACTGGTACCTTCGCACACTAAGTAAAAGACTATGTAACATTAGTATCACATTTAGAGGGGTTTTAATTTTGTTATAATTTGTATCATTACACTAGCAACTAGCAAGGTAAAAAAAAAAAAACACACATTTAGAAAAATATGCCATAACCATCAATCAATTATATATATATATAAAAATATATATCCATGTACACATTTAGAGAAAGAGATAGTAAAATAAATACAACACCTGGTTGCCACGGAAACACTGATGCACCTTGTGATCTCCGTGGCTCTCGCACTTGTCGTATTAATGCCTTTTACATGAAAACGGAGGTGACTTGTGTTTCTCACGGTGGTGATTATTATTAGTCTACGGAAAGTCAAAATGCCGCCACACCTCCGATTTGAATGAGTCAACGTCAACATTTACGCTTGCCGTCGCCATGTGTTTGACCGACGGCACGCGCACACACCAGTCTATGGCACACACTGGCGCGGTGCGAGCGGAGCAAACCGAGCGTTTTCAGTTCATTCCTATTGAAGTTGAGCTTGGCTCACACAAGCTCAAGTTCCATGAATGAAGTGAAAACACTCGCTAGCTTCGTGCCAGTGTGTGCTTGCTGCTATTGTGCCTGTAAAGCGAGGTTCACAACTTCACAATAGGCTACAGTAAACGCCCCTGCTGTTTAAAACGTGTATCGCGATTCGTTTAACATTTCAACCGACTTGAATCGTCACACATTTTTATCGATTTTCAACCGGTTGCGAGTGAATCGTTACATACCTACTTACCTTTAAAGGTGCTATATGTATTTTTTAGTGGCCTCTATCGGTGATGTTTCAGATTGCAACCAATTTTTTCAAGAGCGCTCGTGCTCTTGCGCGTGCTCAAACAAAAGAGCGAGCACTCATTGTACACGGCCACACTGAGACTTTCAACACACCGGAGAAAGCATCACACAACATGCTGGAAACTCATGTAAACTCCCACTGCAATGTTACAATAATAGCCTACTTTTATCAGCTTGACGTTGAACTAATGCTCCATGCTCGTACCATGATAACGTTACATTTGTGGTGTTATCTAGCATAAGGCATTTCACTAACTATTCGTGTATCTTTCACAATCAGCAATGTCAACATAGGTGAATGTATGATATGATAACTAAAATGGTTAGTGAACTAGACTGAACAATTTCAGTGTAACAGTAAGATCGTAGTAAGTAACATTACTGTACTGAACGTGTCTGGAAATGTGTATTATAAACAATATGATAGTAGTGAGATGAGTGACGTTAGACAGTAGATCTAGTACATAAAATAAAAGTTACATCCCAAAGCACCTACTTTTTATTATCCCAGAACAGTCTTTTGTATTCATTTCATGTCTCATAAATGTTGTAGTTTACCTTGCTATTTCATTACAGTTTACCATTATTTCAGCATATCTGAAAACTTGTAATTTATCACAATACAAATAGCGGAGGTCTCTCCATAATTCAAACGCTCTGCCGATGTTGATCCGTGTTTTCGTCCTAAGTCGATCCGATTCACGTTTGGCCTGACGAGCTTCAGCAGATACATTTTTGTTTTGTTTTGTTTTTATATTTATGTGGAGTTTGTGTTGAAGTCTGTGTTGTGCTGGAGGCAGGTCGTTTTTTGGTGTTATCAGACTCCATGTCCTTCGCTGCAGTGCCGTCGCATAGACTGTATATAAAAAGGAGAGAGGCTCGGGAGCGCGCATGCACGTCACATCCGATGGATTTCGCAGAAAATCCGACCCGGAGAGTTCACATAGAAATAGGAATACTGGCCTTCAGAGGTAATAGCAAAACCCGACAAGTGGATCATTGTAATGTGTGATTACAACTAGGGATGAACCGAAATGAAAATTCTTGGCCGAAACCGAAAACCGAAAAAGAGGAAACCAAGGCCGAAAACCGAAACACCGAAAGAAATTATGCCAATTATTAGTACCATTGCTTTTATGGCTACGACTGTGTACAAACTTTACTAAAATCAAGGCAATGCAATTGCATAAATTAATATAAAATTTTCAAAGAATAAATCAATGACAAATTATGCAAATATTTATTTATTTAGCACAATGCACAGTATAAAATAAAATTCAAACTTAAATGTTTAACTTGACCCCACTCATGTGTACATTAAATAATAATCTACTGGCCTGCAGAAAGGTTTTAAAATTAAATGTTCTCTAAAACAAAGCCGAGCACGAACTTCTCATCACACCAGCACCCGTCTAAATTAGTTGCTTACATTTAAAAAAATGAGCAAACAATAGCATAAAAAGCATTTTTAATGAACAAAGGTCCATGTTTAATACAAATGTACACGAAACTTAATGAAATATGTTTAGTGAAACTAGAAAATAATTAAGAGAGCGTTAATTTAGTTGTATACATACATGTTTTTTTGTAATGTCACAAGTAATAATCCCAGGGTTTACAAGATTATTTTTGTATTGGTGGTGGTATACAAAAAAATAAACATTGTCACGTGTTTATGATATCTTTCTTCTTCTCACCTATTCCTGATGGTTAGAGGACAGTTACTTGAGTCGCTCCCTGTCGTTTCAAAGAATAGTAGGCTTCAACGGCGAGCGCGTCAAGTACTATAAACACCTCGACCGTTTGGAGAGGTGCGCGCGCTGTCTGTGGAGACTTGCGCTGCGGAGGCAGGCGAAAGTATAAACAAGGCTTCCTCGCAGGTTCAGATATATATATATATATATATATATATATATATATATATATATATAATACTGAAATACGTCCACACGACACCGCAGACACGTTGCTTCAGACAAGCACGTGCAGGTCGCGGTTTCTGTTTGCGTCATCACAACATTTCGGCCGTATTGTTTCGGTGATAAAAGACTTTCGGCCGAAAACCGAAAATGCACTTTTGGGCCATTTTCGGCCAAAAATTTCCAGTGGCCGAATATTCGGTGCATCCCTAATTACAACCCCTTCACACATAGCAAAAAAAAAAAGGATTCATTTTAGAAGAAAAGTTACATATAGCACCTTTAAAATAGAAAACAGTCACAACTATTTTTCACAATATTACTGTTTTTACTTGAAACGGTCAAATAAATGAAGCTTTGACGAGCATTCAACATAAAAAATGGATTAAAAGCCACAAAACTCCAATTTTTAATTCTTAAAAAAAGAAAAGAAGCAATTTCAAATAGGCTGACCAATAGTATGCCCAGGCCTCAGTTTATTGTAGCTACAGTCACCTTGTCCCCCACTAGCGCCGATCCTGATCATGGGAGAAAAGTGACAGTGTTTTCTTACTGGCAAGTCCTGAATGAGAAGTGGCTGAAGAGCACTGTTGTTTTTGGAAGTCCTGAGAAGAAAATGTTCTGAGAGCTACAAGTGGAACCTCTCTTTGAACTTGAGGATGGGATTGTCTTGCGGGTTTTAAGGCTATAGGTGATGAGAGGGTGCCTGGGAAACAGGGAGGGGTTGTGTATATGTGTGTGCGTGGGCACACAATTTGCCCGCCCTGACAAAGCTCTCTTTGTTTAAAGTCAGTGCCTATGGGGAGATGCGGTTGAAAGAGACTCTCTAGGAACAGAATTCAGAAAATCTTTGTAGCTATTTCTTAAATTTTCTGTGATAAATGGCAGACTGAGTGCTGTTTACAAAGGCAACTGTTTGTATTAGGTGTTAGACTGTTTGTAATTCTGGTCAAGCTGGTTATGTTAAACTAAATTGTGTTTACACCAATTATGGTATTATGTTTGAAGTATGTAATATCAGCTTTGTATTTCCACTCACATATTGTTGATGAGTCTTTATGTGTGCATTGGATGGTCACTTAAAGGGACAGTTCATCCAATATGAAAAATCTGTTTCAAACCTGTTTGACTTTCTTTCTTCTGTGGAACATAAAATAATATATCTTAAAGAATATTTCAACTGTTTTTTTTAGGGCAAGGACCCCTTAGGCGACAGAGACATGGTGCAGGGACCCCCGATAGAAAATGTGTCAAGAGCTACATATTAATAGAAACTAACTATAGATTATAATTAAGATTAAGTTATATTATGTTAAGACTGCAGATCATAACTGCAAATTATTGTTGTTGCACATGCATCACTGTCTGTATATTTATTTTCTTTGTTGAAATTTTGATTTATGCATAATAATCAACATGTTGCGATAACAATCATAATTCATTCTGTTTGCAGTTGTTGTAAATTTATTTTAATGGATTTGCAGAATCATACATTTTTATTTTACTAGTCAGATTGACAATTAAACATTTACTTGAACTTTAGCTTCAAGTTTACTAAAACTTAACATTTAAATTGTTACTGTGATTAAATATATATATATATATATATATATTAATAAGAACATTTTTCTAGTAGTCTATTATTTATTTTTGTCCTGTGCTATAGTTATTACTGCCATTAGCAATTCTGATAGTGAATCCTGCATTTATATGTAGTCGTCACTTCAAAAAATTCCCAGCGTATAATTTGCCATCGTTCCTTAGAAGCATGAAAAACAATACTTTTATTCAATGAATTAAAGCTATATAGCCTCAAAGGCATGAAAGAGCACGCACTTTACAATCACTAAAAAGCAGTCACTCATCTTAGTTCACGATCTCACAAAGTTCCATTAAAATCAATTAAGTTGTCTACACACACTGCATAATGAATATCTTACTAACATCATGTCTTTGTTTGTCAATAAGAGGATGTGCGAGAGCGAGCAGAACTCATCACTGAACAAAAACTAAACTGGCGCTTTAAACTGGGTTCTAACTTAAACACCTCTGTTTACTGTTAGGACAGCTTACTGTTTACTGTACTCTGTTAGGACATTGCGTTCAAGAGATCAACAAACATGTCTGTGATTGGCTACGTCTTACCGCTGTAAAAAAAAACAAAAAAAACAGGAACATTTCACGTTCTCCAGAGCGCAAACTCAAAAACACAATGTGTGTTTGCCAAAACTGTTTTGCCAAAGATATTATATTATAACTGTATCATTTGAGGGTACTCCTGCTTTCATTTCAGAGAGCCTATATTTAAATTTGACTTTGTGATGTTTTTTACCCATGTTTTAATTTTTTCAACATAAAATTATTTGTGATTGCCACAAAAAATTGGAAGTAGCTACAGATATTTTCTTCCATAGTGTGATGTACACACAAGTGTAAGATATTGTCAAAAAAGAAAAATGTAGGGAAGGGACTTGGCTCTATGATTATTAATTCGATGTTACGATGTGAGCATTGCATACATCCTGCATCCGTCACCAGAGAGAAGTCTGTCAATTTCACCAGCTGTTTCTCATTGGTTGGTGATATTTTTATTTTATATTAGTTTGCTCACAATTTTCATAAACTCTGATAGAATTAAGATTTTTTTTAAACTGACATTAAACATATTTGGAAACAATATTTAAAATATTTGTATTCTATATCTAAAAACATTAAAAAGCAAAACAAACTATGCAACTGTTTAATATGTACAATGTTTTTTTTTCCTTTTCTTTTTTTATATAAACCCCTCACATATCAAGTTATATCTACACTTGTTTGTAGAATATGCTTGGTAATCAATCAATCAATCAATCAATCAATCAATCAATCAATCAATCAGTTTGTATAGGTGAGTATATGATTGCAGAATTTTAATTATTTAAATTTTGGGGTAAGCTATCACTTTAAGCTTAAAATATACATATATATATTTCTTAAACTGTTCAATTGCCATTTGTGTCAATGTGAGGACGATTACAAACTGCCCTAAACCAAACAGCTGTTTTATTTGATCCACTGAGCGGAACTGAGTTTCGATCACCTTGGTTTGGCAACCTGTCTGAAAACAAATTATCCACATTCACATGCTTGTTTCAATTGACAATGTTTATCCTTAGAAAGTTAGCTTGTGTTCAAAATATAAATTATTCCTTTAATACTCAGTATGCATCAAAGAACAGGTTCCCAATTATTTTTTCTATAGCCTTGGGCCATTTGTCTCTTTTCTTTCTTTTAATCTTCTTTTTTTCTCTCACACAAAACTCCAAAGGTAATTTAATCTATCTTTGAAAATAATAGTTTTTTTTTTTTTGTTTGTTTTTTTTTGCATTAGGACATTCAATTACTTTTTTCCTCAAGAAAACGCTCCAGCTGTCTAGCGCGCTCTGTCTAGCCTTGCCACGCTTAACGCTTTTCACAGGTAACATTTCAAGCCTGGCCCAGGCATATACCTGCAAACAGGTGACTTCGCTCGCAGATGGAGCTTTTGTTTCCCTGGAGATGTTCTGCTGTGTCGTTTGCATCTTAGCCTCATAAATCTTTCATAAAGGATGTCAGTTTTGCTTACACGAAGCGAAAGCAACTGCCCCAAAGGATGGAAGAGAATACATGTGCAAAATGCGTGATTCCCACAAACTGTCGTGTACAACGCTGTCGTTTGAGTTCGCTTGGTTTGTGTCCGGCTGAAGTGGCATTCTGTGCACAAAGCAAATACACAAGACCCTTTGCCATCTCGACTGGCGGTCCGAACCAGGTGTTCAAAAGAACTTATGAATAAATGCACTAAGGAAAGAAATAGACTTAATAAGTCTTTTTGAACCATCGCTCTCCCTCTCCCTTCTTCTCTCTCTCTGTCTCTCTCTCTCTCTCTCTCTCTCTCTCTCTCTCTCTCTCTCTCTCTCTCTCTCTCTCTCTCTCTCTCTCTCTCTCTCTCTCTCTCTCTCTCTCTCTCTCTCTCTCTCTCTCTGTAAAGTGTTGGATAAATGTACACTTTGTTCTTGCTGATGTTTTTGTGCCAGCATTCATGGGGGTGCGCTGCTATAGTGGCGACTGAGTGTCTGATCCATCGCTCATATTTCTTTGATCATTCCATCTGCACAAAACAGATTTCTAGCAAAGTGCTTTGCTAAAAGAGTGCACTTGTACCTGATTCACATTAAGCCGCTGTTGTTGTGTGTAAACTTCACTTCAAAAAACATTTTTGGTCATTCATTCATCCGTTCATTGATTGACTCACTCTCTCACTCGCGCTCTGAGAAGCTCAAAGTGTTCTGCTCATTATCAACATGATGTTGTTATTGATTTCTGCCACCAGTCTTGTGGTATACAAATTTAGGTATAAAGTGCAATTAACCTGGTTTACTGCATAGATGCACAGTCTGCCGGGCGCTGGTCAGCCAAGCAAACAGTTTAATCAATATTCTTTACCCTCATTCCTGTTTCTTTTTTAGCTTGTGGATGTGGACGTCTTGCACCGAGTGGCTGTTTTCTTGTATTAGGGTCAGGGTTTGGCTGGATGGCATCCGCTGGTAGACACCGTAACTGGGCCATCTAAACTCATTTAGATAAGTGTGATTTAGATACATTTAGATTTCATGTGATAAGTTGCATCCTGCCAAACTTTAATTTTCCTCTGCACCATAGACGGACGCTACTAATTCTCACATTTTTAAAACATACACTTTTATGAACCATCATATTTTATGAACGGTTATGTTTTTTTTATCTTTACTTTTCATTTTAGCATTAACATTATTGTGAGATTTAATTCAAACAATTTTGAGCAGAAATATATATACATGTGTGTGTGTGTGTGTGTGTGTGTGGTTCCTAGTGTTGATCATAGTGTTTTAAGTAAATTAAGAATTGATCTAATTCAATATTTAAAAAAAAGTAATTGCATGAATTATAATAAACATCTTCATTATTCGTCATAACCTTAAGGATAATTCAAACTAATTTCATAGTATATTGCTATTATGACATCTATTCATTTAATAATACTGGTCTGAATTTTTTTTTTTTTTTGTTAATTAATTCTTTTATTATTTCTATTTATAATTATATTACATTCAGTCTGATAAATGTATACTTATTTTATAATTCTGCTAATCAGAATATAGCTTGTTATTAACATTGTAAATCTAGGAAGTTTTTTATTCTGAAAAAAAAAATCAAATACATTTATAACACTATACTGTGTATTGGCATGACATTTCAGAAAACTAGTTAACGCTGCTGTGTCAGAATACAACTGTTGAAGGTGTGATGGCAATTTGACATCTTTCTTTCTCTTGGCCAACATAATCTATCCATCAATATTTTTTTTTAATCTTTTGTAAAGTCATAGAAATGCTATCGTGGATTGTTTCTTCCTATACTAAAAGTTTACCAAACTATGACTACTTCCGCTACTGAGAAATGTGAAAAAGGGTCCATATGTGACATTTTATCAATACACACTTCAACATTCTCCTGCAAACATTAAATCCGAGCGGTCCTGCACTAGTCGAGCGAGAGGCATGGAACTGAACAGAAACACTGACGTACAGTGTAGCTCTATCCAAGTACATAGACCTTCTTGGTTAGAACGCCCCATTCCGGAGAAGAGAGCCTGAAAACATTCACTAATGCTGCTTGGCCTGAGCCACGTCCCCAGACTCTGAGTGACAGTAAATTGCTATTGATTGTGAAGTCGGAGAGCTGGGGTCGCTGCCCTGCTAAATACTAACCCTGTTCTAGGGCTATTATTAGTCAGTCTCTCTCTATCTCTCTCTCTTTCCGTCTAACTCCTCTTGGGAGGTTAGGTGTTCACTCTACAATGCACAGTTTGCCATACTGTTATCTCAGGAGACTGAGACGGCCCTGTGGCTGGACACTAATTTATGAGGAGATGCTTATCAGCTTAAATTAGGAGGAAGAATGAAAGTCGGGACGAGATAATTGTTTTTGACAATCCATGCCTTACCACAATGAACTCTCCCAAGAGGGGTTAGATTCTATACTTGGCCCCTGGAGAGTTTCTGTGCGTGTGTGTGTGTGCGCGCATGTGTGTGTGTGTGTGTGTGTGTGTGTGTGTGTGTGCGTGCGTGTGTGTGTTGTTTATCTGAGCAAACTTGGGGGATCAAGTACAAGACGTCCATGAAGGTTAAAATTTCAATATATCGATTACAATATCAACAGCATTTTACTGTTCTCATACAAAAAGAGTTGACTGATGTAGTACTTGTGTCTTTTTCAAAGATGTTTTTGATAAAATTGTTACATCAGTTACCCTACTGAGGGTCTCTAAATGATGTGCCACTTGATGTTAAAGAGCTTTCATGGTCAAATCAGCAAGAAAATAATAGAAAAGCTTGCCAATTCACTTGCCTCCCTTATCATGACATTTTAGTATTCATTATCACACATTTCACTCCTTTATTTTATTCAATCTGAGCACTTAGCAAAACAGGACGTTAGACAGCATAAATGTTATTATTATAATGCTGAGACAATGCTGCATTAAGCTCAATACAGAGACAGCTTTGTGATCATTTTTTTTATTAATTTCATATACATGCTTGCAAGGCTACAGACCTAATATGTGCTTGTAATTGAAGTAGTCTGCCTTCAATCACACATCCCAAATAAACAAAACACACAAATCACAAATGGAGACCAAAAACGGGTGTGATTGAATTAGAGTGAGCTCATGTGCCCAGCTGAGTAAATCTGCTCTTGCCGTTTTTTTGTCCGATTACTTAATTCCCACCTGTGCTATCTACATAATGATCCCAAAAATGTGTTTTAGGTGGACAGATCAATACAGCACACAGAACATGTAGGATGTTGGAAAATAACAATGTCTTTTCTGTTCACCAAATGCTTTTTAATATTTGCTATTACTTCAATTCAAGTGAACAAGCGCGCCGTTATTTGTTGCGTAGTGACGTGTGTGTTCAAGTAAGCCAGAAATGCGCAGATTCTGCACAATACGCTGTATTTAATATATCATGAGGACTCACGAGTTGCGTATTTGCGCTAAATCCGCGCAGATTTGGCTTACACGAACTTCCACAGCAAAGAAAGTGAGTAAACATAGAAATACGCCAGATTGGCTCGTGATTTGACAGCGTTACCCGCCAAAGTTAATTTTTACCCGCATTTGGCGAGTCGGAGGGTGTTAATTTCAATCCCTGAATGTTGTGCTCCTGTTTGTCATTGTGCACGAAACTACACGCCAATAAATCATCAGAAATATTGCTTGAGACTTGTGCGCGTCTCAAGCGCTCTCTTTACGTTAGTACTAATGCCTGTTAGGTGTCCGTGGATTTGCCTATATTTGGTGATGAAAATGGAAACGTCTTTAGACAGGGAAAATCGATTTTACAATTGATTCAATGAACACTTACGTCTCAAAAATCGAACAGGATTTTTTCACAAAAGTGACAGCCCTAATGTCATTGTTCACTGAAAATCCCCCCCTCCCGTCAGCTGTGAACTACTGTGACTGAATCATTAAGCCAGTGAATTGAAGACGATAGAGTAGTAAACCCAAGTGCAGTTTATTTACAGTGAACCAAAATCCAAAATGAGAAACATAAACCATGAATTAATGGCAACATGGCGGATGTAGTACGTCCGAATCACATTCATACTAAACACATTCATACTATATAGAACATACTTTTTTAGCAGTCGTGCAGTAATTACTTATACAATAAGTTCCTACACAAGAGAGTATGCGATTTTGGATGCATGACTATGACAATACAAAATAAAAAACATGAAAACTTGAACATAAACAAAACTACAACAGACGTGTTAGAACCACAATATAACCTTTTTGTGTCTCTTCTTCAAAGCTTCAAAATATGGATGAGACTAGAGTATTGATTGAAAAGTGAGCATTTCATACCAGAGTTTGCAGTCAGTTGGTCTACCTGTTGGTTGAACGGCCTTATTTACACCAAGTAAATCAATTTAGATTTAATGCTGACTTTAAGTTCACCCATAGTAGTGCAAAGATTCCCACACAGCCATTTCTCATTGTTTTTTTTAATACAATCCAAAGAGATTTTTGTTGTCATTGTTGCTCTTTAAGTAATATGTTGTGTTTTATTGTTGTGTTAAGTCTTTGTTATTGCATAAGCAGCTGGGTAGAGCTGTTGCTCCTTGCTCGCATCACGTCTCCTCTCATTATGAAATGTGGTGTGATATGAACCTACAGACCCTTGGGACTAGATATAGATCTGCCTATCCATATGTTACACACACACACACACACACACACACATAGACAGCACGCAAATAAATGAGTACAGGCACTAGCAAAGCAATGGACTGACTAGCACTAGCTTGATGAAATACACAATCGTTAATTCTTTTCATTCAGTATTTTTCACTCTGTCAAGCTGAGGAAAAGGTGAAAAAGAAATGGAAACGTTTATACAAAGAGATTGATGGTGAGAGAGAGGTGTATGAAGGTATATTTGGTGCAAAACAACTGAACACCTGTGACAGGGAAATTTGTAGTTGTAGAGAATATCCACACGTATATCAGTAAATTTTAAGTCACAGAGAGAAATGTTTCAAAAGCGAACTAAAATGAGCAGTTCCACGCGCATGGCCGGGAAACTCATTAATATTAATGTAGGCTCCGCCCACTGCCTCTACAGATGCACAAGTCACTTTTGCTACACATTTCACGGTGCAAAAGGGAGAGCGCGCAAAACTTGTCACTTGAAAGTGAAAAACAGTGTTTGAGATTCATCGCAGCAGATTCAAGCAGCTGTAGTTATGTACTTGTGTTTGTGCTAGAAAAATATACAAGACATTTGTGAGAAAATATTCTACAAGTGTGCAACTCTCATTGGATGAATTCACATACTGATTTGCGGATAAGCAAAATTTCTCCGTGACTTCACATTTTTTGATGCGGGTGTGTAAATGCGTTTTGCACCATATTCACTGCAGCAACTGTAGCAAAAATGTGAGCATACGAGTTTCTTAATTTGTGATTTGTAGAATAGGATTTGTCCACCTGCAATGAAGAATTTGAGAAGGTTGTGTTGTGTTTGTGGAAGATAAATAAGTCTACAAGTTTGCAACTCTTAAACATTTTTCTCTGTGACTTCAAATTTACTGATACACAGTGTTGGGAACCTTGTTCCAAAAAGTAACTGAGTTAGTAACTGAATTACTCTATAATAAAAGTAACTCATTACCAGGGAAAGTAACTATTTAAAAAAAAGTTGCTATATGTCTAAGAATTTGGATTTTTTTTTGGCAGTTCTCACATATCTTGCTCTGATTGGCTACCATGAAACATGACTCTGCCTTAGCCAATCATAATCGCTTACCTCGTTGTTATTATTAACCCACCTCCTCACTAGTTGTGTGAGCCAGGGGTGCGTTTGATTTTACACAGTTTATTCAATCAGTACATAGTTACGCACATAGGCGTCGATTTCGGTGGGGATGCGTCCCCACCAGATTTCGCCATTAATCATTTTGTACCCACCACTTTTTGAAACATTGAGGCACGGATGTAACTAATACAATTAAATAAAACATCTCCAGTTAACTAGCAAGAGCATTCATTTTGTTCGCTATTAAATAAGAGATCTAGCGCTAAAATGTGTTGTTTTTGAAATCAAGCTGAGCGCTCATTTTCGCTGCTATCAGAGTCATTGATACAGTTGTTCTCTTGTGGCTCGCGCAGTCTTCACTCGGATTTATTTACGGGTTGAGCAGAGAGGCTGCAGAGTTTGACAAGTTTGTACCCAGCACTTCTGAAAATGCACTTCCGAATGCGTCTCAGTCCCCAGCACATTTCAAACCAAACTGACGGCCGAGGTAACGTACCGCATTTAGCGTCCAGTAACGTTAACGGCATTGTAACGACGGGAAAATTAATTAGTTAGATTACCCCGTTACTGAAAAAATTACGTCGTTACCTAACGCCGTTCTTTTAAACGCCGTTATTCCAAACACTGCTGATACACATGTGTGGATATTCTCTACAACTACAAATTTCACTGTCACAGGCGTTCAGTTGTTTTGCACCAAATATACCTTCATAGAGGTGGGTGGTTAGACCGGTGCCTCATGTTTGAAGTACTTAGGGCACAAACCGAAATTAAAGGAATATTCTGGATTCAGTGTAAGTTACATCCCTCAGCTTTTTTCAAGCAACAATTAAAGTTATACTAAGACACCTATAATGCAAGTAAATGGGCATAGGCAATGAAAGGTATATATCCTACTGTATATTGCCACAAGACTTAAATATTGCAAATTTTAACATTGAAATCAGTGCAATACTAGAGGATATTCTGCCTCGAGCTGTAGTTTCACCAGATCTAAAATCAGTGCTTTAAAAAATACACTATTGTTCAAAACTTTGGAGGCAGTAATTTTTTATTTTTTTTTATTTGAAAGAAGTCTCTTATGCTCACCAAGGCTGCATTCATTTGATCAAGTATTATTAAAATTTTAAGTGTTTTTTTGTTTTTCAGTGATGGCAATTTATTTGTATTTTTTTAGCATCATTACTCCAGTCTTCAGTGTCACATGACCCTACAGAAATCATTCTAATATGCTGATTTGCTGCTCAAGAAACATTTCTTATTAGTATGAATGTTGAAAACATTTGTGCTGCTTACTATTTTCGTAGAAACCGTGATTGAATACTAAGTTTACAAACAGCATTTATAAAAAATATTAATCTTTTCTAAAATTATAGATGTCTTCGTATCTGTTTAGGCAGGCTTTTATGTGATTTAATGTTTGTTGCTGTACTGGATTGATTGTTTACTGTCTTTTTATGAATTTTGTAAGGTGTCCTTGAGTGCCATGAAAGGCGCCTTTAAATAAAATGTATTATTATTATTATTATTAATGTTAGTCAAAAATACAGTCGTTCATTGTTTGTTCATGTTAGTTCACAGTGCATTAACTAATGTTAAAAAATAAAACTTTTGATTTTAATAATGTATTAGTAAATGTTGAAATTAACATTAACTAAGATTAGTAAATGCTTTAGAAGTATTGTTCATTCTTAGTTCATGTTAACTCGGGTGCAAAGTACGGGTGCAAAGTAAAAACAGAAGTATATTTACTGAACAAAAGTAAAAAATCTTCCAGAAAAAAAAAAACTCCTTCTTCCCATAAGCTTTCAAACAGTAGTGTATGTCATGTTTTTTTTTTTTTTTTTTTGCCATTTTAACCATTGTAATTGCCTTAATGTACAAAAAGAAATAAGCTTTTTTAAATAATTATATAAATGAATAAGGATTGAATCTAAATTATTTTCTGTGGTAATCAAAATGATCAAAATTCGAGCTTAACTTGAACCAAGAACATTCCTTTAAAGCTAAACAGAGTAGACCCTCTGTATTCTGCGGCCAGATGAATCCAGTGTGGAATGAACTCGACGGGAGCTCTAGGATGTTCTGGTGCATGCACCAGTTGAAAAATGTATTTGTGAGGAAAGTGAATACAATATCAAAGTGACACTACTGTGAACTATAAAAAAATAAATAAACTAGACTGACTGATGCCCATCTCCAGGCAATTGTCAGGGTGTCCACTGCCAACTCTCTCAAAGCAAATGTGGTTCATCCATCTCAGCAGAAACACTGCATGCTGTCAGGCAGCAACACCAAATAAATGTTGAATTTGGCCACTGGCTCCCCTGTAATCTGAGTTTAAGACCCTTGGCCCATATGCTGCTGCAGATCCAAAGCATTTACACAAGCTTGGCAGATCCCATGCATGATACTCTCTTATCATGTCAGGACATGTTGTATCATACTAGACACTAATAAAAACTTATTTTTTGGGGGGAAGAGAGTATTCATGAGAATGGATTATTCTTAGTGTCTAGACAGTTAAGACCACGGGCTATTCATTTGTCTTCAAATATCCCAAACCACTATGTCCTAAAGGCTTGTCTCTATTTTTGTCTTTTTTAACCTTTTCTATTATTTAAATTTAGATTATTTCTGTTTTATCAGCCCATATTTCAGTGAATAGTACATTCTTTGCGTCATATGAGGCGTGTTCCCGATAACTATTATGTATTAACTATACAATTTTGTCTGTACTGTTTCTTATTGCATTATGGTAGTTTTATCTGTCTGTATAGTTGTAGCAAAACTAGTTTAAACATGAGTAGTCCTACCAGTTTTTTTTATTGAAACCAAGCTAAATTGCTACTGCACACACACACATATATATATATATACACTCACCTAAAGGATTATTAGGAACACCATACTAATACTGTGTTTGACCCCCTTTCGCCTCCAGAACTGCCTTAATTCTACGTGGCATTGATTCAACAAGGTGCTAAATGAAGCATTCTTTAGAAATGTTGGCCCATATTGATAGGATAGCATCTTGCAGTTGATGGAGATTTGTGGGATGCTCATCCAGGGCACGAAGCTCCCGTTCCACCACATCCCAAAGATGCTCTATTGGGTTGAGATCTGGTGACTGTGGGGGCCATTTTAGTACAGTGAACTCATTGTCAGTTCAAGAAACCAATTTGAAATGATTCGAGCTTTGTGACATGGTGTATTATCCTGCTGGAAGTAGCAATCAAAGAATGGGTACATAGTGGCTATAAAGGGATGGACATGGTCAGAAACAATGCTCAGGTAGGCCGTGGCATTTAAACGATACCCAAGTGGCACTAAGGGGCCTAAAGTGTGCCAAGAAAACATCCCCCACACCATTACACCACCACCACCAGCCTGCACAGTGGTAACAAGGCATGATGGATCCATGTTCTCATTCTGTTTACCCCAAATTCTGACTCTACCATCTGAATGTCTCAACAGAAATGGAGACTCATTAGATCAGGCAACATTTTTCCAGTCTTCAACTGTCCAATTTTGGTGAGCTCTTGCAAATTGTAGCCTCTTTTTCCTATTTGTAGTGGAGATGAGTGGTACCCGGTGGGGTCTTCTGCTGTTGTAGCTCATCCGCCTCAAGGTTGTGCGTGTTGTGGCTTCACAAATGCTTTGCTGAATACCTCGGTTGTAACGAGTGGTTATTTCAGTCAAAGTTGCTCTTCTATCAGCTTGAATCAGTCGGCCCATTCTCCTCTGACCTCTAGTATCAACAAGGCATTTTCGCCCACAGGACTGCCGCATACTGGATGTTTTTCCCTTTTCACACCATTCTTTGTAAACCCTAGAAATGGTTGTGCGTGAAAATCCCAGTAACTGAGCAGATTGTGAAATACTCAGACCGGCCCGTCTGGCACCAAAAACCATGCCACGCTCAAAATTGCTTAAATC
This sequence comes from Tiaroga cobitis, assembly GCA_030578255.1. Lineage (NCBI taxonomy): Eukaryota > Metazoa > Chordata > Actinopteri > Cypriniformes > Leuciscidae > Tiaroga > Tiaroga cobitis. Next base: position 31,518,961 of record CM060601.1, on the reverse strand, counting down.
ACCTTTCTTTCCCATTCAGACATTCAGTTTGGAGTTCAGGAGATTGTCTTGACCAGGACCACACCCCTAAATGCATTGAAGAAAATGCCATGTGATTGGTTGATTAGATAATTGCATTAATAAGAAATTGAACAGGTGTTCCTAATAATCCTTTAGGTGAGTGTATTTTAGGGCTGCATGATTAATTGAGATAAAAAAAATCACTATATGGCTTATAGTGCGTTTATCAAATTGCAAAGCCTGCAATTTGAGACATACATATGACTTTTACGCACAAGCAGCTCATGATCTGGTGTTTTCAGTGTCACAGTAAATGCTGCTCCAAACGAATTCATCTCTGCAAGTCTGTGAGTTTGGGTTGCTCATAACGTGCATTTGGGAAACCAACATGCCCCAATCGTCTTTCCAAACTTGTAATGAAAAGTGCTTGTAAACCGGCTGTTGCCAACAAAAGAGAAGCTTTAAGCTCTCCCTGAGATTTTTTTATTTTTTTGCCAAAATAAACGTTTTGTCAGTTATTGTCAGTTGACAGTTGCACTGTGAAAAAAAAATTGTAGTAGCACTATATTATTTTTTAAATACTTGTTTTATATATATATGTATATTTTACAGTGAAATATTACAATAATAATATGTATTTTATTATTTTATATAATAATACAAATCTAAAATAAATAAAAAATGTATTATAAATATATTATTATTACATTTTATAATAGTTATATTTATTATTTTGTTTAATATTTTAATATAATAATTAAAAAAAATGTTTTAGGGGATATAGCAATGTAATTATATTTTATTTTGTGATCTGAAAACAGATTAGACTGACAAACAAACCCCATTATTCTGTTTCTTTTTTTTTTAAAAAGGTAGGTGCCAGAATGCCTATCTGGATAGTTTCGAATCGTCCATGAAAATATTTATACCATGACCCCTGAATGCTGAAAGTAAATGTCCTCGGCCTACTCTTAAAATTCCTCAGATAAACTGTTCTGTGGTCGCATTTTGTGGTGAATAGTAAAGCTCCACAGTTAATTTGTGGCAGCTGCATTAAAACAATAAAACTATGCATTGTTTTCTGCATGCTAAGCTTATCTGATTTATTTGTCCTGACATTTCAGAGGTGGAAATGAGCTCTCACGCGGATGGAGAGCCTGAACGCAGGTTGCGGCAATGGCAGGCTGTGACAAATTTAATGTCTGTCATGTTTTGATTATGATCAGAGTTAATTAAGGCCTTTAAAAAGCCTGTCGTTTTTAATTAGCATTGTGCTACACGGCACTGCTTGGCTAGAAAGGGAGATACAGATAAAGCTTTACTGGACAAGTGCCGATGCCTGATACGTCGTGTACTTTAACCTTTCGTTCGTGTTTAACACAATGAGGAAAATGAGCTATACAGTCAGCCTGTCAGAGTGGTAATCTAAGCTAATCTAAGCACTTCATAAAATTGTCCTTTCCCAGGTAGAGCGGACCAGTTTTCAGGAAGAAATCAGAATAATTGAGCCATGGCGCCCTGCTTTTGCAAATAACCGTCTGTCCACTCACTGCAGCACACAGCGGGGCCTTTGCTTTCACCAATCAAAGGCGCTAATGTCTCCGAACATCAATGTCATAAGCCATTAGACGCCACTTGTAAGGAAAAGAAGGTGAAAATAGTGTCGACTAAAATGGGAAAGAGGGGTAGGGAGGGATACGGACGAGAGGGAGCGAGCGAAAAGAAGAGATAACAAGCCAATTTCCTCCGGTGTTAATAGGCAGATAGCACTGCAGCATTGCAGCTCGTTAGCATCTTGCTATATTTAGCCACCTCCTCCCTTTTAACTGAGAGCTAACACATCCACGGGCCAGTGAATGAGGGATTAAGGGATAGAGATACGGTCACCTTTCCTCAGCATCAGCATTATAAATCTCGAACGCATGCACATTGAAACTCACTGCTCTTCTCTGAGAGCGCTAGCTGCTTTTCAAAACCGCTAAAGATGAGTGCAGTGCTTAAGCAAAGCTGCCATATTTCTCTTTTATCATTTTTTCCCCTCGCAGGCTTAAAGCTGATATTCTTTTCCTCCATATTTCAGGTTTTTTTATTTATTTTTTTTATTTATAGAACTCGGCTACATACTGACCCAAACCTTTCTTCTGGTTGAGAGTGAGTTTGCGTGCCTGACTGTGGCAGGTTGGGTCGTACCTATGCCATCCACCATCTTTATTCCCTCAGGAACATTTTTAGAAGGTCACTTGGCATTTGGAGTGCGCAGAAAGAGAAATGGAGCAATCAGAAGGTGGAGCAGAAGGACATATGTCCTGTCTGTGCCCCTCAACACCCATCCACTCAAGACTACCGCCTGAAACCTGTGAGGCTAAGGACAGGTTAAGAGAAGCTGTCATCTTTTTCAACCTGACAACAAACAATGATCAATGGTGCATCGTTTAAATCAGAGAAGTTCAAAATTCAAAATATAATGTTATATTCTGTATGTCTTCTCAGTCTGTCTGTCTGTTATAATAAGTTGCAGCTTTACAGCCATGACCTGCCAATCTAAATCAAAGAGAATGTATACAACAAATATATGTGTATGTTTATAGACAGTATGTATTTTTGCACACTTTTTTATATGTGGCTGTCAATCTGCTCAAAAGATGTCTTACTAATTTCATTTCTTATAGTCCAGAGGGTTACGACTTCATCATCCATCATGGACCACGAGCTAAATTTGTTTGCACTCATTCCACTGAAGAATTACTATTAGTATATGAACTTGTGAACCAAATCATTATTTATGATCAAAGTTTGCTCATTCACGCTCTCTTCAAAGTGTTTAGAGAGAACAGGGCATTCATTGTAGAGCCTAAACGAAGCCTTTGATTGGTTGAAGTTTGTGGCATCCCTAAAATAATGACAACAATTTTTTTTTTTTTTTTCATTTCAAAGGGTTCAAACGCATAACGAAAGATTGATTAGGACTCTTTATTAGTCTTTGAGAAGAAGTCCCCATCTAATAATGCATATTCACAGACCCAAACAAACATTTGAATACACACACTCTATTAGGTGCACAAGCTTCATTTCTCTCCTCTTTTGCCTTTGATTCATTCTATCTAGAATTTCCACACACCCACTCTGCCTTCCTTTATCGTGTTCCCTTATTATCTCTCATTCTGTCCTACTATTTTTCTCTTTCCTCCACCTTTAATTTATACAGCCCCCCCCCCCCCCCTCCTCCTCCCTCTGCATGCACTAAAATACTGCACTCCAACAGGTGTGTGAGCAACTTCTCTTTATCTCTTTCATTTCTACATGTTCCTCCACACACACACACACACACACACACACACACGTGTACTGGGGTGAGGAGTCGGGTTCTCTCACAGACACTGGGGACCAGAGATAGCACTTGAGCTCCATTATCTGAGAGCAGTGGCTGCTGAAGCAGAGAGCAGGGAGGAGAAAAATCAATCCAGCCCTAGAGCTCCACTCTCAGCTTCCACCCTCCTCCTCCTCTACCCCTATACAGGTGCAATCCCTCTCTTCCTCTTCCTCCCTTCCGTACTTCCTAAAAAAGCAGACTCCCAACCCCAACAGACGCACACAAACACACTCTAACGCCTCGACTTGCTGCTTCAGTGCAGCTGTCAGTTTCAAGTTCTTGTTGTCCTAAAACCTGATTACGCAGAGGGCACAATTCCACATCTCCGTGTCTTCCGAGGTCCCTCCCAACACACACACACACACACACGCTCGCACATATAATCATCCACCCAGCCTGCCTCCGAAGGATCGTTCTCGCAATCATATCGTATCTCCAGCATCATCTGCTGCGATGCAATTTTGTTTTATCTGTTGAACAGCCAGTGGGAATTTGTCTTAAATATCACCACGTTCTGTTTGGTATTATATCAGCACAAAGGGACACTGTTTACTGAGCTCAAAATGTTTTGCTCTGGTAATTTAACAAGATATATGTAATTAGAAACTATAACAATGCACTGTTAATTTACAAGCAAAACATTTGACTTAAATTAAAATGTACATATTAAATCACTTATTACCCATTAAATGTGTTGCTATTTATACTATAACAAGTTGCTGTCAATTAAATTAAACTTTTAAAGGTCTTTAGTATGTGCTTCGTTAAATATAAAGCTGTGTTCCTTAAGGCGCCTTCAAATGAGATACCAAAGATGAGCATAGCCGGTGACTTTCGAATATGAAAAATGAATAAAATGGCAACAATAAAAATAACTAGCTTTGGCTGATTACCTTAAAAGTCTATATAGATATCACCATTAGTTTATTCTGCTGTTATTACTTTCTCTGACAAGCAGATGGAAAGAGACCTGTTTTCCTGTTTATTCATGTGACGTTTGACATAAAACCTATTTTTGGGCGAAATAAGAGATAAGCTAAAAGTGACAAGCTATGGGTGAATTTGGAAGGAATAGCATACTAGTGAACTACGCCACTATTTCTGTAGATATGTCAGAAAGTCATTTTAGAATTCAGCATATCTCTTTCATGCTAAAGTACACAACCAGTCAAACGTTTTGGATCAGTAAGATTTTTAATGTTTTTAAAAGAAGTCTCTTCTGCTCACCAAGGCTGCATTTATTTGATTAACCCTTGTGTGGTGTTCAAAACTCTATAACAGCTTTGATGTTCCCGGTCAAAAATGACCGGCTTACAAAAAATAGCTTATAAATCTCTCATTATACGTTATTATCACCCAATATTGGATTCAATCTTTTTGTCAACTTGTTCTCTTTCAATTAGGACTAGTGGTGTTATATTTCTTTTTGCATCTGATTAATTGTAGGCCTTAAATATCTGAGAGTAGGCATCTAATTTTTTGAGTAAAAAAAGCATTATTTTTAAATAATTTTGGAAATATTAAATAAAATATGAAGAAAATTGGCACTGTTGATCACACTAGTCTTTAATTTTTCACCATAAAGTTTGTTTTGAAAAACTTTTATTTTGTACAAAATGGCACAGAGTCACACTTATGGTGTTCCCAGTCAAAAATGTCCGGCCTACAAAAAATTGCTTTGTTCACATGGTCCTTCAGAAATCATATACAGATTTATGCTCAAGAAACATTCATTATGCTTATCAATGTTGAAAACAGTTTTTTTTCAGGATTCTTTGATGAATAGAAAATTCAAAAGAACAGGATTTATTTGCAATATAATCTTTTGTAACATTATAAATGTCTTTACTGTAACTTTTAATCAATTTAATTCATCCTTGAAATAAAATGAATAAAAGTATTGTTTTAAATTGTCATAATATTTAACAATATTACTGTTTTTTTTTTTTTTTTTTTTTTTTTTTTTTTTAATCAAATAAATGCAGCCTTGGTAAGCAGAAGAGACTTTGTTTAAAAACATTAAAAATCATACCGATCCAAAACTTTTGACTGTAGTGTACAGTAGATGTTCTAACGAACCATGTGATATGCGACAGTTTGTTGTTTTTGTAGAAATCTCATTAGATCAAAGTCCCACTCCACATTACTGTATATTAATTATTGCTTTGATTAACTGTGAATGAGCACAAACACTCCTCACTGAACATATGTGCTTATCGCATGAAAAGCATATGTAGCGTGTACAAGTTTTAAGATTTCTCAGCTTGCTTCTTTTCTTTAATATTTGTGTCACAACATGCTCCGGCGAGTTTCAACAAAGCCGCCGACACTGAAAGTGCGACAATTGTTAGGAACGGACAAACCGTTTCCACCCATTAATGCTGAATGTCATGCTAAGTACCACCCCCTGCATGATCGGGTCATCGGGGTTAGAAGACAGTCCTGTCAAATCGCACTAAATGATAATAATAATGTTAGAGCACTCTCACGACTCCTGACATTAACACTGCTGGACCGGACCAACCACTGTGAGAACTCTCCCTCATGCTGCCATTAGCGTACATATCTTAACTGCAAATTTATGTAGGGTCTCTTTTAAAGCCATGTGACGCTCCGTAGGCATGGGAACACACACAGAGAATGAGAACGAGACAGAAAGTCAGAATGGCAGCGCCGTGCCCTCTCCGTCTCTTATCTGATCGTGTTCTATGCCAGTTGGCATTATCGCTGTGGCAGAAGTGCCCTTGTCAGGTCAGGGCAAATAGTAGCATTAAACAGCAGGTCCCCAACAGAAGAGAGCAATAATAACTTCAGTTTTATAACTAATTTAAATGGAGCTCAGCGGAAAAACGGACTTCTTTTAAATGCTCTTTGCTACTTTCTCTTTGTCAACTGCCTAATGAGCATGGATGAAAAGGGCTTTGTTAAAACACTAGCATAGCGAGAATACAACTCCACCACATGTCTGCGAGGCTATTTTAATGCCCTGCTGAGCTTTAGCACAAGGCCGGTAGACTGCGCTGGAGATGTATGAATTCTTTTTGAAATGAGCATTGAGCTCTAATAGCCCCTGCTTGTTTAAGAAGAAGAGAGATAGGGCTAGCTCTGGTTCATGGCTAGCACGCTGCTTCTGAGTGACTCACTGCTGCTTTGACACACAATGGCTCAACCCCCTTTTGTCACTGCCAGGAAAATGACAGAGGTTTTTTTTTTGAAAATGTGACTTGAAAATCACACGCTTGAATGACTTAAGTGTTCAAAAAAATATTTCGGCTCCTAGCATCTAGGCTCTTTAGTTGTCTGTGGAGTTTCTGAAGAAGCTGCCAGTTAGCTAAAGTGCAAGTTTGCTGCTCTTTGCTTTGAGTTATCGAATGCTACTTCTGATTATGTTTTCAAGGTTTGGTTTGCTTTTGTCTTTGTCATGTTTAAAAATGCATTTGATTTTCTTGTTAGCACACTGCAGATACTTGGACAGAGATATCGGTTAACCTTCCCGCTTACCTCAATAGTGGTTGCTTGGCTAGCGTAGGAAATACACAGTTTGCACGTTTGCTCACTTCTGCATCCAGATTCACTTGTACCGTAAAATAGGTACACAAAAATGATGTCATGGAATGACATACAAAAAACATGCACAGTCCTTTGCTAGCGGCTAGCCTGAGCTACAGTATGTTGGCCAAAATAGCCATTGTAAGTCCATTACATGTTTCTATAAAGCTACTTTTGAATGGCAATTAATGGATAAAGATGATTTTAGAACCAGATAGTGTTAAGTCTAGTCATACAAGCTAGTTGTATGTTTTGGGGGGGAGGAGATCAAACTTGTTTTTTTTCTTCTGATTTCTCTCTCTCTCCAGGTTTGCTCTGCTTGTGTGTAGCGCTTAGTTATTTCTTTACATTTTTACCAACTTATGCCATAGGACATAATTCTAATGATGATTCTATTCACTTATGTTTCTGTGGCTGCTGAATAGACGTTCTGACGTCACTGTGAAAGAACATACCAAAAATGCCATATTATGGTTGTAATGAACAGCCCAGAGAGTCAAGGAAATCTAGTGAGCTGTACTTTTATAGATTGTTATATACAGTGCTAATCTTTTACAGAGAGAGAGAAAGAGAGCGAGGATACATTTAAGAATTCATGTCCTTGTACAATTTGTTCCTGCTTCGGGCCTTTCATGTCTCCATTTTAAAAATCAAGTTCAAAATTGAAACCAAAGGCACATTGACAGGCCCTTACACCGACCCACCATCCTCTCATGATAGAGGGGGAGAGCAGGAGTGTGAAAGGAAACTAATGGATCTGCCCATCCTTTCCATTTGCCTCTCCTACCTGTCTTTCTTTCTCAACCCTCTCTCTCTTTCTTTCTCCGCCTCCTTCTCTTTCTTTCCCTCTCTCTCTTGAGTTTACTCATGGGTGAAATGAGCTGGTGCTAGTGGAGTAGACTGATATCTGCTCCAGCCTAACCGAGACTGAAAGTGTCTCAGGCTGTGTGTGAGTGATGACGCAGGCCAAGGTACTCGCTCTCACCAAGTGTGGCTTATTTTCCTTTGGTTTATTAAATACTATAGCCTGCAGGTTGAAAAGCAGTAGTATAGAACAGTGGTACAGGACCTTAAACACACAAGGCTACTCATTGTCCCAAAAGTTTGAAACAAACACTGAACATTTACCAGATGCAGGAGTGTCATGCATGCAATTTTTTTAAGGGGCACTATTAGCAGTATTGGGTCCCTTGGTGGCTGGGGTGAGATATTGTACAATATATAGCTGTTGTGGTACAGTTTTCATTGAAAAATGAATCGAAAAAGGGTTGTAATCGAACAGTATTCTTTCTAAAATAAGTTTATAACATAAAACACATGAATCCTGTAGCAGATCTAGGCAGGTGGAGCTAGGAAACGTGGAGGGTTTGGAGCTCAAGAAATCTTTCTTATTATTATAAATGTTGAAAACAGTTGTGCTGCTTAATATTTCTGTGGAAACTGTAATACATATTTCTTTCTGTCATTAAATTCAAGAAATTCTGAACTGTTACATTTTTCCTTGCTTACAAAACTTGCCTTATAACAAAGAGTGTGACATATTGTGACCATTATCTGTAGCTCTAAGCCAGGGTGTGAGAATTCTCCATTGTGGAGGACAATGAGAGATGTGAGATGTATGTATGTGATGTTCGGGTACAATTGTGGGATATGCAAAGAGCAAAAATAGCTGCAGTTGTAATTAGCACTCTGTAAATTACAAACAGTGTGACAACCACTTCAGACCGCAGTGGTGCAGCGGTATGTCACGGTATTCTTCACTGCGGTCTGCAGCTTGTTTTCTCTGTCACATTCCCCCTTTTCCTTCCCTTCCCAGGACTGGATTATTCCCTGGATAGTATCTGTTAGCAAGCTAGTGCTGTCATTATGAACAATGGTGTCGTTCTCTATTCAAAGCAGGGAGGGTCTCTAACAATTCTCTATGATTGTTCCCAAATTGTACGTTTGGGAGAATCATGCGTTCTCATGCTTCGGGTCCTCCTGGGAGGACTTTGATCTGGAAGATTTTCGCCCCTATCCATTTCAGATTTAGAATATATGCCATTCATCTGAAGGAAAAACTGAAAAGCTATTTTTGCAATCCCTAGAGTGAACCACACCAGCCATGAAGTCTGGTAATATTAGTCCAATGCTGCTGTGGCCACTGAATTGAGTGAATATGCTGACTCTCTCTTTTGAAAATTGCATTTTTGTGGATTGGACATTAGGTCGGTTGTATGAAAAATCAGCTTCTACTTGAAGAAGTGATCGGTCAACAGCAAAATGAGGTTCCCAAGCTGGAAAATGGTTATGCAAGTGTAAAGAGTTCCATAGGCGGACAAATTTGATATAATTTAAACCCATTAAGGAGCAATATGTTATCCACTTTAATGTTAGAGCTCTAGATTTACAGCAGGGCTGAGCCAATTGTGTTGCATTAAAGGCTGTAGGGGCTTATGTTATTTACAAGCTCAGACTACCAGAGATTTGAAGCTGCAATAGAAATCATGCTAAGAATTACAATATTGACATGCTTGCCTTTCAAATTAGTTTCGCAACTTAACCGTGCAGGGCATTCCCGGGCACGGTGTCACTCTGACAGTAGGAATCTTTTAGTTTGTTTTGTAATAATGGCAGGAGTAGACGATACAAAACATGTCGAGGGTAATAGAATCTGACATGATGCTCATTACCTGCAGTGATACTACATTATAGACCGAATACCTGTAATTAAAAATGTCACATAGATGCACTGATGTTGTAACATCGTGCTACTGATAATACAGGAATCACACACACCAAAATGTCTTTTTTTAAATCGTTGGCTTTTAATATATATTTATTTCTCCATTTTCTTCTAGAACATTAATAACAATAAGCACACTACATGCTCACTTGTTTACAGAAGTATCTATCTTGTAGTCATAAAATAACATTTTGTTGGAGCAATTTCCTGTCATTGCTAGGACTATAAATGTGATGTGTTATTTAAGTGATTCATTATTATTTTTTTTAAAATCTGTAATTATACATTTAAAAACAGTTAAAATAAAATAATGCAAGTAATTAGTTTAAAGAAATGGCACAGAACAAAAGGTGCTTGAAAACTTTTAATTCTAAACTTCTTTTAACTTGTTATAGCATCTAAAAAAAACAGCCCTTCCTCAGATAGAATGAAAAATAATTGCTGTGAATTGTAAGGCAGTGAACGTAAGTGTTTGTTTATACATTGGTTATACTATATTGATATTATTTATACAATATGTTGATTTTGAAGCTACTTTTTGCAACGTCCTTTTGGGGCTCTACACTGTAAAAAAAAATCATATGATCAATAAGTTAAATGTTTACATTGCTTTAACTCATCAAAATAAGTTAAAAAAAAATTAATAATACAATATTCAAGTCATTTGAGTGTAATGTAAGTTTAAATAACTTAAATTTTTAAGTACAATCTACTTGGATGTTTAAGGCATAAACTTTATTTTTAAAGTGTACTAAGCAATAATTAATAAACAGCCATATTGTGTAATTAATTTTAATACAAATTGCTATTGGTTGACAACAACGCAAAGGATTGAAAACCCTAATGATTGCATCATATTTGACTGGTTTAATAGATTCCTATAATGCCTAGATGATCTAAATATCCATTTTGTGTGTATGTGCTGAGAGAGTGTTACTTGTGAACTGGTATGCTTCTGGCATGTGAGTGGACAGAAATCACAGTTATGCCTTACTGAGCTTATCACCCATGTCTCATCACTTTCGCCATGATGGACTGACTGACCTCTGTCCACTTTGACCTTTTCTCTCTCTCTCTCTCTCTCTCTCTCTCTCTCTCTCTCTCTCTCTCTCTCTCTCTCTCTCTCTCTCTCTCTCTCTCTCTCTCTCTCTCTCTCTCTCTCTTTATTGTCTGCATTGAATGCATGTAAACAATGATGGTGTGTGTGCGCGTGTGCGTTTGCGTGTTCGTGTGTGTGTATTAATAAGCAAATTGCTTATTTGGATTTTGTGTAGCTGTATCACGTTTAATAGGGCTGGGTAAAAAATATCGAATTCTTAAATCTCAAGAATCGATTCTTCATCCTGTTTTCATTTGATGATCGCGTAGAACATTGTATCGTGCATCCCATCCAATAAATCGAAATAACCTTTGTGCTTTGTGACTCTTATTATGAAATAAAGTCTCAAATTTCGAATTACATCCATTTTCTTACGAAATTCAAAAACATAAATACCGTTTTGGCGCTGTGGCGCTGTGGCGAGATCGCTCTGGCTCAACTCAAGAGAAGCAGCAGCACGGAGCGCACATGATCTCATTCTCCTCTTCCGCCTTAAAGGGTTAGTTCACCCAAAAATGAAAATTAAGTCATTAATTACTCACCCCCATGCTGTATCAACCCCGAAAGGCCTTCGTTCGTCTTCGGAACACAAATGAAGATATTTATGATTAAATCTGAGAGGTTTATGACTGCTACATAGGCTCCCTAAGGGAATGACACCGGACGGCCCAGAAAGTCATTAAAGAAAATGTTTAAATATTCCATGTCACAACAGTGGCTCAACTATAAGTTTATCAAGCGACGAGAATACTTTTTGTGCGAAAAAACAAACAAAAATAACGACTTTATTCGACTATTTCTTTTCTTCCTTGTAGGCCTGAAACGAGACTTCAAGAGATTTCCACGACGCGCGAGAACTTAACTGAAGTAGTTGAAGGAGATCGCAATTCTCGCGCATGCGTCGTGGAAATCTCTTGAAGTCTCGTTTCAGGCCTACAAGGAAGAAAAGAAATAGTCGAATAAAGTCGTTATTTTTGTTTGTTTTTTTCGCACAAAAAGTATTCTCGTCGCTTGATAAACTTATAGTTTAGCCACTGTTGTGACATGGAATATTTAAACTTTTTTTTTAATGACTTTCTGGGCCGTCTGGTGTCATTCCCTTAGGGAGCCTATGTAGCAGTCATAAACCTCTCAGATTTAATCATAAATATCTTCATTTGTGTTCCGAAGACGAACGAAGGCCTTACGGGGTTGGTACAGCATGGGGGTGAGTAATTAATGACTTAATTTTCATTTTTGGGTGAACCAACCCTTTAATAATACCAGTTACTCCGCCTTATTAAAACCCTCTGGGGACCAGAGTGTTTTTGGGGCCCTTGGGATGTTTTGACATGCACTGACATTTGTGCTTTTTTCAGTTATTTATAAACATGTTAATGGCAAAGGTGTAAATTCACTCTATATAGCACAAACTTGGCTACCATGAGATCTGAGCAACATGTATGTACATGTTTGTATTTTTAATAGAATAATGTTTATGCGTGGTTATTGAAAAAAATAAAAATGAAAGTTGCTGAAATAAGACCACAAAACACATATTGATTATTTATTCACAAGACTTTTGAAAATTGTATCACATAGCCTAGAATATTTGCTCCAAAACAATGTGAGAATCATCCTGACTACTCATTCAGATAAGTCAATAAAGTCTTTTACATTTTTAATGACGTGTTTTGTTTGAGAAAGCTTTATGCAGGAGGCGTGATCTCTCATTAATATGTGTGGCATTCCACACCTGAGAAAGACAAAGACCCTCCCCATAATGGCCCTATTAGGTGCTATCAGGCCATATCATTACAGGAGCCTTGCACAAAGAATGAGGAGATTTAAAAAAGAATGGCTTTTAGATTGTTTGGATTTATATAAGGAAAATACAGGGTGCATACGTCTGGACACTTCTATCACACACCCTTCACCATATAGACATGGTTTTATTTCAGTTCAAAGTTCAAAGTTAGAGTTGGAAACATCTTGAAAAGAAAATTGTCTTTCTCCATAAATGTCTTAGTTTGATCATACATATTTAAAAGTTGAGGATTCATTATTTTGATATAGCTTGAACAAACACTATAACATCTTAGTTGATTAGTTTATTGACAAAACATACTATATATTTAACATATGAGCAGAAACTCCTAAAAAAGCTTATTTGATGTCTATTTTAGAGTAAAAACTTTATCCAAAACGAGTCAACGAAATGTTGTCTGTTATTTAGTCTGTAACAGTGCGTATCTGTGCGTTCATTCATTCATTCATTCACACACACACACACACACAACATGATTCACATTTAACAGTATGCTATTTTTCCGTTTACAGACACTACGTTATTCTATATCGCGATTAGAACAAAGCACTTGCAAAAAACACTTACTTCTCAGCTGAATCTGTTCATCCTCGAAGTGAAAATAAACCCAGTGGTAAATGTCCCAGGATTGTTCCTCATATAGCCGCGCAAGACGACAGTAGATTAATCTGACTAAAAAATATAGTGTGTTTTCAGAGTTTATGGGCGTTAACGCGTCTCAATGTGTTGCTTCACATATTTGCGTTTGAATAGCGCGTGCTCTCCGTGGGCGTGTCACATTACCAGAGATAATCAGCTGAGAGAACAATAATGAGACGGGCTGACACGTCTCTCTTTTTATATAGATGACATAAACGGAGAATAATAATTTTAGTTTTGAATCGGATCATTTAAAAGTACAAACTCAAATGATTTAAAAGATGTATTGCTTATGGCTGGGTGAATAGTATTAGCTGAGTTGTGTTGAAGATAAGAGACGTGCTCCAGAAAAAAAGTTCACGGTGACCGAGAGGCAGAACGCACACCCAGTTTATTTTCTTTATTTTACAAAAGCACAATATTTTATTTCGATTGTATGTGGGCACATAAAAAAGTAGACATTTAACAGATTATTTTCTCATATTTCTTAACTCTATATGAACAGAAATGATGGTAGTACTTTAAGTCTATTTTTCTGCTATGTGAAAAAAAACCGAGCAAAACGCGCCGGCGCGTTTCTGGTCCCCAGAGGGTTAATACCAGTTACAGCGCCAAATAAACATCAATGAGCATCTGAAAGTGTGTTAAAAGATAGAGTACAACTTCGAAATCCGTATCATGTAATGTGGTATCGCTCAATCAGTGTTTCATCCGTGGAAAGACGTCAGTTAAACAGCAAGTAAACAATGGCATGTAACGTCACATTTACCTCAGAAAAAACATTAAACTTAGTCAGTTAGTCAGCAAGAAAAAATAACTCTAGAGAGGAGAATTTTGCTAAATATATGCACCATATTACATATTCATTATAATTTTTAATGTTCTTCAATATTTAATGCATGTTTGAATAAATCTGGCAAGTTTTTATGACAGCCACCATTTAAATGTTTATATTTCATATAACTTTCTTATTATAAAAATAAATAAGTGTAATTTAAGTGTTTGTATAGCTTCAAATCAGTAAATTTTTACCTTCAAAATTATAGTAGGCTAATGAAGCCTAGTAGGCTACAACTGACTCACATAGTTTACAGCATTAGTTAAGAGATTTGTTTTCCTTGAAAAAATTTGCCATGTATTGTACCTGATATCCAAAATAATCAATATTGAATCGAATCGAATCGTAATCGAAATCAAATCGAATTGCAAGCTTGTGAATCGAAATCGAATCGAATTGTGAAATTTGTGTCAAAACCCAGCCCTAACGTTTAACAACCTTATATCACATTTAGTCATGTAATAATGACTTTGTTCTGTTGCAATAAAAGCTACAAAAAGTTACCTAACAAATGCATCAAAATAGACTAGAGTTGCATTTGGAATTCAAAGAATAAAATGTTCCTTTTATGACCAAAATACAAAATGGCATCTTTGAATAGTGCTATGCCACAGGCAATATTGATGAAAGTCCCTTTAAGTCAAGTCAGTCCACTTGGCGGCCATTTTGGCAACACCCTCTTGCATTTGTTTTCTATCTGAGCAGTTTGTTTAAATATGTTTCAATAACTTAAGGCCCGTTCACACCAAGCACGATAACTATAAAGATAACGATAAAGATATAATTCTAAAAATCGTTCTCCATATTAAAGAATAACAGAGTTCACACCACAACTATAACGATAAAGACATGAGGAACGATATCGTTGGGATCACTTTCAGAACGATTTTTTTCCAGCTGCCGAACGATAAAACACTGACAGCCAATCAGAATCCATTCTAATTTAAAGGTCTACTTTGAAACCGCAGCGCGGATGCGCGCGTGCTTAGAATAAAAAGACCGTTATCAGTCGTTGGTGTGGAAGCATATATAGTTATCTTTATCGTTATCTTTATAGTTATCGTGCTTGGTGTGAACGGGCCTTTAGTGTATGCCAAATCACCCATTTAGATTGGCAAACAAATTGCCTTAAATCAGGCTAAAGGCCCGTTCACACCAAGCACGATAACTATAAAGATAACGATAAAGATATAATTCTAAAAATCGTTCTCCATATTAAAGAATAACAGAGTTCACACCACAACTATAACGATAAAGACATGAGGAACGATATCGTTGGGATCACTTTCAGAACGATTTTTTTTCCAGCTGTCGAATGATAAAACACTGACAGCCAATCAGAATCCATTCTAATTTAAAGGTCTCGCGCATTTAAAATGGCAGATGACATTGCAGAGAAGTTAATCGTCGAGGTACAAAAAAAATCCTCCACTGTATATATATATATATATATATATATATATATATATATATATATATATATAGTTTTAGCTTTATATATGTATGTGTGTGTGTATGTGTGTGTGAATTTTATTTATTTCTTTTCAAGGCAGTGCTTTTACTAATGTGATTGGCTCTAATGTGAAGACGGAACTTCCTTTCTTCCAGCCACCATATTGAATGTTGTGATTACTCGTATTCATTTTTCTACATACAGTCTTTCTACTGTCTCTGGTATTGATCTTGGTCCATTTCCTCATTACTTCAGCTGTAAGTTTAATTTCCTTTCTCTGTCCAACTCTTCTAAAGTTAATTAAAATAGTACTATGCCATCACATTTGGTGAAAAAAAAAAATCTATTCATTTGGAATCACCACATATTAGTTCTGCCCTGTTTTGTTGCTGAAAAAGACGATGCCAAGAAAATTAGTTCCTAAATAAACTCCCTGCTCTTTAAACACTTGCTGTGTTTTGCTTTGTAATTAGTTGGCCCCATTTTGTTTTTTCAATTATGTACGCTGGATTCACAAATTTTAAGAACACTGTGGCAGCTTTTGAAAAAAAAAACGATTACCCACATTTATGTTTACAGTTGGACATAATCATACTGGTAAGGTGAGGTATTCAGTTTTTTTCATAGGATTTGAAGGTGAAAGTCTCCAGGATTTAAGTATTTAAGAGTCTTTTCCTGTACCAATACATGCAAACAGCCTACCGGAAGAGGCATCTTTGGTATACTTTCATATATGCATGAAGTACATACACACCTTTGTCCTTCAACATCTACTTCTAGTCCAGGTGCACGCAAGAAGAAAAAAAAAAACATGAGATACTCTAAATATACATTTTGCATCTGATGCAATGGCAGTCCAGTCTATATTGGGTCAAATTAGGCGAAAGACAATTTCTTGGCCATGATTCTGGCAATATAACCATCTTATGTGAGTGTATGTGTGTTTTAATAGTCTAGACTGGGATTTTATGGATGTTTTCACCTCATTAGTGTTACCTTGCCATCAGTAGAGAAATACTGTCGCAATTGTTTGACAATGTTACTGCACATGGCTGATTTTCAGAAATGTATATATAATTTAAATATTGATGGACTGACGCTAATAATGAGGAACTTAGATGAGAGCTAATAACGAGAAAGAACCTCGACTGCTAAATGTCACACTTCCATAGTCTTCTCACTCGATTCTTTAATAACCCACAGATATAGAATATTGCCATGTGAGAGGGCTTATATATAACTGGCTAAAACAGGGACAGGGGCTATACAGGTGTATTCCCTTTCTAGAACAGGCTGAAGACTTCATCTGTCCTGCAGTTCCCCTCGGGTGTGTCTATTGCTCTGGTTAGAGTTACATTTTCGCAAGACTGTAGTACAAAGGACCAGATTAATGGGCCAACAAGACACATGCCCAGGGGCCTCCTAATACTTGGGGGGCCCTAAACTATTACATACTGTATAAAAACAATTGACTTTAGTTTACTCTGTTTTGTTTTGTTTTTTTGTTTTGTTTAGCAGACACTTTGATCCAAAGTTTTGTTCTGTTTTGTTTTGTCTAGCTATTCATTTAGCAGACATTTATATCCAAAGTTTTGCTCTGTTTTGTTTTGTCTAGCTATTCAGTTAGCAGACACTTTGATCCAACGTTTTGTTATTGTTGTTTTGCTTTGCTTTGAGAGAAAGGGAGTGGAAATAAATGAAGTAAAATGATGAAGTTGTTTTTCCTAGCAGAAAAAAAAAACCTATTCGAAATCAGATGCACCAAATTCCTTTTTTTCAGTTATTCTAAGAAAGTTCCAATAAGATCACAAGGATTTGATTCGCTGCACTGACATAAAGGCCAATATTATCAACAGTAACACCATCCTCAATATGACTAGTAGCAGCAACAACAGCCTGGTAAGTGACAGTCCTCCTGGAGACGTATCTCCAACACCGATCGGTAACAGAACAGGGACAGCAGAGGAGCTCCTTACATTACTGTTGATAAAAACAATGTCTTCTACTATCGAATCATTGGAGAGGAAGGAAGATAATGTCCATTGGTGCGAGAAAGCTACCGACCCATCACTGCGGGAGATGTCAATAGAGGCAGTGAGAAATATTCGGAGTAAAAGAGCGACATCTGCATTTCTTAACATGGGAGATAAATATTGAGCCACCGTCAGTGGTCTATGTTGAAAGAGCTAGCCATTAATGATTTACTCCAAGGTTGTTTGAAGTATGAGCAGGTAATGCTGCTTTTCTTGTATGATTTGTATTGTACATTTAAAATCAGAAAAAAGATCCGCACACGAAAATTGTCCAGAGGCCACAAATAAATTGCAAAAGTGCAAGGTGTGCAAAACTTTTTTGAGTATAACCCTTCATCAGTGCCAGTGCCTAGTGTTTGGCGCAACTCCTTTCCATTTTCTTCTGTATTACACATTTTAAGTGAGTAATTTTATTGTATTATTATTTTATTATATGCATTATTATTATTATTATTATTTAATTAAATTGTAGGTGGTGCTGTTCTGTGGTGATGACACATGAAAGTGTCTCTGCCCTGTTTGTGTGATGATCAAAATATTTGATTTTATGCTATAAGGGGTTTCATTCATCCAGGCAATTGTGGAATATCCGGGGTAATTTAGTCACTAGAAAATAGGCACAAATTTGCAACACATTTGATGGGCACCGGAGACCAAAATAAAAGCCCCTCCAATGATCTCTCAGTATGCCTCTCATCTCTTCACTCAGGGGGTCTGTAACAGTAGGGAGGGCTCTTATACTTGAAAGGGCCTGTATTAAAATGCTCTTTTAGTGGATGAATTTCTGCTGTCTTAAGCCGATTGAGCAAAACAAATCTCTCTTAAAGTAAAATCTGGTGGCAGCAGGAAAGCATGGCAACAATAGCAAGCTGAAAGACCAAGAGAGAGAGGGAGTGGAAAAGAAACCGGAAAGATATGGGTGGCTTAGAATGGCAAAATTGCATATTGAAAATTGAAACTAAAGTTGAAAAATAATGCACTTAAAGTCAACAATGAAAGCCCACTTTGTGGCCTTTAAGTACAGACAAGCTATTTTTCAACTGTCGCATCTTTAATTTGATTCGAGCAAAGTTATTGGCCTAATGTCTGAGAGCTAATTTAGCATGTTTGTATATTATATGTTAATGGCTGTTTTCTTTGTTCTCATAACAAGTTAAAAAGGTCAGTTTCTTGAGAGACAGCAATATGGAGATTAAGAATGTCCACATTTGATTTAATCTATAAGTCAAGGGCTGCATCTTTCTAATGTTTGTGTGCGAGTTAGCATGCACATATGTGCAATTGGCACTACATGAGCTGTAAAGGCTTCCAGGCTCATACAGATTTTAAGGGAAGAAGACTTTTAAATGAGAGACACAATATGCCGGGAGTGAATGACCTCGACGCATCCACATTACATGCTGGGCTTTTCTATGCAGCATTCTAAACTTCACTCTGTTGTTAAGTAGCTTTATTCTACAAGAATCTTGGCTCAACAATCTTTTGCATTTTTTTTTTTTTGTTGCACATAATCCTTGATGATAATCAACTCTCATTATCTTTTAAGACTCTGAGGACATTTTTTTTAAATCCCATGAAATTGCTTGACAAGCTCATTTTTCTTTCATGTGTTGATTTCCCGGTTTGTGCAGAATATTTTAGTTATGTCACAACCATGGACTGTAGTTGAACCCTAGTTATCGTACTGGAATTCGATGCAGTCTTGACTCCTGATGAGATACATACCTTAGGTATGCAATTGCGTAAATTGGCCTACATTCACAGACAAACTACAGCGGCCATTTTGGCATTGCCCTTTGACTTTGATGTACTAACAACAACCACAAAAATAATTTATTATTTTGATATAATTGAATCAACTTTAAGGAACAAAATTTTGGTGTAAAATAAAATAATTTAACTCGCACTTAAACACTTTTTTTTTTCCTTCAAACTTGTCGAATCTACTGCTTCCTCCGCTCCTGTGGTCTTATGGAATAGCAAAGTGTCCACTGGTTGCACATTCACCTACTGTTTCACGCTTTTTCAGATATGCTACTCATTTGATGTACTGCTTTTTGCATACTCTGTATTGGCTGGTTGCAGTGGGCGGGGCATTTTCATTACGGAGAGCATTTGATTGGACAAAAATCGGTGTGATGCAGGATGAGTAATACATTTTTAAATGCATCTGTTTGCTAAAAGTGAATTTGTCACCATTTAGCTTTCACTTCATAATCTCAAAGCTAACACGCATTGACAAAACCTCTCATTTTGATTTCCTTGATATAGAAATGGTTTTGTGTGAATTCCAAGTTTATACACAGAGTATGTCCTTGAATGAACAGAATGTCTTCGACCATTTTGAATACAATCACAATTCCCATGTTGTGTTTCTTCACACCAACTGTCTCATTTTCTTCTCCCCCTCTCTCCCCGCTGTGAATAATAGCTTCCAACCGCAAGAGATAAGATGCGATTTAGAGGAACGGCTGATGCCTTTGTTCTTCAAAACATTGTCAATGTTGTTTGGCTAAAGCTTAAAGCTGGACACATGTTTTAGACCTCTTCCTTTCCTGTCATCCGTTAATCCCCCTGCACCTCCCTCCCGCCTCCGTCCGCCTTCAATCAAGGTTATTTTTCCTGTTCTTGAGTATCCTACTCAATATCCTGATCCCTCTCCATTTTTCTTTGTCTCGCTCTGTCCATAATCAGCCTACACTGTCATGCATCCATCTCGGATTTGTCTCTTCCTCATAGAGTCTGTCTTTGTGTCTCTCTTTCCGTCTTTGAGGTTGCAGCTGGTCAGCTGGGCCATGGAAAATGTGCCTGCGGCTATTACAAGCAGCTGGCGTCCAGAGAGATGGACAGGGAGGGAATGGGCGAGAGAGGGTGGCGTGGTGAGACTTCAGGGCGCGCAGTTCTGCCTTCAGCACATGCTGAGGGTACCAAATTCAATTTCATCCGCCTCGCTACTTTTAAATTTATGATTTAAGACAAGGCAGAACATGTCTGCGTTCATATAAACACCCTTAAGGTAATTGTATATTGCAATAAATGCAAAAATAGGTCTTGTAGCTTTGTGAAATATAGCGTCTTTTTCAATGCTTTAATAACCATCTAAATATAGTTATTTTACTGACATCTCTCTGGATGCATTTTGATGCATCGTTTAGATTAATTAAGCAATGAAAACTCAATGCTAAACACTTTAACTCTCTGTAAACAACAGTGATATTAGTGATACTATTAGTGGTTATTGCCCATTCCAGGTAAAGTAATAAAGAGTAAGTAGTCAAGTCAAGTCAAGTCAAATATATTTATATAGCGCTTTTCACAATACAGATTGTATCAAAGCTGCTTCACAGTATCAATCAAAACAACTTAACAATGTTTGTTTATTACTGGAAAAAAAGACATCCAAGTTTGGTAGAGCTGATCAATGGTATGATTGGTTAATTAATTTGAATATCCCCAACTGAGCAAGCCAAAGGCAACAGTGGCAAGGAAGCGAAAAACTCCATCCAGTGACCTAATGGTGTCCTAAAACTCCATCAGATGACCCAATGGAGAAAAAAAAAGTACACAGAAAAATTTCACAAACAGTTACTAAGAAACAGCAAGTGTTGAATTAAACTTGAAATTTTGAAATGGAAAAACTGAAGTATGTATGTATATGTATGAAGTATATAAAACGTTCTCCCTTCATTTTTGTAGTACATTGTAGAATATGTAGTATTATTCTTCTTTTATTCTTTAAAGGTTTAGTTCACCCAAAAATGAAAATTCTGTCATAAATTACTCACCCTCATGTCGTTCCAAACCCGTAAGACCTTCGTTCATCTTCAGAACACAAATTAAGATATTTTTGATGAAACCCGAGAGCTTTCTGAACCATCCACACCGTAGGCAGCAACGTCATTGCAACTTTCAAGGCCCAGAAAGATAGAAAAGACATCGTTAAAATAGTCCATGTGACTACAGTGGTTCAACCTCTATGTTATGAAGCGACGAGAATACTTTTTATGCGCAAAAAAACAAGCAAAAATAACAACTTAATTCAACAATTTATTCTCGTCTGCGTCAGTCTCCTACGCTGTTGACGTAGTAAACACAGTGCAGCGATTCCGGGTTCTACGTCAGAACGCCGGCTCACCATTGGCCAGCTCATGCATCAGCATCACACGCATGCGTTGTGGTACTCGCGTGAACAACATCGGCCAATGGAAAGCCGGCGTTCTGACATTGCAACTTCTATGACGTTGCTGCCTATGGATGGTTCAGAAAGCGGATTTCATCAAAAATATCTTAATTCATGTTCCGAAGATGAACAAAGGTCTTACGGGTTTGGAACGAAATGAGCGTGAGTAATTAATGACAGAATTAAAACTTTTGGGTGAACCAAACCTTTAACACCAGAAGATGAAGATTATTTATTCCAATTGATAGAGTAGTTGAACTAGGTTTCAATCTGTTGTGTAATTGTCGCTACATGCAAGCACTTGTCGCTTCGACTGAAAGGAAGTGGCAAAATGAACAGTGGTTGGGTTGTTGATAGGCGTTTTGACACTTGTGACAACTGCAACAAACACAGTAAGAGAAATTTTTAACCGTTTTAAATTGATATATTCACAGTACAACACATTTCATAACAGAAAATGTTTGCATGTTGTTTCAGTCTGTGTTGCGTATATTTAGCAGCATGAAGTTCATGCATCTATTAATCAATGGAAATAGCACAAACTTGAATCTATAATTTATGTGTACTTTATCATTTGTAAAGATTTGTTTTGCAAAAAAAAAAAACTTAGTTTTGTTGTGGAATGGATGATTCCTTCTGCACATTGCTGCATTAGAGAAAACATGCACTGTTTATTCTAGGAAGACAGGAACGGTCTGTTCTGTTAATTTATAGTTTCTCTTCAAGACCAATTTAAATGCAAGTTAGCTGTAACAGCTTCCTGTTGAGGGCTCTGTTCCTCATTAGTATTCGGTTCAATCATGCAATTCACCCCAACCAAACTGAGACAGTCATTAAATATGTTCTATAGTGTGAATCTCTTGCTCGATAACACCTGTTCATCTGCTATCTCCCCTGTGTTTTATCAGAATAAAGGCACTGTGGGTGTACGTAGGTGTTTGTGTGTCTAAAATTGCAAGTCTGCGTGTGACGCCCCCGTCGGACCTCAATGTTTGCGTGCATATATTGCGTGTATGCATGCCTTCACTCTAACTTCCACTATCTTTCTCTCAGCTGGAATTCCATTTGTTCCTCACCGGAATGAAACCGCATTGATTGTTGGCTCAGATGTCGGGAACGAGGGGGAAAAAACTACAAGAAAGGACTGGGGAGCGCTAGGAAGAGAGAAGGAGAGAGTGACAAATAGAGGAAAAGTGCTTGCCTGTGCTGTGGCAGCCAGTTGTAGATCAATAGGGGACTTTAAGAGAGAGAGAAAAAAATTAAGGGGGGGGGGGGGAGAGCTTGAGATGGCAGAGACGAGCCACTGATGGGTTCGTTTTAAAAGGGAATGACACTGTCATTTCAAATATGTAGCGCAGTTCTTCCAGACAGAGCTGTTATAAATAATTAAACAATGTCAACATAATGACCCTCAAGTTACGCTGATTAATGGAGGTAAATTTCAATTATTCACATTTTTAGAGCCCCGATGTTTTTTATTATATATATATATATATACCTCGGCCCTCTTGCAATGTCAGGTCTCAGTAAAAAACTTGCAAAATATAAAATATTTAACAATACATTTCAGCCAATGATTCTGCAGGAGTCTTGATCTAATATCAACTCCTTTATCAGTTTTGGACCAAAACTTTTGGTCTGTTGCAACGTCTACTGCGGCCATACTTGAGATATTGTTTAATGTTCACGTTGTCAATGGCAGACCCAAACAGTGAGGAATTGCCTCTTGGCAAATAGCGGGTCTTCACATGGACTGCCTGCCATTAATGGTAATGGAATACCATTAGTAGGCTCGACTCCAATAGCACAGATGCTTTCTCGCTATTTCTCCCCTCCTCGTTTCTTTGTCTTCCTCCTGTTCCATATCTAAACGGACAGTAAAGAGTGGGTGGAGATGTGTTGTTAATTTGCTGCTGTTGTGTGGAGAGTAGGCTGCCTCCAGTGCTTTGTTTCACTACAGTTTGGGAATCTAATTGATATGTTTCTCAGACAGCGTTGCGGTGCTGCGCAGCTCCACCACAGGGGTGGTCTTCAGGTGGTATTTATGTCAAGTGGAAAACAATGTAGTTTTTATGAGCCTGAAAACCCAGAGCTAAGGCTCTGTTCCTCACCTTAAGGAATTGAGCTGGGAAACATTTAAAGGGGCATATAATGAAATACAGAACTTTCTTACTTCTCTAAAAAATAAACCAGTTTTCAGTGGCGGTTCTACATTGAATTACACCCTGGGCGAGACCCCCTTCCAGCTCCCCCCCCCCCCCCCCCCCCCCCCCCCCACCAAAAACAATAAAATCACATACCGCTTATTTGAAAAACACAGTTAAGAGAATCCAGTTATTTTGCTATAGCTGTTAATCTAACTTTCAGGGAGGAACCATTAGCTCATTGGTTACTGCCTCGAATTCTATGCATGGCACACTTTTAGTTATGACTTGTTAAACTATACTATGTCACGAAATAGAGTTTTTAAAAGTGAAAGTGGCCGAGAGCTAGGCTACTTATGTAGTAACACAATACTTATCTCTTAAATAATTTCTAATAACTCTCATATTAACAACTATGCAAACTGTTTTAGACCTAAAATAGCTTTTGTAGGCCTGTCACTCTTAAATGTCAGAGAAAAGGACAGAATCAGAGATGATTTTTTAATAGAAAATTGTACTTTGCATTTTAGGCTACTGTAAAATTACAGTTGATTTTATTTGATCATTATGAAAATTAATTTTCTTTCATGAATATATTGACCAAAATTATCACGGTTAAACACAGAATCTTGTTCAAAAAGTAGACCTAATACACAATGAAATCAATTCACCAAGTTAATAACATTAAAGATGATGGCCAAATTTTAAAGGAGTGGTTTTTATGTTATAACATGTACACGTTCAAATAAACTTTTGACAAAAAAGGTTTTATAAAAAGATAAACCTCACATATTTCAGCCTTTAAATCATCTTTATAAAAAGAATGAGTCAATAAAGATAAATTCCTGACATTTATAATGCACAGTAGCTTATCTTTTATTATTAATAGTAAAATTCGGTCCGATTTCCCAAGGCTGTCGTTGCTATACAACCATGCACTGCGCTCTCCACAACGACAAAGAAGTTTTAGTATGGATTTCCACCACAGAAAAACGCTTGCTGTAGCTCTGCTAAAAGATTTATTTACGGAGAAGAGAAAAACACCCACGTGTTTGGGTGCACCCCCATACTGAAAAGTTTCAAAATTTTCTCCTTTCTTCTTTCTTTGCTCCTGGAAAAAATGAGCGCGTCGCTTCAATTATGAGCGCGCTTCCCGTGCGCCTACATTTGAAATAGCGACCTCGAGCGCGCAAAAGACGCGATATGTGAACGGCCCCTTGGTGAGTTACCTCCAATCAGGAGACTTCCTTGACACTTCTGTGCACGGCGCCTTCTCAGCAAGCAGGGGCGCCATTGCCAATAATTGAATTGAAATGATAGAAAATAGAAAACCTTCGCGGCGCAGAGGATTTTTTTTAACTGCTCGTGCCGCCCCCCATGTGACATGAAGAAATGCCGCCCCGGGCAACTGCCCGGTTCGCCCGTGCCTAAAACCGCTACTGCCAGTTTTATAGCATACTGCATCTTTCACATTTCAAACGTCCTCTTTAGTTGATCATTTGCAGGATCTAAACTGTTTAAATCACAACGATGCATATATTAACACATGGCCACATTAGCACATGCATTAGCATTAGCCCATGCAATTATTTACTCTTCTTCATTACCAGCGTTAACATATACAATTAATATATTAGTATAGGGACACCACGTGATGAGAAACTTCCAGTTCCTTGTAAAGTAATAAAGAGGAAGTAGACTAGATGCTATTATTGTTTCAACACAGAAGATGAAGATTATATTGTTCCAGTTGATACTCGGAATAAAAGAAGATAAGAGTAAATGTGTGGGAATTTGGCCAGGCATTGTTCTGTTCCTGGTACACGAATGGCTGAAATTTACTTTAAACAAGGTCACTGATCACATCGGTCTGACCTTCAGGCATAAATGAAATAAAAATGTACCTATTTTCTCTAATCCATGTGGCTGAACAGTTCATCTGTGCATTTTATTTCAAAAATATTTTTTTTTATTCTTCTACATATAAGTTGCTACACCATTAAAATTATATGGAAGCCTGTTTCTGCCTTAAAGTGTGTGTGTGTGTGTGTGTGTGTGTGTGTGTGTGTGTGTGTGTGCGTGTGTGTGTGTGTGTGTGTGTGTGTGTAAAATGTTTTAATTAAGCATTAGAAGCCTCTTATGCGCACCAAGGCTGCATTTATGTAATCAAAAATACAGTAAAAATAGTAATATAATAAAATATTATTTCTATTTAAAGTAACTATTTTTATTTTAATATATTTTAAAATATATTTATATATTTTTTTGATGACAGGAGCCATTATTCCAGTCTTCAGTGTCACATGGTCCTGCAATATTCTGTTTTGATTCTCAAGATACATTTGTTATTATTATCAAAGTTGAAAACAGTTCTGCTGCTTAATATTTTTGTGGAAACTGTGATACCTTTTTTCAGGATTCTTTGATGAATAGAAAGATCAAAAGAACAGCATTTTTTTAAATAAAAATCTTTTGTAACATTATAAATGGCATTACTATTACGTATAATCAATTTAATCCATCCTTGTTGAATATAAGTATGATTTTCTTTCAAAAACGTACTGACCCCAAAACATTTGAACAGTAGTTTCTGAAACGTATGAGTGCAATGGTGCAACTGGGAGTTTTTTTGACCTTTTGGGTCAAACGAGTTCAATTTACTGTTTCATTTAAATTCCCTCTACTCAACAGGCAATTAATTCAGAACTGTATTAGTTTGAGTGTGTGTGTACTAGTTTGTCATTGTATTATGGGTCTGAAATTAATTTAAATGTAACATATCCTGCAATAACTATGCCGGCAACTGCTTAATGATGCATGAGTGGATCTAATTTGAAGGACACATACACACGACACTAATGCACATATGTACACACAGAGACACACACTTTAATCTGAGCAGCTCAGTCTCATGCTGAGAGCAGCAGGAGACAAGATCTGAAGAGAGTAACGCCACATAACTAATTAAAGCAGAGTGATTTCCTGATAACATTCTCCTCTCAGATTAGCAGCGAGGTCTGCTGGGGAGATGAGAGGAAAGGGAGAAGGAACCAAAGTGTGTTTTGACTTTGTCCGCCAACGTTTTTTTTGCTGACTCAGTAGGTATAGATGCCAGCCAATGGCTGTGGATCAACCTGTCATGGCTGTGGAAGAAAAACTTTAGAGGAAGAGCGAGAGAGACAGTCCTTTCAGAGCCGACATATTTCATGCCTGTGTGATTGACACCAATAGTTTTCAGTCTGGCGCGCCGGGTGTTTAAATTCATTAATATTAATTCGTTTGATTTCCAATGTGCTATATTTATGTGACACATTTGATGTGTTTGTGATTAAAAAATGGTCAGGGCATACTTCAAACAAATTATTTTTAGTGCTTCCTGTGACCCTCTCCACTAGGTGTACCACATTCATTAGTTCATGTTCAACAGTCACTGTCCTCGATGACCGACAGCACGTCAGGAAGCGGGCCAGCTCTGTCTCACGATGAATGTCATTCTTACACATTAGCAGATGGCTTTGGATAATGTGATCACTCTGTTTACTAACAGGCACTTGGAATCAACCGAGGATGCTTGCCAGCACATACTTGGGCAAATGCACCAAAGAAATATGGAATTTAGAAAATAAAATTGGTATTAAAACAGAAGATGACCAAATGTTCCACTTTTGAAGTTAGTGCACGCTGGAACCCAGTTAAGCACAGTTTGTTATTTCAGTTTAAAAACCCAAATGAAATGGCAGAAACTTGCGCAGTATGTTTCCCTTTACATTTGCATATGTTCATATTAGGCATGGGCAGTGTCACAATATTTTCAAACATTTGGTTGATAGTGTTTTTGACTTAAGTTTTTTTTTTTTTTCAATGTTAAAAAACTTTATCCTGCAAGTTTAATATCTAGATAAAACACCATGTAAGCCATTTATAGATTGCCCCCCCCCCCCCCCCCCCCCCCCAAATCAAGTGGCATCTATGGCATTTCATTATTTAATCTAAATTAATTTAATTTAATTTCATTTCAAGTTTATTTTATTTATTTATTTGTTTATTTTTGGAATTTACAATCCCCAAAGTAAATGTAAATCACACACACATACATATATATAAATTGTATAAATTGTAGTGGAATACATTTATGCAGCAATAGAATATAGAATGGAATACTGTTTTTGCTCAGTTAAATTCATTTGGAATTGAACAAAATGTAAATATTCAATGAAAATCTTAAATGAATTTTAGAAATATTGCCTTGGAGTATACTAAAATTATTAAAACAAACTGAAATAAAATTCAAGTTAAATAGAAACAACAACAAACAATACATAAATAAATAAATAACACTAAAATAACACTGGCAAATGACACTTGAGTCTTTGAAATGTGCTAATAGATGCAGCTCTGAAAACCTGAGGCATTGTGACGATAATTACAGGTAAATTAGCACAAATGTGTCATTTCTTAATTCTCCTTTAGGGCATATAATGCTTCTCCCTTTTTTTTCTGCTCCAGAGAAGCACACACCCTGCACCCACATGCCATGGACACACACGTTCACGCACTTGATGGATGTAGTACTGTGGATTCACCACTATTTCTCTGCCCAAGTGCAGCACTGCAAGCAAATCAGCCAACTCTTGGGAAATGACCTGCTCTCCTATGGCCAATTAGTCAATTAATTGCTTATCAGATCCAATTTATAATCCCTTTAAATGAAAAGACATTTCTTTTATGTTCTCTCCCACATCTCCCCCTCTGTTTTTCTTCCTCCGTTTCTCCCTGTTCTCACCTGTCATTTTTAATCTGCAAGACTGAGACATTTAATTGTTGACTGAACTCATTTTGTTCTCGACGCTTCCTTTTGTCTTTCACCTCCTCGTCATCATCAGCATTCGAGGAGGGGTGAAAAGGGTTATGCTGAACCTCACAATAGGAGCCCGCCCTGAACCCCTGTCACCCTCCCCGATTTGGGGTAGCGGTGCCAGGTAACCTTTTCTGTGACCCAGTAGGAGGTAATTGATGCGGAACATTGCGTTTTTCACATCCTGTCAGGACTGAGCATTACTGACGTCTCCTTATTGGATCAGACTAAAATAGATTCACACGTAAAATCGCACACACGCGGATATCTGTTGTTCGGTGGTGTAATAAAATAGAGCAACATTAGACTAATTCTGCATGAATAGAAGAGCGTGCTTGTGTTTGCTACAAATGCACAATGCCTTTATTATTTTGTGTACTAATAGAAAAGGTCTCCATTGTAAAAAGAAAAAAAAAAAGGTTTCCTGTAGGTCTCTCTGAATGCACTGATTGCTGTTTTTTTTAAGAAATTGAATATTGATTTTTTTTCTTAGGCTGATTAGTGAAAAGCCAATATTCCCACAAAGAGAATAAAGACCTTTGCACTGAGTTGGACAATTACTCCACCACTGTTGAATACAGTTTCAGTACATAATTAAACATGTTGGGTAAAAACAATTAAATGCACCAGCACATGTGTTGTTTAAAGATGGCAACAGGAATAGCAAAACGGTGGATTTTCAATAAAAGGACATTTAAAAAAGGTGGGCAGGGGGTGGACAAAGTGTGTCATTTCATTTCATTATTTCATTTTATTTTTTTAAGTAAACAATGCTCAAAGTAAATGTTTTTTTTTTTAAACTTCATGAAGGAATGGAAATATTGAGTGCTTACTGCTTACAAGGGCTAAACCCCCTTTTGTTCATGTTATATTGATCAAAACTAATAAAACAAGATATAATGCCTTGAAAACGAGGAATTCACAAGCTGGCAGTATGGCATAGTAGTCATATCTCTATTCGGATATGTCCGTATGTGACTGTGTATTTTGCTCAGGAGAGGACACAAACTGTCAGACTGTGCGTGGGTATGTGTGCATTTATTGTCCTCCTGAGAGCAGACCGCTTCACAGATGAAGGTTTAGTACTCTACAGGGGTCTATGGGATCACTCGTTCATCAGAGAGAGAGAGAGAGAGAGAGAGAGAGAGAGAGAGAGAGAGAGAGAGAGAGAGAGAGAGAGAGAGAGAGAGAGAGAGAACCAGAGGTTGAGAAAAGAGATGTAGAAATTTGATAGGGGACTTTTGGGTTTTTGCTCATTACTAGTCTTCAGTGTCACATGACACCTTCAGAAATCATAATAATAGAAAGTCCAAAAGAACAGCATTTATTTGAAATAGTAAAGATATTTACACTGTTGCAAAAGATTTCTGTCACTTTTGATCAATTTAAAGGGTCTTTGCTAAATAAAAGTATTCATTTCTTCAATCAACTCAATCTTACTGACCCCAAACTTTGGTGTATTTCATTAAGGGTCAGATGCTCTTTTTCACAGGTGTAGGTCAGATGTTGCATTCACGCAGACAGGAACACTGCATGATGTTCTTTAAAGGGCCAGAGAAGAAGACAAAATCATATGCAACCTTTGAAAGAGTAATAACTATGTTGTTGAATGATGTATAATTTCATCTATGGAAAATAAATTACAACCTAAAACCAAAAATTACATAAAAAACATTTTAACTTAAAACATCTGTCAACAATTACTGGGATGATGTATCAGAAGAGATAGAAAGTGTGCATTGTGTATTTGAATTGACACTTTTAATGTTGCATTTATCTATTGTTGATTTGAATCCACCAAGATTTGACAGCAGATGTGTCAGAAAGAAGTAGAACAAGGAGGGTTGTGAGAAAGCGAGAGGACGTTCATTTTGTCCTTTTGATAATTGTCTCGTGCGTTGATAACCGGCCCCCACCACAGGCAGGTATAATTGCTTTACTCTTTCAATAACAGTGCACATAATGAACCCTTGTACCTTCACAGAATGACAGTATGTGTCATTTTCCATTCTCTCAATGTACCACTTTTACACACACATTCACACACTCATACAGAAGAACCTACAAACACACAGATTTATTCTTACCTCTCTGCTAGTGTTTAGGTTTCCGCCTCAAGGGCTTTATTGAGATGAAATGTCAGTTTTAATGGAAAATGTGATAGAAACAATATACAGAACAGAATATTTCCTATGTGTGTGTGCGTGCGCGCATGTGCGTGTGTATAATAGAATACTCTGCCTCCATGTCTTTTTTTGAGTATAGTTTCCAGGCATAGATAAGCTATTGGTCTCAGTGAACATACATTTTGGCAGAAGTCCACTCTTGTGTGTGTGTGTGTGTGTGTACGTGTGTGTGTGGGCCATCATCAAGCAGGAGGGTCCACGCACTGTAGACTCAGGGGACAGGTGGAAACACAGTTAAGACGAAGAAGTCGTTTTAAGGGAAAAAATGTCAGCGGTCGTACTTCAAAGGCTTTCGGGGGGAAACACACATCACGGCGGCGTGTGTGTTTCTGAAGGTCATAAACGTACCTTCAGGCACAGGGAACATGCAGCTCATTATATGGTTGTACATTTGCTGTGAGTTCATTTGCCAGTTTGATCCTGCTGCCGCTGTGGCAAAATGAGTTTGAGGTGGCAGAAATGGCTGACGGGGTCCTTCCTTGTGTACACCAGGGGTGAATTACAATTTACATAACACTGCTTGGTATAAAATGTTATAGGAAAGTGCAGATGTTCATGTAGTAAGACAGTAGGGCTAAATTGGATGTCATAAGATCACATCTTGGATTACTTTATCTTCTCTTTCACTGTGTTGCAATTCAGCACACCAGCAAACCATACGACAGAACTAGTAAAAGTATAGTAATTTTAGCCCATAATTATGTTTAATAGCACATTAGCATACTACACTGTATATTGTGCACATTCCTGTATGCATGGAATGCCCAGATGACGACATTGCAAAAATGCAAAAATGCAGAGCACACTGCACTGGATGCTGTATCCCACAATGCAATGCGCTGAACTTGACCTTCCCATTTACATGTGATTCCAGGGAATTAGTAACACGTGATTTTGGACAGCTGTTGAAGGCTGTTTGATCAGACTGCCAAGGTATTTTTTTTTCTTTTACAAAATGATATCAAAAATGCGAAATAGCTTTTGATAAGTGATACATGATACTGATTTTGATGAATGTGAAAAAGATGAGAGAAATTGAAAAAGTGCATCATTCAATGCATCAATCCTGCAAGTATTATACTTTGTAGTATACTGTAGCGGTACTCTTTCGTTGCTTCTCCCAAGCATCCTTTGCCTTTTTCCCTCACTTAGCACAGGATTTTGTAGTAATTAATTCCCTCTTCTTGCTGATCTATTATTTTAATCTGTTGTATGAATAACAGGGTTATTGCAAATAGCACATTATTGCCTACAGGCTCATCTTTATTCATGTGCAGTCACATACCAGCAAGCCTTGAGCAGACAGTTTGTGTCCTTCGTTTTAAGTAGTGGTTTAAACTATTAATTCACTACAATGTAACTTTAAACACATCTGTGTTGGTTTAATCCTGCCAAAAAAAAAAAAAAAAAAAATCCCTCAGTTCCTTCAGTGGTCTTAAAATCGCTACTCAAAACCATGCCGGCTCGAGGTTTGAAACGAAGTCATTTTGTCATCTCCTAATTCTGAAATTCAGTTTTGTCCCTCTCATCGCCTTCAGTCATGGGAGGCTTTCATCCCCTTCTCTTTTCATCACCCTCACTTTGTGTGTCAGGTGCGTGTGGTTTTGTGTTCTGGGAAGCTTCAACACTGCTCGAAATGTTTAAAAGGTTTGCCATTTTTAAGATGAAAGAAAAAAAAAATACTACAGCACTTAAGTATGGCCTCCACTTATACAGTTTATCTCTTCCACGACCAACCCAGGTGCTTGGCTTGCACTCGTCCCTCTCCCAGGGAACGATGGCGTCTAAGATCAAAAAGAAATATATTCATTTCTTTTTTCGGAAAGATAATAGGATGCATTGCAGTTCACTGTGGCTTTGTTGGAAGTTTGCATAATCCTCACAGCAATATATTCATTACGAGGTTAATAATTTATTAGCAGTCTTGTTGATGAAATGCCTCCGAGACGCTTCAGCAAATGTTTGCTGTGATGTTGCCGTTCCCCTTTATTAGTTGTATTAGTCTTAGCTTAACCTTCTACTTTTTGCATTCATGTGAAAAAAACATAATAGTTGTGTTTATATAACTCACGATGGGAGGGTGTTTAAAAAAAAAAAAAAACGAGAACGCATCCACATGCAGAATGATAGCTATCGTTATTTCCAGAAAAATTCACTGTGTTGGCGCACTGATATTTGAGATGTGGGCCACAATATGGTCAAAATGGAGGGAACAATTACCTGTTTGGATTTCAAAAGAAGTCATTACACTTTTTGTACGAGTGTGCTTGTGTGTGTGTGTGTGTTGGGGTCTTTCTAGTGGACTCAAGGGACATGAGGGAACACAGATAAAGATGAAGAAGTTATTTTAGGAGGAAAATGCCAGGAGTTGTACTTCAAAGGCCTTCAGAACTGCAACACGGACCATTGCAGAACAAGGCTGTTTTCCCACTCTGAGGGCTTTTAATAAATGCATTCAATCTTACGCGTTTATCTCCGGCTTTATTACTTTGAACTGTTTCTCCCACAGGACCGAAGACAACGCAACAGCAGTCTAGTGTTATAAATTATTTATACCATCCACATAGTTTAAAAAAATGAGAAAAAGGCCTCTTGATTTTGAGGTAAAATTCAGGAATGCGTCGCGTTGCTATACACGGCCTTCTGCCGACCGCCCTCGTCGACTGTACACTACTGGATGTGAGAGTTGCAGCATAACTGAGCAATTGACCCTTCGCTAAGCCCCGCCCTCCCTAGTTACTGTTGCTACGCCTGTCAAGCTTTCACGCCTGGCACATCTATTATAGTGTGTATGCATCGATGTCAGACATTCCCAAGGAGATAATTACTCATTTTTGGTGAACATGTGAAATATCTGAGAGAGCCAGACTAAACGGACTACAGTATGCATTCGAGGGATATATTCACGACATAATACATAACAAAGTCCTTTTAGGCAAGTCATGCCACTCGGCCGCCATCTTGGCAACGCCTCCGGGCAGCTATTTCGGACTAACAAGACCAGGCTCCTATCTAAATGAATGGGCAGAGACTCAGAACTGCACTTTCACTGGTCACCGGGACATAAAAACTGCATGTATACAAACAGTAATAAAATATGATAAAAATCGCTGAAAAAGTTTGATGACTTTGCCCCAAAATAAGGTTTAAAACGCATTTTTCCCCACAGGTTATACTTTTACTGCGCATGCGCAAGGGTTCTCTCGCTCCCTGTCGCTCGCTCGCTCTAGATTCCGGGAGATTTGAACTCATTTGCGGTCATCAGGGAGCCGCTATCAATCTGCGGGAGACTCCCGGAACTTCCGGGAGACTTGGGATGTCTGATATTTACACAACTATCAAATCTGCCGCCTTTTCAAACAGTAACATATTTTCCGCTGTCGCAAAACTCAACTGTGCGCATGCGTCGGTGGAACCAGACGATAGGCTTAAATGTTTTCCGGCTTGACTGTTAAAAGCAGACGATTGGCTTTCCAGCGGGAGGGGCGGGGCATGTGCAATCAACCGCCATCTTTGGCGTTACGGGTTTCCCCTATATAGTTGTATTAAGGATTGAGGAAGTGGCATGTCTCTATATAAATAGTCTCTGTACATAATACACGAGTAGCCTATAGAATAATTTAATAAAAATTGAAGCTAAAGCCTATCGTCCCAGCGCAAGCAGCCGCCGCCTCAAACGCTGACCGTTCAACTGGGAAACACAAATCAAGGAACAGCTGTGTTCGTGCACAGCAGGGTAAGTGAATGTGAAAATAATCTAATATTTATAAATCAAACTGCTTATCCATTAATCTTGTGGAATAACACTAACACCGGGAGAGCCGCGATCGGATTGGGTTAAAGTTACTCAGTCAGGAGTAACGTACGGCCGTCGATTAACAAAATGCTGAAATATATTTTAAAGTATGTCAGTGAGCCTCCGTCTGGTCTTTAATCGTTTTGTTTTACGTTAAAATATATGCATTATGAAAAAAGAACCGTCATTATTTCCAAGCTAGGTGTTTTTGTTAATCCTGTCGACATTTAGTTGTGAAGGGGGTCTCCCACTGCTTGATCCACAACGCCCGTCATTTCTCGTCTTGCCTTTAAGATTTTCGGGAAGGAAAAAAAATGCACTCCCCCATCCAAACTTTGAGGATACCGGGTATCAGATTTGCACAATCCACAAACAACGCTTTGGTATGTTTCCCTCGCTTGAAAGCTTGTCAGACCTCCCGTGCCTAGTTACGGTTGCTAAACCATGATTGGCCAGTGGCGTTTTTCGGGCGTGGCTTAGCGAAGGGTCAATTAACCTTCTTATTGTCTAAGAAAACAGGTAACAGCCCACGAGACCTGTGAAAACAAAATAAAAACATGCAGAGGTTGAGATGAACAAACCGTTTCTTACCCCTTGGTTCTCTTTCAGCATTACTGTTAATTAAAGCCGTGCCATCTCTCTCTCTCTCACTTTGCCTCTGCTTCCCTTTCTCAGGATAAAATGTAATCATAACCTGTCATGTCCTTACTACATCAAAACGTTAATGTTTTTGGTCGCTTGTGTTTTAATGGTCCTGTCAAGGCTGAGGAAAAACTAAGGCATGCAGAGTCACAGATAACACAAAACCCCATAATTAGATTTCAGCTTATAAAATCATGATTTCCATTTCCTCCTTTGGTGCACATTTATTTATTACCCATAAAAGATTTTCATAGGAGAACCAAGTACTCATAAAAACAGTTTTCAGTCCATATATGGGGGATTTTTCAATTAGACGGAAAAATTCTGTCCCATTTTATTATTTTATAAAGACAAACCATTCACAAATTTACTTTTATTTAATATACTTCTCTTCAGAAGTGATGCATTCAATTGATCAAAAGGTTGATGAAAAGCTTTTATATTGCTGTACTTTTCAGTGTACTATTCTTCAAAGAATGGAATAAATGTTGTCAATATTGATGATAATACTAAGGAATGTTACTCGAGTAGCAAATCAGTATATTAGAATGATTTCTGACATCATTCATGTGACACTGAAGACTGGAGTAATGCTGCTGAAATCACAGGAATTACTTTAAAAAATAGATAATATTAGTTCATATTTTACAATATTACTGGATTTCTATTTTTGATCAAATAAATACATCCTTGGTGAGCATAAGAAACATCTTTTAAAAATAAAATTTAACAACTTTTAAAAAAACTTTATTTACGTTTTGCCTTATTTTAAAGAAGGTTTATGTGTTAAATTTGCCTGAATTTTTCTATAATTTGGCTATAACTATCTAATAATAATAACAAAAGTTGGAATAGACCCATATACACATGTAATTGGAAAGATCACCTTTTGTCAAATGATCTGTCTGGCTTTATCATTGCATATGAAAGCTGCGTGTCAGATGTGATGGTGAGTCAGCAAATGGAGGATTTCTGAGGTCTTGCTTGATGACCATTTATTTTAAAATAAGGCCCTTGGTTCTGCACTGCTTCATGGATTCTTCCCAACCTCTGTAAGTTTTCAGAAAGTTAAGTAAATGTCCATTTTCAAACTCTGTTCACACTTTCCTGTTTTTATCTGCTCCATTAACCAGCTGTGGGCAATGTGCAGAGGATTAGAGAATCTGGCCTTGGTCAAGGGGTTGTGTGCTTTAAGAGAAGACACAGTGGTCCCATCTCACACATGGAGACATCAGAGAAAGTTCAGGCTTAACTCACAGACAAAGCCATTCTCAGAGCGAGCCTTTCTTTACATTTTATCCAGATCAGCAGCATATATTGACTTTGAGCCGACTGTAAGGAGGTACTGTATCCTCTATATTCTCCACTATAATCTTCCTTGCAAAGGTTATGGCTGTTTGGAAAATGTTAATGATGGGCCAAATGCCATAGACATTCTGCATCATGAAAGATTGCTGAGTGTACAGTAGTATGATAAAAAGTATGAACAATATGCTTTGAGTCTTTATTTACTGCTGCATGACCAGCGCTGGTGGAACTCCATGTGATGTTGCTATGAAGTTATTATAGGATCGGTCCTCCTGGAGCCTTGCTGAAGGGCACAACGCTAATAGATCCTTATAGGGAATGAATCAGCAACCTTCCGGACACCAGCGCTGATCCTTAACTACCCTTGTTGGAAAGAGCAGAGATAATTGTAACAGTCATTATCAGTGTCAAATATATTTATAACATAGCAGATACAATTGCATCCACACCTATAATTGCAACAATTCTAATATAATTTAATATAACAATATAATATAATATAATAATAATATAATATACTTTATATTGGTGGAGAATTATTTCTAGTCTTCTTTCTTCTTTCTTTATGAACTCCGGTCATCACGCCAGTAGGTGGCGGCAAGTTATTATTTTTGAATCATTTGAATCATTCGTTCAACTGATTTGTTTCAAAAACATTGATTCGGTCCGTAACGAGACGGCTGATCCATTGAATCATTCTTTTAACCGATTCGTTCAAAATAGCTGATTCATAACATAACCACGGACGAATTCCAAACTATATTTTTGGCACTTTGCCATTTAGCTTTTATTAGTGAGTCAATGAATATTTAATTCAAAGAATTTGTTAAAAATTTTTGATTCAATCACGAAACATGAATAGGTCATTGAATGATTCACTCCAGCGATTCGTTCAAAACCGCTGATTCATTCAGGAATGAAACGCCACTACTGCGTGTTGGTCGGATACTCGCAATGTTTCTGATGTGGCTTTTTTTGGATGTATTTTTTTTTTATATTTGTCGGAGCGGAAATACTGTGTCTAAAATGTATTTTGCTTAACATTAAGGTATTGTTCTGTTCTGTTTTATAAAATAATTATCAAATATCACAATCACATTTGACAACAACAGCATGCATATTGCTCATTATTTTATTTATGTGTGGATATACTGCTGTTAGCCAGAACAAAATACATAGTCAAACACTAGACAAATCCTTGTATTATGAATCACAGACTTTAAATACAACATCAGACTCAACTGTAACACACCAAGCAAACTTAAACCCTAAGAGAAAGGAGAATAAAAGAATTGGAATGGTGACTATTTTAAAGACATGATTTGATCTATTTTGTTCGCGCCATCACTATTTAAATAATAATAATACAATATTTTGATCTTGTTGAATTGCATGACTCTTATTGAACATTTATCCATCTAAGGTAGATGATCTTAAGTGGTTGTTAGGGTTTCATTGAGTCTTCTAAACTGGAAACATTATTTGCAAATCATCTGTCCTTTTACATTTGCAGTTCTCACATGTTGGAGTTTGTTTGAGTTGCACTTATCCTGGCAGCTTCTTTTCTGTAACAGTTTGCGTTTGTGTTTTGAATCACAATGTTTGGAATTTTCACACTCTGACACAGATCGTCACATCTGGTTTTAAAAAAAACGTGCTCAGTTAAGATCTGAGGAGGCTGCGTTAAAAGTGTGAACTGCTGCCCTGCTCAAAGGCCAATGTAGTGCCCTCGGGCTACTCGCGGCTTTTGTTTTCCGCTTCTGTTCTCCAAATTGCTCTTCGTATTCAGCACTTCTGTTTCACTTTCATCATGACCAGTGAGAAAGACAGAAAGCGAGAGCCGCAAGACCTCAGAAGGGAGGTCTTGAAATGGAGCTTAAAGCTCTAACGATCTTTCTGCAGCCTGCAGCTCTTTCTCTTACTCTCTCTTTCTCTTCATCCACTCCATCCTGTTCATTAAAATCAGTGCAGAGCCCGTTGGGACAGGCACAAGCAGGGCAATGGATTTCTAGCCATTTAAGAGGAGGCGCTAACTGAAAGAGAGCAGGGAGGAGAACATCGGAGGAACAGGATCCCACAGTCAATGAATCAGGCCTAAAGATAAAGAATTAGATGTGGCGTTGTGAACATGTGGAGAAGATCGGTGCGACGTTGCCTCCGGTACTTGTTAAATGGGTTTCGGTAAAGTTTTCGTAAGGACTTTTGACATGCCTCATTGCTAGTGGCTTGTGTGTTTGTCTCTGCCTTGTTAGCGAGATCAGATTTTTTTCTGCTTTAGCTATTGTTTTAGTTTTTCTCCTGAAAATGTAGTCAATATTTTGTACATTTGTACTTTGAAGTGTCATGATTTTAGTCGACAAAAACAGAATTTTAGTTGATAATATACATAAACGTGTAACATACTGTAAATCATTTATTACTTTAAGCATCGTAATAATAATAATCATAATAGCATGTGGATATTATTATTTTTAGTGGTCTTCATGCCCGTTATTCCTTTAAAAATGCTGATTCATTCAAGAACGAAACATGAATGGGTCATTGAATCATTCACTCAAGCTCAAACCTTTAGGA
The DNA here is from genome assembly GCA_030578255.1 of Tiaroga cobitis. Taxonomy (NCBI): domain Eukaryota; kingdom Metazoa; phylum Chordata; class Actinopteri; order Cypriniformes; family Leuciscidae; genus Tiaroga; species Tiaroga cobitis. Next base: position 31,479,763 of record CM060601.1, on the reverse strand, counting down.
ACAAAACCGCTACTACGTGTTGGTCGGATAGGCAAAAAAAAAATTGTTTGGAAATATTTGTATTGACGGAGTGCAAACAAACCAGGTAATTGGCAATATTTGTCACGAGTTGCTGGCTGTAATGAGTGCACAACATAGGATAATAAACATATTTATAAACGTCTTTATTTCACAATCTAATAGTGAACCCGCAGGTTAATCACAGAAAAACACAACCACCTAAACATAAACAAGACCGAACAAAGAACTGAATGAACTGAAGGCTTATATACTGTACTGTATACAAGGGAGGAGAATCAACAGAACAGGTGTTTAACTCATTAACGACTATGAGAACTAACAAGGCAAAACAGGAACAGGGAAAACGAACACAATGAAGCTAAACAGACTTAAAGGGGTCATATAATGCCATTTTTGTACAAGCTAATATGATTCTTTAGGGTCTAAATTAAAAGTTTGTAATATACTTTAATTAAAAATTCTCATTAGTATTGTAAGAAAACACTTATTTTACCTGGTCAAAACCAGCTCTGTTTCAGCACGCCGTTTCAGTGCATATGACTTTAAATGATAATGAGCTTTGCTCACCCTGCCTCTCTGTTCTGTGCGTAGGCTACACCGTTTGTAACACAATAACCATAACGCGTTGTTCAGTATAAACGTGGGATTATGAATTATATTGAGAACGTCATACATAGAAAACATGCCACTGTACCCTGAGTGTAAACCTTAGACGCATTCATTGTGAAGCGTGCAGCTAGCGATTTGCAAAGATTAATATAAATATTAATATAAAGTTTAATAAAACGTTACACTCACTTCAGTTCTTCTGGAGGTTCAGCAGGAACACTAATATCTGGTACCGATCCTTTTTTCATGAGCAGCTTCTAAGCAAAACCAGCTTTATACTGATCCTCGTTTATAAAGCAGTCTGGTGTTGAAATGATTCGCGCAAACATGAGAGCATTGACGTTGCTCGTGGGGAATATTGCCTTCGTAAACAAACTCAGCCACTGCGTCTTCAGCGGTTCGGATTTAGGAACATCAAAATGACTGCTGTGTTCGTTATTACACCCAAGAACAGAACACCACAATCGCTTAGACGCCATTCTGCTCATAGACAGTGCTCCAGCATATCAACAATGACTGTGCCGACTATGATTGACAGCTCCCTCACGAGCGAGGGCGGGTCTGTGTTGAAACGCTGCTGTCAATCAACAATCGTGGGAGGGGCGTCCGATTTAGTGACGTCACAAAATCGAACTGCTCAATTTGAGGCAGGGGAAAACATATAAGGAGATTAAAACAAAAAACACTGGATAGATTTTTTTTCATTATATGATGGTTGTGTACAGGCACTGCCAACACATATTTCAGTACAATCAACTTGTAAAAGTGCATGTACCATTATATGACCCCTTTAAAGGGATAGTTCACCCAAAAGGGAAAATTCTCTCATCGATTAGTCCCCCTCATGTCCCCCTGAACTTTCGGTCATCTTTGGAAAACAAATGAAGATCTTTTTGGTGAAATCTGAGAGCTTTCTGTCCCTCCGTTGACAGCTATGCAACTACCTGTCATGTGGTAGAAGGAGCGAACCCAAACGCAGATGTAATGCAAACACACAGGGATTTATTGAGGTACAAAACAGAAAACAAAAACCCACGAGGGGGCAAAACAGGACTGGAGGAGCGAACCCAAACGCAGACGTAATGCAAACACACAGGGATTTATTGAGGTACAAAACAGAAAACAAAAACCCACGGGGGGGGGGGGGGGGCAAAACAGGACTGGAGGAGAGGACACCTTGACTAAGACAAGAACATAAATGAAGACTAGATACTGACTTGACAATGACTACATGAAAAACAAACAGCTACACAAACTCACAATTCTCATTAAACAGAATACTGACAAAGTACTCACAGGACTGTCACAGAGAGTTACACACAATGTTTGACCACGATGTACCGACACAGGACAGCAAACACAAGGGGATTAAATAGGGAACACTAATGACGAGGACAGGTGACACTGACTAGACAATAATGACAAGACGAGGGTAAAAAGGGGGCGGAGTTACATAACGAGACAACACAAGCACATGGCCCAAACAGGCCATGTTCTTGTACACAAAACATGGGTCTGCCATGACCCTGCCACAAGACCAGGAAAAATCTAAGACATGATGGCAGAATCATGACAGAACCCCCACCTTAAGGAGCGGCTTCCAGACACTCAAGGAGACATCAAACACGAGACAAGACCGACTGAGACAAAGACAAAAACCAACAATACATGACAAGGCAAGGCAAGGCAAGGCAAGGCAAGGCAAGTTTATTTATATAGCACATTTCATACACAATGGTAATTCAAAGTGCTTTACATAGAAGAAATAAAAATAAAAAATAAAAATAAAAAATAAAAAGAAATAACAATAATTAAAACAGTTTAGAATAAAGAAATTAAAATCATCAAAACAAATAAGAATAATTAAAACAGTTTAGATTAAAAAATAAAATAAAGTACAGTAAAAACAGTCGGACGAACAGTGGCACAGTGCTCATTCAGTAAATGCATAGCTAAACAGATGTGTTTTGAGTCTGGATTTGAATGTGAGTACTGTAGGAGCACATCTGATCTCCTCTGGAAGCTGGTTCCAGCTGCGGCTGGCATAATAGCTAAAAGCAGACTCTCCTTGCTTAGAGTGAACCCTTGGTATTTCTAGCTGATGTGATCCTAATGATCTGAGCGATCTGTTGGGTTTATATTCAGTGAGCATATCTGCAATATATTGAGGTCCTAACCCATTGAATGATTTATATACCAGTAATAATACTTTAAAATCAATCCTAAATATAACTGGGAGCCAGTGTAAAGACCTGAGGACTGGTGTGATATGTTCATATTTTCTAGTTCTGCTCAGAATCCTGGCAGCTGTGTTCTGTACGAGCTGCAACTGTCTTATGGTCTTTTTAGGAAGGCCAGTGAGGAGTCCATTACAATAATCCACCCTGCTGGTGATGAAAGCATGCACAAGTCTTGACTTGAAACAAAGCATCTAATTCTTGCAATATTTTTCAGATGATAGTATGCTGATTTAGTTATTGCTTTGACATGACTACTGAAACTAAGGTCTGACTCTAGAGACACACCAAGATTCCTGACTTGATTTTTAGTTGTTAGACCCCTAGCGTCAAGGTATGCATTCACCTTAAGAACTTCCTCTTTGTTTCCAAATGCAATGACTTCAGTTTTGTCTTTGTTTAACTGAAGAAAGTTTTGGCACATCCAACTGTTTACTTCATCAATGCATTTGCACAAGGAGTCAATGGGGCTGTAGTCGTTAGGCGATAGGGCTAAGTAGAGCTGTGTGTCGTCTGCATAGCTGTGGTAAGAGATTCGGTTCTTTCTCATTATTTGGCTCATTGGGAGCATATACAGGTTGAATAGGAGTGGTGCAAGAATTGAGCCTTGAGGGACTCCGCATGTCATGGATGTCCACTCAGACTTATGGTCTCCTATACTCACATAATAACCTCTCCCTTCTAAGTATGATCTGAACCATTTTAGGACTATCCCAGAAAGCCCCACCCAGTTTTCCAGCCTGTCAAGAAGTATGTCGTGATCGACAGTGTCAAATGCAGCACTGAGGTCGAGTAGTACCAGCACTGATAATTTGCCTGTATCAGTATTTAAGCGAATATCGTTTATTATCTTTATGAGAGCTGTCTCTGTGCTGTGATGCGATCGGAATCCAGATTGAAAATTGTCAAAGTATCCATTCAAGCTTAAGAATTTGTTCAGCTGATTGAGGACAACTTTTTCAATGATCTTGCCTATGAAAGGAAGATTTGAGATCGGTCTATAATTGCTTAATATAGTCTTATCCAGATTGCTCTTTTTCAAGAGGGGCTTGACAACTGCAGTTTTCAGGGAGTTTGGAAAACTACCAGAAATAAGTGAGGCATTAACCACTTTTAGGAAATCTGCTTCTAAACTGTTTAACACACTTTTGAAGAAAGATGTGGGGAGTGCGTTAAGGACGCAGGTTAATGTTTTAAGGTGCTGTATGGTTTCTTCCAAAATTTTGCCATCAATTTCTTTGAAATTAGACATAGTAACTACATTCTCAGGTTGTGGTCTGAACTGTCTGACCCCAGTGCGGCTCAATGATGTGCTGATCACCTTTCTGATATTATTAATTTTCTCAGAGAAGAAAGAAGCAAACTCACTGCACTTGCCGTCTGAGAGCATTTCACTGGGAATCTGGCTTGGGGGGTTTGTCAGTCTCTCTACAGTAGCAAAAAGAGTGCGTGTGTTGTTTAAGTTGCTGTTTATAATATTTGAGAAGAAAGTCTGTCTAGCTTTGCCTAGTTCCATACTGAAAGCATGGATGCTGTCTTTGTAGATGTTATAATGGACTACAAGTTTTGTCTTCCGCCACATGCGCTCTGCTTTTCTGCATGTTCTTTTCATATTTTGCACAGCTGTTGTGTTTCTCCAAGGTGCTTTTTGTCTAACACTCTTCCTGACTTTCACAGGAGCAATATCATCAATTACACTTTTGACTTTTGAGTTAAAAGAATCAAGGAGAAAATCAACAGAGTCAGCAGATATGCTTGGTTTTAAAGATATAGCCTTCATAAATAGCACACTAGTGTTCTCATTTAAGCATCTCTTCTTGACAGACACAGATCTAGCTTCAATGGCAGGAGAGATCAATATATCAAAGAAAATACAAGAATGATCAGACAGTGCTACATTCTTAATAACAATCGATGAGATGTTTAAACCCTTACTGATAAGTAAATCTAGAGTGTGTCCACGATTGTGTGTGGGACCATGTACATGCTGAGTCAGATCAAAAGTTTTTAAAACAGTTTTGATTTCTTTTGCCATATTGTTTTCTGCATTATCTATGTGAATGTTAAAATCTCCAGTAATAGCAAAACAGTCAAACTCTGAGGAAATTGTTGATAACAGTTCTGTAAAGTCCTCAGCAAAGGCTGGAGAGTATTTTGGAGGCCTGTAAATAATGGTAAGTAAAATACGTGGGGCACCTTTTAACACAATACCCAGATATTCAAAAGAGGGGTAGTTACCAAATGATGTTTGCTTACATTGATAGACATCTTTAAAAAGAGCAGCTACTCCCCCTCCTCTCCTAGCAGCTCTGCAGACACTCATAAAAGTAAAGTTAGGAGGGGATGTTTCATTTAGGACTGTTGCACTGCAGCTGTCTTCTAGCCAAGTTTCATTTAGAAACATAAAGTCCAGGTTGTATGTGGTTATTAAGTCATTGACTAGAAGTGATTTATTTTTAAGTGAGCGGATGTTTAAAAGTGCGAACTTAACAGTCTTACTTTTTGTTACTTTTGTCTTAGTTTGGCGTGCAATAGGCACCAGATTAGATGGGTTTGCTGTACGGCTTTTGAGGGCCTTAGACTTTCTATCATGTAATCGAACAGCAATAGGGAAAGATACAGGCACACTGGGTTCCCGCTTGTTCTGTAAACATTTGAGAAAGTTACTGTTATCATAGCGAGGACCCGGCACATATCACTGAGAGCTGGTATCAGTTGTGTTTGGTTCACCTCGAGCCGATGGAGGAAGGTGTGGGCCCTGGCGTTTTTGCAGAGGCCGAAGAGCTCTCACAAGCGGAGAGCGAGCTGGGCTCGCCTCTGACTTGCAGGCTTTCGTGGTTTTGGGGCCTGACTTTTTTTGGTTGATGTCTGGGGGCTTGCAGATAGTTTGGTTCCAGCAAACACCAGTTTTTCCATTTTCTCTGAGAAACACAGAAGATGCTGTGGAGATGCTGGAGATAGGGATAACGTGTCTGGTGAGAGATTAGAGGCTGGAGGGGGCTGTTTCTCTGGTGTTATTGGAGGCTGTAAAATGCTGTCCTGGTTTTCCAGCAAGTCGTCCTTGGGTGCTGAATGTTGGAGCAGTTCTAGTATGTCACAGTCTGTCTGTGGTGAGCTCTGTAGGCAGGGCTCAGCTGAGATTGTGTCCGTGAGCAGAGGTTGTTTTGGCTGAGTGGTGTTATCATTGTCCTTGCTTGACGTGTCAGCCGCATGTCCATCCAGGTGCTGAAGTGAAGTCCTGTGGTCATTCATACTGTGTCCAGGTGTGTGTGTGCCATTCAGGTTGAGTGTATTGGCACACACTGCAGAAGGATGATTGAGGGAGAAGTAGATATTGTCCTTTAGCACTCTTGAACCAATTTTGTTTGGGTGGAGCCCATCCTGTTGAAACAGTTGCCTCTGACTCCAGAAAAGATTGAAGTTGTCAATGAAGTTTACTCCTTTTATATTGCAGGTTTTTTGGAGCCATGTATTAAGCCCAAGCAACCGTGAAAATCTGTTTGTTCCTCTTGCTGGGAGTGGTCCACTGATGAATGTTTGTACTTTCAGTCTTTTGAGTGTTTCAAAAAGTTAATTGAAATCCTTCTTAAGGAGTTCTGACTGCTCTTTATGAATATCATTTTTCCCCACATGAATGATGAGTCGATTTGCAGTCTTATGTTTTATCAGAATGTTCTCAAGTTCCCTGTTTACATCAGAAGTCGTTGCTTGTGGAAGGCAGCACGTAGTTGTATCCCTGCTAATAATGTTTCTGATTATGGAGTCACCCACTATCAGAGTCCTGTGCTCGGCTGCGCTCTGAGCTGAGTGCCGCTGTCTGCTTGACCTTGAGCGCCAGTTAGCATCAGTGTTAGCTACTGGCTGATTCAGTCTTTGTTCAAACACATTCATCACGTTTGGGGATTCCTCATTTACATTCACTAATACTTCAAATCTGTTCTCAAGATGTATAGGCGGTGGTAGGAGACCAGTATTTGCAATCCTTGTCAGAGCCGTATCTGGGGTAGAGGAGGCTACTGCGGCAATATGTGATGCTCGTGACAATCTGATGTCTCGAGTGCCTTTGGGTCTCGCTCCCTGTTTGTGCCACCGATTTGTAAGTCGATCGGCTTGTTTCCCTACACTCAGTATGGCCTGTCGAGGAGGACTAGATTCATGGGACTCACGGCTGTAGGCTGAGGGCGTCCATGACGAAGCTCTGTTGTGTGTTCCGTCTGGTTTGGTGGTCCCACAAATAACTTTGTTTCAAGAGCTACAATCCTTTGTAAAAGTCTGTGGCAGTTAGTGCAGCAAGTAGATTCCAGAAGAGGCATTTTCTCTTATCCTTTAGAATGTAGGCAGTTGTGTTTTCCTCCCCGGAATGTAAGCAGTGGGAGGCTGGTTGAATAAAAGTATTCTGCTTTTTTTGTAGTAATCCAAGTGTTTGAGCACTGTGTTGATTAGCTGAAGTTAAAATTAGGTGATAAAAGGAGATGAAATATAAAAATATAAAAGCGATAGAGCAAAGCGCGGAGCGGTAAGCAAGAGCGTCCGAACCGTAGCAGAGCAGGAAGTAGACAAATAACAATAAGGACATACAAGAATAAACAATGAAAGGATTGGGGCGAAACATCAAAAACATCATATAGGGCAGAGGGGGTGGAGGAAACACAAAATTCATAGGGGGTGTGCCAGAGTTCGTGAGGGGAAGTTCCGGGTGGGTCACCAGGCAAGGGATCCTGGTTGACTGGGAGGAGGACTGGGGACGAGGACTCTGGGCTGGCTTGGACGGAGACACACGAGGAGAAGACTTAGAAGTCTGGGGTCTTGCGGAGACAAGGACAAATGGGGAAACAGTCCGGGGCTTAGTGGTGACAGGGGTTGCCGGGGAAACACACTGGGGTGCTGCATAAGCAGCAGCAACAGTCTCAGACACAGAGGAGGCAGAGGATGACAAAGCAGGACTCTTGACAGGGGACAAGGCAGGCGAAGGCGTAGGACACAAGACAGGGGGTGGAATAGGTGGCCGAGGAGTGGAGTCGGGACAAAACATGACAGGCGTGGGTGCTGCGCTCACAGGGACAGGCGTGGGTGCTGCGCTCACAGGGACAGGCGTGGGTGCTGCGCTCACAGGGACAGGCGTGGGTGCTGCGCTCACAGGGACAGGCGTGGTAACGGAGGACCAGGCAGGACAGACAGGGGGTTCTAAGATCGTGACAAGGCGAGACAGATAGTCCGAAAGGGTCTTGGCCGCAATGACGGGCATCTCCTGATGAGCCGAAACTGCTTGTAGAACCTCCTTAGCGGGTAGATCGGCCACGACCCTCTCAGCAGATACTGGAATGGCACTAGCAGTAGGGGGCTCTGGGACAGCGCTTGCAGTAGAGGGCTCTGGGACAGCGCTTGTAGTAGAGGGCTCTGGGACAGGCAGAGGCGAAGAACGAGAAGATCCCCTCCTTCACTTTCTCCTAGGTCGTGGAGCAGAAATCGTAGCTGGACTAGTCAAGTCAAGTCAAGTCAAATATATTTATATAGCGCTTTTCACAATACAGATTGTTTCAAAGCTGCTTCACAGTATCAATCAAAACAACTTAACAATGTTTGTTTATTACTGGAAAAAAAAAAGACATCCAAGTTTGGTAGAGCTGATCAATGGTATGATTGGTTAATTAATTTGAATATCCCCAACTGAGCAAGCCAAAGGCAACAGTGGTAAGGAAACGAAAAACTCCATCCAGTGACCTAAAGGTGTCCTAACACACCATCAGATGACCCAATGGAGAAAAAAAAAACCTTGGGAGAACGCAGGCTCAGTCGGGGGCCAGTTCTCCTCTGGCGTTTATGAACTAGAGGCCGAATTTACAGTAACTGTTAGATAAAAAATTTATATGAATGCCTGGCTAAATAGATGTCTTCAGTCTAGTTTTAAACTGTGAGAGCGAGTCTGAGCAACAAACAATATCAGGAAGGCTATTCCAGAGCTTCGGAGCTAAATGTGAAAATGCTCTGCCTCCTTTGGTGGATCTGGATATCCTAGGAATGACCAAAAGCCTCGAATTTAGTGATCTTAAAGAGCGCGATGGATTGTAGGGCGATAGAAGATCCGTTAAATAGACTGGAGCTTAACCATTTAGAGCTTTATAAGTCAAAAGCAATACCTTGTAATTAATACGGAACTTTATAGGTAACCAATGAAGTGATGATAAAATCGGTGTTATATGATCATATTTTCTTGATCTAGTAAGAACTCTAGCAGCTGCGTTTTGGACTAACTGTAGCTTGTTTATTGAAGATGCAGGACAACCAGCTAATAAAGCATTACAGTAATCTAGTCTCGAGGTCATGAATGCATGAACTAACTTTTCTGCATCAGAGACTGATAGCATATTACGTAGCTTAGCAATGTTTCTAAGGTGGAAAAAGGCTGTTTTTGTAACATATGAAATATGCTTTTCAAAAGACAGGTTGCAGTCTAATGTAACACCCAGGTCTTTTACTGTAGCGGATAAAGTAACAGGGCATCCTACTATGTTAAAGTGGTGCTGTGAAAGGTTTTGTGGACGGTTTTTACAACCGACTAGCGTCCGGTTGGAGAAGTTCCGTGGGAACCGTAACTGGTGCTGGAAGGGCAGTCTCAGACAGCGTTGACTCCGTCGAGGATGATTCCGATGGAGAATCCCATGAAATCCATCTCCCTCGTTTGCCACGGAGATCTGCGGATGTCTCAGGAGTCGTGGTGGAGCTGGCCTGGTCCCCTAGCGTCACAACACCTATCATACGACCCTCCGGGACCACTGGAAGCAAAGGAGATGAAAACCTTGTGGGACCCATTGGCTCCCTCCGAGATAAGCAATCCACCACAGCTCGAAATGGGCGAAGAGTGAGCTCCTCCTGTTCAGACAGCGGAGGTGGAGAGTTGAGACCGGCGATGAAATAACGAGAAACCAGGACCTCAGGCAGGAAGAATCTCTTTTCTTCTACGACTTGAGCGTACTTCTTCAGCGACAACTCACCCTGGGGAGGAAATGGAAGTCTTCTAGCTCTACTATCTGCGATGGCCGACTGCCACCATAATTCTTGGTCAGTCGGTTGTGGTCTAGCGGGGAAAGACATACAGTGTGCTGGGTTCTTCTTTGGTCGGTACATTCTGTCTTGTGGTAGAAGGAGCGAACCCAAACGCAGACGTAATGCAAACACACAGGGATTTATTGAGGTACAAAACAGAAAATAAAAACCCACAAGGGGGCAAAACAGGACTGGAGGAGAGGACACCTTGACTAAGACAAGAAAATACATGAAGACTAGATACTGACTTGACAATGACTACATGAAAAACAAACAGCTACACAAACTCACAATTCTCATTAAACAGGATACTGGCAAAGTACTCACAGGACTGTCACAGAGAGTTACACACAATGTACCTACACAGGACAGCAAACACAAGGGAATCAAATAGGGAAAACTAATGACGAGGACAGGTGAAACTGACTAGAAAATAATGACAAGACAAGGGTAACAAGGGGGCGGAGTTACATAACGAGACAACACAAGCACATGGCCATGTGCTTGTACACAAAACATGGGTCTGCCATGATCCTGCCACAAGACCAGGAAAAATCTAAGACATGATGGCAGAATCATGACACTACCACTTTGATGCTTCAAAAAGTTTTCAAAATTGTTTAAATGTGAATAAAAACCTGAATTAACTTTGTTTATCATGTAAAGCGATCAAGTCTAAACCGCTCAATTAATATGGATTAGTTTTACGATCTCTTTATGAACTTTTTGAAGCATCAAAGTGGTAGTTGCATAGCTGTCAACGGAGAGTACAGAAAGCTCTCAGATTTCATCAAAAAGATCTTCATTTGTGTTCTGAAGATGAACGAAAGTCTTAAGGGGTTGGAACAACATGTGGGTGAGTAATTGGTGAGAGAATTTTCCCTTTTGGGTGAACTATCCCTTTAAATATAACCCAGACACTACTGTGCCTAAAATGTAAGTTGCTTAATATTGAGGTATTTTTCTATTGTATAAAAGCATCATCAAACATCATTTTCTGTGTTCTGGATATTGCATTATACTAGTGCGCTGTTACTGCAACAATGTATTCACAGTGTGAGATGAACTAAGTTATAGGTAGGCAGAATATGCGAGTTCACCCATGCATTTATTGTTAATGTAGATGTAGTATTCCATATAAATTGTAATTTTATGTTTATGTTGAGGATATAGGCAATTTAATCTCACACTGTATAAACGATGTGTTTGAGCAAACTAATCATTACAGATGAGTTCACTGGTGTTCAGCACTTTCAGATCAAGTGAATCAATATGCAACATGCTATGATTGGATTATTTGGATCAGTTGTTTCTATATGTAATCTATAAAAACATTGTTAGTGCATTGTTTAAGGCATAGTACATCCCGAAATGAAAACATTGTCATCATTCCCTCACCCCATGCCATTCTAACCCAGTATTATTTTCTTTCTTCTGTCAAAACACAAAGGAGGAATATCCTACGGCAGCTTTTCCATTCATTGACGCTCTGGGATTTTAAATTGCAAGCTCAAAAAAAAAAAAAAAATTGTATCATAACACTATGTTGAACATTTTTTCTTCTTCTGGTATGTACTGTATAGTATGCTAATTAGAATAGGGTCTTCCGAAGATATACACTTGCATGACCAAGTTTTTACTGTATTTTTGATCAAATAAAAACAGCCGTGGTAAGCACAATAGACTTCTGTCAAAAACATTAAAAAATCTTTGCCAAAACTTACCAGTTATTTGTGTGATAGCTTTGTGATGCATTTTAATCGATGAAAGCAAATGATTATATTATATTATATTTATTAAATTGTATTATATTATATTATATTTTTATTTTCTTGTACTTTTTAAATCCCTTTTTTAAATGAGCATTTTAAATCCCTATCCACTTTCATTGTATATAGAAAGCTGCCTAAGGACAATTTGCATAAAAACTTTTTGTGTTTCAGAGAAGCAAGAAAATGTTACTGAGTTAGAATGGCATGGGGGTGAGTAAATGATGATAACATTTCCTTTAATATCGTTCAGTGTTGTTTCTTCACACCAGATTTCCATCAATAGCATGCCACAATTCTTTATCACTGACAAAAAAAAAAAAAACATTTGTCAACAAACATTTTTGTCAGTAATTTGGTTGACGAGATTACTGCTTGATTAGACTCCCCGACGAGTTCTGAATAGCGAAATGAAGTCGAATGATTCCGCTTCCGTGTCTCCTTCTGGCTTCACAGACCATTGTGTTTGGAATGCTGCAGAAAAGAAAACCACTTGTGAGTCATACGCGGTCAGACTACCTTTCACTGACCTGGAGCGAGCGTTCCCTCGGAGGGAAATTATTTCTGCTCTCGTAGTCCTAAACACTTAAAGGTCCATCAACCGGGACCTCCAGCCAGTCAGGTGCGCTGCAATAAACCAGACGGAGGTGGGGAGGACGAATATGCCGCACGCCCCCCCCCCCCCCCCCCCCCCCCCGTGGTGAAATGGATTCACACCATTTCAGCCTCAATGGGCCCTTTGTGAATCTAAATGTCTGTTTTGAAATATGGAATACAAACTCTATCAGGATTGAAAACGTCTCTCCGCCAGCGGGCTGTAAACAGACCGCAGGTGAAAAGGGGACGGTAATGTTGAAATGAACCCCAAGCGGACTAACTATAGACGCAGTGGAACAGACCCCCTTTGGGCTTTAGGTGCACCTTGACTGTATAACTGCTCTTTACGTGCTGATAGTGGGAGAGTTGCTTTCTTTTCAATGAAAAAGACATTGGATTGGTTGATGATGGTGGAAGGCTTGCCACTGGGTCTTTTGATGCAGTGTTACCACACGCTGGCAATTTTTCTTAGCGGGGGGGGGATGGGGGGGGTTGACTGTGACTGTCGTTTCGCTCTCTGTCTTACTGTCACATCTTCTTTTCTTCTTCGTTTCAGTCTCTTTTCTATTCAGTGCTAGGGCTGCACAATTTGATCAAAATAACATTGATATCATGGTATGGCTTAGTGTGATTTCAAAATCTGGCAGACTGGGATTCAATTAAATAAATAAATGCCCTACCAGTTCCAGAATGACACTGCTTTTCCACACGCATGCACGATCTGTAAAGTGCCGAGCTTCACTCTGAAATTGGCGGTGCTTGCATCCATTTGGCGTAAACCTGGCAAAATAAAAGGTTTAACACTTGAAAATGAAGACATTAAGACCGTTAAATGCTTTATACAATATTTGTATTAAATAGCCTACTTGATGTTCATGTTTTATAGAAAGCTTGAAATGAACCAATTCAAATCTGTTTCTAATTATGTAATCAGGTACAGAGGTAATCTGCTCAAACGTAGGTGTTATAATGTAAATGTAATATATCTAATGAGTAAGTGCTTCTTAATAAGGAAAAGGACAAGGCATAAGATGTAAAAATGGATTCACTTTTCAAAATGTTCTGATAGTGTTTCATTAAAGTTCATAATTAGTTTATAAATGTTAATTTAACAGCTGTGTGAAATACCCTGTGGTTCGTGATTTATTATCATGAATAATAATTAAAAAAAACATTTAAAAAACATCCCGCCCTCTGCATTTTTCACAAATCGGACCCTGTTTAAACTGTTCAATTGTGTTAGTACTTGTAAAGAGTAATCCTAACTTACCTCTTTCTCCGCCATTGACGGAATTTTCTAGCTTTCCGTGTTTTTACTGTTATACGGTAGGGGGCGCTATTACACATCAGAATCTCTAGATAAAAACACAGGCGAAGGAGATGCAGAAACAAGCAATATCATGTAATCATATGCTTATGTAAAATAATACGATCATCAACATTAAACCGCATATAAATCAAAACTGCCTAATGTTACTGAATGAAATATTGACCCAGGACGAGCTACAGGACTGTGAAGCTTTCGGGGTGTTGATGGACTCGATCTAACTCCATCTATGTTTTGATCATCATTCTGAATATGATCCAGATGTAGTCTTTGACAAAAACGTGATTTTCTCAGCTTTTTTCTCAAAATGTTGCTTTTTTTTTTTTATATGAAACTTACCCACATTAAAGTGTTGATTAAAAAAAAGAATGCATGAAGCCAGAATACAACTTTATTTATTTATTTTTTAAAGAGGTTATGTTCATTTGTGTGGCCATGACATTTTTGTAAAAATGATCAAAAACGCTGGCGGTGGCTGGCTGACGGGGAAAGAGTAAAAAAAAAAAAAGAATTCCTAGAACTACTTCTTTGTTTGTATTTCACACTCTAACAAAATCACCCCACTCATTCTAGAACTCTTTTCAAATATAGCTAAGTCATTTGGTGAACATTCCTGTATTTCTTCATATTTCAACATATACAGTATATGGCAGAAAAGGTACATCACAGTGTCAGTTTTTTCAATGTTATGCAGCTCTATCCAGCTCTGTTTGGTCCTGTTATGGCTGTGGCCCATCTGTGGGCAGTCAGAGTGAGCGGTTTGTCGAAAGTAAGAGAAGACTGCTCTTAAAATATCTCACTCTCACTCTCCCGCTCCATCACTCGCTCTTATTTTGTCTCAATTTCTCGCTATCTCCCTGGGTTCCTCATTTGATGGTCTCTTTAGTACCTGCTCTTGCCTTTTTTTATTTTCCATTTCTCTGTCTCTCTCTCTCTCTGCCGTTCTGTCACTCCCACCCTCCCTTTTTTCTCTACCGCTCCTGTGGACCCTAAACCCTCCTTCCCTCCACCAGTGAGCGGTAATGACAGACATTTGTTTAATCCAGGCAGTGGGAAATGAGATTAGAGAGAGGAGAGGAGAGCTTACTGCACTATCTCCCACACTGTGCCCACAGGCTCCGACTGCATGATGAAGGAAGAGAGAAAAGACAGGGCAGGGAGAGAGAAAGTGACTGAGACGCAGAAATAAGACTGAATATGCATGTATGTGCAATCGTTTACTGACTGTGAGCCCTAAACATAGCCACGGCAGAGACTGTTTTACCTTGAGCACTAACTGATGTGATGACGATCAACCAATTTAACCGGGAGATTGTTTCCTCCCAATTTGAGAAGTTCATCCATTGCATCGTGATTCGGAAGATTAACATTATATTTTATGAGTTTTGTTTTGCTTCGCTGGCTGTGTAAAATGCCAGTTCAAGCTGTAAGTGGTAATCGCAGAGCCGTCACTTGAATTCACAAGGCACAAATAAATAAATAGGGTGAGCTGTAATTGTAGTATGTGCTTACTTAGTTAACATATGCCTTTCAGCAAAATAAGTTACGACTAATGGACAAAATGTCTTACAATTAATATTGATGAGCAAATGATACATTTGTGATGCTGATGTTGAATTATGTATATGCGTTTATTGTAAATGTAAAGCTTGCTTACAGTGTACTTACAATGACAGTAAACCTGGAGTTCTGGCAGGTCACGTTAGTCAAGCTCGCATCAGCTGACTCTCAGCTGATCCACGTCTACCAATAGGAATACTTCTCGTCCAGTCAGGATTTGGCATTCTGATTCCCCTTGAATCAGACCAAATTCTCGAAATATTGTACTTTAAAATCTTGAATTAATGATATCTGCAATACATTAATGTCGGTTCTGTTCTGTTTACCCTAAGGGGGGTTATTGCTGCTCTCCCTGCTCTTATCCATGCTAGGCTGAATGATGCGCAGGGAGTTCTCGCCCAGAACAGAACCGTACCGCCAATCCAAACTGTATGCGAATTGTCAATTGTCTTGACGATAGTGGTCCTGACAGAAATAATAATAATAGCTGTATTTAAAAACAAAAATACAATTTATTATCATTAAGATATATTAGAATATATGTAATATAATATGTTTAATAAAATAATAATAATAATGAAAATGATATAAAAAATTATATTAGAATGTGTGTGTGTGTGTATATATAATATATGTGTGTGTGTGTGTGTTTAATAATAATAATTTAAAAACTTAGTTTTACTTATTATTAATTAATTTGTTTATTATTATTATTATCATCATCAGAAAATATATTTTCTGAAAATATATATAAATATATATATATATAAATATATAATATAAATATATTGAATTTGACATCATTGGAAAATATATTTAATATGAAATATCTATACATTGTTATTTGTTGTTGTTTAATAAAATAATAATAATTTGAAAGTCAAGTAATAATATTTATTTGTTTGTTTGTTTGTTGTTATTATCAGTAATATATATTAGAATACATATTTAATATAAAATATCTATACATTATTGTTATTTGTTGTTGATTAATAAAATAATTATAATCATTAGAAAGTTATAAATAATTATACTAATCATTTATTATTATTATTATTTTTTTTTAAATGGGGAACTAGACCATTTTTTTTAACGTTTTAAATACCAACCTTGGTTATTTTATATTTAAAAGCAGCTTAAGTGGTGTTTTGCAGTGGATAAATACAAAATCATCCACTTTGACTTTAGGTGACTTCAAATAACAGTGACAATAAGATATTTGACTGCAGAACTAGTGACTCTCATCCAATTTCTTTTACGTTTGTCAGAACAGCAGGCAATGAGTGAAAAACAATTCAATGATTATGTATAACAAAATCTGCTGATGAAGCTGTGGGCCCCCTACTAGCCCTTGGTCTCTCTCTGTTGGTAGTCAAGAGAATTGTGTGTTGCAGTGTGTGTAAACGTGTGTGTTAACCTCTTTTCTGACATATCTACCAAAATACCTTTCAAACACAGATGCATTTTTGCATCTCTCTATTCTTTAACCGCACAAAGGGCACTGCATTTAAAAAAACAAACAAAACAATCTGCCTCAGTTAGTGCTGGTTTGGCACCAACAGTGATTATCCACAAACTGTGGCTGACTACCCTTCATTTCTAATTAGTCAATGATACGCATATAGAACACTCTCATAAAAACAAGCATGCAAGCACATATAAAAACGAGTGGAAATATTTTGTGTTGCCAAAATGCGTTGATGTGCAGTACGGACATCAAAACACAAATATTTTCTCCCAAGGAGACGAGGAAAGCATTTTGGCCACCAGTCAACACTGATGCAAGAAAATGTATCTCTTATCTCACATTTTTCTTAGATCTTGAAAACTGCACTAAGGGAGCGTGATATTGCATTCATAGATGAAACTTAATAACATGAGGTTCAGTTGATTTACTCATAAATATTGTTCATCAGCAGTTTCTTACCCAAAAAAGAATAATATCTTACCAGCAGTGCATTAATTTGCTCCTGACAAAGCAGGCATATTATGAGCATCTTAGCTTTGCAAGAATTTGTGCTTACTTTCGTCCAAAAATCAGCGAGCCATATGGTCAGACGTCTATGTTCTCTTAATTTGCAGAAGTTATTGAATCCAAAAGTCTGGATCAGCACCAGTTGTGTCTAGTTAGGCCTTTGTGCTGAAAATCACAATGTCAAATTTGACCATAAGGCTTTTAATAGTATAGTCTCTATGCAGCTTACTGATTAAAACAGCTTATGTTAGTATGTGATGTATATTTCAGCACAAATTTGTTTTAATTAATAACTCAACTTGTCAATTGCATTACTGTTGAGTTATGTTGTATTAAAGGTAATTGCCAGATATAAAATATGTATGTATCAGGCATTTCCTCTGAGGAGGCGAGGGAGGCGGGTTAATTGAGAATGAATGGGGGAAAGTCACGTGAGAGGAGGCAACCCCTCCATCGCGCTATGATTGGATATGATTGGTTAATGCGATAAATCCCGCCTCTTGTTTTCGTGTGTGTTCGCGCATTGGTCTGAATGAACAAAATGATGGCGTTAATGGAAAAGACTAATTAAAAAGTAAGTAAATGACTCAGCCACTTATCACCGATTCATATTATGCCAAAATCATACTTGAAATTGCCTAAAACATGATGAATGTGTTTTTTTTTTATGAGCAATCAGCTTGTGGAAATTAAAGGTACATCATAACTGTGACAGTGCTTACCGAGCATGATGACTGATGAAAATAAGATGACTATTATAAAGAACAGCTGAACATCAGTTCACAAATAAAATATATTGTTTCAATTACTACAGTTAGTTATTATTTTGGAATAAATATAACTAACCAGATGAGATTTATACTTGGTTTTAATAATAAAAAATAAAAAAAACATTACATAGTATAGTTAATGAATACAAAATAGAATTGTTTATTTATTTAAGCAGGAAAATGTGACAACATTATGTGTAACTGGGGCATAAATTTACATTTCATGTATTTATACAAATAAAAAAAGTGTGAGGACTTTGCCTCCTCATGCCTCTCTTTGAAAATGTGGTACAAAATAATAATAATAATGCATAGTGCATCCATTCTGCTAGAAATATTCAGCACTTTAGTATTACACTTTTGCACAGGTCTTTTTACAACACTGTTCCTTTAACTGTGTTGTAAAGGGTGTATCTTCCTTTGTTTAGCAACAACAGGTTTAACAGAGCATGTGCTGTCTTATCACATCATTCTACTGTAGCGTCTAAAGTGCTAGTTCTGTACTTTAGTATTTGGCGCTGGCCCGGGTGGATCCCTTGAATGCATGAGGCGAGGTCTGAGTCCAGCTGGGGAAATTACAGAACCAGCCGCTGATTGAACCACTGATGGAGACCATTTGAGCCTCAGTGCTGCAGCAGGAAATTGAATTACCCTCACAATCTGTTTGTGCTGTACGTGCATCCCTCTGTTGTTCCGTTACCTCTGCCATGTGTGTGTGTATGTTTGTGGAGACTCTTTTCGATTACCTCGCTGAATGTGTGAAATCCTCCTGATCTGCTCTACGGTTGCACGCGGCCGGATTTAACCATGTCACACCTACAGGATATTACCTATTTTATGGTGTGTCACATGACAGTGAGAGGCTGCGCCCACAACTGAGGTTTAGAGATATGAGATGATGCATGGAGGCTTTAGACCTACTGAGTCTGGTTATTAGATTGAAAGTGGTATTCTTTAGTAACTTTGGACTTCAGTTCAGAAGATGGTTAGCACTTCTATTCTCGCATTATCCAAAAGCTAGATCCTCAAGATCTGAAACCACAGAAACTGAAAATTCTCAGGCCAGCAGCATGTGTCCAGATTTCAATCTTAACCGTTCTATTTCATCAGAAACGATCTTAAAACAGGGCTTTAGGTGTAAAATACCGAACTTGTACTTTAATCACCCTCAAGTTGTTCCAAACCTGTAAGAGTTTCTTTCTTCTGTTGAACATAAAATAAGTTATTTTGAAGAACGTGGGTAACAAAACAGTTGGTGGGCCACATTGACTTCCATAGAATGGAGAGAGAACACTATGGAAGTCAATGGGGGCCATTAACTGTTTGGTTAAACACATTCTTCAAAATATCTTCAACAGAAGAAAGAAACTCATACATATGTGGAACAGCTTGAGAGTGAGTAAATGAAGACATAATTTTAATTTTGGGTGAACTATCCCTTTAAGAAGCCTGGTGGGGACACAAGCACAGACACATCTAAAAACAAAACACATAGTGATAAACAATGGTGTTGTTTTTTCAACAGGTTAAGGCTAGAAATGAACTATATTATACAGGTACATAAACGCAAATGCTATGTTTTCATGCAGTTGTTGCGTTCCAAAATGTGTCAGATGGGAATTTATAATGCAAGTGCAAAGTGCATTCTTATGATAGAGTTGTGGGTGCATTTACTTTTGTTCATTGAATTTTTGTGGGCATAATCCATTGATTTCAATAGAAATTCACATGACCTAGATTGTTTTTTGAGCGCGAAAGATTTTCCTAGGCTGGTTTCTCATCGCCAATTTTGTCGCATGAATTCGCAGTGTTGACCAATAGAGAGTTGCTTGATTTGAAAGGGACTGTGTGAGCTGTGCTTCATATATCACAATTGACAATAGAATGTAATTGAACCTTTAGGGTTGCTACAACGGTCGCTATTTCAGGCATCAACCAATTGTTTTCTTCTATGGCCAGTTGGCAGGGTCAAATACTGCCAGAGCAACAGTTTAAAAAAAAAATCTTGCTTAGCAAATGATTTAAACTTGACATTGTATCGTTTATATAGCTAGCTACATATATAATAATACTGTTTAAGGTTATGGTTAGGTTCTGGTCTAACGATTTAGTGTGGTTGCAAAGACATTTGAAGGGAACTCTACTGCCCCCTTGAGTACTGAGGCTAATTTCCACCAGCACAAGACCACGTGTTTAGTATGTCCAATGATATGTTCAGTCGCGTCTACATTGGCATATTTGCGTAAAGTATATTATCTATTGACTTAATCCTGTTGCATATAAATAATCAGACATAGACAACAGTAATTCACTAAAACAAACACACTATATTTTTCCACTCTGACATTGGCATTTATCCAGATGAGATTTTTGTGGCTGAATACATCATCCAAATTGAAAAAAGGATCCAAACACATGTGCTGATGATGGAGGTTTGGGTTCAAATCTCCTATTAATATAGTGACAATAAACATTAAAACAATGTATGTTCCATCTCTAGAGAAGCGCAAATAACGCAAACAATCCCCAGAATTATGTTTATTTTCGCCGGCACTGCTTTTGACGACCTAAACCTTCAGCAGTGCACTTTTGCTTATTTAAGCAATCAAGAGCATTTTACCTCATTGTTATTCTGCACGCAACCCATTAGTAATAATTAATCAAAACAAACAAAAACAATAAAGTCCATTATTGTTTTTCATAATCAGACAACTAATTAATTTGTATGAAGCTAACTTTCCGGCTTTCTCTTCAGTAGGGAGAAAGACATGGAAATTTCTACTTCTCACTACGCTCACTCCAATTAATACAGAAATCCATGTGGAACGCAATATTGTTTGTTGCCATTTGTGAAATGAATTATTCATTTTTTTTGTTGTGGGAGTGTTTTGTTGGTAGGTACATTTCTTTGCATCATCTTCTTTCTCATTCTGTCTCCCTCTGCTTGTTTTAACAAGACCCAGCAGAATTGAGCATAACTTCTGCACTTTAAAATGAAACGTTCATTTTTTTGGTGCATTTGGCTGTTCATTAGCACAATTTTAATTATATTGGCTATGTATTGTTACAAGAATGTGCTCAGTAATGTGTTGCAGAGGATCTTTGGAGACCTCAAGGCCCTGTCACATTTATACAAAACCCGAGTGCCGAGATGTAAAGCAGAACTTGTATTCTGCACGGTTCATAGGAAACATTCACAACGGCTTTACTTTGGGTTTTTATGTGCTGTATGCAGGCATTGACCGAAAACACTATTGAATAAGAAACGGAGTAATCCGTATTTTCAGAGAGAGAAATAAATTGCGATGACCTTTCCATTTCGAAGATGTATGAAAGAGTGCATGTATAGTCATGCAGCAAGAGTGATTTAAACACATAACGGGAGCTCGTGACTCAAGGGAACAGACAGTGTGTAGACAGGAAAGGCTGAGTGGGTCCTTAGAATGCTGAAAATGTTTTATACAATTATTTTCTTCGGGCAGGTGCTGCTTAATTGAACCTAAACGTGTGTCTGCATCTCGAATGAATCATCAGCGTTTCTTAGTTCATTATTCAAATGAAGGAAGTATAAGGCTTCTTTCAGGGTAAAAGGAAGTTCGTTGATGTTTTACAGTTGGCTAAGCCTGCCCGGGACGTGCTGGGAGTCTGAAATCGTAACAGTGATTGTTAGTCATCTCCTGGTGAGCGCTACAAGGTTTAGGCATGGGCGAGAGTTCAGACACAGCGTTAGAGTCTGCATCCATGCCAAAATGCCCAGATTGTGTGCCAATGAGTCTGCGTGAAGCCTTGGGGAGGAGAAAGGAACTGCCTGAATTCGCAGCAGTGGGGGATGAGATGCTGAATACATGAGAAATTGTTATTCATGTAGAATAAAGGAACATTGTTTGGAAGACCTACAGCACTCTGGATTTTGTCTGTGTGTGATTTTCCACATGCAGAAGTTTTGAAACATGGATTGCGTACTCGCAGGTGAAGTAATGCATGAACTTTGAGACAAAACTTTATTTCAACCCAAAGAAGATGTAGTCATTTGAGCTGGCTGGTTGAAAATTCAATTCCCCTTTCCTATTTTGCATAGAGAGTGGAGTGGAACTCCATAAAAATATACAACAGAAATTAAAGGGGAAAGCCTTGGAAGAGCTGTTTGAGCGTTCAAGCGCCGGGTTATTCTCAGATGTTAGTATTATATTCTTAAGCAATATCACACAAGCAAGAGTGCTAATCTTAATATCGGCTGTAATTTGGCAAGAAGGTAATATTACTGGTTTAATAAAACTATAAATGTGGCTTTAACAAATGTATCAGTGTGTTTCAACATATTGGTTGAATAAAGGATTGAATGACTCGTTTATTTAAAATTACTTGACTTGAAGGAATCAGTGTTTTTTTTGACTGATTAATTGGCTGAATGAATGACTCAAATGACTCAGTCGGCCAGCCATAATAGCACAATGATTGGAAATCAAATCTGTCTCTACTTGTGTCTTAAAGTGTTAAACCTTATGTGTACATATTTCCAAGGTTTGTTGTGCTGAATCCTGCCGATTGATTGTACTACTTGCTAATATCTATGTTGTGTATAAAAGTAGTTCCCTTTCAAGGGAACTTCGAGCTGCGTTTGAGACGCGGTGGGAACGCTCTGCGTGATTGCGTCATGAAGCACGTGTAAAATCAGTCCAATGGAAGCCCGATACGTCATGGGTGACGTCATAGACCAGGAAACTATAAAGCACCCTTGAAAACAGACCGCGACAGCTTCTGTAGTCTTCAGCAAGCGCTCTCTGTGATTCTGTCCTTGTCTATTTATTGTTGTTTGTCAAGCCCAATATATATATCACTATCTATCATTATGGCGAGCAAAGCAATATTATAGAAGTTGTGTTGTTCCCTGCCCTCGTTACATCACGGGTGGGGACACACATCAGCTTTTTGTTGCTGTTTGGGAGTGGAGTATGCAACAGTCATTTCTCGAGGGATCTGACTGTGCATTGCGAGAAGCTGTCCGTGAGGACGCTCCGCTCCCGCCGGGCGTTCTTCGAGGAGGACGGTTCGGTTCGCGTTCCCCGAGCGGGTCTCTCTGTTGCCGAGGCTCGGAGACGGCTCGTATTTCGGGGTTCGTAAACGGATCTGACAGCGGGGGTTGGGACGGGCTCCGCCCTTTCTCAGCTTTCACATGCCAGATCTAGTGTGCTGCGATTTCCAGTTCCGAGGAATTGGTATCGTTAGTGTTTTGTTTTAAAAGAAGGAGAACAAAACAAATACAAATCTTTATAAAAAGGCAGATGTTTGAGTTTTCAATGAATACATTTTCCAGCTCATAACTCTGTTGAATAAAGAGGAGCTTTTTTTTAAAGAAAAAAAGGAGGTTTTATCTAGTGCTGTTGCCAGTTAAATATTTACTGGCCAGCTGAACATTATGAGATTGAAAATAAAGAAGAGTTTGTTAAAGATGAACTGTATCTTAAACAGAGAAAACTCTGTATCTCAGCCTCCTCGTCGGGGACTGTGGTTTTTCCCTATCTCCACACTGAGGTGTCGAGATTGTGGAATAAACCGGTTTGTAAAAAGTTGGGTATTAAGTATCATAGTATGACATTGCCTCGGGTTAAAGAGACGCTTACGAGCTTTCTCTCTCCCGAGTCGGCGTCATCGTTATTAACCCCGACGTTACCCACCAGCCATCTTAAATAATGAATACATTTTTTATTAGGCAGCGCTGGTGGGTAAAGTATGTAAGGACATGGATGAATGTGAGGGGCGACTCTCTGAGGAGGGTCGCAGCGCTGCCAGTTCGGTTGTTTCCTGCTGGTGGCCACAGAGTGATATATGTATGTATATATATATATATATATATAAGTTTTTCTGATATAAAGATAAAGGAAAATAAAGATATAATTATGTCTGTTCTTCTGGACGCTCCGCTTTCAAGAAAACTGAGATATAAACCTTTCATCATTCTTCCTCACCAATCTAATGTTCCTGAGATATTAAGCTCCTCTCAGCACAAAGTGCAAAACAGAGCGTCGCCATTCGGGCTCCTCCGCAATTGAGGGGTACCTGGGTGGCGGTCGCAGTCTAGCCAGTTAGAGACATGCAAGATCTGAGGACTGTTTTATCTCTAAAATAGCTTTGACAAAGAAGAAGCCCTGACGCCGAGGCGATCAGGCTTCTAAGGGTGGTCCCCTCTGGGGTAGGGACGGTTTTGAGAAATCGTTTCTCCTCAGCGCCCTTTGGGGTGCGACTCTCTGAGGAGGGTCGCAGTACTGCCAGTTCGGTTTCCCTGCCGGTTCGCCGTTTCAGGGCACCAAGGTGTCAGTGTCCCCAAACGAGCCTTCAAATAAGAAAAAAAAAAAGAAGAGCAGTCAGTTCGGTTTCCCTGCCGGTTCGCCGTTTCAGGGCGCCGAAGTGCCTGCTTTTTTCAACGATCCTCCGAGGAGGGTCGTAGGAACTAAGCTAGTTAGAGGTAGGCAAGATCTGAAGACTGTCATCATCTCTAATAAAGCTTAGACAAGAAGTCCTGTCGCATGAAAACGAGGCTATCAGGCTTCTGAGGGCTCCTCCGGGGCAGGGACGGTTTTGAGAAATCGTTTCTCCTCGGCGACCTCTGGGGTGCGACTCTCTGAGGAGGGTCGCAGCGCTGCCAGTTCGGTTGTTCCCTGCCGGTTCGCCGTTCAGGGCACCGAGGTGTCAGCGTCCCCATACGATCCTCCGAGGAGGATCGTAGAGCGGTCAGTTCGGTTGTTCCCTGCCGGTTCGCCGCTTCAGGGCACCGTAGTGACTGTTCAACCAAGGGACGGTTTTGAGAAATCGTTTTTCCTCTGGGGTGCAACTCTCTGAGGAGGGTTGCAGCGCTGCCAGTTCGGTTGTTCCCTGCCGGTTCGCCGTTCAGGGCACCGAGGTGTCAGCATCCCCATACGATCCTCCGAGGAGGGTCGTAGAATGGTCAGTTCGGTTGTTCCCTGCCGGTTCGCCGCTTCAGGGCGCCGTAGTGACTGTTCAAATAAATCCAGAGGCCAGTCTTGAGAGACTGGTTCCCCTAGTAAATTTCTGGCAGCGTGGAAACTACTGCCACATATTTCTCAGTGGGTCCTGCACACTATAGAAAAGGGTTTCAGAATTCAGTTCGGTTCTCGTTCGCCCAGATTTCTAGGGGTCCTCCTTTCATTGGTGGACCCCGAGCAGGCTTTGGTTATGGAGCAGGAAGTACTATCACTTCTGCAAAAGGAGCTGTAGAAGGGGTTCCTCCTCCCAGCAGGCAGCCATTACTTCATTGTTTCCGAAAGAGGATGAGGTGGTTCCCGAGGTTTGCTTTCGGGGGCGAAGCATACCATTATTGGGTTCTTCCATTCGGCCTAGGTTTATTACCCCACACCTTTACAGTATGCGTGGATGCAGCTCTGGCTCTTCTGAGACTCCAGGGCATTTGCGTATTATACTACATCAATGATTGGTTGTTCCTAGCTCAATCTGAGTTTATGGCAGTTCGGCATCGAGATGTCGTTCTGTCTCATTAAGGATGTTGGGGTTGCCTCTCAACGCCAAGAAGAGTGTGCTCTGAGGACCACTTTTCTAGGTGTAGCAATTCTACAGCAAACGTAATGGGGTATATCTAGGCCAGTCACTCACTGTGAAACAGTTTCAGACGGGTGGGTCTCATGGCAGTTGCGTCCAACGTTTTACTTTTGGCCTTCTGTTCATGAGACCCCTGCAGTGGTGGCTCAGGACCAAGGGGTTTTCTCCGAGGGGAAATACGTTTTCGCATGATCAAGGTCACGCGGCTATGCCTTCGTGCTTCGGTCATGTGGAAGAACCTTGGTTCCTCGCCCAGGCCCAGTGTTGGGGGCTTCTTGTCGACGCATATTGCTATCGACGGATGCTTCCCTCACAAGTGGGGGCGATCATGAGTGGTTGCTCGACGAATGGCGGACAACACACTGATGGTCTCGTATATCAGAGCAGATATCCTGTTGAGGCAGGGGCTGAGGCCCAGGGGATTGGAGACTTCACCCTGAGGTGGTGGAGCTTCTTAGGGAGAACTTTGGTCTAACTAAAGTCAAGTCGACCTTTCACATCGTTTGTACAACGCATTGCTCTATATGGTTCCCCCTCACGCAGCCAGCTCTTCGCGGACTGGATGCGATGATGCAGGTGTGGCCGAGGCTGCACCTGTACGCATTTCCCCCGATATCTATGCTCCCGGAGGTTCTGGAAAGGGTTCGCCGGGAAGGGGCCCGTCTGTTACTAGTAGCCCCTTTCTGGCCGACTCGAGTTTGGTTCTCGGACTTGGTGTCTCTTCTGAGCGGCTCTCCTATGGAGATTCCAATCAGGAGGGACCTGCTGTCCCAGGTAGAGGGCACGATATTTCACCCTCGACCGGAGTTGTGGAAACTGTGGGCCTGGCCTCTGAGGGGGCCAGGCTCATAGAATCCGGTCTCTCGACTGAGGTCGTTGAGACCATTCTCCATTCCAGAGCCCCTTCCACGAGAAAACTGTATGCGCTGAAATGGAAATTATTCTCCACCTGGTGTGGTGAGCGTCAGTTAGATCCTGTTAACTGCCCTGTTGGTTCAGTTCTCGATTTTCTGCAAGACCGTTTCTCTGCTGGATTATCTCCTACCCCTCTGGGGGGTACTTCTATTGGGAGAGATCCTCTGATTACTTGTTTTCTCCGTGGTACATTGAGGTTGAGACCTGCACTGCACTCCAGAGCACCGGCTTGGGATTTAGCCATTGTACTTGAGGGTCTGGCTCTGGCTCCGTTCGAGCCCATTGAAGAGGTTTCAGAAAAATTCCTCACTTTGAAAGCTTTATTTCTCCTTGCTATTTCATCTATCAAGAGAATTGGAGATTTACACGCCCTGTCGGTTGCTCCGTCATGTTTGGAATTTGCACCTGGTATGGTGAAAGCATTTCTATACCCTAGACCAGGTTATATTCCTAAGGTCCCATTCAATGTTGGGGGCCCAATAGTGCTGCAGGCCTTTTTCCTCCACCTTTTAATACCCCAGATCAGGAACAATTGAACCTGTTATGTCCAGTTCGGGCATTGGATGCCTACGTTCACAGAGCTGCCCTGTGGCGTAAGTCAGAGCAATTATTTGTATGTTTTGGGTCACTCAGAAGAGGGTGCCCTGCATCTAAACAGGTTATGAGCAAGTGGATAGTCGAGGCTATTTCACTAGCTTATGAAGCGGCCGGTCAGCCTTCACCTATGGCTGTACGGGCCCTTTCTACAAGGAGTATGGCGGCCTCTACGGCCTTAATTTCGGGTGTTTCCCTTCTTGACATTTGTAATGCGGCAGGTTGGTCCTCTCCACATACATTTGTCAGGTTTTATGACCTTGACCTCTCCACTCCTGGGGCGAGGTTGCTTGCTTCTAGTGTGCGCAAGGACTTCACACAGAACGGGCATTTGTCACTATGGCGTAGTGGGTATGGGGTTCCCACCGCGTCTCAAACGCAGCTCGAAGTTCCCTTGAAAGGGAACGTCTCAGGTTACGTATGTAACCCTGGTTCCCTGAGAGGGAACGAGACGCTGCGTTTGCCTGCCATACTTCCTGCATGCCCTGATCAACTTGCTTCAGACTTTTTCAGAAGCTGTCGCGGTCTGTTTTCAAGGGTGCTTTATAGTTTCCTGGTCTATGACGTCACCCATGACGTATCGGGCTTCCATTGGACTGATTTTATACGTGCTTCATGACGCAATCACGCAGAGCGTTCCCACCGCGTCTCAAACGCAGCGTCTCGTTCCCTCTCAGGGAACCAGGGTTACATACGTAACCTGAGACGTTTTCTTCTTCTAACCATCTCTCTGTTTTCTCTCACTTGTAGATACCCTGCTGTCATCTGGCCATGGTGAGTACTTGAGAAATATGTTCCCTGAGACAGCTCTGCATGACTCTGAATGTGCCAGATCTCAAATGTGATTATTGTTTCTCAATGTTGGTCCACAAACGCTCGTGACTCCATCCGACCGGAGCATCGCTGCGGCAGCAGATGTACATCTTTTTTTTCCCTGAAATTTACATTGCATACTTTCAGGTCTGTTGACTGACACGGAGAACCCAATCTTTGTTAGTGATTACTGAAGATTCACCTCTGCTCCATCGGGTCTGTTCGGAGTTTCAGAGCTGGCACATTTTCCCAGCATGCTCGTTCAATCATTCTCGACTCGGCCAATCACCCCTTGCGGTTCTATTGTACGGTTCACACGTGTTCGGTCTGGCTGTTTGTCAAAGATGAGGCACTTGCCCTAGGAGTCGCTGACAGACCTCTTTTTCATGTACATTTGACTCCATGGGGGGCAGTTTTTAGATTTTATGTTTTTGCTATTGAATTGATGCTGTTATAGAGCCTCGTTGGAAGCATAACGCATGTGCGGGATATAATGGACTGCGTGACAAGCATATGGTCCACCTGCAGAGCTGCTTGGGCCACAGGAAAATAACACCTGCGCTGATCATTTCTACATTCGTTTAGAGACGAAGAGAAAGAGAGGGAGGAAAAAAGCATTGCAGAGTCTGCGCTTAAAGGGCAGTCCTGTCCTAAACTTGAGCTGTATATGTTTTGCACTCAAAGCACACTCGCCCACAATGCTTTGTGGAAACATGATGTGGCACTGGGTTCAGTTTTTCCGTTTACTCTGCACTTTGCACGAGAATAGGATATGTGCAGGCCAGCAGGGTCTGTATTTCCAGGCCAGCACATTTTACTTTTTTTACCAGTGATCTTTTGTCAGACGGTAAGCTGGTACAAATAGTGTTTAGCCCTTCAAGATTTCTGCAAATGCACCATAATGGATAATAATATGGCTCATGCAAGCACTTTGAATAGCTTAAAAAGGATGCGAAAACTCTCTGCGGACCAGGAAACTTCTTTATTTTAGTATTTAATGCTTGTTTGTGTGGTGTTAGTGCAAACGAAATAAAGGGCCATATGGTTGAAACGATGTAGAAATATGTTGACGACATCATCTTGACAACAGTAATGGTGACGGTCACTGTTTAGACAGCAGACATTATTCCTCCGGCTGGCTTACATGAATGCGTTCGCACAAACACACTCTCCCCTCCTGTCGAGAGCCATGAGCGTGACTCAAAGTGACTAGACCTGAGGTGCCGACACACATACACATACCTCACGACACACACATATGCAAAACTGCAGGTATAAGTGGCTATATACAGTACAAAACTCTAGATGTTCGTATATACAGCTGGATACGTATGCTTGTGCACACAGGCCCGGCCTTTAGATTTGATAGGCTTAAATTTAGGTCATGAAAATGGGCTCTACAGTACTCATACAGTAACTGTACATAACTATGTGTTTAAAAGATTATTATTATTATTATACAGCAATGCAATCAGAAAATTTAAATGAGTTTGGACAACTGAAAACAGGAATGGCAAAGTAGAAGGAAAAAAATATATTAAATAAAAAAAAAATTTAAATAAGGCATATTACCATTCAATTAGAGATGCACCGATTACAATTTTCTAGGCCGATTCCGATTTCCAATTTTCAAAGTTTGACCTGCCGATACCGATTTCATTTTTTCTAAGCACTTTACAGTACACACAAATATTTATTTTCTCTCTCTTCTTTAGTAGAACATTTTACATTTTGCATAGAACATTTTTGAACAGTAATCGCTATAAAATAGGACTAAATTACTCCTGGTGTGAGAAATTCCTACACATCTAAAGTGCAGTGTTATGGAAGAACAATTTCCTTCTTTTCACATCCAATATCCAACAAAAAAAATGTGTTTATTTCAAAAAAGAAAATTAATTTTCTTTTCTGACATATACTCCAGTTCTTGTTAAAACACACCAGACATGGTGTGTTTAAACAACTCATTGATTAACATGCACGCCGGAAATAATACGCGCTGCTCACGTTTGCGGTGTGAGACGGCCGTGATTCACGAGGTTTCCTATATGTGCGTTCCGTGTGCACGTGTGATGCTGATGTAGCGCGATGTTAATCATGCGCCGGCCGAGTGCATTTGACAGGCATAAAATCGGCATATGTCAGACTGACCGCCGATCATGGCCGATCACGTGAAAATCGGCCAATTCCGGTCACCAGCCGATCAATCTGTGCATCTCTTAATTCAATAGTTTGTGGTCAATAAGAGGTTTTTTTTTTTTTTTTTTTTTTTTTACTAATACTTTTATTCAGCGAGGATGCATTAAATTGATCGAAAGTGACAGTAAAGATATTTTTAATGTAACAAAAGATTTCTGTTACAAATAAATGCTGTTCTTTTGAACTTTATTTTCATCACAGAATCCTGAAACATTGATAACAATAAGCACATTTATAAATTAGAGTTTAGTGTATTAAAATGATTTCTGAAGACTGGAGTAATGGAGTAATGTGCCATAACGAAAATAAGTTACATTTAAAATACTAAAAAAGAAAACAGTTATTTTGTTAAATGTATTTTTACTGTATTTTTAATCAAATAAATGCTGTCTTGGTGACCTCTGACCTCTTTGAGTCTTTATAGTTGCCGTTTAACATCTGATCGACACATGCTGTCTTTCAGTGTGGTTTACTCAATAAGAGTTTTCGCATCCGGCGTCGTGATTTACTAATTTATTCCAGACTGTCTTATTCCTCCTCCGTCATGTCAAGGCCATAGCCAACATCCTGTATCACCTATAGAACATGCTGGCT
This sequence comes from Tiaroga cobitis, assembly GCA_030578255.1. Taxonomy (NCBI): domain Eukaryota; kingdom Metazoa; phylum Chordata; class Actinopteri; order Cypriniformes; family Leuciscidae; genus Tiaroga; species Tiaroga cobitis. The sequence continues at coordinate 31,449,167 of CM060601.1, read as the reverse complement.
CTGCATACACACAAGTCAATACTTTATATGGGTGTTTTTGCTGAATGTTGCTCTTATTCTCTCTGCTCACTGCCCCCCCTCATTCTTCACCATGAATACCGGTTGATGGCTTAAACTAAAGGAATAAAAGCAGCAAAGGAGGTGAGTGTTAGAGAGATGGAGGAATGAAGATGAAAGAGTGAATGAAGGAGAACTCTGTGTCCTTGGCCTTTATGTGGGACTGGATGAACTCTGTGGTTTTGATGACAGATTGCTTTACAGCTTTCAGCTAATGCGCACCTCATTACTAAAGAGAATACGAGATTCTCTATATCTTCTTTTTTTTCGAACAAGTTTCAGTTCGTCCTTTCATGACCATTACTCTTGTATTTTGGGACTTTATCTTTGGTGGTTTGTTTGGTATAAACTGAGTGTATGTTTTCTAAAATGGTGAGGCTTTTGTTTATTTTTGGCCTGCTAGACCAGATGGTTTCTAGGCCTGTCTTTGAGGCCAGAAATAGTATACAAAGGAGAGGACAGACTAGGGCTGGACGATTAATTCAAAAGTAATCAAAACCGAAATTCGGGTTTGTCAATTTTATGTGTTTAAATGCTTGCCAGTTTGAACATTCAAGCGATTTTACACCGTTCAAGAACAACAGTATGGAAAACATCTCACTTCAGTGCTCGCGAGCTGTTTTCTGTGACACAGAGAGCCGAGCCGCGTCATATCTCTGACAACGTGCGTGCCTTGAAGCCAGATCGCTTTCACGTGCGTCTTCACTAAACTTTGTCAATTGTATGTGTTTTAAGGCTTGCCAGTTTGAACATTGAAGCAATTTTAGACAATCGGATTTGTATCATTACATTGAACTATTGCGCTGACGCATTGTGGGACACGAACGCATCCAAAGAACCAAAAAAACTAAATAGTCGTTCATTAATCGCAATCGAGGTAAAATGTTCAATTAATCAAGATTTTGATTTGAGGTCATATCATCCAGCCCTAGGACAGACCATTCCTATAAAAAAAGAACGTGAGAAATCGCAATTCACAAAATGTGGCTAGAAGTCCAGCCTATCAGTTAAAAGGAGCGAATTGCCTTAACCTGAAAAATGCTTTTAAAAAAAAAAAATGTTTTAGTCTAATATCTAAAATTAAAAATGTAATAAAAAATACCATTCCAAAGTTCTTGGAGCCCAAAGTTGGGTTCTTTGTGTGAAGTTTGTATGAAGGCTGCATTTATTTGATCAAACAATACAGCAAGAACTGTAATACTGTGAAATAATTTTTCAATTTAAAATAACAGTTTCATATTTGAATATTAAAGTATAATTTATACTTGTGATGAAAAAGCTGCATTTTCAGCATCATTACTCCAGTCTTCAGTGTCACATGATCCTTCAGAAATCATTTTAATATACCGATTTGGTGCTCAAGAAATGTTTCATTTTTAGCAATGTTGAAAACGATTGTGCTGCTTAAGATTGTTGTGGAAAACAATCTTTTTTTTAAGATTCTTTGATAAATAGAAAGTTTTTCTATAAAAAAAAGCATTTATTTTGACTGCGATTTTATTTTTATTGTCAAACGAGTTTTGATCAATTTAAATCACCCTTGCTAAATAAAATTATTCATTTCTTGAAAAAAGAAATCTTACTGACCCCAACCTTTTAAACGATGGCTGCTCAAGAAGCATTACCAATATGGCCGCCGAGTGCCTTTGCGATGTTTCACCTGAATCACCTCCACTGCAAATTCTATCTGTCCGCTATTCTTTGTCTCTCTCTCATTCTTTCTACCCCCTCACTCTCTCGCAGTTTAATTGCCGCTACCTGAGGTAGGCCTAGGTGTAATTGTTATAGTAGAAAGTGCCTTGGTCGGCTGGTTTTAAAGCCTTTTATCTGTAATCTCCCGATTGATTATGCTTTTTTCTGCCAGCCGAGCAAATTGTTCAAACCCATCAGGTGCACGGCGGGGAAAAAACAGCGAAAGAGGAGCTTCAGCTGTGTAACAGCCAAATCACAGAGCACATCGGCTAGAACATCACATTTAGTGACAGACAACACAATGCTGCTTTTTAGTTTACACACAGAGACAAATGAAACACAGATGTCTTCCTTGATTTGTCAAAAATGGAAAAAAGGGGGAAGATTAAAAAGTGTGTAATCTGTAATTTAGAAAAACTAAATAAGGAAATGATTTTTGGAGTCGTGTAATATATCAAAACATTATTTTGGCTGGAATAAATTGCAGTGAATGATTTCTACACCGTTATTGCAATTCTGCAGGCAGCTTCACAGTCCACACAGCTTGATCAATATCTTATTCAGCGCTGTTGTATTTTTTAAATACAATACCGTAATGAATGCCGCCACCCGGGGGACTTGGCGTAGCCTCTTATTCTGCATATCTGTCTCAAATGGGCCCTCCTGTTAGCCTGTCATAATGTTAAAAAAATGCCATGGTAGGAAATGCATTAGTCTTGAGTATTAGATTTTAATACAGCGCTAAGGAGCGAATAAGAGGAACTTAATAGCTGAGGTTAATGTGGGTGTGATCCAAAACCAGTTGACAGAAATGAAGACAGATAACTAGAAAAATACAGTTTATACTTAGTATGCCGGGTAAAATCCCACCCTCCTTTATGTTCTCTCTCTCTCTCTCTCTCTCTCTCTCTCTCTCTCTCTCTCTCTCTCTCTCTCTCTCTCTCTCTCTCTCTAGCCATCTTCCCAGGAGAGCTATATCTGTCCTGCTAATAGGTCCGCCATTGGAGTGGCTCTCTAGTAGTCATGCAGGGAGGTGAAACGTCCAATTTGGCTGCCTCTGGTGGAAGCACTGTCCAAACCCTTACCATCATGTTAGCTTTGTGGGATAGAGATGCAGGTTGTAGATTGGCAATGATATGACAGGTGCTGCCTCTGCAATTACGGTAGGTTTTAGTGTGTTTAAGTGTAAGTGTGTGCAGGTCAGGTTTTGCCTACATTGTGAGGACCAAATAAACCCAAGGATAGTAGAAGTAATATTCACCTACAATATAGGGAGGAAAAATGGATTATATGCATAGTAAATAATGTAAAAGGGGTTATTTGAGGTGGTTAGGTTGCGAAAAATGGGTTTTAACTTTTTTTTTATACATTTTTTATGAAGTTTTTTGAGGATTGTGTCTTTCAAACACATGAAGTCTGTTGTCTTATGGGTTTTTTGTGGGTTTAATGAAAATGCAATTTGTGGTGTGCCTTCAAACATGCAAAATGAAGACCGGTGTCAGTGCAAATAGATTAAATGGCACAGGATTTATCGCATAGGATTTAAAAATCCTGAAAGTAATTTTAGAAGCGGTGACTGTGTGAACAAATTATTCTGAATTAATATAGCAGGTATTAGTGTGATTGGTGTTGTGCACTATGTTGTTATGTAGGCAGAATTGAGAATACATAGTGCGACCAGAAATGCATTATTTATTTATTTATTTTATATATGTATTTATTTTTAAATAAGTCAATTATGCAACACGCAATATGTTTGATAGATTTCACAAGCAAATGAACACCCTTTTTTCGGGATCTTAGTAAATCGGGATCAGCGAGTATAAACATCTTTATATAGCTTCTCAGAGTTTGTTTCAGTTAATTGTTTGACACTCTGAGTATTTCGGGAACTGCCTTTTTAACGATTTTAAAGAGTCACACATTACCTCACATTATTTGCCAACAGTTGTTGCCAGCCATTGGATCACAGAACTTGCTGCTTTCCGAGAGCACCAGTGTGTGTGTGCGTGCGCGTGCATGCGTGTGTGTGCGTTTTTACCCATCTGCATGTGTTTGTTTGCACTGCTTTTGAGTTCCAATTAAAAGCATCAGTCCTTTTGGCATTCCAAGCTCCTTAAGGAAATAATCTCATATATATATGCACAGGAGGCATGGCAGATGGTGTGATAGAGGGTTACCACCAGTGAACTGTCACTTAGGAACACAGATTTATAGTTTGTGATTCAACACTGTACTTTAATTTAGCTCTCATACAAATGGAAGACCTTCCACTTCCTCTTTGTTGTTCTTATGGTGAAAAGACTTAAGACGATGACACTTGTCTTTTATTATACAAAGAAACACACTGGTAAATACATTTCACAGAGCCGCAGCTGCGCTAGAGCTGCACATCTGCTCTGCTGTAAGTCTAAGCTCCACATCCAGACTAGAAAAACAGTGGCAAACTGCATTATGGCTTATCAGTTAGTTTAGCTGGGTGCAGATTCAGGAGCTAAAATAAATGTGTAGGTCCTGCAGTGAGGTGGACAGGGAAGGAAAATACACTATTTAACTACGAGACTGGTGGATGAACAGCTTTTGGTTTTTACCTTAGAGCTTACACCTGTTCATGCGGTGGTCCAAGCTGACAGCTTTGGGCTTGACGGCTCTCGGCCATGTGGACTGTTATTCAAAACAATTAATTAGCCAAATTTAATCACACACAAATACAATTTTCTATTATGGTGAATTCTGTCCTGTAACTTTACTCCTTAAACCCAACTTTCAGAATTAAAAAGAAAAAAGAAAAAAATGATTCATGATTGTTGGCCTATCCCTCAGTGTAGGTGATTTCAGGTTTTACTATCCTTCGGGGCACATTTGGTCCTCAGAATGTGGGCTAAACCTGACCCACACACACACAAACTATTTCAGCTTTCCTGGAGTTGAAAGCTGCCCTATTTTCTTTGCTAATTTTGAATTTGGTCAAACATCCAGTGTTATGTTTGTGAATTCGATCTTGGGAGATTGTGAAATACATTTTCCTGCCGTTAGGCAAGGCAAGTTTATTTATATAGCACATTTCATACACTATGGCAATTCAAAGTGCTTTACAGAAAAGAATTAAAATAATCACAAAATAAAAGCAAGGAAAATTAAAACAGTTATAAAATAAATTAAAAGAGATATATGATACAGTTATAAAATGAATTAAAAGAGTAAAAATATGATGCATAGATAAACTTCTCATCTGGCAAAACACCGGTGTACCATATTTTTCACAACTCCCAGTTTTACTCTGAGATTTTCCCATGGTGATTACATCTGTGGGTCTGTGGTCTTTCGGCACGTCTAAGAAATCTATGGGATGTCTCCGATGGACCCGATTTTTCCCTAAAATCGGACAGGAGGAGCTCTAGGACTGACTCACGGGGTAACCTCGGGTTCACTGCCCCATCAGTCCGCACCCCAAAAACCCATTTGTTCAGAAGCTCTAGGAATGGAATCAGTCACGTCAAACTCACTACTCCACCAACAGACCCAGGTCATCAGCATGGTTTCATCCCTCAAGTTCCCCAATTAATTCATTTATGTTTGACTCTTACCCAATTCTCAGTGCCATTTGAGTTCAGTTTAGAATCAAAAAGAGGAATACAGTGCAATCAGTTGGACATACAGTGGATACAGTTATTGAAAGAGTAATAATATTATACATTTTTACACTTAAAGTTTGCACCCGAGATTGTAAAACAACTTCACATCACCCAAACGAACCGAACTCTGGCATCAATCGAACCCCGGTGTGCACCAAAAGTGCTAGTGTGAAAGCAGTCTAGGAATAGGTAACATGTTTTTGGAATATGTAGAACTCTTTTGAAAACTTTTACTTCATTTTCAGTATTACAGCTGCAGAGCATCACTAATTGTGAAAAGTGTTGATTACAGCATTATATTTAGAATCTACTCTGAATGCAAAAAAGGTTTCAGCGGTGAGCATTTTAGCCGATTACAGTCTGTTGAGTGTACAAATTCAATGATCTAACCACAACACTGTAAAAAATTATATGATCAATAAGTTATGACAACATATGTTTTTACATTGCTTCAACTCATCAAAATAAGTTAAACAACTTTCAACTTTTTTGATAAGCTATACAAGATTCAACTCATGTTTAAGCCAGTTTAATGTAATTTAATTTGAAATGACTTAAACATCCATGTTGACTACTTAAAAATTTAAGGCAGAAACTTAAACTTGCTTCATAACTAACAGTGCAAACAGAAATAAAAGATTGATTGTGCAGTCTCGATTGAACAGAATCTTTTATAGTACAGTGATGGATGTCAAAAGTTTAAAGATAACTTGATTTCTCAAATAATGACCCTTTAAAGTTCTTTAAAGGCAGGTGTTTTTTGGCACAACTACAACCATTTGGGCATTTGGGCAGCATAAAGTGGTTACAGCAACTTAAAAAAAAAAATTCCAATAATTAAATGTATTACTTCAATAAGAATACTTACAATAATAAAGAATTAGAATGGTTTCTTATGGATAATAGTTACAACAAACAAATCTTCTGGCAAGTGATATAGTTCATTAGCCTGACTGCAGGCTGTTTGTGGTTGCCAAGCAACATCGGAATTGCAAGCCACATTAATATAGAACTTATCTGATGATGCATATCAACTTAAAGGCTGAAATGAAAACCCAAAGGCTGAAATTCAAATTTATAGCTGTGATTCAGTTTTGATCGTGAACTTTTAGGCTACGTTCACACTGCAGGCTGAAACGATCCAATTCCGATTTTTTTTTTTGCCCCTATGCGACCTGTATCTGATCTTTTCATGACAGTCTGAACGACACAGATCCAATCTTTTCAAATGCGACCCAGGCCACTTGGGTATGTGGTCCAAATCCGATATGTATCCGATCTTTTGAAATGAGACTTCAATCTGAACGGCCAGGTCGCATGTATCCGACCCGTCACTAAACGAGCTCCACTGTTGACATCCATGTTTAGCTACTTCCGCAAACAACACGTGACGTTGTTGACAGTTGAGTACTCTTCTGCGCATGCGGGTCATTTCTGGGTCATGTCACGTTCACACAAGAGATCACAAAAGGTCGCATTTAATTGGAAATGTGAACGGCCTTGCAAAAAAATCTAATTTTTTCAAAAAATCGGAATTGAGCATTAAGCCCCTGCAGTGTGTACGAGGCCTAACTCTGAATTTTGCGGAAAGCTTGTCTACGTGTTCTCAGGTTGTAACCGTTTGCATTGTGTATGTCATGTCCTTAAATTGAAAGGGTAAAGAGTCAATTTAGACTCTACGCCGAATACTTTCACTCCAACTGCTGTTTTAACACAGGCTCACACCTCTCATTCACTCTCTCTCTCTCTCGTTCTCTCTCTCTCTCTCTCTCTCTCTCTCTCTCTCGTTCAGAGGCGGTGTAGCATTAAGGCCTATGGAGATCAACTGTGTCCAGGCAAATCCCTACACAAATTAGATAGCAAAAGCCATTATTACATCCAATGTCTTCATGGCACTCCCAGCAGTTAAATTACAACCTTTCTGCTCCTGTTCACAGTCAAAGAACAAAAGGGAAACCATTTTCATTACCGCCAGTCTGTATCTTTTTCTCCTTTCTCTCTAGATAGGAGGAATAGAAACAAGCCCCGTTTATTAGATGCTTAGGTGGTATCACACATGCCTGTTAAGACTTAAAAAAATGGTGGGGAGTGTGAAAGAGAGAGCTTTTCATAAACTAAATTATATTCCACTGACTCAAAGCATTGAGAGAGCAAGCTCTGTTCTCACGGCTCAGACGGCAGGCACGTCACACACACGCTTGAAACTCTTCACTTTACTTTCCTGTCAGATTTTCTGAAGCAAGTCATACTTCAGGTTCAAACTTCTGCTTTGCTGCTTTTGTTTAACAAGAGAAGCGCTCTCCACCTAAACAAATTGTCTGTCAGTCAAAAGAAAACTAAAGCTTTATATTGCGGATTAATGTATTGAGTTCCGTTTTATGTTTCGGCGTGGACCTTCTTTCATTGTGTAAACATACAATACAGGCTACAACGACATTTAACATCATGCTGTCATGAACGGTTTTACTTTTATTGTTCTAGAAAAAGCTACCGCTTCCGCTTCAAACTATTTTTTTAATAGCAATAGTATAGCTTTTCCAATAAAGTTTGACAAACACAACTGTTTTTGTGAAACTCAGGCATTGTTAAAACATACCCTACTAGAAAGTTTTTGCTGTCTGATCTCATTTATGTAAGACATACTTCAGGTTTTACATCCTCCTTTTGTATTAAAATGTTTGGTAACACTTTAGTTTAGGGTCCAATTCTCACTACTCACTAGCTGCTTATTAAACATGCATATTACTAGAATATTGGCTGTTTATCAATACTTATAAAGCACATATTAATGCCTTATTCTACATGACAATATTATGCATCCCTTAATCCTAGCCAATACCTAAACTTAACAACTACCTTACTAACTATTAATAAGCAGTAATTAGGAGTTTATTGAGGCAAAAATCGTAGTTAATGGTTAGTTAATAGTGAGAATTGGACCGTTCGCTGGTTCGACCAGCTTACATGCATCTTTCACTGTATTTTACTGAACTCAGCACAGAGCAAACCAACCCCGTGACGTCACCGGTTATAATACTGCACAATGGCGGCGCCCTTGCCGCGAAAGATATAACGGTGTTTCTTTTATATGTTAACATTTGTCATGCTTCTTATATAATTTTTGATTATAGTTGAAATCCATCTTGTAAATCATGTAAACTTGACTGACTGCTCCATTTCCCCCTGTAGTCAATCATGTTACCCCCTAACTCACCTTGATCACCAAAATGACATATTTAAATGTTTATGCAAATTCGCCCCGCCTCCACTCACTCGCACTAGCTCAAAGATCCACTCGTTGATGATCACATTTTGACATGATTGGTTAAAGGTAGTTTGTGACGTCAGAAACACCAGCGATTTCAAACCGCGTTTTTGAGACTGTCCTTGGTTCACTACAGTTTTAAGGAGAAAATACTCAGCAATGGTGTTGACTTATGAATTTGTACATGGTTTATCTTAAAGCTTATTTAAAACACCACATAGACATAAACAACATTAAAAGCTTGATTTTCACCACAGAGGGATTTTAAAGGATTAATTCACACAAGGATAAAATGCTGTTATCATTTACTCTTCAGTTACTCATTTACGTTTACTTTTTTCTTCTTCTGCGGAACACAATATAAGATGTTTTAAGTAAACATGGTAATGTTTGGTTCTCATTTACTTCTGTTGTATGGACAAAAAAAAACTTTCTCAAAACAGATATTTTTCTTTGTTTCATTGAAGAAAGAAAGTCGTACAAGTTTAAAATGACCTGAAGGTGAGTAAAGGATGACAGACACATTTTTGGGTGAACTATCCCTTTAAGAAATCAACCGCTTTATTCACACTGGACACGTATTCAGTTTGGTTTTCAAATCCTATCCTTTCAATCGACTCTATTCACTGTCATCTTGCTAGTTTGTTCAGACAGCATTGTCAGTATCTAGTGTATCTACATTGGTTGCTATAGTAACGATGTAAGCATCAGCACGATGCCAATAGACTTTCGCATACAACTACTGTGAGGAGCTGTCAGCGTGGAAAGAGCTGATGGAAAACAGAAAATATTGTCTCTGCTCATGTCCATCATGATATCATAAGGATGAATCGGGGTTTGTAAACATCAGATTTTGGCTGGTTTTCTGCTGTTTAGACTACAAAAACACGAAATGGATTTGAGTTGGATGCGTGCCTAAACAGAGCCCAAGAATTTGGTCCACTGGAAGTTGCCCTTTTCTTCTGGTTCTCTTGGCTCAGTAGACGACAGCGGCTGTCTCACAGATGCTGATGTTGCGTGCGCACAGATCGAAATCTCACGTCTCTCCCTCCCCGCATTCAGACACTCTCCTCCTCAGTCACGCAAACGCTCCCATCACACCGTTCCATCTGCATCACTGTCACCGCTCTCCCTTCATCATTTCAGTTGGCAAGCGCACTCATACGTTCATAGACTGCGTTCGCGGATACAGTGCATGAAATTGGGCCGGTATTTAATATGTTGGCCGACAGATGCACTGGTATTGGCCGCAATATGTTGATGTAATTGATTTAAACGGAGAACATCTCATCTTATTTCAGCTAGAAGATGACGCAGCCTACTTTCCTGGCGCACCAGTTTGGCACGTTTTCCGGCCGCTCTTATGACCTATGGCTTAACCTCTCATGTTTCTTTTCTTCCAGTTACTCTCCTCTCCAGATTTAGTTTTGGAACATTGATGCTGAATGGAAAATTTCTGCAGTCCAACCTGATTTGGCAGATAATGTTAGGAAGGGAGTCCAGTTGCCGGCATTCCAGTTTCCATTATGCAGGCGAGCATGTGCTGTCCTCTCCGGCTGTTCCTTTGGTTACGATGGCATCATTACTCATGTATGAACGCTCTCCCTGGCTCTTGGCATTGGTGTAGGGGGTACGCAGGGGTCACGTCATGCCAGGGTAAGGCGCTGCAGGAGAGCGTGACCTGCCAAAGGGCGGGCACATGGAAAGGGGGCCCGCTGCAGCAAAGTTGTCCTGTCGGTCAGCTAGGTCAATCCATCAACCTGTCCTCTCTTCTGGGCAAGTGATCTCGCCATGAATGAATCATGTTACGGCTGTTCAACATAATTTATGTAGCATATAATATGTTACTGTCTTAATTCTATTTGTCTGTCCATATGGGAATGATTTTTCAATTGAAACAATTGGTGTTGCAAGGCGTGGATGAATTGCCACCAGCATGCTTCATTAATTTAAAATAAACATAACATGTTTTACATGAATTATTAACAGTGGGATAACCAAAATCATGATGCATGTAGAATAGAAAGTAGGGATTAGTCAGATTAGAAAGATAGATAGATAGATAGATAGATAGATAGATAGATAGATAGATAGATAGATAGATAGATAGATAGATAGATAGATAGATAGATAGATAGATAGATAGATAAAATATAATACAAATATTAAAAAACACTAAAAGTTTAATTCTATTGTTAAATGTAATCTTCAGCAAATCTCAAAATAAATATCTGTTTTTCATACTGCATAATGTACATTATTGTGACGCTTTAAATCACACGTTCTTTTTGAAAGCTTTTTTTAATTTTTTTATTCAAGAATACTAATTTTGTTATCAGCCATAACATGAAAAAAATCTTAATTTGGACACAATTTTTACATTGCTGCATACCTATTTTTATTTTATTTTGTTTTATTTTGGGGACTATTTATAAGACTTCCCGTTTTCTCAGAATAGATGTTTTTGTTTTTGACCGCGAGAACAAGTCATACATAAAGCAAGTGAATCCAAAACTAGCCTAACTATATACAGATTTTTTAGTGGACTAGTTTTTTAGGCAACCTATCGACTAATTAAATTGAAAAATATGCCGTTTTGCAAGTTCCTAGCAGCCAGACTGGCCATGCTCCATTTTATCCGTGTATTGGCCGTTTCTGTGAGAACTTTGATAGATGAGGCGTACAATTACACTGCAACTGTTTATAGTCTCCTGTGAGATCCTCGTTTGCCAGCTCATTTCCCAACTCATGCTTTTTAAGGTTACACAAAATTTCCTTCTCTCAATTAGCAAACATCACAGTGATATGCTAAAATGATATTTGACCACTGCATCTCATTTCAAAGGGCAAGCGTTCGCACACGCGCACATTTCACCATCTGGTTTCATTTACTTTAGAAGCCTTTCCCTCCTCCCTAGTGTATATACAACCTGATAAACATGTGGTCTGTACTCCTCAACTCTCCTCTCTTCTCCTTCAGTTCATTTAAAGTTGCTCTACAAGCTCATCAAAGATTCTCATTTGAGATACAAAGGGCGTATGGCCCTGCTGGCCTTCAGGGGCAGAGGCGAAGAAAAGAAGATCAGACCACACGTTATTGTCCGTTCTCCTCGACCTTGAAGAAATCGAGAGGTCCTGATCTCCCAACGTGGAAACTTGTTTATCAGAAATCAATAGCCATTCTCTGGCCTTTTCTAGACAAAGGGCCTAGAAAATGGAGTGAATGTGGGCGGTGGGGGAAGATCTCGTATGTGGACTGTCTCTCCGTCCTTCTAAAGGGCGGTTGATCTGAGATTAAGTCTCGCCTCTTCATTATGGAGAACACAACTCTTTACTCAAGGCTAATGCTTTAAAGAGGGGCAAAAGTTCAGAAGAGCGCACGACCATACCTTTTTTGTTCTGCCTGCTTAAGCGCGTGGGTGTTTGTGTGTGCGCGCGGTTTGAATTCACACTTATTATCTTCCGTTTTCAGATAACAGGCTGGCGTGCAGTAGCCGTCCCCTTAGAATATTACTCCAACTTTGAACCGAGTAAACACTGTAATCGCCATTCACCTAAATGCATTATGGGTATGAAGGCAGCGCTGCACCGGTGGCCTTTGCAGACTGCGGTGAGCTCAGCTTAATCTTCCTAATGTCGAGGATGTTAAAGAATAGATAATGAATCATCGGGGTGCTGATTCAGTGGAAATGAGCTTTACAATATGGCTGGCGTGTGTGTTAAATGAACACAAATAGAGCAGGACGTCCAGCCCTGGGTGTATAATTGACCCCAGTGTGTGGGCATATGAATGCACTTCAAAAAGGCCCAAAAGATCAGCCTAATGAGCGTAAAAAACTGCCCTTTTTTAGCGTGGCTAAATTTATTCGGAATAATAAGAGGGTGGATGGGTTATTAATAAAGTGTCTGTTGACCTTCTGATCACAGGCCTGCGGGAGGATCCATTGTCTCTCCGCCTGCCTGTTTCTTATACTTGATCATTTACTATGTTAGATGTACGCCTTTACCCTTGAACAAAGCTCAACCTCAGGTTGTGTTTTTGGTATGGTTCTGTTCTTGTCTGTTCCTATCTAAAGTTTGTAGGTTGTCTGAAGGGTCATTAGGAGATCGGAGATACTTCATTCTTACCGTGAGATCACTACGATGCACCTTTGATTGTCGATTGAAGCAGTCCATCTCTGTTTGCGCCACTGATGGTAAGGACTTTCTTGCCAAACAGCTAAATAATGATATTGCGTCTGAGTGGGAGACAGAGACAAAGAGATCAGCTCCGTGCAAGAGACATCTACCCTTAGGTTATGCACATAAACACAAGAGCAAACGCAGACCAAAAATTGCTTCGCATCAGCAAGTCAGTAGATAGATGATATGGAGGATGGAGATACGTTTCTTTCCCTCCAGCTCTCTTCCTCTCTCTTAAGATAACTGTGCGACAGGTGTCTTTACCTCAAGAAGGAATGATGAATGGCTCTGTTTCGCTCTCTCAAGCCTAAGCAAATCCGCATCATTCCACAATCGCTGTGGCAGATGCTGTCACTCACTTTTAGATGGCAAAAACTGCAATGTACACAATTCTTATATATAGCACAGAAGACCTGCTGTTTATTTTCTGGGTCATTCCACAATTTAAGTTCCCTTTTCTGTTTCCTTATATTGTATGGATGTATGTATAGTGAAATGACCCAGAAAATAAACAGCAGGTCTTCTGTTCTCTTTAGAATCATGAAAACTTTATGAAAGCTCACCAAATTATTCTTCAAAAAATGTTCATTGATTTTACATTAGAGGTGCTGAGGTCAATTAAAGTCTTAACATGAAGGACCACGGGAAACATAGTTATCATTAAGCACAACAAGCCCCTCTAAAATGTCAGCTCTAATCATTTTCTTAGACAGCGTATAATGAGCTGACATTTGGCATGGAGGTAGATCGGATTAATGCTACTAATGACTAAATTAATGGTTCTAAGAGTCTGACTGAAGGGTGGGGTGTGTAAAGAGATCCCAAAAGGAGCTTGATTTCTTTAGAAACACTTATCATGGATACAATTATTCAGGAACGCTAGAGAGCGCTGGGCCGTGACATATATGGGCGGCACGGCTCAGCGCTCGCATAAACGCACACGTGCACACAACGCAAAGATGCGTGACACCCACTCATCTCTGTCACACACACTGTGCTGTTGTTTTCCCACTCTTTTAAGCCCTGTAATCTTGGCACACACTACAGAGGGACTGTAAAGTTAACTCTCCAGTCATGTGAATGGTCTAAACGAGACAGATACTCGCATTCGTCACTCTCTCCAGGCTGCCTTAAGATGTGAATGGGATGATTTGCATCGTGTGCTAATTAACAGCTTTAGCATTTGGATGGTCTCCAACACTGCAGAGTAGGAGGAGAACGCGAAAGAGAGGATGTCTGTAGGTGTGAGAGATGGAGAAAGAGAGAGAGAGAGTGCAGGATGTAAGAGAACATATGCTTATGTGCTTAGTGGTGTGCAGCAGTGCGCTAATGACTTAACTGCTCTGTAGAGACACCACACTCACAGGGATGTGTGTGTGTGTGTGTGTGTGTGTGCAGTCTTCTGACTAAGGCTGTGGAGCATATTGAGGTCACATTATGTGCATGTTTAGGTGTTCCAGATGTGTAAACAAATTGGTGGAGGGTTGGAGAGGTTCACTGTGTGAGCACCATTTTCTTGACAAATTGTCCTCCCGCTGTGGATTTATTCTCAGAATGGTGTAGTACCCAGGGGGTTAAGGTTTAGTTGGTTGGTTAGCATGGGCGGATGCCTGCTGGTAGATGGCAGTTTGGGGTCAGTAAGTTTTTTTTGTTTTTTTTTATTGGTTTGTTTGTTTGTTTTTTAAAGAAGTCTCTATGCTCACGTTTCATTTATTTGATTCAAAATACAGTAAAAACAGTAATAATGTTAAATATTACAATTTAAAATAAATGTTTTGTGTGTGTGTATTCCATAAAAATATGATGCAGCACAACTGTTTTTTTAACATTGATAATAATAAGAAATATTTCTTGAGCACCAAATCAGGATATTAGAATGATTTCTGAAGGATCATGTGACACTGAATACTGGAGTAATGATACTGAAAATTCAGCTTTGCGTCACAGGAATAAATTACGTTTTATAATATATTCAAATAGAGAATGGTTATTTTAAATTCTAATAATATTTCACACTATTACTGTTTTTACTGTATTTTTGTTCCAATAAATGCAGCCATGGTGAGCATAAGAGTACAATTGTAAAGTTATTTAATGTGTCCATCAATGAAATCAAAAAGGACGATAATTATAAGAATGATTTTATATATTAGTTAAGTTCTTACAAAAATGTCCCTTATCATCTCTCTAGTGAAGTGTTTGGGACTGCAAGTTGTTTTGGAGCCATCAGCCAATCAGATTGTCAGGATGGCATTTTCCTGTGTCATTTATGAGCAAAAATGGCAGCAAGCAAGTGAAGGTCTTTCAAGGGCCAACTGAGCAACGAGATAACTAAGATGTAAAGTTTCTATAGATATTTTAGCCTTCATTGGATACCACAGGGACATAGCGTGAACATTCGGCTACATCCTTATGTTTCAGAAATGAAAAATAAATTATTCTGCACTTTTCGGTTCACACAACTCCCTGCAAGTTGTTCGCTAATGAGTTCCTGACAGAATTCATTAATTGTTCATTATAATAAATTAGTCCTGTAGCTGTTGTCTGACTTTGAGGAAAGTATTTTCTAGTAATATTCAGTTGAATGGTTCTCAGAGTCTGACCATATGTTCTTCTTTTATTAAAATATTGCAATGTGTGGTGACCTTTATGGCTGATGTAACATTGCGTTAGTTCGTTGTTGGAGTTGAGAGAGTTTTAAGGTCAACCCGTTCCCTTGACTTACGGTTTCTTTTTGTCTACCTGGCTTTCATTTTTTTTTTTTTTTTTTTTTTTTTTTTTTTTACATGCTCTTCATTTTTTCTCTTCACTATTCAATAGTCACCCTTCATGTCGGTGCTTTCTTTACATCTCTGGTCCATTTCTCATTCTGTTTCACTCATCCATCTTCATTGTTAGTTTTGCTTTTTTTTATCTCGTTCTTTCATGTCACCCTCATCCTCTCTGTTTCCCTTCCCTGTCACCCCGCACGAAACGGCTGACACGCGTGTGCAAGCCCGCCGTGGTTCTCGCATTAATAACTCTGACCTCTGAGTTGACTGAGATGTTGCAGGGAAATAGTATTTGTCAGTAGATTATATATGTTGTATCTCATTCCTTCCCCGGTGACCTGAAAGCAAACAGAGATGGCATCATCATAACCTATAGTGTAGCCATTCTCTCCATTCTTTCTTTCTTAAGGTCATATTGTTACATTTTTTAAAAGGTTATGCTGAAGATAGAGCGAGCGTGAGACAAAAAGAACGTTGACATTTGTACGCATTAGTGGAACATTCTCGATGGCCGGAAAGAGTTGTGAGTGTGCTGTACGCCTATTCCTTTTCATCAGTGTGAGATATGTTTTGGAGTTTTTTATTACTGTTATTATTATTTATTTATTTATTTATTTATTTTTCCCCACACTCTGCTTTTACCAGCTGCAGATAATCGCTGTAATTCATAATGGCATCTCCCATATGGAAGCTGTCATTCAAAGCGCTTTGGGGGCCGCCATTTAAAATTAATGGGAAAATATGGTCATGCATATTGCTATACCCACTCATTGATTGTATAATATATCTAGACAGAGCTTTCAACTTAGGAATATTTTCTTTGCTTAACTGTATCCTGCTTATAAAAAAAATATATATAAACAAAACTTAAAGTAAATTGCACATTAGCCAGGTTTTGCATTAACTTCTAAATCTAATTATAAAGTTAATTCTCTAAAATATAATAATTTACACAGTGGCTTTCATAACTTGTTTTCATGACAAATGTATTTAAACATAATAATCAAGACATTACTAACAGGTTTAGTAAATATTATGAATAGGCTGATAATATGCATATATAATGCATATACGAGTTAATTTCTTTAGCGGACTAACCTGCTGTCGACACTAAATGCTTGAGTTAAATGTAATGCTACGTGAAAGATAATTCTCAAGCCGTTTTATACGTACCATGCGGTTTGGTACGAATACATACCGTTACACCCCACATATAAACAGTATACACACCCACACACACACCCACACACACATTCTGATCTACCACAACATTAAAACCACTGACAGGTGAATATAACATTGATTAAATCTCTTCTGATTTAGATTGTGTGTGAGTGTGTGTGTGTGTGTGTGTGTGTGTGTGCGTGTGTGTGTGTGTGTGTGTGCGTGTGTGTGTGTGTGTGTGTGTGTGTGTGTGTGTGTGTGTGTGTGTGTGTGTGTGTGTGTGTGTGTGTGTGTGTGCGTGTGTGAAAAAGCAGGGATACGCTTTATTTTAAGGTGTCCATGTTACTTATATGTACTTATAATGTACTTTTAATATACATTTAATTACTGAGTAATAATAATTAACTACATTAAATTTACTAGGGTTGGGATTAGGATTAGGGTGAGGTGTAGGGTTAGTTGCATGTAATTATGCAGAAATTGAGTTTATGAGTACATATGAATATATGTGTGAGATAAGTTTGTTTTGTTTTTCTCACTGGTATAGCCAAGCACTCGACTCTTCAGATAGGTACATCGAAAGTGAAAGTTCAGGAAAGTGATTTTGTACCACAAGGCAACAGATTTGCTTCGCACTCCACAAAAGCTCAGCACGATCCCACACACATTCACTGAAAGCTCTTGAATAAATACTTGCAGATCTGTTTGATTGCACTGTTTACGTCCGTGGCCATGCTCGTCCTCTGCATAAGTGGCGTGCACACATCCACGAGCCCGAGTTAGCCGTGACAACAATGACCATAATACACTAGATTATTTTTCACAAATCCACTGCTGCTTGTTGTAATACAGAATGAAGTCCTGTTCATATGTGGATTATATAGTTTGGACCATCTTTCGATTGCCGGGGGAAAGTCAATAACACAGGACGTGCATCTCCTGCACCTCTAGGAGATGATGTTTATGTGCTTGGTAATCGTACTTATTGAATGAACTCTATTGGATCAGAGTTTATGTTTGTCAGGGTCATGTAATGCTTATTTTAGTGTTATTAACAAATTTGTTTGGATGAGTTTTTTTTGTTTGTTGGGTTTGTAGTTGGATGGTATAGTTTATATCCGTTAATCTATAACATATTCCGTGTGGGCCAACTGTATCAACAGCCGCCTTGAATTAATGAAGGACACGGCGTGAAGGATTTGCAGTGCAGACGGTGAGGTTGCCCGCACTAGTGCGTTTTTCACCTCTACTCCAGTGCTGCGAGTTCTGATCATAGAACTATTCATTTTTAATGAGACAGGAACTCTGCTGAATAGAGAGGTGTGGAATGTTGTGGTTGCTTAAGTCACTTCACGCATTTCCTTTCCCCATGCTGTACTTCTTATCTGTGTACTATTTCTTCCGATTTCATTTATCAAACCTCTCTCTTTCTCTCTCTGTTGCATTTTTTTCCCTTATTTTAGCCTTTAAGCCTTTCTGGTGATACAATTTTAGTTCCCTTAGCTTCAGCCATTATCAAAGCAACAGTTTTTTTTTTCAACTTATCTCTCTCTCTCTCTCTCTCTCTCTCTCTCTCTCTCTCTCTTGCTTTTTCTCTACCCATCTTTTTGTACAACGTCTGATCTGCAGTCCCACACTTGCTGCAGCTCATTACTCTGATTTGGCCGCATCTTTGCATAAACACTGTAGGGCACCAATGGCGACCACATTTAAGGGCAGGGGCCTTTTGTCCAAAAAAGAGTTCCGACATTGTCTCCTTAAAAAACCATTGAACAAATAAAAAAAATATTTTGACACTTAGGGCCAGATTTACTAACAGCGTGCGCCAATGAAAACCCTCTTTTGGTGTTAAAGAACTACTGTCAGTCAGGATTTACTAAAGACACGCTGTGAAAAATTTGCGCTGAAAATGAGTGAACGGTTATTTTTGCGGCTGATCTTATCGCATATGCATTTGTAGGAGTTTTCCTTTCAGATGCAAAATTTGTGGGAGGAGAGTATTTAAATGAATCATGCAAAGTGATTTACTAAGGTTTGCCCTGGTCAACTTACTGGTACTTGCGCCATTGTTTAACTTCCAAAAATTTTCGCTGGTCTTGGTAGATTGCGTTGGTTATTATTGAAATGATTCGGCTGCGTCTGTGTTCTTTCGTTTGTGCGTCACGCGCAGAACTTTCCACTCACATCTGTGTTTTTTTTGGAATTGCGCTCTCATGCTAATTTGCCCTGTTTAGTAATTATAACAAGTGGATAAAATTTTTAAAAGAGAGGTAGCGGGGTTTTGTTTAGCTCTATGAGCTCTCACTGAGATCCTTAAACTGTATGTGAAATGTAGATGAAAAGTCACATGAGAGGACTGTGCCTCCACATCACTGTGATTGGCACATATGATATCACGCTTACATATGGTCCCGAAAATGGCTTTAATGTGTGTATTCTTCCAGATAGACTAATTGTAAAGTATACTTCTCTAAATCAAAATTATTCTGAAATTGTTTGGAATGATGATCTGTGAATGAGCCAGGGTTTATTTATTTTTTAATTCATTTATTTATTTGCAAGCACTCAGCTCAGTTTAATTAAAGCTGCTCTTACATGCCTGAAACCGTCATGACACCTGCTGTGTTTACATATAATTTTTTGATTAATGGTCTGAAAAGAAGGTGACTAAATAATAAGCAAACAACATTCACCAGTAACAAACAAAAATTACATAAATTGTGCTTTGTTGTATTAATATGGTTATTATTTTTTAAACATTTTATTAAATATTTAAAAATGGATAATCTTGAAGAGACATTCATTAATTTATGTCTAAATGTGTATTTCATGTAATATAATTTAATTAAGTTGGGGGATCATTCTGCAGGTTACATCATTGCACAGGTAGCAACATTGAATCATTTACTCAGATGATTTGTTCAAAACCCTGATTTATTCAAGAACCAAATACTGGCTGCATCCAAAATCTGGTTCTTTTGAGTAGGTACTTAAAAAAATAAAAATAATTACTGTGCAAACATTAAAATAGTATAATCTATATAGTATGAATGTGTATAGTATGAATGTAATCCAGACGTAACTACATTGGTCATGTTGTCGTTATCATGTGACCTACCAGCGTCAGTTAAGTCACATCATGGCCATTCACAAATCCTCTCCCAATGGCTTCATGGAATAGTAAAGTGTCCATCTGACATGGCATACTCCTCTTTCACAGCCTCTGTGTTTGAGTGAGTCATTAAATCACATACTCAAACAATTAATTCAAAACACTTCATTCAGGGAAACTGGTAAAATAGTTTCAAATGTAAGTTTATCGTTCATTGAAAATGTACATTATATAAAAGCAATATCACTCATAAGCTTGCTGTTGGTCTGAATATCATATCACATCCGTCCTGATATTCAGAACAACAGCTTGTGTACTATTCAGTTTTAAGACAAATTTGGCCAGTTAATTGTTTTTGTGTCTCTGCCAATAAAAATTGCGTACATACTGCGTCCCATATAACCCAGAAACGTGTGTACACCTAAAATGAAACTGTAACAACTGTTGTACTAAAATCCCCAAATCCAGACAGGAGACTTATTTCTGAAGTCCACCACACGGTACAGTCGAATGGGCTTTGGCCTTGTGATGTGCCGAGAGCCCCTCGCAACAAAAGAGACAACTGACTTCTGTCTGCCACAGATAAGAAACACCTCGGCTTTTAGCGCCTTTTTAACTAGGCTATTTGCGTTTCGGTAGCCTCATGTGATCGTGTCACTCCGACTGTGTCTGAAGTCTTTCTAGCCTGCTGACATCTCGCTAAAGGGAATGCGTTCTCAGCTTCCTCGCTAGCCATGCTTATGAAGTCTCACAGGAGGAGGTTTTATGGCTAGTGACAGAAGTAAACCCACTTATGACGTTCAATCCCATGTCTCAGGTATCCTCGCTCCCCCGCTGTACCACCATATCTTGAACCAAGTGACAGGTGTTTGTACACACCTTCTTTCATGCTCGTGAAAACTATCCTGTCAGATTTGAGAAAGACGTTTTGACTTCGCCGTGGCTTTATTTTGCCTTCCTTAATCTGAGGCAACAGATAGTCAACCATCTCCACGTTATCTCAGAGCTGTTTCCTCATGAGGAGAAAAACAGCCCAGAGGAGGTGAGGCAGACAGACTGTTATAGCTAAAGCTCGGCTGGATACCTCTCACAGCACCAGAGAGACATGTGGTGCATATACAACTTACTAAGCATTTGCTTGTATACAGTGATAAAAGTTGTGAGTATTTTTTTTCCTCCTTCTGAGAGTAAAGCAAGGTTCGGGTTGGGTATGGGAAGAGGTTGGAAGTCCTGACAAATGGTAGTCGTGCGTTGACATTCCGTGGGATTGGTTTCTCTACGTTCTGATCTGTTCTGGGTCTGTGTTGACGATGGGTTTTGCAGAGGTTTTGACAGCCCCTTTGCCAGCGGTCTCACTTGTCGACGATGAGGTGCATTCCAGCAACATTAAGTAGACAAGATATCGACCACTGTCTCTGTCTCAGAACATTTTTGACACTGTTTCAGTCTCCTGTGTGAGTAAACCTCCCTGCTCAGCTCTATACGTGAGTAGGCAAGCTCAAAGGAAATCATATACACTCCGTTTTACAAGCTGTTATGGAGGATTTGTTCACTGTGTGTGTTGTTTTACCGCCAGATTCATTTGAGGAATTATGCAAATCAGGTAATGGAGCAAAGTATATGTTGGGTTTGTTCTCTGAAAAAAAAATGTACTGTGTGAAATACATAGGTTTCGGTTCTGGTGCCACACACACACACGTTGGGAGTGTGTCCTTTAATAGTTGGGTCGCATGAGTTCCGCAACATGGAAAACACAGGAAGAATTGTGGAATCCAGTTATCAAAATGGAATTGACTATATCAGAATGTCACAGAATGGCATTTTTTATGAATAAATCAAAAGTAGGGCTGTGCAGTTAATCAAATGCCAATGTGGACTATAGTGTCTGTGAATATTCAAGTGGAAAAAGACTACTGTTTAAATAAGAAGTCTGCATGTATCTTTGTGAATGAGTGACTCAGTTTCATCTACTACACATACTCATACACATACTGATGTTTTCAGTGTCTGCCATCTCAATATATGAGGACACTCCACATGAACTGGAATAGGAATTGAAACCAGCATTGTTAGGCAGAACTGGAACATGAACCGGAAAATTGCTTATGATTCCCAACCCTAATGGGGATTTCCATGTAATTGCATTGAGTTGCATTGTCCAATCCTCCTCCTTACAGGTTGATACTGTGGAGCAGACTAATACAATATGGTGTACTTTACTGAGGGCTCTGCGACATTATTTCACAGTGATCTAGACACGTAAATCGGCTCTTCAACATGCAGAAAGGGTTTTTGTTTACACTACAAGTGAATGTAAGCAGTTTTCTGTTTTCAGGCTTTTCTCTGCCATTTGATGAATTACTGCTGTCATGATCAAAAGAAAATGTACACAAACATCTCATTTAAAAGGTAGTAATTGCACCAGGTAGTTTTTTGAACAATTGATAATGAGCCTAATTTACATATACTGAAAGGAGGCACACTGGGGAAAAAAACATTCATTGAATTTGCCTGATTTTTTTAGAGGTAAGTGGTTGCAATAAATTGATTTGATCTAAATTTAAATAAACACATTTAGTTGAACTTGGTCTATTTTATTTAGTTAGCTCAATTAAACTTAGTTGATTTGAGCATAACTTATTTATTATTTATTTGTATTATTTAATAAGTGTTAAAAATGGTCTAGCTTGTCTAGCTTAAATCTACAGTGGTATTTAATTGACAGTATTGGAATTCCGTAAATGCCCTTGAAATGCACACAAAAATGACTTAAATGTTTTAAACTTATCTTTATGATAAAGAATAGTTTTTTTGTGGGTAAAACATCCTTCCTGTAGAAATGTTAAAACTTACATTTAACAAGGCTTTTTTTTTTTTTTTTTTTTTTTTTTTTTTATAGCCTTGAATTCGTCCATTGTAAAATTGGCCACATAAGTAACCAGCCACAATTGATTAGAATGCAACTGCTAAGTGCTGACATCTAGAATAACATTGTCCATTTACAAATAAATAAATAAAGAGGCAATAGGCCACAGTATATTTAACCATTAAAACAACATGTTTAAACTGCACAGAAGTGCTGACTTTTTTAAATATCATTACACATTTATAAATAAATAAAAATCCCAGGGGTACATTTGTTTGTGGATCATTAAAACAACAGTGCTAAAACTGCACAACTCCTAAAACCAAAGTGCTCACATTTCAAGCAACAAATTGCAATTTGTATGGTATTTCTTTAAATATAAATGTACAGGTCTTGAAAGGAAAATAAAGGTACAAATACAGGCCGTAACAACATCTGAACTAAAATGTTAGTATGAGCCTGAACATCCGTGCCTGCTGCTAAATTATATCATTACACTTTAGTTTTTCAGTTCTAGAATTTTAGGGAAGAGCCTTTCAGAATCCTTCTGCATAATGACTTTCTGAAAAAAATCACAGTATTTCAGTTCTTTTGGGTATGCCAAATTAAGCACATAGATTGCACGCAGCATCAATGCACAGGCTTGTGCAACAGATTTGATCTGCTCAAGATAAGATGCATATACCAATGTTTCTTATCCAACTTCTAACATGAGTATCTAAAGTGTCAAGAATGTACATGTTACTCAAAAGCAGCTGTAAAAAAATCAAGATTGGGTTGTACTGCATTGTTCTTTTGCATTTGTCATGCAAAATGTTCTCTACTGGTTCAACCATTTTTAAATTCTAACTGTAGTAAGACTGGCGTTTAAGGGCGCTTTCACACTTGGTTCGATTGCCTGTTCCGAACCCGAGTTCGATTGCTCCCCCCCTCCCCCTGCCCCCTGCCCCCTGCCCCCGATGGACTGTGTTCACGTTATATTATTTCTATCCGAGCCGCGGTACGCTTGCGTCATCAGGCTGCAGCTGGCGTAATGGTGTTGCTTGGTAACCGCGAATGAAAAGGCGCCCAAAATGGAGACTTGCTCGGTTGACATTTGTTCTTCTATTTTTTAACCTTTGGTTTTGTTTTCAATATAGACATACAGAAACACACTTGCGTCTGTCTACCGCAAAAATTCTGAAAACGTTTCAAAGACAGCGGGCTGTCCGCCCAAGACAATTTTTGCGGAGGCAAGCAGAAATTATCTCTCTGCTTGCAGTGCGTCAATCCCGCTTTTCATCAAGGTATACACACACACACATACACACACACACATACACACACGCACGAAAGAGAAAGTGATGCGCGTGCGACAGCCGACTGTCCTGACGACCACATACATCAATAACGGTTCACTTCCGCGGTTTGGTTCGATAGCGTTCATATCAGCAGCGAACTGTACCCGAGTTTACATGAACCGTACCCCAGACCACCTTTTTAAGCGGACCCGAGTACGGTTCGCGGGTGCGCACCCGAGTTCGGAAGACAGTGTTCACATCATCCAAACGAACCGAACTCTGACGTCATTCGAACCCGGGTGCGCACCAAAAGTGCTAGTGTGAAAGCCCCCTAAATGATGTGCCAAGTGGACTACCTTTACCAATTGCATTGTATATTGATACACACAAAAGATGCAAGTTCTTCAGTGACTGACTGGTCAATATGCAAGTGATGTCTAATCAGTATCTCGTCTATCACACTTCTTGCGTTACAAAGGGAAACAGTTCTCAAAAAATAATGGAGCTCTTTCAGCAGTCAACTTACTGCAGCTCTTGGTACACAGCAGATAGTTTGTGCTCTATACATGTGACCTTAGATCACAAAAGCAGTCACAAAGCGCACGGGTATATTTGTGACAATAGCCAACAATACATTGTATGAGTCAAAAAATGTCTTTTATGCCAAAAATCATTAGGATATGAAGAAAAGACCATGTTCCATGAACATTTCCTACCGTAAATATATAATACATTTATTTTTGTGAGTGAATGCAGCATAATCGCGAACATAAGCGGACAACCGTAAAGGCGATTTTCTCAATGTTTCGATTTTTTTTGTACCCTCAGATTCCAGATTTTCAAATAGTTGTATCGCCAAATATTTTCCTATCTTAGAGAACCATATATCAATGGAAATCTTATTTAATCAGCTTTCGGGTGATGTATAAATCTCATTTTTATCGTTGTAAACTCTCATATTTTATAGTTCTATTGCCAGTCACAGTATTGGACTATACTGAGAAAAGCAACACTCATTGGAAAACGTAGGCCTACCTGTGGTATAATTTTTGCCAAAGTCAAAATACGTACCAATACGCACATATCACTGCAGTTTGTACAAGAAATGAACACTAGAGGCAGTAAAATAGCAAGCACTTTTAATCGTATTCAAACGCAATTTATGATTACAGGGGCAGATTATGGATCAATAAAGAATTGTTTTCATGCTGCTCCTTGCACAATATGTTATGACCTCAGAACACTTTATACCATATTGCATGATTTGTAAACTAATATATTTTGGAGTTTGCATCACTTAACCAGCTCCATAGGTTCAGTTTTACTGTCATACTAAGCATGCTCAGTAGCTCAGCTGGTACAGAATTCTACTTGTGACGTGGAGAGCTCAGGTACGAACCCCGTAAAAGACGAGTCACGATATAAGAGCTCAAATTTCAACAACAAGTTTAAATACCATGGTTACGATTACGTTTTTATGTCGCATTTGCTTTTGTTAACACTTTCGGGTAGGTTTAGTGTAGGTGTAGGCTACGTTATTTTAAAACGTGATGGAGCATTAATCTTTCAGAACTGCAGTGATACGTACAAACTCCAACGTAATAAAAACTTGCCATATTCACGTTTATCTGTTCCGGGGAAAAAATTAAACACGCTCTTAGCGCTACTCACTGAACATTTCACTTTGAAACTGCCGCGAAACGTGTACGATGCATTGGATTTTGCGTTTTGCAAAAATCCTTCATCATTCTAGAGAATCCTAAATCCTACATCCTACTAGAGAAATGACTAAATATTTGGATCGGCATTCTAAAGTGAAGATCATGGTAACCCGTTAGTAACGACTCAAGTGTTACCAAATATTGTTACCAGTATCCTAAAGTGTTTCCTAGAATCAAAATATTAATTCCCTGATTATAGAGGGTATGCATTGACGTCACTTCCCCGCCGGAACAAGCCCCCTCAGCTGGACTGAGTGGCAAAAGAGCTGCTGCGTGACTGGATTTAATAGGGGAAACTGCGAAAATACGAGTAAACTTAACGATTATCAATTTAAACTAGATGTTGGACTCAATATAGTGTTCCTTACAACTTACTAAAGATCCAGTGATCCTTGGATATTGACATGCAACCAGGAATCCTGTTGCCTGACATTTATGTGTGCCTGATTTCGACAGCGGGGAAATAAAAGCAATATAGACCTAAACATAAAGCAAATTTGCCTGTGAACGCTTTATATAAATACAATATAGGTAGGTCTAAATCCGGGTGATCACTTATATTAGTGTTATAGCCTATATCATCATATCGTGCCCTAAAACTTGTATAGTTTTTTTTTTGTCAGTGTTTATTTAAAAACATCAAATAAAGCAGAATATGCAATGATAAATATTTAATTGATGAGTTGTTAATATATATAACAATACAATATGTAGGGTATGATTTTACACCTAAATTCAGCATATTGACACAAAATGATAACTGCAAATCCACCTATCGCTGCCTGGAGTCCAGTTGTTTCTGTGAACTGCAGTCGATCCATTTGCTCCTCTGTTCTGTAGCTTTCGGCAGTCGGTAAAAATATACCTCCGTTTTTTCTCAAATCTAGTTGTACAGTCAATTGCAAAGCTCTTTCACGCTTTATGTCTGTTGTGTTTGTTTTTCGCGGCATTCACGCTGAAAACATATGCAGCCGCTCAGTCTTTTTGCCACTCACTGTGCGTAACTGCAGGCACTGCGGCCGACGGTGACGTCATGCGCATACCCTCTATAATAGTGATAAATAAGGATTTGTATATATTTGTTTGTCTAAAAGCTGTTCCCTTTCAAGGGAACTTCGAGCTGCGTCAAACGCTGCGGGAACGCCCCTGCGTTGTGCGTCATGAAGCACGTATGGAATCAGCCCAATGGAGAGATGAAACGTCATAGGCGGGTGACGTCATCGACCAGGAAACTATAAAGCACCCCAAAAACACAAGCGCATTAGCTTCTGTGCTTTCAGTCGCGCTACATGTGAATCTGTCCCTGTGTGATATTGTCTGTCTTACATACCCTGCACCACACAAACAATTTATCATATATATATATATTGAGAGATTATGGCGGACGAACAGCAGTTTAGAAAGTGTGTTCCTCCCTGCTCGCGTTATTTAACGAGCGGAGATACACATGATCTTTGTGTTGTTTGTTTGGGAGTTCAGCATGCCCAGTTTGCTCTCGAGGGAGCAGACTGTGAGCATTGCGAGCGTTTGCCGTTAAGGACGCTCCGCTCCCGCCGATCGCTCTTTGAGGAGAGCGGTTCGGTGCGCGCTCCCCGCGGTTCGGGTCCCGCTTCTGCCGAGGCAGAGCGGCGGCGCTTATCGTGGGGATCGCAGATGGATCTCACAGCGGGGTTTGAGACGGGCTCTGCCTTATCTCTCCCTTCACCTGTGAGATCCAGTGCCTCAGTCCCGGGTTCGGAAGCACGCACTGCGGTTTCTTCCGCTCAGGCTGAGGCACCAATGCTGCAGCTATCCAGTTCTGAGGAACTTGATGTTGTTAGTGTTGAGGGAGATGTGGAGGATTCGCCACCCCACACTCCTGAGAGTGATGAGCTTATGGAGGTGTTAACAAGAGCTGTTGAAAAACTTAATATTGAATGGCCAGTGACTAGACAGGAGTCTGTTTCTAAATCAAAGTTGGATGAGAGATTTTTGCCGTCACGTGTGCAGCCTCCACGCCGGTGCCTGCCGTTTTTCCATGATCTCCACACCGAGGTGTCGAAATCATGGAGAAAACCGGTGTCATATAGAGTGTTTAGTCCCCAGACTTCAACATACGCTAATATTATGGGAGCCAAGGCTCATGGTTATGGTGCTTTGCCTCGTGTGGAAGAGACGCTTGCGAGCCATCTCTCCCCCGAAGCAGCATCATCTTTTAAGGCACCGGCATTACCCACCAAGCCTTTAAGAAACACTTCGGCTTTGGTGGGTAAAGCATATTCGGCAGCAGGTCAGGCTGCGTCATGTCTGCATACTATGTCAATCTTGCAGGCATACCAGGCTGATCTGCTAAGGGACATGAATGAGAGTGAGGAGGTCAGTACTGACGTAGTTCGAGAACTGCGTCAGGCTGCTGATTTATCTCTGCGTGCCACCAGAGAATCGGCCAAATTAATGGGTCGTTCTATGGCAGCTCTGGTGGCCGCAGAAAGACATTTGTGGTTAAATCAGACTAATATTAAAGAGAGAGAAAAAGCTTTTCTTTTAGATGCTCCTCTTTCTCCCATGGGGTTGTTTGGTGATGCTGTGAATTCAGTTATCGATAAATTCCAAGAAGAAAAGAAACAAACTGCAGCTTTTAAAAAGTTTCTTCCCCTTAAAGTTCATGTCCCTGGGGCTGCTGGGCGGGAGCAGCCCCGGCCGTCTATGAGCTCATCACATAGAGCGCAGCAGAGGCAGAGTGTCGCGTCTCGTGCTCCCCCTGCTGGACAGTGGGCTCAGCCGCGACACTCTCAGCCGAAGCCTTCTACCAGTAGAACTGATCTGAGGACAGTTATATTGGCTAAGAAGGCGTCGGCTAAGAAGAAGTCCTGACGCCAAGTCGTTCAGGATACTGAGGGTGGTCCCCACCGAGGCGGAAAGGTGTTCACCTCTTTTTACGGTGCCCATTCCTCCTCGGTGCCCTCAGGGGCTCGTTCTGCCAACCCCGCCTTTATGCCGGGGCACAGACGATCCCAGCGAGCGCTTTCCCGAGGGACGCTCGCTCCCTCTGAGGAGGGTCTCAGAGCTGTCAGACCAGTTGTTCCCTGCCGGTGCGCCGATACAGGGCGCTGCATCTGCTGCTCAAGTTACACCAGAGGCCAGTCTCGAGAGGCTGGTACCCTTAGTAGAATTTCTGGCAGAGTGGAAAAGCCTTCCAAAAATATCTCATTGGGTCCTGCAGACAGTAGAAAAGGGTTATGCTATCCAGTTCAGGTGTCGTCCACCAAAATTCAGAGGGGTTCTGCACACAGTGGTGGGCCCCGAGCAGGCTCTGGTATTGGAACAAGAGGTGAAAACGCTCCTTCAAAAGGAGGCTATAGAACGGGTTCCTCCTCCCAGTTTGGAGTCAGGTTATTACAGCCGATATTTCATCGTTCCAAAGAAGGATGGGGGGTTGCGTCCAATTTTAGACCTGCGCATATTGAATCGCTCGGTAGGGAAGCTAAAATTCAAGATGCTCACTATCAAGCAGATCGTGTCTCAAATCAGGTCCGAGGACTGGTTTGTCACGATAGATCTGAAGGACGCATACTTCCATGTGTCCATCCTTCCACAACACAGGAAGTTCCTGAGGTTCGCCTTCGGGGGCGAGGCGTACCAGTACAGGGTTCTTCCGTTTGGCCTAGCTTTATCTCCCCGCACTTTCACGAAATGCATGGATGCAGCACTAGTGCCTCTGAGGCTTCAGGGCATTCGGATTCTCAATTACATCGACGATTGGTTGATTTTAGCTCAGACCGAGCAGATGGCGGTTCGGCATCGAGATGTCGTCCTCGCTCATATCAGAAAGTTGGGGTTGAGGCTGAACGCAAAGAAAAGTGTATTATCTCCTTCCCAGAAGACCACTTTTCTGGGTGTTGTTTGGGATTCGGTCTCGATGCGGGCGCGACTCTCTCCGACCCGCATCGCTTCGATTCTCTCAGCTGTGAAACAAGTGAAGCTAGGCCAGCTACTCACTGTCAAGCAGTTTCAGAGACTGTTGGGTCTGATGGCAGCAGCGTCCAACGTTATACCTTGCGGCCTGTTGTACATGAGACCGCTACAGTGGTGGCTCAGGACCAAGGGATTCTCCCCGAGGGGAAATCCGCTCCGCACGTTCAAAGTCACGCGGCGCTGCCTTCGTGCTCTGGTCATGTGGAGAGAAACTTGGTTCCTATCCAAAGGTCCTGTGCTGGGGGCTCTTTGTCGTCGCATAACGCTAACGACGGATGCTTCCCTCACAGGGTGGGGGGCGGTCATGAGTGGTCGCCCAGCCCAAGGTCTGTGGCAGGATCATCATCTATCGTGGCACATAAATTGTCTAGAGATGTTGGCCGTGTTTCAGGCTCTGAAACACTTCCTAACAGACCTGAGAGGCCATCATGTGTTAGTTCAATCAGACAACACGTCGGTGGTCTCTTATATAAATCATCAGGGGGGCCTGCGGTCTCGCCGGCTTTACAAGTTGGCCCGTCAGATCCTCCTGTGGTCCCAAGGGAAGCTACTATCTCTGAGAGCAATGTATCTCCCTGGGTATTTGAATGTGGTAGCAGACTCCCTGTCGAGGCAGGGGCCGAGGCCAGGGGAATGGAGACTCCACCCCGAGGTGGTGGAGCTCCTTTGGTCGAGTTTCGGTCACGCCGAGGTGGACCTATTCGCTTCCAGGGAGACCACGCATTGTCATCTGTGGTTCTCCATCAGTCATCCAGCCCCCCTGGGGTTGGACGCTATGGTGCAGCCGTGGCCGAGGTCACGTCTGTACGCCTTTCCCCCGATTGCTCTGTTACCAGGAGTTCTGGAGAGGGTCCGCCGGGACGGGGTCAGTCTACTACTAGTAGCCCCGTTCTGGCCGGCCCGAGTATGGTTTGCGGACCTGATTTCTCTCCTGGACGGTTCTCCTTTGGAGCTCCCGGTCAGGAGTGATCTACTCTCCCAGGCGGGGGGCACGATACTTCACCCCCGCCCAGAATTGTGGAAACTGTGGGCTTGGCCTCTGAGGGGGCCCAGCTCATAGACTCCGGTCTCTCAACCGAGGTTGTTGAGACCATTCTTAACTCCAGAGCTCCATCCACGAGGAAGCTTTATGCCTTGAAGTGGAAACTTTTCACTTCTTGGTGTGGAGAACACCTGCAGGACCCAGTTAACTGCCCAGTGGGTGCAGTGCTGGAATTCCTGCAGGAGCGCTTCTCCACAGGGTTATCCCCCTCCACACTAAAGGTGTATGTGGCGGCACTAGCTGCTTACCACGTCCCTTTCAGTGGAGTTTCTCTTGGGAGACACCCGCTTATAACTCGTTTCCTCCGTGGCACTTTGAGGCTGAGGCCAGCAGTTCGTACGAGGGTGCCGACTTGGGATCTGGCCGTTGTATTAGAAGGTCTTTCCCTAGCTCCTTTTGAACCTATCGAAGAAGTTCCCGAGAAGTTTCTCACTTTTAAGACTATCTTTTTGCTTGCTATCTCTTCACTAAAAAGAATCGGAGATTTGCAGGCTCTGTCGGTTTCACCCTCGTGCCTGGAATTTGCACCTGGCATGGTTAAAGC
Source organism: Tiaroga cobitis (assembly GCA_030578255.1). NCBI lineage: Eukaryota > Metazoa > Chordata > Actinopteri > Cypriniformes > Leuciscidae > Tiaroga > Tiaroga cobitis. The sequence continues at coordinate 31,417,882 of CM060601.1, read as the reverse complement.
TTTTCTGCATCCTAGACCAGGTTATGTTCCTAAGGTTCCTACTAATATCGTTAGACCTACGGTTCTGCAGGCTTTCTGTCCTCCTCCATTTATGTCATCGGACCAGGAGAAACTTAATTCACTCTGCCCTGTTAGGGCATTAGACGCTTATGTCCACAGAGCTGCCCTGTGGAGGAAATCAGAACAACTTTTTGTATGTTTCGGGCCACCCAGGAAAGGGTGTCCTGCGTCTAAACAGAGAATGAGCAAGTGGGTGGTCGAGGCTATCTCACTTGCTTATGAGTCGGCTGGCCAGCCTTCACCTTTGGTTGTCCGAGCTCACTCTACCAGGAGTATGGCTGCTTCTAAAGCTCTTTTGTCGGGGGTTTCCCTGAGTGATGTTTGTGATGCGGCTGGATGGTCTTCACCGCATACTTTTATTAAGTTCTATGACCTAGACTTAAGCTCTACCCCTGGGGCACAGGTGCTCTCGTCCTCTGTGCGCTAGTCTCACATGACGGTCATTTGGTCCTATGGCGACGTGGGTATTCGCGTTCCCGCAGCGTTTGACGCAGCTCGAAGTTCCCTTGAAAGGGAACGTCTCGGTTACGTATGTAACCCTAGTTCCCTGATAGGGAACGAGACGCTGCGTCGCTCCGCCATACTCCCGGCACTCCCGTTAGCGCTTCCTTCAAGCCTATCAGAAGCTAATGCGCTTGTGTTTTTGGGGTGCTTTATAGTTTCCTGGTCGATGACGTCACCCGCCTATGACGTTTCATCTCTCCATTGGGCTGATTCCATACGTGCTTCATGACGCACAACGCAGGGGCGTTCCCGCAGCGTTTGACGCAGCGTCTCGTTCCCTATCAGGGAACTAGGGTTACATACGTAACCGAGACGTTCATCTGTAAATAATTTACATTTTAGTGATGTCAGCACGTGTTTCAATGTGTATGAAAATGTAAGTAAATGTGTGGGTGGTAGAACCACATTTTACATAAAAATTCACATCACGAATACTCTTGAGATCACGTTGAATCAAGACACTTAACCCTAGCACACTATATAGGGGAATTGTCCCTGTAATAGGCACAAGGCTACTGTAAGTCACGTCTGCTAAATATCTACATACATACACTTCTGAATTGTGAGCATAGTTCCTCTCTGGATATGACAATTTAAAATAATATACTGCAGCTGCAGTCTTTTTGTGGTATTTGCATGCTTGTGCCTTTCAGTGACCACTGTGTTAGTAAGAAAACATTAATCAGGTACGCTAGGTCTGCTACTTAATATTGCGCTAACTCCTGCTTAACATTTCGGCTCTGAGAATCTTGCATTTTGTGTTCTTATCTCCAAGGCCACCACGCAAAAGGCATTTGGAATATCTGTGACCCATGATCGTTCAATCTTCTCTATCCCCCTTTCCGTACAGCACCTTCAAGACATGAAAAAGGGATAAAAGGAACATGCAGCTGTCAGCCAGGATCACGTCTGAGTGTGTGCGTCACATTCTCTTGTTCTTTTCCACCCACCTAAGTTGCAGGCAAAAATATTGAAAATTGTATCCTTATTTTAAAAGTCTAACGAGTTCCATTAGTCCATTTGCCACATTTAAAGGGAAATTGGTTTCTAGACAGATTATTGACAAAATAATGGAAATTACAATACTGTGATTTACAAATCATGAAAAGTGTCAGCATTTCATTTAGGGCTCATGTTGTCCTTGCAGTAGTTGAGAATTGTAACCACTTACAGTTATTTCTATTGTGTGCATGAACAAAAAAATCACAAATGAAAAGCATCATAATTCAGAATCATTTCAGATTTGCTAGATGTCTCACCACTCGCGTGCAATGTAGATGTCGTATTATCCAATATACAATGAAGTGAGCAATGCGACAAAACCAGAATAGTGCCATTATAATCAACATGACGCAGAGTAAATAAGAGATTTATTGTTCCTTGCTAACAGCTTCGTTTATGATAATGGGAGTGTAAGAGTCCCGAACTGCACACAGTCAGCGAGCTCCAGTGGAGCGTCCAAGAAATTGTATATGGGGCAGCCAGGTGGGGACAGTAAAAATCTTTTGGGTGGCAATCCAAAAAGGCTGTTGCATGGCTGTGTAGCTTGCAGTTTTGTTGATTTTAGAATTTGCTGAGCTCAACAAACCATGTAATACCAAGGAAAAAGTCAACACTAGAGTTTGTCAATCCCTCGTAAAATTTAATAAATCTATGCAATGAATAAGAAATGTATTTTCTTGATGGTTGGGGTGTCTTGGAGGCGCCACTTGTGAACATGTGGTGACCCGCAGGCCTCAAATCAAACCGTCAGATTCACAGTTCACAACTGTGTGAAGTTGGAGTCACACCTTCAGTACTAATTAAGTTATATTTATTTTGATATTTCTGTAGATAGTTCATTTCACACCATCAATGTAAACATGATTTTTAGGCCTGTGTTAATTACTGATGTATAAAACCAGCTATATTTTAATTCAAGAATACATTTAGTTTTTTTTTTTAAATAAGTCACCTTGCATTTTTAAATATTTCCATGTAAACTCTTTTAAACTAAATGAATATAATCAATAGAAAAGTATGATTTGATCAGATCTATATTCAACCACTTTACTTTTTCCTGCATTTCAACCCAGTCTCTTTATGTGCAAGACTCGGTAACTGCACTGATTTAATAGGCAAATTAAAGGCTGTCTAGTTCATTGAATGGCCAGGGATATATTTATTGCACGTTTTAATGTGTGCTGCTTCCAGGCTGTGGTTAAAATGAGCTGAATGTTAGCAAGCTATTTATGGACTGATATGGAAGCTTGAAGATGACTGAAAATTGATTAATTTCAATAAGAGCTGTATATAAGTGGAAATGGTATAATGTCGAAAGAGTCGGCCCTCTATGTGAGCGCTAGGCCGGAATTGTAAATAAGTCTTCATTTTTAATAAGCTCACATGGTGAAATGGAGGCTAATAAAGTTCACATCAAAATTATGCACTTAAATCATTGGCTTTCCAATGTAATGCTGTATCGGAGAGAGAATTAGCAGGAAATAGGAAGGGTCGACGGTGGTTGTGTAAGCCATTAAGTGTGTCAGGTATTATGTCGTTCTTTTCAAGCTTGACAACCTTAGCATTTTTTCAGTCTCCCAGAAAACGGATTTTGCTTAGCTCTCTCGGCAGCGTTACTAGCACAGCAATCGTGTCTAATGGATTTTCCAGCTCTGCAATGGCTGAACACACAGAAAAGTTACGATGAGACTGACAGAGAGGTCATACACGTCCTCCTTAAACTTTTTTCTTTTTTGTACTGCGAATGTTTATTTATTAACAGGGAGCACAGAGGACCTGCCAAAAGGCTCCAGAGCTGATGAGATAGTGTGAAAGGTGAGAAGCCTTGTTGAGGAAAATATGAATGTGGTTTTGGACCACTCACAATAAGCCAGTTTGTGTGAGAGTGTGTGGGTGTGTGTGTGAGACTCCCTTGCCCTGATCATTTTGGAGGACTTTCAGGCTAAAACGAAAATCTGCAAATGCTTGCTCTATAAAAATAGATATGCAGCAGATACATGTGGTGTGGTATTCAAATTGTGCCGAATTTGCCCAGAAATATCACACTTGCTTTTCATTGCAAAAAGTTCACTTTCTTAAAAGCAGAGGTCACCCATAAAAGAAAATTGTCCATTTTCTCACCCCTGTGTTCTTTTGTGTTTTGCAGAAGAACGCAAGCCGGGGGTTTGAAAGAAGATATTTTGAAAAATGTCATAGACTATCATAAGTCATTGACATCCTTATCAGTGCAAACATGCATTATATTATTCTTTACATGCATTATTTTATTTATTATTATTTTTTACAAACCTATTTTGTGAACTCTTTTGTGTAACTCTATTGGAATACATTTTATCTACACTATCATGAGTTACCCCTAATATATATATATATATATATATATTAGGGGTGGCACGGTACATGAAAAAACATTCGAACCGTTCGGTTCGCTTGTCTCGGTTCGGAGCGTGTGTGCGTCTCACCGTTCGACGCATGCGCAATGTAGCCAATGAGGCTTGTTCGACTTGACCCGGCGCTGCACAGAGCGATCGGTAATGACATCAAAGTACCGCGAGCGCGACGGCTCCGTATGCTTTTCAATCACTCTCGCGGTGATGTCATTACCGATCGCTCTGTGCAGCGCCGGTTCAACTCGAACACGCCAGTAAGAGTGGAGTATGGAGCGCTGCAGGACACGTCACGCGGAGAAGTGGCAAGTGGGAGAGATAAGGAAGGCTAACTGGAGTTGGAGGATGTGCCAGCGTCGTATAAGTCCGGTGTGTGGGAACATTTTGGATTTCATGTTATGATATTTAAATATATAGCAGCTACAGTGGCACTTCAAGTTTAGATAAGAACTCCAGTCTTATGTTTCCAAATACTGCACTTTAATTTCAAGTAAAAAAGTGTATGCTCACTCTCAGGGAATAGAAGCATTGTTGATACTGTTTATGTGTTGAGGTTGAACTTATGTTTCACTTTATAATTATGGCCTTTGCTTTTGCTATAGCCTAATTACAGGCAATTATGTTTCATGTATTTTGACTTATTTAAAAGACAGAGTTTTAAGAGTTCCTCTCTTTTTCTTTTAAAAGATACAATTTTTGCAAGAGCTACACTTAAGTTGGCAGTTTGATAAATGCAAGTTAATTTCAATCTTTGTGTGGTAAAAATGCACATAAGTTCCTGTAGAGATAGAGATACACATTCTACTTTTTTTGCCAAATAAACGAAAAGCATGTCATCAATGTCTTCTCTCTTGCTGTATCAATCTCACCTAGCTTTCCTCGGAGATGGTCCCAATAATGTGCTTAAAGTCAAGTCAAATTCAGTTTGTGCATGATTGCATGATATAACATTTTTGTTAATACTGTATTCTAAATTGTGGATAATTAAGCTATATATCATATCATATATCAAGTAAATTTCTGGACTGTTAAAGATTAAAAGAAAAAATAACAAGAACCGTACAGAACCGAAAACCGTGACCCTAAAACCGTTATACAAACCGAACCGTGGGTTTTGTGAACCGTGCCACCCCTAATATATATATATATATATATATTTATTTATATATATTCAAACCCAACTGAAATACCGCAATACACCTCCCACAGTGCGCACCGTGGTACTCTCATGGCGTACCGAACAACCCCCTATTGTAGCCTAACCACTGTTAACCACCAATGATCGCAATAAGCTCCTCGTTTTGTTACTTTTGATTAGAAGCAAAGTGTCATCTTTCAAATCCTGTCCATCTTATCACGAAATTCAAACTATATCTATAGGTGCCTCAGTTCAAGTGGCAGCGTGAGATCTCTTCCTCTTTAATAGTTACAGAATAAACATGAATGAATATCTGAAAGTATGTTGAAAGATACAGTACAACTTATTGAAACATATCATATCTCAACTCTCGTGTAATTGCTCAATCAGTGTTTCAATGGCGGAAAGACATCAGTAAAACAGCTTGTAAACAATGTCACTTAGCATTACATTTACCTCAGGCAAGTCATTCAGTGTCCACAGCGTTTTAGTTTGCTAGAGAAATGAACTATTTAGCTAAATATATGCACTATATTAGCCCTATATTCATTATATTTTACCAGAGGTGAGACCAAGTCATTGTTTTGCAAGTCACAAGTAAGTCTCGAGTCTTTGCATTCAAGTCCCAAGTCAAGTCCCGAGTCAAGACAGACAAGTCCAAGTCAAGTTGCAAGTCCTCGAGTTTAAGCTTCAAGTCTTAAACAAGTCATTAGTGCTTTTTGCACAAATTACTGTCTCAGTGTTAATTACTATAGTAAATGAAATGTATACTAATTTACATCAGAAAGGCTTTTAAAATATGATATAATATAATAATATATAATATAATCAAATTTATTGTGGCAATGCAGATTTAAAAATAAAAAAAATAAAAGTAACTGTTCATTGGGAAAATTAATTGTGATTTGCTACACATTAGGTTAGGTAAAATTAAGTAAAATATTGAGTCCCTGGTTAAATTATTTTGTTAACGCGACAGTAATTGTACTAGAACATTCCTATTTCTATGGCGACGTATCAAGCGCCACGTGGCACTTTTTGGGGCTACGTTACGTTACAAAACGTAACGTAAATCCATCCATTTCTCCCGAAAGACATGAAAGTGAGTGGCTGGTGAACAGGGAGAAGACTTTATAGTTACCTACAGGCTAAAATGTGCGTTTGTTGTGGGGGGAAAATAACATGTCTCAAAATTACATTTGAAAGGTTTATTATTTCCGCTTACTTAGATATCAGTGTGGTTTTTTTTTTCTCAAATTATAAATGGTTCGCTAGTACTTGTGTATTTAAATGCCTGAAAAAGAAAAAAGAAAACATTTGGTTGAAAACTGTCTGAACGTGTGATAATAAATGACAACTGACTCGCGCTGCTGAACACACTCCATCACGCGCTCTCTGGCTCAGTGCCAAACGTGCGAAAACAGCGCTAATCAGCGCTGTGATCATGCGTCAATGATACAGTGCTATACTACAGTCAGTGATTATTACAACTCTGATCTGTGGTTTTAGAAGGTAGGTCAAGTCTTTCCAAGTCACAGGGCTCAAGTCCGAGTCAAGTCGCGAGTCATTGTTGTCAAAGTCTAAGTCGAGTCGCAAGTCATCTTTGAATATGTCAAGTCGAGTCGCAAGTCATCAAATTTGGGACTCGAGTCCAAGTCAAGTCCAAGTCATGCGACTCAAGTCCACAACCCTGTATTTTACTTAACCTGTTAGTGATGTCTTTTTAGATGTTTAAATAAATCTGTCATGAAGATAACAGCCACTGTGTAAATGATTAAATTTCAACAACAAATTGGAGTAAAACATTATTTTATAATTAGATTGATTTAGAAGTTATTGCAAAAATTGCCTTATGTGCAGTTTACACGTTGTATACAATTTGTTACTTAAGTGTTGGTTATTACATTTAAAAATAAATAGCAATTGAATTTAGGCTAATAGTTTGTGGTCTGCTAACCTTTAATATTACAGTAATGTGCAAGTAAGGGCTCCCTGTATAGTTTACAGCATTAGCAGAGATCAAAAAAAATGTATCCTTAAGAAACTTGTAATTATAATTAAATTGATTTAAAGACAGAGACATCATTTGTTCAGTAAACCACTGTTTATTAAAACAAATGTTTTATCTAAATTTTATGTTTAGTTTTCTCCTCCCTGCTATACCGAACCTGTACCAAACCGTGACTTCAAACCCGAGGTACCATTAGTTCCCTTTCGTTGTCACTCCGAGTTCCGTCGGATGACGACGAATGGGGGTTTCGCTTAGAAAGCCAATCGACTTCGAGTACTACAAAACGAGCCAATGGCAAAGAAATGCCATGGGTCTGCGGAATTTGCATAGCGTAACTCCGCCTCACCTCGTGGGTATTTAAGGAGCACGCTCATAGCAAATAGGCATGTTTTCGCTTCGGAGCCAAGAGTATCTCTTCGCTCCACAGCCATTTCTGACTTCACTCTACGAGACGAGCCACTCTCTCCGGTGTTGGTGTGACGGCGATCTGCAGCGAGTTCACATTGCCTGCTGATCTGTGCAGTGATCTGCCAATGAGTGTGTTTCTCCCTGCTCGCTTCAACATCGCGGAGTTTCTTCCTCCTCTCACAAAAGAGCTCGCACGCGGCACGTCTTTTTAAAGACGGCTCGCCCGTGCATTTCTGGTTGCGGTCGACTCATTTCCGATTTTGATGGGCACATTCTCTGCTCTGCGTGCTTGGGCTTCATCACGCTAGAGCAGCGTTTGTGGATGAATCACGTTCTCCCCGCGGGAACGTGATCATCGCGTCATTACGGTCGAGACTCAATGATCTCGTTAGAGAGAGAGTCCCCTCATCCACACCCCGATCTAACACTCTCCACGTGAGGTGCTACTTCGGCTGGTGGCCAGGGTGACCTGAGGGTGTGTGTGTGGAACAAATCCGTCGACTCTTTGTCCGTGGACCACGCCCCCCTCTTCAGTGACGCAACCCGCGAGTGTTCAGGGGATTCCCCGGGTCTATTTTCGGATGCCCCGCGGGTTTCCCTTGACGCTCCAGAATCGGATCTGTTGTCCATCGCAGCATCACAGGGTGGGCCAGAATTTTCAGGAAGTGAAGATTTGACAGTGCTGCCACTTTCGGGTGTGCATATGGCATTTGTCGAGTCAGATCCTGAGATGACGGCCATGCTTTCCCGGGCGATTGGTTTTTGGGTGTGGCCGCTGACTCCTGTCAGCTTCCACTCCAATACCTTTTTTCCCGGATGTGCATTAGGAGATCTCGAAATCCTCGAAGACCCCCATGTCTCCCAGCGATCCCTCGTTGATCTCCTTCGCCCTTCCTTCCCTCGACGGGGCCGCTGCCCATGGGTACACTGGGGTCCCCCGGTTGAACGCTCTGTTGCGATGCTACTGTGTCCTCAGAGTGCTTCCTCTCGGCGCGATCCTAAGCACCCGTCCTAAGCCTGTAGTTTTTCGTCTACACTTGTGGCGAATTCCTATAGCGCTACAGGACAGGCAGCCGCCTCACTGCATGCCATGGCCATTCTGCTGGTCTACCAGACCCAGATGCTCACGGACATGCACGAGGGCGGGACTGACCCAGGGCTCTTCAATGAGCTGCGCGCCGCCACTGACCTTGCTCTCCGAGCGACGAAAGTGGCCGTACGTTCCCTGGGTCAGGTGATGTACACCATTCTGTGGCTGAACCTGTCCGATGTGCAGGATGTCGGGCGGACCCATCTGCTTGACACCCCCATATCCCAGGTCGGCCTCTTCGGCGGTGCGGTTGAGGGCTTTGCCCAACAGTTCTCAACCGCCCACGAGCAGACTGAGGCTTATTCTGCCCCGACGGCCCCGCCGTCCGAGCTGATCCCTCAGTCTGCCCACCGCCGAAGGCGCCCTCCTGCGGCTCCCACCCCGCCCGTTCACCCGGGCTGGCTCTGGAAGCCGCAGGGGGACGCCACAGCCCTCTCCAGCCCCGCCCCCCGCTACACGCTGGGTTAAGCGGCACTCTTGAGATGGGCTCCTCAGAGATGGGACTCAGTTCTTTCCAGGAGCTGGTAGCAGGGCCACTCCTTTCCCTGGTGGAGGGCCGGGGAAGAATCCTTATTCAGAAAGAACTGACTCTCCCGTTTCTGAGCACACAGAGTTCTCGGACGACACGGTGCGCCGCCCCCGGGCCGTGCACCCCTCGTCCTCCTCTGTCCCAGAGCCGGATGACAGTGCGCGCCGTCCCCGGACCGTACCACTCTCATCCTCCTCTGACGCCAGACCCCTGGCAGAGCAGACCCCCGTGGAACGTTCGTCCTTCCCTGGTCTGCTCTGTCAGGACGCGGTCCATGGCTGCACCCCCACACCGGGCCGCTATGCCGTCCACGTCTGGGTCAGCCATACCGCCTCGCTGCCCCACCGACGGGAAGTCTGTAGTTCGCATGACCCCGCTGGTTCAGTCGTTGGGAGCCTGGCTAGAGCTTCCCAACCTGTCCCGCTGGGTCGCACGAACGATCAGGCTCGGCTACGCGATTCAGTTCGCGCGGTCTCCTCCCCGCTTCAGGGGAGTCCGCTCCACTATGGTCGGTGGCAATGCCCCTATCATGAGAGCGGAGGTTGCAACCTTGCTGGCGAAGGGTGCGATCGAGACTGTCCCTCCAGCCGAAATGAAGACCGGCTTCTACAGCCCGTATTTCATTGTCCCGAAGAAAACCGGTGGGTTACGGCCAATCCTGGACCTGCGCGTTCTGAACCGCTCCCTTCACAGGCTGCCGTTCAAGATGCTCACCGCCAAACGCGTTTTCGATTGTGTGCGGCACCAGGATTGGTTTGCAGCGATCGACCTGAAGGACGCCTACTTTCATGTCTCCATCCTCCCTCGACACAGACCGTTCCTGCGGTTTGCTTTCGAGGGGCAGGCATATCAGTACGCAGTTCTCCCATTCGGGCTAGCCCTGTCTCCTCGCGTCTTTACGAAGGTCGTCGAGGCAGCCCTTGTTCCCCTTCGGGAACACGGGGTTCGCATTCTGAACTACCTCGACGACTAGCTAATCCTAGCTCACTCTCGAGATCAGCTTTGCGAACACAGGGATTTGGTGCTCCGCCATGTAGCCCGTCTGGGCCTTCGGGTCAACTGGGAGAAGAGCAAACTTTGCCCCGTGCAGAGGATCTCTTTTCTCGGTATGGAGATCGACTCGGTCGCCATGTCCGCGCAGCTTACGAGCGAGCGCGCGCAGTCACTGCTGACTTGCCTGACACAGTTCGAGGGCAAGAGTGCGGTTCCACTGAAACTTTTTCAGAGGCTCCTGGGGCATATGGCATCCGCAGCCGTGGCAACGCCGCTCGGATTACTCCATATGAGACCGCTTCAGCTTGGCTTCGCGACCGAGTCCCGAGGTGGGCATGGCAACACGGCACTCTCCGAGTACCAGTTACTCCGACCTGCCGTCAGACCTTCACCCCGTGGTCGAACCTCAGTTTTCTACGGGCCGGAGTGCCCCTGGAACGAGCTTCCCGGCATATTGTCGTAACGACAGATGCCTCTACCATGGGCTGGGGTGCCATGTGCAATGGACATGCTGCCACGGGCTCCTGGACAGGACCCCACCGCTTATGGCACATCAATTGCCTCGAGTTGCTGGCTGTACAGCTCGCCTTGCGCCGCTTCCGAGCCGTGCTCAGGGGTCAGCATGTACTAGTCCGTTCAGACAATACCGCGACCGTAGCGTACATCAACCGTCAAGGTGGTCTGCGCTCCCGCCGTATGTCGCAACTTGCCCGCCACCTCCTCTTATGGAGTCAGAAGCATCTGAGGTCGCTTCGTGCCATTTATATTCCCGGAGCCCTGAACTGTGCAGCCGACGAGCTCTCACGGTTTCAGCCCCTCCCTGGAGAATGGCGACTCCATCCCCAGTCGGTCCAGCTGATTTGGGACCAGTTCGGGGACGCACAGATAGATCTGTTTGCCTCTCACGACTCGACCCATTGCGCCCAGTATTATTCCCTGACCGAGGGCACGCTCGGCACGGATGCTCTGGCGCACAGCTGGCCGCGGGGCCGCAAATATGCGTTTCCCCCAGTGAGCCTTCTCGCGCAGACCTGCGCAAGGTCAGGGAGGACGAGGAGCAGGTCATTTTGGTCGCGCCGTACTGGCCCGCCAGGACCTGGTTCCCCGAACTTGTACTCCTCGCGACAGCACCTCCTTGGCCGATTCCTCTGAGGAAGGACCTCCTTTCTCAGGGACGGGGCACCCTATGGCACCCTCGTCCCGATCTTTGGAACCTCCACGTGTGGCTCCTGGACGGGACGAGGCAGGTTTGAGTACCCTACCACCAGCGGTGGTGGCTACCATCACTTCCGCTAGAGCGTCGTCCACGAGACACGTCTATGCGTTGAAGTGGAACCTCTTCGTCAACTGGTGCTCTTCTCACCGAGAAGACCCCCGGAGATGTTCGGTAAGTGTCCTGCTTTCCTTTCTTCAAGAGGCGTTGGAGCGAAGGCTGTCTCCCTCCACCCTCAAGGTCTATGTCGCCGCTATTGCCGCACATCATGACCCGATAGAAGGTAAGTCCGTGGGGAAGCATGACCTGATCATCAGGTTCCTGAGGGGAGCGAGGAGACTGAATCCTCCTCGCCCTCCTCTCGTACCCTCTTGGGACCTCGCAGTGGTCTTAACTGCCCTGCGCAGCGCTCCCTTTGAGCCTTTGCAGTCAGTCGAGCTTAACTTCCTGTCAATGAAGACAGCGCTTCTGACTGCATTGGCCTCCATCAAGAGGGTAGGAGACCTGCACGCATTCTCCGTTGACGAAGCGTGCTTGGAATTCGGGCCGGGTCACTCTCACGTGATCCTGAGACCCCAGCCTGGATATGTGCCCAAGGTTCCTACCACTCCCTTTCGGGACCAGGTGGTGAACCTGCAAGCGCTGCCCCCGGAGGAGGCAGACCCAGCCTTGGCACTGCTCTGTCCAGTACGTGCTCTTCGCGTCTATGTAGACAGAACGCAGTGTTTCAGGACCTCAGACCAGCTCTTTGTCTGTTATGGTGGGAAGCTGAAGGGAAAGGCTCTCTCCAAACAAAGGTTGTCTCACTGGATAGTGGACGCCATTGCTTTGGCATACCAGCAGCAAGGTCGACCGTGCCCCCTTGGTGTGACCGCCCACTCCACCTGGAGTGTGGCATCCTCTTGGGCTTTAGCGCATGGCGCCTCGCTAACAGACATCTGCAGAGCTGCAGGCTGGGCGACACCTAACACATTCGCCAGATTTTACAATCTCCGAGTGGAGCCAGTCTCCTCCCATGTACTGTCTTTTTCAAGCTAACATGGGACCCGTTAGGTGTCTTTGCTTGCTCGCCATTCCACTCCACGGACTGGATACGTGCGATATTCTCCTCAGGTGAGCTTCCCCGAAAGCCCTGAGTTCCTCCAGCACTCCTGATGCTGGCGCCAGTGTCTTTTGCCTGCGCGTCGGCTAGGTGCCTTCCGTGTGCATGGTACCTCCTCTGAGCTACCCCCACATGTGTATTCCACTGTAAGCCTTTTTGAGCATGTGTCTTTCCCTTGGCAAGCCACCTTGCCACCCCTGGGGTTGAAATATTCCACCTGCGGCTGGACACCCCAGTGATTCCCCATATGCATCCCTCGGGTCATATGTGTATTCTCTAAGTCCCCCCCTCTGGGTTGGCAGTAATTGCATATTTCCCTTAAAGACCTTGGGATATGCTCCCCAGTGTACCTTGGTATTCCTGTGCTAATAGGAGTCCTTCGTCCGTGCTATCTCACGACAGGGATCTCAGATTACGCAGGGCACTGGAAGACAGCTGAGAAGGTGGCGTGATTAGACTGGTATCCCCATTCGTCGTCATCCGACGGAACTCGGAGTGACAACGAAAGGGAACGTCTCGGTTACGGATGTAACCCTCGTTCCCTGAGTAGGGAACGGAGACGTTCCGTCTTCCTGCCACTTCCGCTGTACCGCGGGGATCGCCTGAGCTCAGTCTTGGCTCCTCAGCGAGAAAAACATGCCTATTTGCTATGAGCGTGCTCCTTAAATACCCACAAGGTGAGGCGGAGTTACGCTATGCAAATTCCGCAGACCCATGGCATTTCTTTGCCATTGGCTCGTTTTGTAGTACTCGAAGTCGATTGGCTTTCTAAGCGAAACCCCCATTCGTCGTCATCCAACGGAACGTCTCCGTTCCCTACTCCGGGAACGAGGGTTACATCCGTAACCGAGACGTTTTGTGGACCACTTTATTAGGTACACCATGTAACAGGTTGAACCTCATTTCGCCTTCAGAACTGCCTTAATTATTCATGGCTTAGATTCAACAAGGTGCTGGAAAGATTCCTCAGAGATTTTGGTTCATATCGACATGATAGAATCACGCAGTTGCTGCTGATTTGTCAGTTGCACATCCATGATGCAAACCACATCCCAAAGATACTCTATTGGTTTGAGATCTGGTGACTTTGGAGCCAATTTGAATATAGTGAACTCATTGGCATGTTCAAGAAACCAGTTTGAGATGATTTGAGCTTTGTGACACGACGCCTTATCCTGCTGGAAGTAGCATTCAGAAGATGGTACACTGTGGTCGTAAAGGGATGGACACAGCAAGAATACTCAGGCGTGCTGTGGCGTTCAAACAATTCTCAATTGGTACTAAGGGGCCCAAAGTGTGCCAAGAAAATATCCTCCACACCATTACAACACCACTAGCAGCCTGAACCGTTGATAGAAGGCAGGATGGATCCATGCTTTCATGTTGTTTATGCCAAATTCTGACCCTTCCATCTGAATGTCGCAGCAGAAATCAAGACTCATCAGACCAGGCAATGTTTTTCCAATCTACTTTTGTCCAATTTTGGTGAGCCCGTGTGAATTGTAGCCTCAGTTTCCTGTTCTTAGCTGACAGGAGTGGCACCCAGTGTGTCTTCTGCTGCTGTAGCGCATCTACTTCAAAGTTCGATGTCTTGTGCGTTCAGAGATGCTCTTCAGCAGACCTCGGGTGTAACGAGTGCTTATTTGAGTTATGTTGCCTTTCTATCAGCTCGAACCAGTCATTTTCATTTTCCTCTGAACTTTGGCATCAACAAAGCATTTTTGGCCACATACATTTGACATAGCTCACTAGATATTTTCTCTTTTTCTAACCATTCTCTGTAAACCCTAGATATGGTTGTTTGTGAAAACCCTAGAGGATCAGCAGTTTCTGAAATACTCAGACCAGCCCGTCTGGCATCAGTAACAATGCCACGTTCAAAGTCACTTAAGTAACCTTTCTTCCTCATTCTGATGCCCAGTTTAAACTTCAGTGGATCGTCTTGACCATGGTAATTTCTCAATATGCGTTGTTGTCTGTACTTGTGTTGTTGTCTGTACTTGTGGGGACTTGTGAATTGTCATCAGTCGCTGTTCCAAATCAAAGTTCACATCTAGCCAGTACAGTTCATATCCCTGGATGTTTGCAACATGGATAATAATAAGAAATGTTTCTTGAGTGTCAAATCTGTATATTGATTGACAGTAGCTGACCCGCTAATAACAAAGCACAATGGCACTGCGCATCTCGAGCTCATTTGTGGCAGAATGTGATAAAAAAAACAAATCAAGAAGACTAAGGCTGTTTCAGAAGTCACTGGAGATCCGGAAGACCTGTAGTGAGCATGTCCTTTGGAAGGTCAACTTTATGATCAATGGATGGAAAAAAAGGAATTCAGGAAATCACAAAGAGAAGAAAGCAAACATACTGCGGCGCAAAGACGCGAGCATTTGACCTTTAAGGGGTTTTGTTCCGTAGTGAGATCAGAATCTGATAAGAAAAAAAAACTTAGCTGTCGTTGCACAGGGAGAAGCCTGAGATAGTCAGGCAGTGGAGGCCTGTCACACCTATTGTACCGTTGCTCTTTGAGAAAACAATGAGTGTCCCTGTGGACCAGAGTACGGCCACCTGCCACTAAATGGCAAAAGAGGAGATTGCTTTGACAGTAACCTGCAGAGGGAGCAACCTTGAGAGTGTGTATTTGCATGTGTGTATGTGAATGTGTAAATTAGACGCAGAAAGGTCAAAACTCCTGTCTTATATCGTTCTTTGAGCTTACAGTCTCCAGCACTCAGCATGCTTTAGCAGGCGGAGCGCAGGTGGAAACTATATCTTTTCATGCTGTGTTGTCACCTGTCGCCTTGATCAGGCGAAACCGTCTTTTGGAAGTCTTTTCGAAAAATAGGTCATTTCAATTATTTCATTTGAACTAAACGTGCTCATTTTGTTTGTTTATTGTGCTTTTAATTTCAGTTTATAGCTCATTCAGGAGATAAAATGAGATGTCCTTGAGATGTCTTTCATTTGTCTTTTTTGGTAATTTTTAGCTTTAGCTGTAAAATAAAAACATCTTTTTGTCAAAGACAGGTGGAGTTCAAAAGCAGCAAGAAGCAGTTGAAAAAGAACTTGCAGATGAATGTAATGTTCAGATAAACAGATATTTCTGGAACAGGCCAGAGCCGCTTCAAACGGTACCTCCAGGAGACAAATATGGATTCATTTCTGAAAGAGGCGTCATTGACCGTTAGAGTGTTGCAGGTCCGGTGAGGGAGGTATTGATTTTCTCCGTCTCTTTTAAGGTGCTAGACAGAATATTTCAAAAATAAAAGACAATATAATTAAACCGTTTCATAATAGTATTTTCTCTCTGATGAATTTCTGTATCAGATTGTAGTAGCTTGGCTTAAGGAGGTGGATAGGCCTATGTATTGCTTAATGGATTGATAAATAAACAAAAAAATAATTCCAGTCAAATTCATATTTCACTCTAGAAACCTTGAACCGTAAGGCTAGAAACAAAAAAAAAAACTCTTTTCCTCTGATTTGATTGCAGCCTATTCCGAGGCTCAAATCTTCACGAAAATCGAACCAGATCATCTTCATACTATGCCAACCACAAAAAAAAAAACATGGAATTCAAGTTGATTAGTCAAACCGAATAGCATCCAAACGAATTTGAAGAAGAGCATGCCAAAGTGGACGTACGGCTATTTCCAAAAGGCTTTGACCGTATTCAGACCAAACTTGGTCTGTGTTATGACAACCTTGACCTATGTGTACCTGCACAGTTTCAGCACAGTGCCACCTAGTGGTCAGGAGATACAAGAAATGGCTATTTTTGCTTAAACTTAGCCGTTCTGGCCAAAAAGTCACAATACTGGTCTCTTTAGATTCGGTGTGGCATGCCAAGTCAAACAATACCCAATTTAGCCAGGTCAGCCGGCCATTATTCATTTTGTTGTAAAATGCTATTTTTTACGAGTGCTTTGGCATTTTTATGATTTTATTAATTATTAGCTGTTCCCGCATGAACCCCATTTTGGGAAACCCTACATTTCCCTTCTTTTCATACGCTGAAACTACACAGACAGTGTATGCAAATACATGTCAATGTCAGCTGGCGCAATTGAATCTTAGTGAATTCTTCCCTTAGTATTTTGACTTTCTTTGAACATGCACCCAATTTTGCCTGTCAGCTCCAGAAACGAATCTTTTTAATTGCCACAAAATTATAGATATGTTTTGAATGACAGTTTTCTGTTCAGAGCTGGTAAATCTGCGACAGCGGGGACAGATGGGAGATTTAATCATCTGGACATAAGAAATATTACATTTATGAGTAAAAAGAAATATTGCATGAACAATTGACAGCATTAGTCAGTCTGACAGTTTTTGTGACAGCAAGAATGTGAGAAATTGCAAAAAGAAAGATAACTATATAAAATACGGGTGGGTTATGGTTGTTAGACACTGCCCTATTAGTGTGTATAGATATTGTATCTTTTTGTGTTTATGTGTTTACTTGATTTTTTTTAGAAGTGCTGCTTTAATTATAAAAAAAAAAAAACCTGCTTTGTTTTAGCTGTTAGAAAGTTTGCATGGTAAAACCCTGTTGGAGAAGTAGCATCTTTGAATTCTTCCCCTTTAAAGCACCACCACTGACTTTAGCCATTGTAAACCATCTCATGCTGTTGTTTTGAGCGTCCCACCATGAGTGTTGTATTGGAGTTCAAAATAAAAATGTGCCTGTTATCCTCATTTTAAAATTTGCGCAAGCGTACAATGTAAAAACCCCCAAAGAATCAACCGCCCCCATTTTATACAGACAGATAAGTCGACCAATCATTTAGACAGCCCATGAACCAGCTAGCTTTGAAAATTGATTTTGAACATCCAGAAGTTAAACAATCTGTTTAGTTGATCAAGGCTGTCAGGGTGTTTTTGTGTGTTTTACTTTAATACTGAACTCCAGTCAGCAGATATATATATATATATATTTTTCAACATTATTATTATTATTCTTTTTTGGGGTGGTGGTGATTTTGAAGATTTTTACGCTTCTCTCAAATCTGTATTTATTTAGAGTGTACAAAAAAAGAAAAGAAAATGAATAGATGAAAAAAAAAATGAGGATGGCTACACAACATCCACAGACCTCTGGTAGAAATGATAGCAGGAAATTAAAACTGCTGTTCCATTTAGGGAGTTGGGATTACTTGCCTTTAAGAAAAAAAGGCAAGAAAGTAGAAAGAAATGCTGAAAAAATAAAGTGTTAAAGAGAGATAAAGCCAGGCTGAGGGAAACACAAATTAAAAGCTTACTAACATCCCAAAACTTCAGTCAGTCCTTCCTGACAGAAGCGGGTGGTGTATTTTATTATTTATCAAATGTGCCTTCTAAGGGGAACTATTCTAAGTGCCTAAGACTATTCAACACAACAAGGGAAGTATGAATTAGAGAACGCGAACATCCCAGCCCTCCATTTTCATTGGCTTTTGTCTTCTGAATGATCACGCTTGTACTTATGTTCTATGAATAGGGATGAGTGCCTTGTCTATGTACATATATATCAAACTCTGTGACACTCTACAGCTTGTATGAATGCAAACAGCATGTTGAGGTGAACTGGCTGGATGAGCAGAGCCGCTTCTGCTTGTTTACCTGAACTCGTGTACCTCTGGAGAGGTGATCAACACTACAGTATAGCTTCAGGCTTCTGTAGTGTCCATGCTGGTGCCAGGACAGAGGCCTGGAGAGACACCTACTGTACAAACAAGTGTCACACAAATATGATTGTGATAAGGACACTGTCTAGGTATTCTAGTGTGGAGTGGTTGTGAACATCTTGGTGTGGGGAAGACCGCAACTTTTTTTAATGCGTTTTTAAAAATTTGTGTAAGATTTTATTTATTTATTTATTAAAACTTTTCAATGCCACAGATATATTATGATTGCAAGGAATAGCCTTCCTAAAATACACACACACACACACACACACACACACACACAGAGTTGTGTTTTCATGTTTAAAGGTGACCATTACTAAACAGCAGAGTGAGATTCAGTGAGAAGCATTAGTCTGTCCTAGTTCACCGATAGGCAGCTTGTGCTGCCATTGGGAGTCTGTTTGAAACCGTCTGAGTCTGGTCATGACTATAATTACAGGCGATTTATTCCAACAGTTAGTTTCATTCATTCATTCTGTTTCAAAGAATTTTGCTAGTTGAGTCATCCCTCAAAAGTATCCCTAGATGCCCCTGTGTAGCCACCTGTTTCTTTACTTAATAGTTATTTAGTTAAATAGTGCTGTTTATCATGTTTTCATTTATGTTGTGTAAATTAGATAGTGTGTTGTAATTAGTGTAAATTGTTTCCCTGCTCCATTTGTTACTGCCACGCTAATTACATTGTGTCCGTGCACTGTTTTTTATCCCGCGTTTAGCATAAAAAAAAGGTTTATAACAGGTATGTTGCTCTGCTTAAGTTGTCCACATATTATTTTGCACTTAGAAAAAAACTTGCAAACAAACAATACAAATGTGAAAATAACTGTAGCCATTAACAATGCATATTTATAATCTGTAACTATTTATACGTTTATTAATTTATACATATTTATAAAGTGTAAATGCAACTGGAGCATGAATACGCCTAACTTATTCATGCTCCAGTTGCATTTGGTTCATTCTGAGTTGGACATGATCAATTAAGTGAGCGATAATCTGTCCAAGCATTTCAATCGGTTCAACTGATTCAGTTTCAACTGATAACTTGGGTTTAATTCAGTCCAGTCTGTGAAATGTGTTCAGCCAGTTTATTAAAGAGAACCCATTCAAAAGAACGCACCCAATAGGATGTCACTGTGACTAATGTTTTCGTAAGAAACACACGCCTTTCTTTCATGCCGATGAGGTGTATTAATCACTTTGACACCTCCGACTGATGTTCGTTTCCCTCTCTTTTAATTGTTTCCACTTCTCCAACTTCCGCACAACTTCTTTATCTCGTGTCCGCTCTATTTTCCCCGGGCCTAAAACCACATCCTTCTACACTATGAGCTTCCAATTCTGAGATAAGAGAATGAAAAGAGATCTGCAGTGTATCTAAGAGCAGATCATCACTCGATGCCTGAAAACACGGCTGTGTCCTTAAGGCAGATCTCTCTTGCCCTGAGGGACATTTTCTCCAGGAAATAGCCACAAAATATACGTTTTACTATTTAATTGTGGTTTGTTGTTGTGTGTTTAATATTATTTTAAAATGGTTAAAAAATAATAAACTTGATGAGAGTATTATAATGCGACTTTAGTAAATAATATAAAAAAAATAATAAACAGGTTAAAATCATTAGCCAATGCATTATTATTATGAAATAACAATGGCCAATACTTTTACAGCATTTATTAATCTAGATTAATTCATAAATTCTATTGCTCATTTGTTAATTCATGTATTTATATTTGTATAAAAGAACATGCATTCGTATTAACATATAGAACCTAAAAAAGTGTTACCATACTGTATATAGGAACTATATTATATTTTAAAAGTATTCTTTATATACACTACCGTTCCAGTACACTACCGGTCAGTTTTTCTTTTAATTAATACTTTGTTACCTTGTTGTAATTTAGTATTACAACAAGGATGTGGAAAGTGACGGTAAGGATTTGCATGCTTACAAAATATTTGTAATTCAAATAAATGCTGTTCTTTTGATCTTTATATTCATTTAAGATTTTTTTTTAAGCACCAAATCAGCAATTGAGAAGGATTACTGAAGGATAATGGCTGCTGAGCTTTGCCATCACAAGAATAAACGACATGTTTAAATATATTCAAATAGAAAAAGTTGCAGAATGTTGCAATATTACTGATTTCTGATTTAACTAAATGCATAAGAGTATTTTTTTTTAAACAAAAACAAAAATCTTTCCAACTTTTGAAAGCTAATGTGTGTTTGTGTGTGTGTGTGTGTGTGTGTGCATTCAAGCTAGAGGTCTTCTCGGGTCCTAAAAACTGTACCCGACCCGAATCGACCCGAATCACTACTTATCCGAACCCGACGTGCATAAATAAATTTTTTTTAAGAAAAACCCGACCCGAGACAGACCCGATAAAATTAGACCCGAGTCCGACCCGACCCGACGCCATTTCCTTTAGAACCCGACTGGATCCGAACGTAAACGTCATTTACATTGTGCACAGCCTGCAGCCCTGCGTTTCTCAAAAATGCACTTAACATAGACGCGCAAGTGTAAGCGTGCTGAAGTGCTAAAATGTCAATCACACATCACTGTAACCCATTACGTCCTATAAAATTTGGCATAATTTTATTTACCGGACCATACGATGATTAGAACCACCATTCGTTTTCCCTGACATTTTTCGCAATTTCTGTTATCGCCTCCATGCTTTTCTGACAGTGTCGCGTATTTTTAAAATTGATTGACAGGCCTGGCTTAACGACAATTCAAATACTTGCATTTAGTCAAACATCCATCCACATGATGGCGCACTAGTTCTTCTTGGCAAAGGAAGGGGTTGGTTTATGTGGAGCGAGCAACTGAGTAAATCAATGCGGAGGAAACCGTGCTTATGCTTATAGCCCATTTGCACATAGAAGCGCGGATTCGCTCTCTCACTTAGAAAAAGTGAGAGAACGGTGTCATAGAGTTGTTTTAAATACTGCAATTTTCTTAAATGCCCAACATAGTTTAAAAGAATTCGGGTCTTCTCGGGTCCATTTGGAAAAAGCGTATTTTTTTTAAATTACCCGAGACCCGAGGCCACTAATACCGAACCCGACCCGTGTCCCAGACACTCGTCGGAGTTTTGGACCCGAACCCGCTCGGGTCTCGGGTCGGACCTCGGGTTTTCGGATCCAAGTGGCCCCGTGAAGACCTCTAATTCAAGCACCATATTGTTCATAAATACCTTATATGCTAGTAGAGCAAATGTAACTAAAGTTGTGCAGGGTTAGCTTGTTTTAACACCATGGGATAATTTTGATGAATGTATACTGTTAGCATTTGATTGAGTTTTTGTAATAATAATTAGCTAATGTAAGAATGCATTAATATGTTTTTTTTTCTTTTTCTCACAGTTATCGAGTGGTGCCATGACCCGTATTGAAGCAAATGCAAAACCTCAAAGTGCTTTCGAGGTTTATGCTGCTTCAAAATAACACGGCACATTTAAAAACTCAAGAAACTAGGCTAATTAAACTGTGTACTCAAAAATATACTGCCACGTGGCAGCAGGGAAGCAGAGGATGGCTGTTCTCAGTCAAGTGCAAAACTGCCCAGAGGAGAACGAACAGTACAGTTTGTGCCAGAAGAAGGGAAACAACTGTAGTCATACATTAGTTGTCATACTCCAGGCCATTAGCCTGCAGTGCTCAGAAAAAGTGGTTCAGTTCATAGTTGTGAACTCAAATGTTTTCGTCCTCTGATTTGTGGACAAGTGTCAAGACCTGCTGATTTAGTTCTTGGCATTGCAGGAACTCACTGATCAAGGCGGCTCTTAGGAGCTCTTTCAGACAGACACATTAAATTACAAAGAGTAGATAGATGTTTTTTTTTTTACAACATATTTGTGTCTCAGGCACCAAGCAGCCTCACACAAAAAGTGCTGTGTGCGGAAGAAAAAACAGAAGTGTTTTGGTTCATTCACACTAATTAGCAGTCCAGTCATGTGGCTTCGTGAGGAGGATTTGAAGCATGTCCGATCTCTCTGCCATAGCTTGTTTTCCTGACACAAACTACCCCTCAAACTCCAGACCTATCATACACGTTACAACTTGTTAGATTGTGTCATTCCGAAGTGAAAGTTGCGAAAAGACGTATTAAAATGTTTACTCAACATGTCCTGAGCACAAAATATGACACATTCGCGAATGTCATTTTCTCACATGCAGTATAATTTCACTGTTACGAGGTGTCAAAGAACGGCGAAATGTGTTATAGTGTGTTATATAAGTGACAGGATGTTTGGGTCAAAAACAGTTGTGCTGCTTAATATTTTTGAGGAAGCATTTTTTCAGGATTCTTTAATGAAGAAATCAATAAAAAAAAACTTTTATTTGAAATCGAAAGCTTTTGTAGCATTATAGATGTCTTTACTGTCACTTTTGATCAATTTAATGCATCCTTGCTGAATAAAAGTATAACCCCCCCACCCACCCAAAATAAGAAAGGAATCTAACTGGCCTCACATTTTTAGATAGTATTGTGCTAAAACGAACATCTGAGCTCTCTAACAAAAACTACCCCTCCAACTCCAAACCTATCAATACATGTCACAAAGGAAACGTCGCAAAAACGATGTATTAAAATGTTTACTCAACATGTCCTAAGCATGTTACATGAGTCACATCTGTGAATGTCATATAACTGACATACTCGCAGTTCAAGTCGGCAAATAGCGGCACCGGCTCTGAGTGTTATAACCCACTTCGCTTCATCAAGCATAACCGCCATTGTCAAAAGTGACTGAATGTTTGGGTCAGGGGGGATCCGTGTGGGTGTGTGTCTGGGTTCGTGCGTGTGTGCGCTGCGAGGGTAACAGTTTGGTGCCCTCACTGTCCCCCTGTCTTTGTGTTGTGCGGGTCTGCTGGTCGTACAGAGAGTTCTGTGCCGTCGTACATTATTCCTCCGTCAGTCAAGCGGAACAATGCAGCCCTTCGGTACCAGACCTGAAGACCTTGCCACGTGGATGTGTGTAGGCGCACGCACACATCTGCACTGTGTGATTGTGCAGTTGTGTGTGTGGATGTCTTGTGAATGTCATGCCCCTTTTTCCCAGTACTATCTGCAGTGGTGTGGCAGGTGGACCTGATCAGGCATGGGGTAATGGGAAGGACTATCTTTTATTCCTGCAAAGACATTAACACAATACCCTTTTTTTCCGTATAGCAAACATTTTAGACAGGGAACATTTAAAAGGGATAGTTCACCTTAAAAGAAAATCCATTGTTTACTCACCTTCATGTCGTTCAAGACTCATATGCTCTTGAGCTGTAAAGTATTTTTTTTCTTCCAAAAACAAACAACAAAGCTGACCCGAACTTTTGAATAGTGGTGCTTTTTTATTATTATTATTTGTGACCCTGGACCACAAAACCAGTCTTAACCCTCCTGTTACCTTCAAATCTGATAACATTTTTTACCTACTGGGGTCAATTTGACCCCAGTGATTTACACCTCCACAATATAATTTTTTTTTTTTTTTACAAAGGTTTGTCTCAGGTAATTTATGTCTTTGTTGACTACTTAAATAACCTTTTAAGTTGACATCCACCCACCACCCCCTCCCCACCCCACCCCACCCCACCTAACCCCTTATACATCCAAAATACCCATTCCACGACTATGGACAAATTTAGAAATCAACATAAAATCTGACTGATTGACCTAAAATTGGAAAAGTATAAATATATTTGGTGTTTTATTTGTTTTATAATATTTCTAAATATAGATTTTTGTAATCTATAACATTTGGAAAGAAAAACTATTTATTTTATCAAGGATAGTAACACGAGTTATGTTTGGGGTCAATCTCGCAAAAATTATGTTTTCCACTCCCCCATGGCACGGGAAACATCAAAGTTCTCGCAAAAATGATGTTTTCCACTCCCCATGGCACAGGAAAGAATTATTAGTTCTGATGAGAATTATATCACATGTCATGTGAACTACTAGTGGTTCTCGCAATACTACAGAAATGGTTATGTTTGGTTAGAGCCCTAAAACAGAGGGAAGTTTTTTGAATATGATATTGAATATGTAAAATTACAATGAACATTATAAATTCAAATTATAACATGTTATAGTGACCTCAATAAAACAACCAAAACAAATGTGTGTGAAATTTTAATATTTCTTCTGTTTTATACTATACTAAAAGAGCCTGGGGTCAAAGCCCCAAGGAACACCGATGCTACAAAATGTGTACAGGACTTTGAAAAAATATTAGCAGGTTAATTTTATGTTTACAGAGTTGTCCCCATTAAATTAGGAAAAGTCATTAATCTGAAGCAAAAAAAAAAAAAAAAAAATGTATTTACAGACGTTAAACATTGAATGGGGTCAAATTGACCCCAAGGATAATAGGAGGGTTAAGTTGCACGGGTATATTTGTGGCAATAGCCAACAAAACACTGTATGGGTCAAAATTATCGATTTTTATTTTATGCCAAAAATCATTAGGATATTAAGTAAAGGTCATGATCCATGAAGATATTTAGTAAATATCCTACCTTAAATATATCAAAGTTTAAGTTTTTTAAGTGGATGCAGCACAATCACCAACAGAAATGGAAACCTTTAAAGGCGATTTTCTCAATATTTAGATTTTTTTGCACCCTAAATAGTTTAAAATAGTTGCATCTCGGCCAAATATTGTCCTATCCTAACAAACCATACAGCAATGGAAAGCTTATTTATTCAGCTTTCATGTGATGTATAAACCTTGAATGTGCCTCTCAAATCAAATATGTTGCGAGTCATATATTTTAGACCAATGACATGTGCGGTTATTTACACCCAACCTATATTGTGCATATTTCCAGTTGAAACAGGAAGTTGGAGCAGGACATTTGAAGGTCTTATGCCTTATTATTTATTATTAAATAAAAAAAGGAATGAAATAATTAAAGGATTAAAAGGGATTTAAGGGAATGAATCAATAAGTTCTAGGTCTAATTGTAGTTATGAAGTAATTAATTTAAACTATTTGAAAATATTTTATTTTAAAATGTGCCCACATTCACTCTTATTCATTTGTCTAATATGTCGAAAACACAAAAATGTTTTATGTCTCGTCTCATTCAGTTATGAATTACATGAATCATGATCAAATCAAAACGGCAACATTTCATCAAAAATTGGAGCCATTTGCATCACTAGGTAGGCTATTACTGCCGGTCACTGAACATTTCTATAATCCAAACAACAAACAGCTTAAAACGATAAGACAAATAAAATGAGAATATAATGAATTCTATTATTGTTTACATTTGTATTCATAGCTCAGACAAAATCATTGACTCTGCCTATGACTTAAGGATGGATGGATGTTTGAATGTATGTATGTATAATAATAATTCATTACATTTATATAGCACTTTTCTGGGTACTCAAAGCGCTTTACATGGAAGGGGGAATCTCCTTATGTATGTATGGATGGATGGCCAAGTCAGGATTTTCTTTCCCATTGATTTCCTTTTTGCATTTTGTGTGGCCTATTTGATCTGCTAAAGCTCTCATGATAGGCAGGTGGTATTTAGAATTCAGGAATTGGGCATCTTCTTATTACAGAGAGCATGTTATTACACCAAAAAAATATGTTGAGAACAAGATGCGCTATCAATATTTTTTATTAATTCCCCCCCGGTTGAGAGAGAGTACATTTTAAATGTGTCTATCTGTTAAAAGTTAATTTACGTATGCGAGCATATAGATGACTTACAGACATCGAGCAAAAACCACAAACCTCCTTCATAATCCTATCCATATTGCAGGAGTTGTTTTTCCACTTACGGTCGATTCATAATGTTGTGAGAAGGCTACATCTTGAACCCCAGGTGACCCTTCCACACCTCTCTGTGTCCACACACCACCCAATAAGGCAAAGTGCATGTTGTAAAGCTCCTGAATTTGTGATGTTGGTCTGTTTGTAAGCACAGGGCTGAATGACCTTCAGGGGAGCCTGTGGAGAACATCAAATGCAACTGCTCTCCTGAAGTGCCTTAACCTATCTATCTTTCCATCCATCCATCCAGTCTGTCTGTCGTTCTAGCTATCTGGTCTGTCCTCCTTTTCTTGTGTTCATACCTCATTCCAGCCATCCATCCACCTGTGGCTGCAGAAATGACACGATTCACCTTTAAAGCACAATACTAACTTGTTTAAAAGATAGTCCTACTGTGTTGCAAGTACACAGCGGTTCTTGTGTTCCCCCTATACACACTCACACACAGTCACACAGACACAATCATCTAGTTCTTGTCCGTTTTTCTTTCTGTTGTTCGTACTTCTTGGTCGATAAATGAATGTCTCTCCCACATCTCTTCTTACACACTAGAGCTTGACATTCCAAAATATGAATTGCAGTTTCAATAAAGCTGCCGTGTGCAATCTGAAACGTCAATCGATAATTGATTTTTGTTGTTGTTGTTTTTTATTTATGTGTGCTGTGGATAAAGCTTGTGACTTGAATTAGAAATTGTAATTGTATATGATACTGGATTTTTGTACTTCACGTGGTCATATTTCTACCTGTTTTGAATTGCTATTGCAAGAACCTCCTACATGGACAGAAAATGTCTGTTTTATTGGATCAAACTTTCCACAGTATAACAGAAGGCAAATATTAACAGGCTGTCAGTCTGTGTGTTAAAGGCGGGGTTTTTCAGTAACTTCCTGTTGGTTACACTGTTAATGTTGGCGACAAGTGAGTCACTCAATCATTCATTCAATTGATTTATTCAAAACTTTGATTCATTCAGTAACAAAACAAGTTACTAAACTAAACAAGTTACAAGTTGAATCAATAATTCATCGAGTCGTTGAATCAATAATTTAACGATACAGTCAAAATAGCTAATTCATTCAGGAATGAAACAAGTCTTCATAAATGACTCTTTGAATCATTCATTCAAAAATGCTGATTTTTTCAGGAACAAAACTTATTGTGCGTCACTGTTGTGTGTTGCTCGGAGTTGTGCAGTGTTTGATTTAGCTATATTTGGAGATATTTTTGTTGGCAGAGACAAACAGGCATTATCTCTGAAATGTAAGTTACTTCAATATTTGCGTCTTTGTTTATTAAACTGTTAGAGACAATTTTAATTTCAAGTTTTTCCAAAGGTGATATGTATCTGGAGGCTGTCAACACATTGAAAAGACCAGCACGAACACATTTGTGATCTAGTTGTCATATGTGTGGGTTAGCAGGTCTTCATGGTCAATATGCATGGTACAGTAAATGGACTGTAAGCTGTGTATGTGTGCCATCCGAGGCTGAGACTAGTGGGTGGATTTCTGTACAATCCTGTTTGTCGTTAAGAAAAAAGAGAGAGGCTGAAAAAGCAAGAGAATTTTGGTTAGGCATCCTCAGTTTGATAATAACACTTTGAGGCTGACCATTCTTGTGTTCCAATGCCAAAATCCCCTCTCATAACACAACAATATCATGTTGGCCAACTCCTGGATCTAGTGTTTTTCTTATGCAAACACCCAAAGTTTAGCCTCTGTCCCCTGATTCACAGGTTTGCTCTGTATGTCAGTTGTGGAGTGATAAAAAGCCTCCAATGACAATAATTAGCTCGTTCCATTAAAACAAATTAGCCTAATTTACAAAAACAATGACTGTCGTTATTGCTTCACAGAAACACCAATCTCTCTTTTTTTATCATGCTTGTGTTTTTTTTATCTTTCCCTGCTGGCAGAAGTTTTTTGTTGATGCTTAAAATAAATTAACATTTTTTTTTCCATCAACAACAGGCATTAGTGTATAATTAGTGTATTCAGACCATTTGTGTGACATTTGCCAAATAGCAAAATCACTCTGATTCTTGATTTAAATCTTCAGGAGAACTGAAAATGTTATGATTCTCCAAGTATGATGCACTTGGTTTTTTTCTGTGTTGAGCAGTGCTTGTTAAAGTAGGCAGCGTGCTTTTCATGTGTCAGTGGTTTGGGACTCATTCTGAAAAGTGCATATGGGCCTCTTCCCTTCCCATTTGCAATTATTCACCAGACAAAACTCCGGAGCATTGAGCGAGCCATGGCGCAATTGGTGAAATGGATTCTACGCTTTATTAGCCTGTTGTTTTGGCGCATCTTCTGGCAGGAAACCATGTGGTAAATTGGATAGATGGCTTGATAAAAAGCTTGTCGTGCAAGATATTTCATGGACGGATTTTATTTTTCTTCAAACATTTTCGCCCAGCACTCTTAACAAGTGACTTGGTCCCGCAGTGATTTATGAAATCAATTTGTCTTGTTATCAGCAGGGTTTTGGAAGAGAGATAAAATCAGTAGGAAGTGATTTTAGTTCCATCTTTCTTTCTTTTCAATCCTGAGGGATGAAAGAGATGAGAGAAGCGGCACTCAAATCTATTTGGAATGCCTTGACCCTCTACTGGTAGTCTGTGAAGACTTTGGTTCTGAACAATATGCAACTGAAGTGTCTGTAAATGCATAATGGAGACTGGGGGTAGTTGTCACAAGGGCTATGCGTCTGCGGCAGTGAAATTGTGCACTTTCTCTGGTGGTTTTATATGTTGGTTTCAAACACCTAGCTCTTAAATCAAAATATTATTTTTTTAATTCTGTCCTTAACTCAAATTTCAGTATAATGTTCATCCTATAGCTGTTGGGTCACGCATGTTTTAAATGTTACTTATGATTTTAAATTGCAAAATTTAAAACAATTGCTTGACCTAATTCTTTTCTTACTTTCTTTTTTTTTTTTTGCTTAGTTTCTTCTTGTAACTCAAACAGTAGCATACAGCTTTGCACTATATGCCAAGGTCAAATTCGATTCCCATGGAATATGTGAACTTAATAAAATACCTTAAATGCAATGTAAATCACTTTAGATAAAAACATCTGTCAAATGCATAAATGTTGTTGTTGCATTTAGGGCTGCAAAAACTAATCGATAAAATCGATTGTTATCGATAATGAAAATAATCAACAACGAATTAGATTATCGATTAGTCGTGTCTGCGCTGTGCTCGGAAACTATCATCAGCCAGTCACGTCGCTTTACAGTTGCGAATAACTTATCTCTATGGACAAAACGCATATAGAAAATAGCAGAAGACACAGAGTGAGGTGCTGCCGGAAAGGTACATATTCCAAGTTGTCTGAAAAATGAGAATGCTTTATATTTAAGCCCGTCGAACAAACTCCGAATTGTTTACCGCATCTTGCACACTCATGCTTTAACAAATGCGTGCGTGTGCTGTTACGCCTCTAACACGTTTTTTCTCTCTCAGCGTATAACTTACTTTTTATGGTTATATCCGTATATGTAAATATTATATGTAAAAGTCCCGTGAGATTCAGTAGATTCAGTATTCAATGAACGAGCGCCGGTGCGCGCATGCGCGTCACACAAGGATCTCAAATAGGCTAATTCTGACCAAAATACATTTTGCTCAAATATATATATTTTTTTTGTTCGAAATTAACTGTCGGTTTAAAAATATACATGTAACACATTTATGAGAGCAGTACCAGTAAATGTTTAGACAAGTAAATGACGCGCGAACGGCGATGCGAGGGCGGGGTAGCTCTCTTGTAACGTAAAGAGAGCTAGCCGAATGCTCGTTGGTCGAGCAGAACTGGGAACAGTGTTTATATGAGGGCGCGCTCACTAGTAGTGGGCACAGGACCTACATGTGACACAGATGATGCCTGATGCCCAGATGATCCTTGCAGTGCTCGCATCCTCCATCGAGAGGGCAAGGCTGCGTGTTCCTGGCCCAGGCAGAGAGCGCAGATGGGCGGTCCCCAACACTGAGCGGCTCTGCACGAGCCATAGGAAGTGCGAGTCATCTTGAAAAAGACGCTCGCTGCTCTTTTAAGAGTAAGAGAATACAATTTTAGCAATGTAAATAGGATACGTCGCCGGAGAGCGTAGCTCGCACGGATGGCTGAAGGTGGCGAAGACGGCCGGCTTCCTCAGCGCTGTCCTAAGCTGGCTGTTCGCTGTTCGACTTCGACGACGACGACGACGACGACGACGACGACGACGACGACGACGACGGCTTCTCTCAGATCCAGCGATGCGAAGGGCTTCGCTGAAGAGATGAAAATCAGAGAATCAGCCACCGAGCCCCGCTTATATACGCTAAGCCACGCCCATTCTGGCGGGCTAGGACGCGGCGAGGGCGCTGATTGGACGTGACGTCACGCCGAGCTCACTGGTAGGCTGCGCAGTTCCCGCAGAGCAGCCTATGAACGCGCTAGAATGCCCGCTCTAGGTCTGCTAGCTGCTGCACTGCGTTGACAACATATACAAATTAAGGATAATTTTTGGCTTCAATCTCTCGAGAAGACGAATCTTTCCCGTAGCGTAAGCTAAACTTACGCAATACGAGAGAACCTCTCGTAAGAGAACCCCAAACTTATGTAAAACAAGAGCTCCAGTGTAACGTTAACTTACCTCTTCTGAAAACAGTTGAGATGCTAACGGACTTTTTCGAAGACACAAAACCATTTCTGTAAAGTAAATATTCAACAGAGCGTATTAATTACACGTAAGAAGAGTGTCAGGAACGTTTGTATCTATTATTAGTAGGTATGTAACGATTCACTCACAACCGGTTGAAAATCGATAAAAATGTGTGACGATTCAAGTCGGTTGAAATGTTAAACGAATCGCGATACACGTTTTAAACAGCAGGGGCGTTTACTGTAGCCTATTGTGAAGTTGTGAACCTCGCTTTACAGGCACAATAGCAGCAAGCACACAGTGACGTGTAGCTAGCGAGTGTTTTCACTTCTGAAAACGTCTCGGTTACGGATGTAACCCTCGTTCCCTGAGTAGGGAACGGAGACGTTACGTCGGATGACGGAGAATGGGGGTTTCGCCAGAAAGCCAATCCTCTTCGAGTATTAAAAAACGAGCCTATGGCAATGAAATGCCATGGGTCTGCGGAATTTGCATAATGTATCTCCGCCTCACTGCGTGAGTATTTAAGGAGAGACACCTGCAACAGCAGATCATGTCTTCGCTGAGGAGCCGAGACTGAACTCAGGCGTCTACCCAGCGGTACAGCGGAAGTGGCAGGGAGACGTAACGTCTCCGTTCCCTACTCAGGGAACGAGGGTTACATCCGTAACCGAGACGTTCCCTTTCGTAGTCACTCCGAGTTACGTCGGATGACGGAGAATGGGGGTCCCCGTGTAATCACGCCACCTTCACAGCTGTCTTCCAGTGCCCTGCGAAGTCTGACCTCCCTGTCGTGATATAGGCACGGACGAAGGAGTCCTACTTAACACAGGAATACCAAGGTACACTGGGAAGCATATCTCATGGGAGATATGCCGCAGCATGCCTACCCATAGGGAGGACTTAAGAATACACATATGGCCCAAGGGGGCTACATATGGAGGAACACTGGAGTGACCAGCCCGTAGGGTGGCATCTACTTTCAACTCCAGGAGTGGCAGGTGACTTGCCGAGGGAAAGACACATGCTCAAAGAGGCTTACAGTGGAAAATACACATGTGGGGGTTACTCAGAGGAGGAACCATGCACACGGAGGCACCTAGCCGACGCACAGGCAATAGACACTGGCGCCAGCGTCAACAGTGCTGGAGGAACTCAGGGCTTCAGAGAGGAAGGCTCACCTGAGGAAATATCGCACGTATCCAGTCCGTGGAGTGGAATGGCGAGCAAGCGAGACACTTAACAGCTCCCATGTTAGCTTGAAAAAGACAGTACATGGGCGGAGACTGGCTCCACTCGGAGATTGTAAAGTCTGGCGAATGTGTTAGGTGTCGCCCAGCCTGCAGCTCTGTAGACGTCTGTTAGCGAGGCGCCACGCGCTAAAGCCCAAGAGGACGCCACACTCCGGGTGGAGTGGGCGGTCACACCAAGGGGGCATGGTCGACCTTGCTGCTGGTATGCCAAAGCAATGGCGTCCACTATCCAGTGAGACAACCTTTGTTTGGAGAGAGCCTTTCCCTTCAGCTTCCCACCATAACAGACAAAGAGCTGGTCTGAGGTCCTGAAACACTGCGTCCTGTCTACGTAAGCACGGAGGGCGCGTACTGGACAGAGCAGTGCCAAGGCTGGGTCTGCCTCCTCCCGGGGCAGCGCTTGCAGGTTCACCACCTGGTCCCGGAAGGGAGTGGTGGGAACCTTGGGCACATATCCAGGCCGGGGTCTCAGGATCACGTGAGAGTGACCGGGCCCGAACTCCAGGCACGCTTCGTCAACGGAGAATGCGTGCAGGTCCCCTACCCTCTTGATGGAGGCCAACGCAACCAGGAGCGCTGTCTTCATTGACAGGATCTTAAGCTCAGCTGATTGCAGAGGCTCAAAGGGAGCCCTCTGCAGGGCACTTAAGACCACTGAGAGGTCCCAAGAGGGAACGAGAGGAGGGCGAGGAGGATTCAGTCTCCTCGCTCCTCTCAGGAACCTGAGGATCAGGTCGTGTTTTCCAAGAGACTTACCT
This sequence comes from Tiaroga cobitis, assembly GCA_030578255.1. Lineage (NCBI taxonomy): Eukaryota > Metazoa > Chordata > Actinopteri > Cypriniformes > Leuciscidae > Tiaroga > Tiaroga cobitis. The sequence goes on along the minus strand of CM060601.1, from coordinate 31,385,305 downwards.
TCAACTGCTTCGTGATATGCGGCGATAGCGGCCACATTCACCTTCAGGGTGGAGGGAGACAGCCTTCGCTCCAACCCATCTTGCAGGAAGGAAAGCACAACGCTGATCGAGCATCTCCTGGGGTCTTCTCGGCGAGAAGAGCACCAGTTAACGAAGAGGTTCCACTTCAACGCATAGACATGTCTCGTGGACGATGCTCTAGCGGAAGTGATGGTAGCCGCCACCGCTGGTGGCAGGGTACTCAAACCTGCCTCGTCCCGTCCAGGAGCCACACGTGGAGTCTCCAAAGATCGGGACGAGGGTGCCAAAGGGTGCCCCGTCTCTGAGAAAGGAGGTCCTTCCTCAGAGGAATTGGCCAAGGAGGTGCTGTCGCGAGGAGTATCAGTTCGGAGAACCAGGTCTTGGTGGGCCAGTATGGGGCGACCAATAAGACCTGCTCCTCGTCCTCCTTGATCTTGCACAGAGTCCGTGCGAGAAGGCTCACTGGGGGAAACACATACTTGCGTAGGCCCTGCGGCCAGCTGTGCGCCAGTGCATCCGTGCCGAGCATGCCCTCGGTCAGGGAGTAATACAGGGCGCAATGGGATGAGTCGTGGGAGGCAAACAGATCTATCTGTTCGTCCCCGAACTGGTCCCATATCAGCTGGACCGACTGGGGATGGAGTCTCCATTCGCCAGAGGTTGGCCGGAGCCGAGACAGCTCGTCAGCTGCACGGTTCCGCACTCCAGGAATGTAAATAGCACGAAGGGACCTCAGGTGCTTCTGACTCCATAAGAGGAGGTGGCGTGCGAGTTGCGACATACAGCGAGAGCGTAGACCACCCTGACGGTTGATGTACGCTACAGTCGCTGTATTGTCCGAGCGGACAAGTACGTGTTGACCCAGGAGCAACGCACGGAAGCGGTGCAGGGCAAGGCGTACTGCCAGCAACTCGAGGCAATTGACATGCATGAGGCGCTGGGGTCCTGTCCAGGAGCCCGCGGCTGCATGTCCATTGCACATGGCGCCCCAGCCCGTGGCAGAGGCATCTGTGGAGACGACAACATGCCTGGAAACTCGTTCTAGGGGAACTCCGGCCCGTAGAAAGCTGAGGTTCCGCCACGGGGTGAAGGTCTGACGGCAGGTCGGAGTTATTAGAACTCTGAGCGTACCGCGATGCCATGCCCACCTCGGGACTCAATCGCAAAGCCACAGCTGAAGCGGTCTCATATGAAGCAATCCGAGTGGCGTTGCTGCGGCTGCGGATGCCATATGCCCCAGGAGCCTCTGAAAAAGTTTCAGTGGGACCGCACTCTTGCCCTCGAACTGTCGAAGAGAAGTCAGCAGTGAGTGTGCGCGCTCGCTCGTAAGCTGCGCGGACATGGCGACCGAGTCTATCTCCATACCGAGAAAAGAGATCCTCTGCACGGGGCAAAGTTTGCTCTTCTCCCAGTTGACCCGAAGGCCCAGACGGGCTAGGTGCCGGAGCACTAGATCTCTGTGTTCGCAAACCTGATCTCGAGAGTGAGCTAATATTAGCCAGTCGTCGAGATAATTCAGGATGCGAACCCCGTGTTCGCGTAAGGGAACAAGGGCTGCCTCGACGACCTTCGTAAAGACGCGAGGAGACAGAGCCAACCCGAATGGGAGAACCACGTACTGGTATGCCTGCCCCTCGAAAGCAAACCGAAGAAACGGTCTGTGTCGAGGTAAAATGGAGACATGAAAGTAGGCGTCCTTCAGGTCTATCGCTGCAAACCAATCCTGTGGCCGCACGCATTCGAAAATGCGTTTGGCCGTGAGCATCATGAACGGCAGCCTGTGAAGGGAGCGGTTCAAGACGCGCAAGTCCAGGATTGGCCGTAACCCACCGGTTTTCTTGGGGACAATGAAGTAACGGGGTGTAAACCCGTAACTCCACCTCGGCTGGAGGGACAGCCTCGATTGCACCCTTCGCCAGCAGGGTGGCAACCTCCGCTCTCATAATCGGGGCATAGCCACCGACCACAGTAAGCGGACTCCCCTGAAGCGGGGAGGAGACCGTGCGAACTGAATCGCATAGCCGAGGCTGATCATTCGGGCGACCCAACAGGACAGATTGGGGAGCTCTAACCAAGCCACCAAACACTGATCCAGTGGAATCATCCGAGCCACAGGCGTCCCCCCGGAGGGGCAGCGGAGCGGAGTGACCGGCACAGGTGAGGGTGGCATAGCGGCCCAGCACGCGTGCACAGTCATGCTCCGCGTCCTGACAGAGGAGACCAGGGAAGGACCAGCGTTCCGCGGGGGTCTGCTCTGCCAGGGGTCTGGCGATAGAGGGGGACGAGAGTGGTGTGGTCTGGAGACGGCACGCACTGTCATCCGCACCCTCAGAGACAGAGGGGAACGAGAGTGGCGAGGCTCGGGGGCGTCGCGCACTGCCGTCCAGCTCTGCGTGCTCAGAGATGGGATGCAGCTCTTTTTTTAAAAGATTCTCCCCCAGCCCTCCACCGGGGGAAGGAGTGGGCCTGCAACCACTCCATGAGAACTGCAAGCCATAACTGAGCTGCCCGTAACGGGAGCGCCGCATAGCCTGGCGTACAGCGGGGCTGCGGGGCTGGTACGGGCAGGGGCACCTCCCTGCGACCACCTCCACGGCCCGGCCCGGTGCTGCTGGGGCCGGGCGGGAGGGGGCGGAAGTCGCAGGAGGGCGCATTCGACGGCAAGCGGACTGAAGCGTCTGAGCCGCCGGCTGATTGGCAGCAGAAGCCGCAGGGTCAGAAAAAAGCCACAGTCCACTTCTGGGCGGCCGAGAACTGTTGGGCAGAGTTCTCGACCGCGCCGCCGAAGAGGCCAGCCTGGGATATGTGGAAGTTGAGGAAACTGGTTCACTCAGCCTCGCGCACATCAACCAGGTTAAGCCAGAAATGTCTGACCACACATGTGGACATCACCTGACTCAGGGAGCGTGCGGTCACCTTCGTCGCTCGTAGAGCAAGGTCGGTGACGGCAGGCAGCTCAAGGATGAGCCCTGAATCAGCCCTACCCTCGTGCATGTCACTGAACACCCAGAAGGATGGCAATAACACACAGTGAGGTGGCAGCCTGCCCCGCAGCTCTATAGGTCCCCGCCACCGGAGTAGACAAGAACCTACAGGCATTGGGGGGGTGCTTAGGGTTGCCACGCCAGGTGGAGGCGCTGTGGGGACACCTAAGTGTTGCCACAGAACACTCCACAGGGGGGAACCCCAGTGTACCGTAGACTGCGGCCTCTACGAGGGCAGAGAAGGCGGAAGAGGCCGCAGAGCAGTCGCGAAAAGTCAAAGGAGACTTCCACGATCTCATGGCCTCTTCATGCACATCCGGGTAGAAAGGATTTGGGTTCGCCACCCCCAAAAACCAATCATCAGCCTCAAGTGCTCGGGATATGGCAGAATTTTCCACACAAACCCGATACTCGTGGCAGCCCGGGAAAGCATAGCTGTGAATTCTGAATCAAGCTCGCTATGCTAGCACATCCGAGGACAGCAGCACAGACGAGCCATCTCCAGAGGACTCCAGCTCACCTTGTGATGCGGCGATAAACATGATTTCATCAGCTGGTGGACCGAATGAGAACGCGGGCCCGCGGGCGGGCCGGCGAATCCACTCGGGACCACGTGGGTTGCAACGTGAAAGACGGGGTGTGGACCGAGGAATTTTCGTCGGTTAGTTCCAGACCTGACGTCTTAGTCACCCTGGCCACCAGCCGAAGTATTATCTCACGTGGAGAAAAATAGATCGGGTGATGGATGAGGGGACTCTCACTCAAATGAGCTCACAGAGTCTCGACCGTATACATTGCGATGGTCACGTTCCCACTGAGAGAACGTGACACACCCACGAGCGCTGTCCGAGCGTGATCAAAGCCCAAACACGCCAAACAGCGCTCGCGCCCAACAGCTGAATCTATCAGAATACCGCACTCAGAAATACACGGGCAGATCGTCTTTAGAAAGACGCGTCTTTAAAAAGACGTGCCGCGTGCACGCTCTTTTAGTGAGAGGAAAAAAACTCTGCGGATGCTGAAGCGACCAGGGAGAGACACACAGACCGGCAGATCACTGCTCAGATCGCAGGCAATATGAAACTCGCTGGATGCCGCCGTCACACCAACATCAGAGAGTTCGCTCGTCTCGAAGAGATGTAGTCACTGAGAATACTCAGGATTTGGCTTGTGGAGTGAAGAGATTCTCTTGGCTCCGAAGCGAAAACATGATCTGCTGTTGCAGGTGTCTCTCCTTAAATACTCACGCAGTGAGGCGGAGATACATTATGCAAATTCCGCAGACCCATGGCATTTCATTGCCATAGGCTCGTTTTTTAATACTCGAAGAGGATTGGCTTTCTGGCGAAACCCCCATTCTCCGTCATCCGACGTAACTCGGAGTGACTACGAAAGGGAACGCTCGGTTTGCTCCGCTCGCACCGCGCCAGTGTGTGCCATAGACTGGTGTGTGCGCGTGCCGTCGGTCAAACACATGGCGACGGCAAGCGTAAATGTTGACGTTGACTCATTCAAATCGGAGGTGTGGCGGCATTTTGACTTTCCGTAGACTAATAATAATCACCACCGTGAGAAACACAAGTCACCTCCGTTTTCATGTAAAAGGCATTAATACGACAAGTGCGAGAGCCACGGAGATCACAAGGTGCATCAGTGTTTCCGTGGCAACCAGGTGTTGTATTTATTTTACTATCTCTTTCTCTAAATGTGTACATGGATATATATTTATATATATATATCATTTATTGATGGTTATGGCATTTTTTCTAAATGTGTGTTTTTTTTTTACCTTGCTAGTTGCTAGTGTAATGATACAGATTATAACAAAAATTAAAACCCCTCTAAATGTGGTACTAATGTTACATAGTCTTTTACTTAGTGTGCGAAGGTACCAGTGCCCACCCTCTTGACCAGACAGACAGAAAGACTGAGTTGAAACAACCTTGAAGGGATTTTTTTTTTTATTTCAATGTAGTTTTTTTATTTGACAAATATATTTTAAAATTAAAAAGAAATGTGCTGCATTTTGTCTGAGAAATAATAAAAGGGACACTTTTTCTTTTATAATTTCTTAAATTAATCACTTGTTAAAAAAATCGTGAGAAAATCGTATCGTGAAACCAGCATCGTGAATCGTATCGCATCGTGAGTTGAGTGAATCGTTACATCCCTAATTATTAGTGTGATTTTGTCAACTAAACTTACCTGAAAGCAGCGAAAACAACAGCGAGAGACGTTAGTTTTGCTGTGTCAGTTAATGACGTTTCCTAGTTTGTCGTTTCCATCTGATCGCGCGCCGCGCACGCTCCTGTCTTTGAATGCGACTCGAATGTTTACGCGCACGCGCATTAAAACCAGAACACTTCAAAGAAACGCAGCATTTAAATAAACATATAGAATTATAACATTTTAAATCATGATTTTAAAACTCATTGTGTAGTTCTATGACCCATTCACTTCTATATTTTTTATACCATCACTTTGCTTTTGCTTTTATTTTTATTATATATACCTATTTTTTCTCACATACATTCACTTGTTTTCATATAGGCTTTACACATTGTTTGGAGGTCAGCATTGGGCAGGATGTGGAATACCATTAATGTTAACATACATCATGTATAAAGTTTTTGACTCTTCTTCCGATTTATAAAAAAAAAAAATGACTGATTAATCGATTAATTGTTAGTTGCAGCCCTAGTTGGACTTATCCCATATAGTGTGACAACATGCTCTAATATTGTCAATTAATACAGTTCACTGAACTGTATCTATTTTTTTTTCCCTGAGCATTAACAGTGGAATTGTTCAGTAGCTTTTTATAAGCAAGAATCTTTAATAAATGTGTCTATACAGAGATTGCTTAATCTGAGAAATATTTACTGGTGTACAAACTAGCCTTAGTCTCCCATATGGTCTACTAAAGTTGTAGGAATGAACTTCTGGTGTATGTGGAAGAGAGCTTTAATATTTAAACTGTGATTAATCTAGACGTGGCACATGGCTTTCTCTCTTTCTCTCGCTCTCTTGCTGGCTCGCTCACTTTAAGTAGAGCTGAAGCTGTGGAACTTTCCCTCAGGTGTAACTGAACGGACCATCTGCTGTTGTTGACCGGAACCCTTTCCAAACAACCATAGCGAGAGAAAGCATATGACTCACTCACTCATTCTGTTTGCTACCTTTTTTACATTTTTAGAAAAACTGAATTGTGACACTTCTGCCGTCAGAGGAATCTGTTTCTAAGAGAAGCTCAAATATATATTTTTTTATATATAAACATGATCAGATTTAAGTCATTTAGAACAATGGTGTCTTGTGTTCCTATTACATATTACCCAGTACATTACATAGATTATTGGATTTAGCTATAAACCGTCATTTATTAGATATATAATTAATTTTATTTATTTATTGTTTTTATATGTGGCTGAATGAAGTATTGAATCAATAATGCCCTGTCCACCTTAGCTGTAATAGCATTATGTTTGTATTGTATTTAGCCATGCTGTTTCATTTAATAAGCAGTCAAGCTTAGTAGAGGAGATAGACAATGACAAATGTGCGAGCACGAGCAATGAAACATGTTGGTTGAAAATAAGATCGCTTTGAACAGTTTTTGCATCTGTCAGCAAAAATAGTTTCATTGTTATTTAATGTTTTTTCTCACCCTTTACCCTCTCTTTCTCTCTTTCCCTGCAGTGGAGTTCGAAACCTGTCAGCAAATAGAGGAGGTTTCTTTTGAGAGCAGTGACCCAAAGTTCAGCGTTCGGCCGGATGGCTCTCTGTACGCAGAGCAAGATGTGACGAATCTAACCGAACCGATTCAGTTCATGGTGACGGCCAGAGACAGCGTGGGGAAGTATATCTGGGAGACCACTGTTAAACTGGCCCTCGCCGGACACCCACTATCTCCTCCTATTAACCAGGCAAGGACAAACTATTTGTAATTTATATCAAATATTATTTCTGAATATTTTTTGTCTGTGTCAGTTGTTGCAATTAATTTAGCCTGAACCACTTAACAGACTTTTGTGGAAGTTTTTTTTGATATATATATAGGTACATGCTATCTTTATTTTTAAAATATTATTATTTTTATTTTTATATATTTATTATTTAGATTATATGTATTATTTATAATGTGCACTACCGTTCAAAAGTTTGGAGTTGTCAAGGTTGTCAAGTCTCTTATGCTCACCAAGGCTGCATTTATTTATTTATTTAAATACTGTAAAAAAAACATTAATATTGTAAAATGTTATCACAATTACATATTACTTGGATATATTTTAAAGTGTAATTTACCCTTGTTATTGCGAAGCAGATTTTTTTAATAATTGTATGTAATATTTTTGCGGAAATGTGATTTTTATTTTTTCCGAATTATTTAATGAATAGAAAGTTCAAACCGCATTTATTTGAAATAGAATCTTTTAATATTATAAATATATTTACTGTCAGTTAATGCATTCTTGCTAAATAAAAGTATTAAATTACCTTAATTTTTGAATGGTATACCGTAGTATATAATTTATACTTGCATTTACTAATTATATATACCACCAATCAAAAGTTTGGGATAAGTTTTTTTTTTATTTTTTTATTAAGACTTTATGCTGCGAGAATGCTTTAAATTGACCAATACACACTAAAGACTGGAGGAATGGCTGATAAAAAACGTAGCCCTGCCGTCACATGTATAAATCACATAGTTATTTTTAATTTGTAATTGTATTTCAGAATATTTTTGTATTTATTTATCTAAGAAATGCATGGTTAGCATAAGAAACTGCTTTCAAAAACATTACAAAATCTCATCCCAAACTTTTATTTTAGAATAATTTGATTATTTTTAGTTTGCATGTGTAGTTTTGTGTGTGTTCTTCTGTTGTGAAAAGCCATTTGTAGCAGCTCAGTTATGGAGTGCATGAAATAATGTACATTGGTTGAGTTCATGGTTTTAGGGGGGTTCGGGGGAGGTGATGTGCCGTCTCACTGTAATTATTTGCCCGTATAGCAACAGCAAGAATGAGATTCAATAACAGAGCAAGATGTTATTACGTTTAAGCAATCATCAGAATTTGAAAACTAGTTACAGTTTTTAAAATTGATTACATTTTATTTCGCCATCCCGTGCATGTACAGTATGCAGAGATGCCGTTGTCACGTGTTGAGTGCTTTTAAAGGGTTTGCACAAGCCCTTGGCAACACACCAAATGTCATGATCTGATTATGAAAGTGAATGCTCAAATGTAATTTTTATACAAAAGATGAAAGGAGTAATATTTCATCCAAGTCATTTTCATCCAATGCACACACACACACTCAGTCACTTCTGCCACGATGTGTCCTGCTTGCATTCAACTTTTAATACATGTGGCTGTCATGCTCATGTCCTGTGCTCTGGTGTAGAGCAGATGAGGTGTACAGGCTTTATATAGATGTCTTTCCCACTGGCATCAGACTGTTTCTGCATCCAAAGTGACCTAGAAATGCCAAGCAGAGAGGCAGGAATGCAGGTCCTCTAGGGATCCAGGAGTCTGGTCTGGCGAGCCCTATCCCCGTGTCCCTAACCCCGCACATGTCCTCTCTTTCTGCACGACCATTGAGAGAAATGTCTCCTTGCCGGTTACGGCTGGTTACTGAAGGACAAACGCACACACACAGCAAGAAGATACATGGGTGTTCATGGGAGATGTGACTCTTTGCAACTCTTTGACCTAGTTGAGATTATAAATAATTAATGAAAAAAATTATCTAAATAAAAATGCACTGGTTTAGCTCTCAGAGTATAACGGAATTTAAGATGTGTTCGCATCTATTTACGTGCCAGCATTTCCTATGTGTTGTCTCTAAGTCATGAATCAATTCTCCTTGAATTGACTCAATTCTCCTTGAATTGACTCAATTCTCCTTGAATTGACTCAATTCTCCTTGAATTGACTCAATTCTCCTTGAATTGACTCAATTCTCCTTGAATTGACTCAATTCTCCTTGAATTGAAAAGACCGTATTTCATTGTGACAATCATGGCAAATAAGTACCATGGTATAACCATCTCTTACAATCATAGTACCTATTTAGTAAGGGGTTATGGGCATGTTACATTGAATTATGTTTGCTGATTGGAAGCTTGACCTCCCATTAGAAAATATAGATTTAGTTTTTACTTATAGATTTATTTAGTCTATTTTGGCCTCTTGATTGAAATACTTGAAATGAGATATATTTAGAGGTAGAGCTGAAAGAAATGAAATTAAGATCAGCACCATCTTAAAAGAACACACATTCCATAAATAAACGTGCACGCACACACACCGCCATGACTTGTTTGCCATAAAAGTAATTAAACTAAGATGCCTCAATTACAAAGTAAGCAAGTCTTTTGTTACTTTGAACTAGCAGAGATGATTTGTAAGACATTGAAATGGAAGCTAGATTTCATTAAGTGTGCATCCACTAAGATATCCCTCAGTGTGATTCTTTGTGCCTCTGCTGAGCGTAAATGTCAGTAGGTTGCATGTAGTTGATTATCAACTTGCATGACATTTGCCTGGATGGCATGACTTTTATTGGTTTGATCCAAATGCAGCTTTAATTTTAGTCTATTCTGCTGTATATCCTTCTGAGCTGACAATTTCCAGAGAGTGCTTTAGAGTTCGGCACAACAGTGCAGTCGCTTTGTCCCACAACATGTTTTATTGAGCAAAGTTTCTATGCTTTTGGATGGTTCAGATCTAAAAATACCCAGTACTGTTCTTTGGCTGGCATTTAGCTCGATGTGAGCCTCATCTGCCCGAAGCTGGAGTTTGGAATTCATATTTGTTTTTCTTTAAACTATAGAAATTCACAGGTCTCTATTTCTGTTTTTGCTCATAAGACACATTAGTTCATGAATTGGAGTTCTCTTATTATGTTTGTTTTTGATTCAATGAAAAGAACAGTCTCATAAGACTAATTTGTTAGGGAATTGGACTACACTGCTAGTGGTGTATGTTTTTGAATTACTATAAAAAATGGCTCATTCAAAAAAAGTCATTCATTCAGTTGTAGGATTATACTTATTGCATGGTATGTTTATTTGATTTTTTCCCCCGCACATTTTGTTCACACATCTGCAATTCACTGAAAAGAACAGGCTCATACGTTTCATTTGTTTAGGAATGTAGGAGTTCTCTGGTCATGTTTTTAATTCACAAAAAAGAAACGACCCATAAGAAATTGGAGTTTACTGATTGTGAAACATTTCAATTAAAAATATTTGTAAATGCTGACTCATAAGACTCTGACTCACTCAAAATAACGCTGACTCATAAGACTCATTTGACACGATTAGTGAAATGCTTTTGCAGGACTAATTATAAACACAGATTTACTTTGTTCTTGTCTTTTTAACAATGGAACTTCAGTGACAATCCAGGTGCATTTCCGCTTCCTCCCAACGCTGAGGGGCTGATTACCAAAGTAGCAAATGAGTGGCGTGTGGCATACTGGCGTGTAATGGAAAAGCTCCAGACAGGGTTGCAAGTGGTGCAATGTGGCCCTATAGAACAATAACCTCCAGATGTCTGCTGCAGAGCTGCAGGCTGACTGATGCCCAAACGGGTTTCTTCTCAGCAGGGAGGGATGGGGAGCCAGCTGGCAGGGCTGGTTCTTCTGGAGCTACGGGAGCTCAGGGCAATCCAGGCAGCCATTTCACACACGCTGACTCCCAAATGCGCCCACACACACACACATGCATGCATGCACGTATACATAGCTGCACATTCCCTACATCTGCCGTGCGCCGTCCCACAACACAACATGCTTGTTCTAGTTTATTCTTTCCTCACTGTCTGTTGTAATGGGTGCAGTGCTTGTTGCCCTACCAGAGGAATAAGACTTTTCATTAGGCATGCTGTTGTAAGTCTGTGCCTTTCATTGGCACCGCCACGCGATGCATCAAACCAGCCTGGATCTTCCCGTGCTGTTGGCTACACATTCGGAGGAATGCTTCCTTGGTGCCAGTGAGAGCTGATTGATAAATCAAGGTCTTTATCACAGCTCCCAATGTCTGTCCCAATGTTTGTCAGCAGGCAAAAAACGATAGGGATTGGAGTGAGAGACAGATCGAGATGATGAATACCCCGCGTTAATGAACAGATCTGTGAGGGGAGAGATAAGGCTTTTGTCTGTGTTCGAACACATTCGCCGTGTCTCTGAATATCTCACGAAGGTCACGTTGCTGACCGGGCATGTGGTGTCTAGAGACCTATGAAATCCTTTCCCCCCCCAAATTCCTTCTTTCTTCCATTTTTAGTTATTTATTTAATTATCCCAATTATCCTATTATTTATATATATATATATATATATATATATGGATTTTGATTTCTGTTTTAATTCATAAAACTTTAACAATTGAATGATTTATTAAAATTTTTATAATTATAATGAAATAATGTCTTTTTAGGAGTTCCTTGTTGTCTGTTTTATTTTTTTCTGGATTTATGATTTAATCCAAATTTATTATCGAATGAAGGCATAACACAATAGCAATTTAATGAGTCATTTAAAATGCAATCAAATGAAAATGCAAATTCCTTTTATTTAACAAAGTGCTACACAACAGGTTAAAGGTTTACTATTAAAATTACATACGAAATAAAAATGGTGGAATTCCTTGAAGCTTTACGAATGTTGTTGTTATTATTATAAAAAAAAATCTGTAAATTCCATTTATAATACCGAATTCCACAACTCTATCCGTGTTTTCCGCATCACCCATAGCATCCAGGCTTCACCACGTGCCGAATTGGCATTGTAGATGCAGGAGTTTTGACTGCCTTCTTATGATTTATCTTTTGTCCGGGAGGATTATTTAGCCTTCACTGCTCAACTTGATTTCCCCTCAATCTCTTTTTTCATTCTCCAACCTCTTCTTTCTCTATTTCACCCTCTTATGCACAGTAATTCCACCTGCCACCCCCCGAAAGGTCTCGTTGCAGCTTCTCTCTCGTGCTGCTGCAGGTACCTGTGAGCTTCGTGGATGAGCAGAGCTGAGGCGGAAGTGATTTTATCAGCACCTCACAGCTGCCCTCCTCACTCGTTCACCGCTCCCTCCCTGCCACGACACAATCCCTCCATTTTCCGAGTCCCTGCAGCCAGAGCCATCAAGCTGTGAAAAATTAAAACAAAAGAGGGAAAAAAATACAATGTTTGCTCAGATTTGCCTCACATCTGTTCGAGCTCTTCTGCCGACAAACCGTGTTTGTGAGACATTGATAGGCTGACCTGCCTACGCATGCTTGAGTTGGCAGCCCCCGCCGGGGGGGGGGGGGGGGGGGGCACGAGAGAGAGAGAGAAAACTGGGATTTGGCAAATGTGCCTCGGCTCGAAAATGTAGTGCCACAGACGTCGAGGTGTCAGGGGGAGAAACGGCAACACAGGATTGGCTAAAAAGCTGACAATTCAGAGATGAGCGCTAAAGACATTAAATGAACCGCAGGACAGTCCCGTTCCCCACACACACAGTCAGCTGCTTTGAAAAACGGTGGCTGTTTGATTGGTCGCTTCAGCTTTTTCCTTGGCCTTTGGATGAATCAAGTAAGGGTCAGCGGCAGCTCTAGTTTTTCTTGTCTAAATTATTGATGTGGTATTCCATCAATCTTTTTCATTGGGCACCCATGAGGAAATGTCATGGTATTGCTGTGTTATAAGGGCTGGTTTACAAAGGCCTTGACGCGATTTGTCATTTTGATTGGTCGTTTTAGCAGAAACCCCACAGCTATGTTTACGATCCTGGCTCGGGGCTCAGGTGTGCACGTACCATTCTATGACTGTTTCTTACCATTGCCTCACAAATAATGAGTGATTAGTAGTAATTGGACAGGTATGTACTCCTATTAAAGGTGTGTTTGTCTCTTCAAACCTTCTATTGTACGGTCTAAATTGCTCTTTTATAACTCTGAAGACTTAAAAGAGTTATCAGTTGTGATTTATTTGCTTATTAAGTGTCATGGCTTAGTCCACGAAGAAGACGAGGAAGAAGGTTAGCGTGCAAATAACAAAATAACTTTAATAATACAAAACAAAGGAAGTATTCCAAACAGAGTAGCAGCGTAAAGGTGCACTCAAAACATAAAAAAACACCTGATAATGAACAGAACGAACTGAAGGGCTTAAATGCATGAACTGAATGCAAGCAGGTGTGATCTAATTAATTATAATGAATAACCACGGAAACTAACTAGTGGCCTGAACATGAGAGAACAAAAGAAAACTAACTAGAGAACTAAGGCAGGCAAAACAGAAACAGATCACAGTGAAAATGAAACCAAAACTGAGCTTAACCCTTACAGAGTGTTTCCCCTTCCTTTTAAACAGTGCTAATATGTTGTCATGTCATATTTATTAATTCATAGGTCAATTTTACTAGGACTAAAATTTGTATTTTAGTTGACAAGGTGGTTTAATTTTGAATATGAAGTATTCAAATATTTATGTTTAACCCACCCAAACCAGTGTTGTTATTTTAAATTAAAACTATTGTAATGGTTTTTGTTAATCGAAATAAAGATAAATAAAACTATATATATATATATATATTACAAATGTTTCATGTTTAAGTTGAAGACAAAAATTACTAAAACTAAACATGAACAAAAGCTAGGCCTAAATAGAAATATATATATAAAAATGACACAAACACATAACAGAATTACTAAAACTAAACTTAAATAAAATATCAAAATAAAAAATCTATTCTAAATTATTAATACTATAGTATATAAATAATATTAAAATATAATAAAATAACGCTGACCCAAACACATTTTATATGAAACTATTCGGATATATAGACATTATAAACATCTGAAAAAAAAAGAAAAACCTTTATTAAAATTTCCGACAGTAATTTGAAGCATTTTGAAAATAAATAAATAAATGGAATTATTTTCCTGTGGAAATGATTTCATGCTCATGTGGAAATTTCTGACATTTGATTGTAGAGTTTTTAGATAAGTAAATTGTAGATCAGTTCTGGCATTTATCTATGGGTTGTTTTGAACCTCACAGATTTTCATAGTATTGATAAAATCAATTAAAATGTTCTTCAGAATATCTTCTTTTGTCTCCAGTCACCATTTGCTCCCCATTTAACCTCTTTGTTGTGCATGAAAAACATTTGAGAAATCAAAAAGAACTCATTTAGGATTTTTACAATATTTTTTTATCTTATTTATAGCGTCAGCTTCTTTGACGTTTCTTTTTAATGTACCTTCTATGTTTATGTCTGCTTCATATGGAGTGTACATTTCTGTTCTCCACAGATTGCTGGGGATGGTATCTATGGCGGATCCTCCCACAACCACTATCAAAATCCCAGGCTCATTACGTTTCCACGACAACACCAGCGAGGCTCGTCCAATGGGCTGCGGCGACAGAAGCGAGACTGGGTCATTCCACCAATCAACGTGCCTGAAAACTCCAGAGGACCCTTCCCTCAAGTTCTTGTCAGGGTCAGTAATGGTTACGGCTCAAAGCTTACTTGTTGTAAACAGTATGAAAGATTAGTCGGGTTTATTTTGATTAAACACACAAGACCATAACGTCTTACGCCTGCTTTGATATCTCCATAGCTTTTACTTGACGATCATATAGAATATTTTTACAGATTCTGCTCAGTTATTAGTAAAACTGATATGACACTCAGCCATGAATGAAATGTCTCAAGATCTTGGCAAGCTGTGTCTCTCAGAACAGACAGTTCCACAACTCAAGTTTCACTGTGTCCCTTCGAGACATAAAAGAACAAGCCTCTCTCAAGTCTCCTCACAGAAGCTTTTACTCTCTTTTTTTTTTTTGCTCTTCTGAAAGACAGAGCTTTCCTCGCCGCATCTCTTGAACCACAGAGAAACCTAAGAGGTTAAAAAGCAGTATCATAGGTGAACATTTTCAAGGGCCTTCTTTCAGACAGCTCTTCTGCGTCTGCCGCTGAGAGCCCTTCTAAGGTAAGGAGAGGACTTGTGCTCCCTCTCTGAGTCAAGGGTTGATGAGGAAGGGGCTTGGAGGTAGATTGGCACAGGGTATCAATAACTCTCATCCATCTAATGCTTCTACAAAGCCTCTCCTTACGTTTTTCCAGCATGAGATGAGAAATGAGGTTTGCGGGATCTTTTGTATCATATCTGAAGGGTTCACTGCTGGGTTACATGTGACTGTGTAAGGCTAAATGTACGACCCTGAGTACAGTGCCACCCAGGATTGAACTAAGAACGTCATTAAATTCCAATTCATTTCCTAATTTGGAGATGAATCTGAATGAAAATGAAAAAGAAATGAATATACAGTAGCTGTCATTTAGCAACTTAGAACATCAAAGATTAATACAAACAAATTGAATCAGTTAAAAAAAACTTTGGAGGAAAGTTTACAAAAAATGTGAATGTTACATAGATAGATAGATAGATTTGTTTTCTTGCATTAACTGGAGACATTTGAGTCAACTTCTAGTCATATATGAAAGGTTTTAATTAATTAAGAATTGTGTAAAATTGAATATCTGCAAATCCATTTAGTTAAGTGTAGTCAGTGGCTAACTGTTTTAAAGTGCAAAATGATGCTAGTTAGCTATACTAAATTACGTTGGTATGAAAAGAGAGTTTATTATAGAGTTGATATATTGCAATATTTAATGCCATTATTTACCCATCAGAATTGAGAATTTAAGAGAGCAGTGCAAGAAGAAATAATGTGATTGAGGACTGTATTGGAATATTCTAACTAGGATGGTATGGCAGCAGGTACTCCAAATGTTGAAGAAGATGTGTTCTCATGAAGAGTTTTTATAGAAACCAGGACAAAAACGCACCCATCTCTGCGGTACTTTGAGGTGTGTTATCCATGCTTGGGCTCCTCTGGGGTTCTACAAGCTTAAGTTTGTGTTATCTGTCATTCAGACTCCAGTCTGGACTTAGCATTCTGTGGACTGTCCTCATAAACTCCCTCATGGCCACTTGTACCTTAGATTACACCCATGGATTACCACAATCTCTTTCCACCGATGCACACGCAGACACATGGACATCCCTTTAAACCACCCATATGGAAAGATTAGAAAACCTGGGAAAAAGCGTGGAATCCATTTGAGGAGTTTTGATAACCCTTCTCACCTCTAGCCTTAAATGTTTGGCTTTAGAGACCTGGGCCTGTGGGTGTGTGGTTCTGGCATGTTCTGTAAGGCTTTACTTTTGTTGGCTATTTTCAGGCAATAAAAGATTACCTGTGGTGGCCCATACAAGGCAAAATCTGTACTCTGTCAAAGCAAGATTATTATGTACCAAAATCATTTTGAAAAAAATGGCTTCTTTTCAGCTCTCTGGATTTCACTTTACATAGAGAATTGTTCATTTCGAGGCTTATATTCCATGTCGAAAAACCTTTATGCATTTCTGAACAGTCTCTATAATGTAGAAGTCTTGTAGTACCAAGGACATGATGTAACACACAAGACCTTGAATTACACCCATTCATTTGCATGTTGTTTAAAAAATGAGAATCCTTGAAATTCACATCTGAGCACATTTCACTCAATAGAGCCTATGGCCTGTCCCATTTTTAGCTCTTGGAATTTGTGCTTGTTTCACACAGAATTAATCAATACACTTTCTGATATCATCACCAAATTTGGAGGATAGTTTGTACCCAGTTGCGGGAGATTTATAAACATGAACAACAAAAAATCCACCAGTGGTGAGAATTCAAACACAGACAATGTTTATTTTCAGTTCTAAAAAGACGATATGAGATTAATAGAAGGCATTCTTCCTGACAGCTTGATTCCAAAACATCCAGGGATGTGGTGAGCATGAACAGGTAAGTAATCCTTTTCCCGTAATGGGACCGTTAGAAACGACAGGCTTTCACAGTTCATCAATAGATATATAAATAAATGGAGCTTAACTGACCAGATACCGAAGAAGAGCAATTCCTCCAACAGTTGATTATCACAGTTAAACTCAGAATTCAGATTAAAAGTCTGTTAAACCAAGAATGAATTCATGAATACAGAAGAAACTGTTAAGTCTGGTTTCAGAGAGACAAGTAATTCCAATTAACAGGAATTGGGGAGTCTGATTTGATTTCGCGGGGGTTTTTAACGACACTCTGTTGTTGTTTCTTATTTATTTACACACTTGTGTCGTCGAACTGTTGTATAAATGCAATATCACATGATCAGTGCAACTGTGATCGCCTTTGGCTGTGCTGGTATAGAGCGATATTGCACGGCTACTCATGCGATATTGCTCATATATAAAACAGAATTCATATAATTCTCCCACAACTTCAAGGTTGAAAACCTCTACTGTTGTCTAATTATCTCGATCACACAATTGTCATTTCTCTGCCTATCGTCTTGAGAGGCACAGCACCGAAGGACAACACTGAGATTCATTGGCATTAATAAAAGCAAAGCAGCGTTTATTCTTGTTTACATTTTTTACATCCCCAATTACCTACGAAATTCGAATTCCAATAAACAATACATCCCCACAACACACGCAAACAAAATGAATGCGGTGAATTCTTAATTTACTGACTAGCTTGAATCAATTTCCATTCTCCCATATTGGTCCATTAGCTCCGAGGGGAGATAGGGAAGGTTAGTGCACCTGGCCAGCTCCAATATTCACATTGTCTGTGTCCTGTTATTTGGTGAGCAGCTCTGGGGCTTTGTCGTCGCATGGATGATTTACAGAACGAACTGCAAAAGGGTATGTGCGCTAATGCCGCTAATGCCTGCTTCCACCTGACAATGGTGCTCGATGATACCTGGATTTGGGATCCTAGAAAAGAAATAGAAATTGATGTTTTGCAACATAAAGCTTGGACATCTTTCCAACATTATGCTAACCTGCTTGTTTTTTTAGTACCTCAAGAATAGCATAGTGCAATAAAAAAGTAATAATGTTGTTGTGACTAAAGACAGAGAAGCGGGAACAGTTCATGTTTTGAAGATCAACATTATAGGATTATAGGAATATTTCATCCAGAAATGAAAATTCTGTCATAATTTAGCTAACCTTATGTAACCTTGCTATCACAGAACACTGAAAGAGAAATTGTGAGGACTGTTTCCATGCTCTTCTCCATGCAATTACAATGAGCTGGAACTGAAGCTTTCAAAGATGCAAATACTATAAATCATCAAAAAATCATCCATATGATTTGTGCATTCATAAGAGTTTATGAGAGAAAGACATTTGTGAATAAATAATTATTTTAACTTAGATATTTTTATTTAATCATTTGATCTGCTTCACAAAACAGGTCTGAATAAGTAATTCATTTGAAAATCAAACTGATCCCGTTCTTAAGTTCAACTCACTGATTCAGTGATTTGGTTGCAATGGTGAACGGCTCACTCTGTAAAGGATTCAGATGTTGCTTTCGGAAGCACATAAGTCATATGAACCACTTTTATAATAAATTTTATGGTGCTTTTGCTTTCTTTTCTAAACTTGAAATCTCCGGTCTCACCCATGTTTTGAACAAAGTGAGAGTGAATAAATGTTGACATAATTTTCATTTTGGAGAGAACTGTTCCTTTAAAGTGTAAATTGCAGGTAAAATTTTTCACGAAGATAATGCAATGTGCTTACCAAACATAAAGTTAAGAACCGCCCACCATTGTTTTTTTATGTTTTTTATACCAAAATGCTGAATATAATATGAAAAGTTGGTGCGTTTTACAGTGGTTTTTAGCACGCCCCCTCCCTTCCACTAGGCTGGGCGTGACGTCATAAAAGGTACTCCAAGCTTTTACTGTCTATGCTCCTGGAGTTACGTTATATTGGAGACCTAGCTAGCAAAAACTATTGTGTTTGTGCGGGATGTACGAATACATCAAAAACGGGGGAGAGGCTCCACAAGTTCCCCAAGGACAAACGGCTGATTCGTGCCTGACCCTACCCGAGCCCGCTGTGTCTGAGCCCGGTCCGGCCCTGCCCGACACATTAACTGTAGTTATGAGCCCGAGCCCGATGTAAACTCGACCATTTTTTAATACGTGGGTCATTATTATAACTGACGTTCTCAACTACTTTCTATATTACTTTCTCCCGCCCGCAACATTTTCAACATGTTTTGTCCCGCTCCCGCCCGCAAAAATACTTTTTTTCTGTACCTCCAAATACTTTCAAGTTAGCCTACGTGTCACCACCATACACATCAGCATACATGCTCCTGATCAATTATTTGTTATAAAGCATTAACACACAAACCACTGTTATAACATAAAAGCAAGCGGGCTACTGC
Organism: Tiaroga cobitis; assembly: GCA_030578255.1. Classification (NCBI taxonomy): domain Eukaryota; kingdom Metazoa; phylum Chordata; class Actinopteri; order Cypriniformes; family Leuciscidae; genus Tiaroga; species Tiaroga cobitis. Next base: position 31,366,002 of record CM060601.1, on the reverse strand, counting down.
GTGCATGGTTTGGCATGACTGCGCGCAAAGTGCGCTCCCTTAATAATTCCTAAAAAGCTGACATCAGTTCATCGAGATCTCACACATCTCCGTTATTATTAATGAAGCTTTCATAATATATATACTATGTTTGTTATAATTAGAGGATTTGCCAGCATACAGAATTCAGCACTGAACAAAAAGTCAGTTTTGAGCGGTGAGGGGAGTCCATCGTAAATGCTTCTGATTGCCCATTATTGCGTTCAAGAAATCAACACATATGTCTGTGATTGGCTACATCGCTCAACGCTGCAGAAATGTTAGAAATAGAAACTCTGCCTGTAAACCGTTTCTATTTTGTTTTAGTTGTTCTTATTGCTTTTCTGCAACAGATGAATAAAAATGTAGTCGTTTTTATGTTTTATTCATAGATATTTCTAGTTTGCGGGAGTCTCGCGAATCGTTTTATTCTCCCTCAACCCGCACACACAGAGTGAGTGCATTACCGCCCGCGCTCCCTTTTATGACATCATCACCCAGTTACGGTAAAAAAACATGCTACCTTTGAAGAAACCCCAATAAATGTTATTTTAACGCATTTTAGGACAGACATTTTTACATATATACACATTGAGCACTTTAATTTACACATTAATTGGTTGTGGTGGTTAACCTGCAATTTACACTTTAAGGACAAGCTGAGAGAACAAAGACTTGGCCAGCATATTTGTGCAGTTTTGTCATATATACAATCTAAATAGTTTTGCAGCGAACTCCTTGGGCATACCAATGAAAGACAGAAGTTTAGATAGTCTGCTTTGACTGGAGTCAAGATATCTGAGGGCGATCACCCACACAAAGGAGACATCAAGCTCTAATCTAAGCTGCTTGCTATGTGATTACACATCTCTACCTAAAGCAAAAAATCCAGTGTGGTAGAAGCATAATTAGATCTCATGGAATGCTCCTTGAATAAAACTGGCAGTCATACATAGCCTATAGCATTACAGCTAGTGTAAGTGTCCTGGTGGGGCTCTTCTATTACCGCCTAACTTAATCAGAGGCAGTAAAAGCATGGGTCAGAGGGTAACGTATTCACTTGAATGGAGAGTCTGAATGATTGTTATTTCTCACGCTGGCCTTGAATAACTGCTTTTAAATAAGCAAGACGTATAGTAGCCGCCTTGTAATGTGAAACTTAGCTCAAGTGTTAGAAAGTTCATTTGCTGAGTACCGAACTTCCTTGAATGTGGGCCCACACGATTTCGGCTTCAAGAACCTGCGCTAAATGGCTTAATGCAGCGGCTTGCTTGCATGTGTGAGCATTTGTGTGTGGGTGTATGTAATGCTAGCTTTGAAGGTTTTTATAAAAAAAAATTATATTGTAATGAGAACTGATCATTTCTATTTCACTAAGAAGGTATTGTGTTCATTTAGCCTGTAAGAAAGTTCCATTGCCGAATGCTTGTCGCTGACCTCCCTCATGTCTCTGCCGCCCACACAATCCTCATATTTTAATGTAATATACATGTTAGACGTTTCTAACATGGCCTGTTCTTTACGTGTGTGGATACTTACATCTTTAACAGAAGCATATTTATAATCAGACGCCTGTTTGTTTGAAGGGATATGTTTGAATTAGAATTAGAATAAATCTTTATTGTCCACCGGGGTGGAAATTTTCTTTGGCTCACCAAACATACAAGACAGATAAACATACAGACAACGTCTCAAATATAGTAAAGGAAATATAAAACATATTTAATAAAAAAGATACAATGTAAAATATCATAATGAAAATAAATATTTTTAAATGCATTAAGATAACAACTCATTAGTTGTTGTCACTTGGTTTGGTTAAGCATACTAATGGATTTTTTTTAAGTACTTTTAGCCAGAGGCACCCTGATACCTATAGTATTCAAACCATATCTGCTGCATTATGTCGTGTTTAATGTGCACAGAATGATCATTTTCTGCATGCACACATTCAGTGCCTAAATGGTCCAAAATTATTCACCAAAATGATGACCATTGCCCCGCAGATCACACTGCCTGGAGAGCTGTTTCCCATTATGCACTGCACACAACTTTTTCCAGTGATATGGATGAACTGGAAGTATTAGTTGCTAACTCATTATTTGATTGGAATTGCATTCAATTATGGCATTTTTGAACAAAATTGATGTAAACATTCAAAATAATATTTTTTTCCCCCACTTAACCAGACACCATCTAACTGTACTGCATATACTTAACCATATACACTAATGTTCACAAGTTTGGTAAGTCCTTAAGAATTGTTAATGTTTTTGAATGAAGTCTCATGCTCACCAAGGCTGCATTTATTTGACCAAAAATACAGTAAAAACAGTAGTATTGTGTTTTCTATTTTAATATATTTTAAAATGTGTTCCTGTGATGGCAAAGCTGAATTTTCAGCAGCCATTACTCCAGTCTTCAGTGTCACATGATCCTTCAGAATTTTTTCTAATATGCTTTGATTTGGTGCTCAATAAACATTTCTTATTGTTATCAATGTTGTGCTGTGTAATGATTTTGTGGGAACCTATTGTTTGATGAATGGAAAGTTCAAAAGAACAGCATTTATTTGAAATGGAAATCTTTTGTAACATTATACATGATGTTTGTACTTTCAATTTTGATCAATTTAATGCAAACCCCCAACTTTTGAATGGTTGTGTATACACTTTGGAGTGTAAACAGTAGTATCACTCCGAACATATCCTTAGCCCTTATAAGAGGGTTTGTTGCGAAAACACTTTTTATTTTGTGGCTCGAAAAGCTATAAATTTCACCCAAGAGATTGTAGAAGCCATTTGGAGGCTTAAAACGCTAAACTAACACCCCATTAACCAGTGACATCATTATGATAGCCATGATTCGCTCCATCCCCCTTATTAAGCCCCTCTCTCATCTGCATCTCTGGCTCCTTCTTTATTCTCTATCCCTTCCTGCCTCACCAGTGCGCCTGACATTTCTCCCTGCATCCATTCTTCATGCTATGTGTGTGTGTGTGTGTTTATAAGAGCATGGAGTAGAGAGCGAGAGTGGAAAGATGGGCGAGGTGGATGGCTGCGACTAGCACAGTAGAAAAAAGTGCAGAAGCAGCACAACGGCATCGCTCCTTCTCCTGCAGACGTGTAGAGGTTGTCTCTCTAATTACCCAGCCCCCCCTTTCACGCCGCTGCCCCACCTCTTAGCTTGTACGCAGGGATTTGTCCATTGTGCTTTTCAATAGACACAGCGTGATTGGACTGAAAGCAGTCATTAGCCCGTGCCACTGTCTCTGGGGTCCTTGGGCTTTTATAGAGGGAGAGAAAAAGAGAGTCGTATGCCTGGAGAATACAGTGGGACTCTACTAGGGAATACATAAAGGCTCTATTTGTACTGTTCGCCCATTGTGCTGACTTTGGGAAATTAATGTCATTGTTGATATGTGGAAAAACTGAGTATTCCATGAGTATTCAGCTATCAGCGGCTAACTATTTTAATTGCAAAGCTAATGCTGTAATTGCATTTGTGATTCAATTCTTAGTACCCATTAATATAAATTTTCTTGCTAATTATCTCATTTCAACACCATTCCATTCCCCTCCTCACGGATGGGAAAAGAGCTTGGCTATTGCGGAGTGTGTGTGAATACGGTTCATGCCGTTTCAGTCTGTGGAGTTCTATTCAAATGCTTTGACGCATGACTTGATGACTGTCTTATTGAGTTCTCAGTTAACTGTCATCCCCTTTTTGAGTAAAATTACTATACAATCAAAGCCATATATCTAACCAAGTTGTGTTCCAAATTTGTTATATCACAAAGATTGAAGAATTTTGTTTAGGTGTAATACCACAAATAGCCACTGGGTGACATACATTCCATTGAATTTAATTGTATGCATTCTGCCGTAACAAATTAATACATTTCTGTCCAAATATCACTTCGGTCACAAAATATGGAACCTTGAGACTCAGACCTTTCTGACAATATGTGTTTTGTCAAGATTAGAAAAGGTTTTGATCATAAATTATGAAACATGATGACACCCAAAAGGGGAGGAGCCCAAAAAAAGAATTTAGAGCACCGTTTCTAAGGTAACGTCCAATTTCAAAACGCTTTTCACAGGAGGAATTCTGAGTTTGTAAGCTTTCAAATGATACCTAATTTATGATAACTACTAAAATATGTGATGTAATAAAAAAGGCGATAAAAAGATAATATTATATTTTAGAGGATAACATATATATAATACTTTTTAGAGGATAATATTATTTTATATTTTTTTATTGACAAATACTAGATTATATGTTTTATTATGAACTTTTAGCATGAAAACCAAAGTTAATTAATAAATTAATCTATTACTGTTCCTACATAATTTGTAACAAAAAGCAGTGCTAAAATATCTATTTAGGAGTCTTAGACCTTTCCAACGATATATTGTTTGTCATGATTAGACTAGGATATAATTGCAATATAGTCAAGTAAACGTAGGCGTCCTAGTAGTTAATAAGCCTTCAAGGCACATGCAGTGTGCCCAGAAAGTATTTGGACACTTTTAAGTCACAGAGATTTATTCATTCCATTGGTTCAACACTTAAGACATTAATACTAACACTTAGTTACTATTCTATATCTATTTAAAAATTTGCACTTTCATATTGCTGCTTTGATTGCTTCAAGTGCTCTCTTCATTTGTAAGTCGCTTTGGATAAAAGCGTCTGCTAAATGATTAAATGTAAATGTAGAATTATTAGTTAATCGCATACAATTTTTCAAACCATTAGGCAAATGATGCTAGATTTTTTTTATGGTATATATTGTATGAATATACATGAAAGTCTATGAAATCCTTGATTTATTTTGTATGGTACTCTATTTATGTATAATAAAAATAATAAAAAAATATGAGTAATGTTTTGTCATATCATCTCACACACATGCATACCATATATATATATATATATATATATATATATATATATATATATATATATATATATATATATATATAGGGCCTATGAAATCCTAGCAGACCAACCATCTAATATTAAATATGGGCATTTATGTATTTATTTATATATAACGTTTTGCCAAATGCAAAAATAAACGTAGGGTAAATCATTTGAAACATATAATAAAAATGGAATAATATTATATGTGTATTATAATTATATGAAATCTTGTAGTTTTTTTTCCTATCTTTTTCATATCATATTTATTCTTCTGTTGTAATATATTTTGTAAGGTGTTTTTTTTTTCTCTTTTCTTGTCTCGTGTATGTTTTGGGGTATGAATGCGAGGATGAATGTATAAGCATGTAGAGTTTTTGTAGATTTTGGTCTGTACATTTTGTTTCTTATTAAATAATAAAAGGAAAAAAATTAAAAAAAATCATAATAATTTGAAACATTTTTGAAAACTTTTTTATATGGGTATTTGAGTGCTATGTTGTTCCTTTAAAAAAAAAAATTAAAAAAGGTCTCTGACATTTTGTTAATGAGCAGAAAGGCATTCACGTATTTGTACAGGTGCTTTAAGTGTGATAATACTATATGTTTGGTATGCATGTGTATGAGCTGATATGACAAAAAAAATTCTAACATGTTTAAATGATATGTTATTTTATTTCTTTTTATTTACTATCATTGAAATTGGAGAACATGTTACCTTGCAAAAGCAACAGGCTCCCACTCTTCTTCTTCTGACGATATAATTTTTTTATTTGTCTACATCATGCGGTTATTGGCGCACTCCACTCTTCATCTCCTGTTCGTCTTCCTCTGAGAATGCAGTGGTGAATTCATGCAATTTGATTTGGGCTGTATCTGTGCAGATGGCTGTCTCTCTTCATCCTTCTCCATTCCTCTCGTCTTTTCACTCAGATGGTTATTTTCTCTTCTGCACTGTCGCTCCCTCTCCCTTTCTTTCTTTCTCTCTCTATGTCTCAAAATAAAAACAACTTTCAGGGGAGACAGAGAAATCGATCACGTTGACAAAAGATCCGCATGACTGCAGCCCTGGCGATGTGGCTCATCTTTCAGTCTTTCTCTTTATTCTCCTTGTGATAAACTCCTGATATCGGTTAGCTCTGTGATTACGTACTGTCCTCAGTCCGATCAGCTTCCCTTAGTGAGCATAATCAGCATAGCGTTTCAATTTCTGTCCTTACACATGCTGTACATACCTTCATTTTACACTTAAGGGATTTTTTCAGGGATTTTTTTTCCCCCAATACCTACAGCACATGGAATGTGGACACTTCTCTTTAAATTACAATCTGTATTAGCTCAAAGTCACATGAGGTTGCGATGACAAAACTCGCCTTTATAGGTACAGCCAGCACTGTTGGAATTAAGGTCAAGCCATTAATCTCACTACAGGACCTGAGGAATTACAGTCAAATGAGGCAGAGCTTTCAAGAGTCAAATAATACGTGTTTCAGTACATTGGAATTGAGCCGGTTTAAATTTTGGAATACCAGTCTGGCTGAATCACCCCATCATGTTCTATTGCCAACTCATTTATATAGATGGAACTACTCTTAATGCTATCCATACCCAGATAGCAAGAGGCAGGGCGACAAAAGAGCAAGAGAGAGAGAGAGAAAAGGCAGGGAAGAACAAAATCTATATTTCAAAATCATGCGCTATATTCCTTTCCAATTCAGGCTAGGATCCATAATAAAGTAGCCTGTGTGGAACAGACAGTTTCGTCTGTTTCTAATGGGATTTAAGAGTAAGAGTATTTGACTGACTCCAGCTTTCACTTGAGAAATATTAAACCTGAGCATCCGGAACTCAATCTTAAAGATGTCATTCATGAGTTCTTTTTTCATACATATTTCATTTTGTCTTCATGTAACCCATAAGCAGGCTGAATTTGTGTGCACAGAACTCTGAAAAATTGCCATATAATTGCAATAAGTTCAATTTATCAAACCTTTGTTTATTGTCTGCCCCTTGCATGTTTGTCTATTACATTATTTGGCCAATTTAATTATGCTTTTTATATTTAGTTGAGGATACAACTAAAGGACAGTACAGGAACCTGAAGGGTTCATATTAGTACTTTTAGGGTACATATCAGTAACTTAAGTACCAATTGGTACTGATATGTAGCCTACCCTAAAGTACATATAGTAAAGGGTACATATACCCAAACATTTACATTTTAGTATTAATATATACTTAACATGCAATAATGTCAGTACATATTCATATTAGTACCTAAAGTCTACCTTTTAGTACTTGTAGTACTAATATGGGCACTTTAGGAAATAATATGTCTATTTAAGGGTACATATTAAATGTATTTTGCATATTATTACCTTGAGAACTTATATGTAAACTCAAGGTTCTAATGTGCAAATGCATATACTGTGCATATTAGTACTTTGAGGTGCACTGTAAAAAGTAATCAGTTGACTTAACTTAAAAAAAAGTGAGGAAACCGTTGCCTTAAAATTAAGTAATAATCTACATGCGTAATTGAAAAAAAAAGAAGTTATGTGAACTTCCACATAACTTAATTTTTTATAAGCATGAAGTTTATTTAATTAATAATTTTAAGGCAACTGGTTTCCTTACTCTTTTTTAAGTTAAGTCAACTGATTACTTTTTATAGTGTAACTAAAGGATATAACATATTAGCATATACCTAACATTTTAGTACTAATTACTTTGCATTTACAAATGCATATACAGTACATAATAGTACCTTAAGGGACCATGTAAGAGTATTTTAGTACTAATTAGGTACAGTAGGTAATGGTACGTAACTAAATTATATATTTTAATTTCAAAAGGGACATTTTAGTACTAATTACTACTTAGGATGCAAATATGTAAGTGCAAGTACCACCTTAAATGGCACATATTAGTACCTAAAGTGTGCATTTTAGTACTTCAGGTATGCAAATGCATAAATTATTACCTTAAGGTATAGCTAAAAGGTACATATTAATACATAATGAATGAATATTAGCACCTAAAGGGTACATTTTAGTACTAATTAGTACATGGTAGATAAATACTAGCATCTAAATCGTATTCTAAAGGTACAAATATATACATATTCATATTAGTACGGGTACATAATAATGCCTAAAGTGTACATTTTAGTCCTTAAGGTACTAATATGCTGCCTTTAGGAAGAGATAAGGTAAAAATGTGTACCTTCTCTGACACGCAACACCATTTACCACATTTTACTGTGTTTATATGCAGATTTTCAGCTTCCCTTAAAATCAGTTCAGAAAATGCAAAACTATATTCCCTGTGAACTTACCTAAAAATAAAAGGTAAAAATAAAAGCTACCTTTAAATTTGAATGTATACGTGATTAATCCCAGATGTATTTTAGTTACCAGATCACATAAAAACATTTGTTTTCTTCCTCTCTAGTCCGCTCTCAGCTTGAACGGCTCATCTCCACATTTGAATTTGTCCGTCATTGACACAGAACCTCCATCACACCTGACAGGGCTTTGAGGAAATACACCATTCAGAATCAAAATGTGACAGAACGCCTTGAGAACAGTAAGACAGCTTGTTGGGTTATCACCTTGATGTTAAACATAAGAAACTATGTTATGATTCCGAGAGTTATAAAACTGACAGAAGTAGACTGCTGTCAAATTTACGAAGGTAGGAAGCGTTTGATAGACACTTTTGTAAGCAATGTACTGGAGGGTAAAGCTGCCAGATTTTGGTCACATATTTATGGATGTAAAGAGGTTTATTGTTTATTACTTTAAACCTTAGCCTTAAAGGATGAGACTAATCTTGTAAATGTGCTCGACTATTTCCTAAATCGTCTTGAATGGTCTGTCAAAGCTAATACGTTTCAACCGTTACACTAAACATTTTTCAGCCACTCTTTCTTTTCTCAATAAGTCCTGTACTCTGGCTTCTTACGGTTTCTTTTTGGTGCATTGCTCATCCTTTAGCATGCTTGCAGGAAGATGATTCATCCTGGTGAATAGTATCCGCCTGTCTAAGGAATACTGAGTGGAAGACAATGAAACTAAACAGCAGCCCTGGTCTCCATATAGTCGGGCAAAGGCTTGTATTGAGTGTGATGGTTCTAGCACAATATGTAATCAGATAGCCTTAGCAAAGACGCACATACGCCCACAAATGTATTCACGCACAGTTGAATAGCAGAACACTTTGTAGTTAACCACTTTGTAAGAACTTTAACTAGAGCTTCAAGCTTTCAGCAAAGGTTACACGAGTGCTGCCACAAATGAAACCCTATATCAGGTGTGTGGTAGAAAATAGCAGCACTAAAGGATACTAAAAGACAAATTCGACCAGCTTGACTGCAATGAGACTGCCGGAACACAGTGCTTTAGTTATGGAAGCAGCCTGTAGGAAGCTGGAGGTGGCCTGTAAGTTGGAGAACAGTGCCTGACTGAACACTCATCAGACTGCACCCGTTGACCAGCTCATCAACCACCTCACAAAACTCTTGACTCTCATAGCCTGCTTGAACGCCTCGGGTTCTCATAGGAAGAGCAGACAGTACCAATGAGAAGTCGTAAAACGAGAGGGCAATACTATAAAATCAAGAAAAAAAGCCATTACTGATGGGCAAGAAATAAGAGAGAGCCATCAAGACAATTTAGTTGAGTTCAGAGAGGCCTATAGAAAAGAAACTGACTTTTTGGACTTCAGTCGCGCATTTCAATGAACTCCAAGAGTGTTTTGATATGATTTGGTTATTTGTTGCTATTCATTTTCACTCTCTCTTAATTTGAGTTTTCATACTTTGCCGGTTGCACATGTGAATAACTTCAAATAACTTGAAATTAATAGTACATTTGTTATTCAAACGTTGTCTGTTTCATTATGCCGAATCCCAAAATGAAAAACGGCAATGCAGAGAAAAGCTAATGAAGGATTCAGTCTCTGATGTAAAAGAGCATTAAGATGTATTTTGAACGTTCCCTGCAGGGGTGGGACAAAGTCATTGTTATGCAAGTCACAAGTAAGTCTCAAGTCTTTGCCCTCGAGTCCCGAGTCAAGTCGAGTCAAAGATGAGGCAAGTCCCGAGTCGAGTCAAAAGTCAAAGCCAACAAGTCTCAAGTCGAGTTCAAAGTCCTACCATTCTAGTTTCGAGTCATTTCAAGTCCTCTTACCCAGGGCTTAATTTGAGCCGGAACACGCCGGAACATGTTCCGGCACCTCCGACGTTGGATCCGGAACCTTTTTTTATTGGATCCGGCTCCTCCTGTGCTGTTTGTGTAATGTTCAATGTTGTTTGTTTCATTCTATCCTTTAAATAGAATGGACGGTTAACGCCAATATAGTTGCGTACACTTGCTTTATTGAACACAACCAACCTGGCCTGTACTCTCGGATGTAAACAACAGAAGTCAACAGGTGTTACACTTATTTATTTATTTATTTCGATCTCCGTTAGCTGCACACGAGCAGCTACTCTTCCTGGAGTCGATACAAGCACTGGCCCTTAACACAGAAATAAAATGAATGAATTTATGAACACTGAATACAGTCTGTGCTGCAACAACCACCCCAACATTGTTATGTCTTGTTAGTCTTTATTCCCCATTGAAGTTCCACAAAAATCTTGTGTTTGCAGTTTCGATGCGTTTGTGAGGTGAATTTTCAGGGTGGGTCGCACAGCGGACAAGAAGCGCAGCGCCACGTCTTTAAAATTCTAACACACTATTCTATGTACACACACCGGCAGCGCCTTTCAACGTTGTTAATGTAAATACTGTCTGACTTCACCCTGTGCTGCATGCAATATAGCCTACATTTAGTTTTACATTCATTTACAGAAATCAGTTGCTTGAATGAAAATTGCTGATGTTATCGGATTTTCAGGTGAGATTCTCAATTCATTCAGTTAACGGACGCTCTGAGGTGAAGTGTTCAGAGTCTGCAGACTATCAACGATTGTACAGTAATCATAACATAATACAGACATTATCTTCATTCCATAATGTCCTTAAACATAACAATATTGCTGGCCATAAACTGAGAAAGTGCGCGTCCGGTGTGCGATACCTCGAGTTGTCCTAGACGCGACGCGGCGCATCTCGTCCGGTGTGCGACCCCCTTGCTGCTTGTGAAAACGTTTTTTTTTTTACATTTTGCACCCATGTAGTGCATGTTCTGAAATTAAAATAAACATTGCCCTGATACACACACAGCGTTGTTAAGGTTTTTTTTTTAGTCAGAGAAGCTACGTAGCTTTTTTTTTATTTTTTTTTTATTACCTCCAACCCCCCCCCTTTTTGAGTCGCCGGATCCACCGATTGGTTGTCTTGCAATGTGCCTGCTTAGATGCTGTCGAATCAAAACAACGTGGGACTACAGTGATTGGATGTCGTCCAGGCAGCGCGAGTGCTCTCTGCATGCATACAGGTGGTGCACATTTTTTTCACAGATGCAGATAAACTGAGAGCGGCGCGGCCGTGTGAACATTTTTCCCCCCAGTTTTCATGGGAAGTAGCAAGTCTTCTCGAGTCAAAAGGCTCAAGTCCAAGTGAAGTCACGAGTCATTGATGTCGAAGTCGAGTTGCAAGTCTTTGTACATTTTGTCGAGTCGAGTCTGAAGTCATCAAATTTATGACTCGACTCTGACTCGAGTCCAAGTCACATGACTCGAGTCCACACCTCTGGTTCCCTGCACGTCATGAGGTTTCTCTCAACTGCCGCTAGCAACTCTGCAGTAACGGGTTCGACTCCCTAGGAGTATACACCGATTATAATATACCTTGATGTCTCGGTTTATCGCTTTGCAATAATGCGTTTTCTATTTGTTACAGTTAACATGTTGCTGATCAGTTATTGCATTAAGCTTATTTAAAGTAGTTAAACTACAGCATGCTCTAGTACACTAAAAAAGTACTGGCTACTAACAAAAAGTAACTACAGCTTCACTTAAACTAAACTTTTTAACATTATAATTTAAGCGGAGGCCATTTTTTTCAGGCACATTGAGGTTTTTTGAATGAATAACATGGTTCCCACAACTTTTGACCATGACTTTTTTTTGTCATTTGTGAATACTGAAAAAGGGTTTTAAAAAAATAATTGTATACTTGCACTTACAAAGGCCAATTCCTGCTCTAGTCTACTCTATATGAAATATTTTAGAACATATAACTTGTAAAACTGTTGTTAATGCTGCTATAATAATATAATATAATTTGCTATAATAAAGAGGAACTACATTTATACATTTATTTCTCAAACTTGCTTAATGTGGAGTGCAAAGAAACATTCTTGCTGTTCCTGTACAATGACAGGAAAAAGCATCACTTAATGTGATGCTTTTTTTGTTGCAAAAAGTAGCTTGTAAATGGGAAAGGGGCACTATTTTGAAAACTACAATCAAACTACTGCAAAAAAAGAAATATGGTTAATAGTGTCACTACTTGTAATGAGTTTCTCCATGGCACTGGTGCTAATCCCTCGCCTGACTCCATTTGCTCTTTTGAAAGGGGCTCTGATACAACCTCTCGCAGGACCATAAAGCTTGCCAGAAAAAGGCAGAAGTCACTCTGAATCTGCCCTAGAAACGCAGCATTTATCTCCAACATGGTATCTGCGGAAAGGGCACGTTCCTCACGTGCCAGCCATCTTCCCCCGATTCACCCAGCACTCGCTGTAATTCTACAACTAACGAGTGGGAGGAAGATTTCAAAAATTGCTTTTTGTCATTAGCACTGAATTCCGATGGCTCAATCAAGCCCAGGGGACTTAACGAGGGCACGATCATCATTTATTCAATTTAGTATTATAAAGAACATTCATTAAACAGGGAGTTTGGGTGGCCGGGGTTGCAAACGTGACAAATCCTTCCAGGCTGTCCATGGGAGGAATTTTAAAGAGACTTTTAAATGTACAAGAGCCCTCGCCTCCTTTCCCTCTGGGATATGTAAGCGTATGTGTCATCGGGATGGCTCGAGTGTCGAATGTCGATTCATCTGAATCAGGAAAGGTGGATATTCTTGGTGTGTGTTCATGGTGCACCACGACTGCTGAATTATTGAGCAGAAAAACTCTCTTTTATCCATGCTATGTAGCCCACATACCAATCTCTTACCTGTCAGCCTCCCAGAAAGCCATTCATTTTTCAAATGTTTGCAAGGAGGATGCTGCGGTATGTTATTTTTCCTACCACAAGAAATTTCCAATCCCTTTCAGGCTCTAAATTGATATGTAGCCGACATATTCTTATCAGAATACAAAAAAACTATTTCTGTGATTTCAGATTTGATTGCCAGTTCATGCAAGAAAGTAGTAAGATACACACAAAAAAAAACTCCTGAACTTTGATTCCTGGCTTTTTGTCTATTTGGAAAACCTTGATATTGAATGCAGACTCGAGCAGTACTGAAAGCTACCAGGAATATGTTTTATTACCAAATCAATACACCGGTCTCAATGTCCTGAGCTGCGTATCTCTTTGATGTTTTTAGCAGCCGTTTAAATAGAAAAAGAACTTTACCAAAGCAGAGAGAGTGGGAGAGCGAGGTTCAGATATTGCACTGAAAGGTCATGTGTGGGAGTTCAGTGTCTGAGTGAAATGAAGAGAAAGCCATCACGCTCAGTCTGCGGAATACGTTATGCAAAAGAAGGACTGTAGCACGCTCTCCAGTCATTTCACTTTCACGCATGGTTTCCAGACCTACGGCTCACGAAATGGGTAGGCGGGATGTGGGTTTTATATCCCGCGACTCAAACGCGTCAGGGTTTACATTTGATTGCTTCAGCACAAAATCCCCTCACATCAAATGTCTTGCGCATCGCAAAGCCCAGTGACACACAGAAACACGGTCATAATTTCGAATCTTGTGATGTTTCATGAAGTGTTGCCTCGCTTGGAAGTGGAGATGCATAAGTTGCCGCATAAACGCATCTCCTGAAAGATATCTCCACTCTGCAATCATTTTTTCAGTTGTATTCCTGAAAAATCAGTGCAGTAAAATTTGTAAGGGTGAGTATTAAATAGTGAAGACAGAGGTGTAAACAAAAAAATGACATTGCAATGCAAATGCATATCTATTGTAATGTTGGCAGTTCATATTTCTGATGCACATATACTGCTGTTTTAGTAAGTGCATTTAGTTACTACAATTATATGTAATTTATGTGGCAGACTTAATGCACAGATCCTTTGACATACAGTATCATTTTGTTCCATCCATTGCTATGGTTATCACTGTCAATCAGATTCAATCACACAATTAACCCTTTCATGCATACACTGTAAGAAAAGATACACCATATCTACTCAATAAAAATGAGGCAACAGATTACAAGCAATATTATTAATTAAATTTCACAAGGTTTGGTATTGAGTAAATATTAATTAAACGAGACCCTTAATAGTTAACCATTTAATATGAGTAGATTCGAATAGAAAACGGTACAGAATTAATTATAACCTAAACAAAAATATTGAGTTGATTTGAAAAAGATAAACTCCCTAATGTGTAAATAGTACTAATAAAAATTAATTTAATTTTACATATCAATGATACATAATTGAGTAATAATAATCTGCATTAATCTGCACATTGATTTGAATTTAATCAATGCAATTAATTAAATATAAATATTCCTTTCTTAGGAATAATATGGCCCAGAAAGTACAGAACTTAAATACTCAAATAAGAATCTTATTAACAATTCACTTTTGTGCTTTCAACACATTGTAGCACATCATTGTACACTGCAACCCACAGTCTCATTTCAAGCCAGAATTTGAATCTTGCATTTCAAACCAGACATTTGAAAAGGACAGAATGCTGACTTCAAACTATTTTGTAAAAAAAAAAAAAATGCCATACATGTGTCCATAAACTTGTTCCCAAGCTTTTTCACCTCACTTAGCCACTAAATTTGGTCAATAAAGATCTTAAAGGATAATTCCAGTATTTAGCACTGAGTCTATTTTCTAGTGTGTTTTGGATAAACTAGAATGGTGGACACAGACATGTTGACGATGGGTCCTGTCTCGACTTTGACTCTTTTAGAATCACCTCTGAGCGCTTCAGAGTGGCTGTCTATGGGCATGCACAAACATGTCCTTAAAACAACCCTTAACGTTCGTTTCCAAAACTGCAACTCACCGAGTGGTTAGTGGTGTTCGTTAATGATCCAAAACAAGTAGCGTAGCGAAATACAGTTTCTGTTGTGTTTTATTTGGCATTTTGTATCGAGCGGAAGTTTATACGCGGTTGTGAGGTATCTGAAAAAATAGTTCCACTATACCAAATAACACGGATTGAAATCATACATTGCGCCGATATATTTGTTTTTAAATCATCAACGAACACCACTAACCACTCGGTGAGTTGCACAGTTTTGAAAACGAACGTTAAGGGTTGTTTTAAGGACACTATGTTTGA
This sequence comes from Tiaroga cobitis, assembly GCA_030578255.1. Classification (NCBI taxonomy): domain Eukaryota; kingdom Metazoa; phylum Chordata; class Actinopteri; order Cypriniformes; family Leuciscidae; genus Tiaroga; species Tiaroga cobitis. The sequence goes on along the minus strand of CM060601.1, from coordinate 31,350,610 downwards.
GCATGCCCATAGACAGCCACTCTGAAGCGCTCAGAGGCGATTCTAAAAGAGTCAAAAAGTCGAGACATGACCCATCGTCAAAATTTCTGTGTCCACCACTCTAGTTCATCCAAAACACACTAGAAAATAGACTCAAAGTGCTAAATACCGAAATTATCCTTTAAAGAAAAATACTCCATAACGGCATGTGCCAAAACATAAATCATAAAAGTGCAATTTGTACAGAGTAAAATACATTTGTACTTTGAAATTCCAACAATTGAAATGTCATTACATTCATGGGACAAATCAGTGCTAACTTACAAACATAGCACTTTCAAATGTGCAATTCTCAAGCTCTGTAGAAGATGGACATTGTGTAGCACAAAAGTCTGCACTGCAATACAGTCTCATTTCAAGCCTGAAGTTTGCTCTTGAGGCACTGGACTTTGACCGCTTTGAATCATCCAGTTCCAAGAAGTTTTTGGAATACCTCAAAGGTGTACTTCAGCTGTCTGGGATAATCAAGATTCAGCGCGTAGGTCAAGCCAAGCCCTTGCAATATTTCCAAGTCCTGTGATGACTTCAACAGGACTATGACGATTCCAATGTTCTTTGGGTTGTTGCGTTGAAGAAGCTCCAGGCTTTGGGGTCACAGTAATGGCCATTATGACCTGTTCAAGTTCCTCCAAGTTCTCAGTGTCCTGCAACATGAAATTGTTAGTGTCTTAGTATAAAACTGTAAGAAGTATATTGCAAGCATATCGCATTACTAGAAAATACAGTCATTATCGTTTTCATAGCTTATAAATCTATTTTATTAGATTTTATTTTCTTGCAGGCCTTGGTCTCAAACTGTTCGTTGTGTTCTTCTCTATTTTGATGTTTTTGTAGTCTACAAATGTTCTTCCATTATAATAAGTGATTTATGCTGTTCTACTATTATATCCCTCTAGTTGAGTTCAGAGATTTAGAGAATATATGACAAGGAGCACTGAAGCTGTTAAAAAAAAAGATACTACAAAAAACAAAGGTCACAGATCTAAATCAAGCACCTACTTGAGGAATTAAGGAAATATGGTCCTTGAATTAAGGTAATGCAAATTAAGTTCACCTACGTTGAATTCTTTGATAAGATGTCCCCATTGTTCTCCAAGGTATTCTATAAGACACAGAAGAACAACCTCTCTGGTCCTCTCAACCGAAGAGTGCACCGAGTCCTGGGGAGGAATGCAACAACTGATGTCAATCACACACACACAAAAAAGCTAATAATATAGGCTATATATTTTTTAAATCACTGAATGTTTCTGTAATTTAGAAATGAAAACACAACACCTATCAATTTTGATCGTACTTTACATGCCTGCTTTACTTAATGTATAAAGCTTCGTCAGACATCTCATTTTATATTGTATTACATGGCTTGGTTGAATTCTAATGTAGAATGCTGTCTGTTATTTCTTGATAACAGACCGCTGCTAAGTATAACACACTGCCATGAAAAACAGAGCGTTGCCATGGATTCTAACCGTAGAGATCATGGAACGGACTTTTTTATTTTAGCGGAAGCAATACAATCGTTTTTAAATCATTAAACTCATTTTTAAATCAATATTTTGTCAAAGTATTGATTTGGTAGGTAGCCATGTAATACGCGGGATAATATAGGCTAGAGCGAGGCGGTTGCTATAGCGAATACAACCCCTTCAGGCTGATTCAAGACCCCTCAGCCTGTCGGGGTTGTAACGTTCGCTATAACAACCCCGGTGTTCACACACCGAACGCGAATTTAATTATTTGCGCGAGTAAATTACATACAAAGTCAATGCAAAGACGCGAATAGACGCATCATTCGCACCGGGCGTCGCGAATTGGGCGACGCGTTTGCCGCGAACGTCTTCCGCGCAAGTTAAAACATTTTAACTCGAGGGATTCGGAGGGAATGTTCAAGCGTCTAACTAGACGCGATAGACGCGTATTTGGTGTGAACACACCACCACATGCGTTCTTTTTACTAGCCCAGTGATAACAAAAGAAGTTTTCTTACCTTAGTAAACCAGTTGCAAGATGAACAATGTGGAAGAAGACGAACATTCACGGTCTGTAGGCAGCTTACTCTCTTCAAATGTCTAGCCTGCTGCTGCTGCATTTAAAAAAGGCGCACTCTGACAGGAAGTGCACTTTGACAGGAAGTGCTTTTCAATTAAAATTGGCCTGATTACATTAATTTGAATTCACTCAATATTCTCTCCATTTGGGATTAAATAAATAAAATGCTTAAGTTTTATTTAACGACAATGGGTGGTTTTTATTCCAAACATTTTTATTTGAAATTTAATTAAATATTTGCCTCAAAATCAAAAACACAATTAAATTGAATATATTTTAACCAAAAACATTCATTCAAATCTACATGACCACAGAATCATTTCTTACAGTGTAGAGGTCACTACACTGGACAGCTATTCAGAAAGTATTTTCTTCCTTATGCATGGGTTTTGATGGCATGGTTGTACATCAACCGCTACAGTGGACACTAGTGCATCATCCTATACATTGCCACCAAGTGGCAAGCCGTTGTATGTGTAATTGTTTTTTCTATAAACCCTGATGGCCGACGGCAAGTCAGAAATGCCAAGTTGCTCCCGAATATCAATCTATTCCTTCACTGTAAAAAAAAAATTCAGACCTCTCCAACTCAAAAATCTCACACATCTCCACACATCTAAATATTTCAATTGGCCTAATTTAATTTCTGTGAATTGAATTTTATCAATTTTGGCAACAGTCTGTTAGCATGCGCTCAATCAGAAATAATGTTGAGCCAATAAATACATTTAGTTTACCAAACAGTGCCGTTGGTCCAATTAAATATTTTAAATTGTAGTAGCAATTGTTTATTTCTCGCTGTCCCCAAAAAAAAAAAAATATTAAAAAAACATAATATATTAAGCAAAATACAGAACACAGACATCAGGGTTTACTTTTTATCACATCTTTTTATTAACAAATCAAATCCAACACAGGATATTTAGTGAAAATACCGTATTTAAAATAAGGAAAAACACTGAATACATTCAAGAAGTCTTCTGCATAACAGGATGTCTTCAAAGAGGTTCAGGAGAATGACAAAAATGTTGGAGAATCCCTGCCATTGCATGTAAATATGAAATTACATGAATTTGAATGTGTTTGATGGACAAAAGCATTCCAGAGGGAAAAAAAAAATACAATGTTAAATGACTCACTGAGTAATAATTGAATTAATAATTAATGTGTTTGTCAGGAGCTTATTACATATGCAATTTTGAAAAAGCACTTCTTAAAAGTGAAATGATTTCTGTAAATCCATTGATCAAATGCTTTTGTGGGTCTCAGTTTTCAGTGATCGGCACATGACTAGCGGATGGTCTGTGTGTGCAACTCCACAAACCTGGAAGACCTTCTGAATGTATATAGGCAGTAGACTTTTATAGAAAGGAACATTTTAAATATAACAAAGTAGAAGAATCAATGAATTATTAATAATTTTCTCTGCCATTGTGAGAATAACATGTACTCATGTAATCAATAGAAAAGTAACTGTGTCTGATTATGAGTATTTAAAAAATCTAATATAATCTAATTACAAGTACTTAATTATTTTTTTATATGATTACGTAATCCAGATTACATGTAATCAGTTACTACCCAGCACTGGTTTCTTGTAATGCGTTACTCCCAACACTGCTTATTTCAGATGCACCTGAAAAACACCTGGTCATTTTTTTTTTCCACAGTCTGAAAACATCAATAAATCTATGTAGATTTCAGTCTGAGGTTTTCTCCATGAGGAGAGCTACGGTAGAAAGGTGTCCACTTTGAACATAATCAGAGTTATCAGCTAATAAGGGTAAATCAATATACGGGCGTAAGTGTTTCTTTCATGGCCTGAGTTGGGTTTCCACAGAGTTGTACCTTCACCAGTTATTGAGATCTTTGATGGAATCACGTCCTCATGTTCAGATTTCAAAGACACACGGAGTTCAACTTGTATGAATTTCTTTGTCTGCTGGTCGAATGGGAACAAACTCAATTGCATTTGCAATTTGTATTATATGTTTTAGTAATTCTAGTTTTCACATGATTTTATATAATTTAATTCATTGGTCTGTTAAATACACAAAGTATTGTTGTGTTATTACTGTATTATGTTTAGTAAAGGATCTCTTCAGTTAAAACTAAAAACGCATATCATCCACTCAAGTGGACAGAGCAATAAGAACATCAGAAAAAAATCCTTACTGAGGTTATCATAATTGTCAATTACTTGAGTACAACTCGAGGTACACAAAGCTGCACTCTTGCGGACACTCCCATTATAACCAATGAAGTTGTCTATGCTGTGCAATGAATCTTTTAATGACATCATTTTGTTGGTTATAATAAAAGGATTCTAAATAAATCTTTGGCGAGACATATTCATTTTGGAGGGTGCCAAAATATGCAGGAAAAGGCCTGATATATAACACATTTAATTGATCACATGCGTTAATCAATATTAATTTTGACAGCATACATTTTTCACATAATTCACCCAATATTATGGTCCTCAAACATGTTATCTGCTTATACAGTTGATTATACTGCAATTATTCTTGATTTCTCTAGTCTGATTTTTTCAAGTAAGTGTGTCTGATCCACTTAGAATGAAAAGATTAAAGAGGCCCTAAACTGTGTTCTGGTGTTTTATAGGACAAGCTTTTTGTTACATAAACAGGCTAAACATGCTTCAACAAAATCGGTTATAATCGCACTTTTGATGTGAAGAACCATTGTGAGAAACATCCTCTGTCAAACCAAAAGCATCAAGCAGATTGATATCCAGATGTTTAATGTCCCACGGTTCTGCAACATGTTTCTTGCTTCAATACAAGAGAGAGGCAAAACAGAAGAGGGAAACGTCTATCGCATTGAGCCATGCCATGGTTAATGATGCCAGATAGAAAGACGGGAGACAGAAAAGAGATGGATGGGGGAAGAATGAGAGAGAATTGTGTATGCATCTGCTCTTTACATCAAACAGAGTTTGGAAGAAAAATACGAATGAGAGGACTTCATACGCGGTAATGATCAAGCTTCAATTAAAAGTAGGCCAGAAATGTCACTTTTTTACTCATTATGTCAATCCATCAGTAAATGGAAGTATATACAGTATGACTTTTTTTCACTGATGTGTGTAATTTCTGTTTCACTAGCATCATAATTGGAATTGTTTTTAGCAAGTGGGGTGGGGGGATATCTGCAGGTTGGAGTAATGGGCATGCCAAAAGGCCGCAAGGTCTTTACAATTGGTTGCGAAAGCTGCCTATTCCACATAAAGATGGGCCGTAAACTTAAATGCTATTAAAGGGAAGTGATAAATCCAACATAGACAATAGGTTTGTACCTTTTAGTCATAATCCTGTCAGCCCAATTCCCTTCTTTAATTGTAAAAATGGCGATAATGATATTAAGAATATTGCACTTGAAAGTATATTTTATTACTTCATTCATTCACAAAATGGACACCTATGATGTCTGATGATGCGAATGTCAACTCTGAAGGCTTTGATGCAAATACAGTCACTGTTTTTTTCTCACTAACATGTCTGTCAACAACAATAAAATAATGACTAGAGCTGCAAGATATAACGCAAACAAAATATAAAATTCTGTCTTTATTTTATTGCTATTGTAATAAGTGCTGTCAAGGGATTAAAATTTGAATCTAACTTTTTTTCAGAATCTGCATCTGAAGTGGCATTTACAGGTATTTACACAGACTGTTTAATGCTGCTCATAGCGGTGGCTTGAATGCAGTTAGAATTGCATAAAAAAATGCTATGAGATTAATGAGTTTTAAATGGGTATTAAAGGGATAGTTCACCATAAATGAAAATGTTGTCATCATTTACTCACCCTCATGTTGTTCCTTTGAGTTTATTTATTTATTTATTTATTTATTTATTTATTTATTTAACCCTCATGAGTTTCTTTGTGCTCTTGAACACAAAAGAAGATATTTTGAAAAAATGTTGTTAATCAAACAATTGATGGCACCCATTGAATTCCATGTTAGGAAAAAAAAATACCATGGAAGTCAATGGCTATACCGTCAACTGTCTGGTTATCAATATTATTTTTTGTGTGTTCAACATAAGGAAGAAATTCATACAGGTTTGAAACAACTTGAGGGTGAGTAAGTGATGGCAAAATTGTCATATGTGGCTGAACTATCCCTTTAATGGGTTTTAAAAAATGAATGTTGAAATATTAAATTATTGAAAGAAAAAACATTATACCAGGACTATCTATCAAACCGCCAGTAAGGCAAGTCACTGTTTTAATGAGTGAGTCAACAGTCATTCATTCAACCGATTCATTCAAATGGCTGATTCATTCAGGAATTAAGCAAGTAAGACTGTCTTTATGAATGGGTCACTGAATCATTGGCTCACTCGATTCGTTAAAAAACACTGGATTCATTCAGTAACAAAATACTGCTGTGTGTTGCTCAGAGACGCACAACAGTTCTGGCTTTTTTTTTTTGGGACTATTTTCGTTGGGGAAATTGAGCAAAGACAATACTGTGTCTAAAATGTAACACAAAATTAACCATGTTTATTGAACTGTTGTATAAAATCAATATGTTAAAAAAATCTAACATTTATCATTTTGACGCATTATTTTATTATTTAATTTATATTATTTTATTTGAATTAATCTCACCAAATGAACACAAAAAATCGATAGCCCTAATTGTAATTATACATATCTATATAGCATCACACCACGTCCTATTTCCATCTTCTTCCGGTCTATACAAATGACCATATGTATGGTTAATGCTGATTGGCCAACGCAGTTGTCAACAAGATACTTTTTTCACCAATGATAAACCTTTCGGCACGCCCATTACTCCAACCTGCAGCTATCCCTGTCTCGTTTTTAGGTTCCCTGGCCCCTCCTCCCCCTGTTCTCCCATTGGTCAGACTAATGGATGGCCCCACCCACAGTTTACTGGATTTCACTGTTGCATCCAGCTCCACAGTGTTTACAGGGAAATCAGACTCGTAGTTATTTTAACTGTTGTCTCTGCCCATACAGCTGAAATAGAAAGTATTTTAAAATATATACACACTTTAATAAATGAGTCTATGTTGCTTTAGTCCTTTTTCATTCTGTCTGTTTTCGTTATTCTCAGGCCTATTGAGTCGGGTTTGTATGGCAGGCAATTGTCACACAGCTGAGAGAAAGTGTCTGCTAAAGCATTATCATTGTGATCAATGGCCCAATTCACTTTTTATCTAACTGTCAAGCATCAAACCCTGATGCTGAATACCATTTACTGTTGGGGAAGCAACAGTGGCTTGACTTTGATTAATAAACAAGCTTTTGACGCCACACGCCACTGCCACATTATCCATCTGACATTTGTTTAATTTCCTGAAGTCTAAAGATTGAATCGGTTGTGCAGTGCAATCATAACAGAAAATATGAGCAGCATCTATATTTCTGCAAACTTTAAGAATGTAAACTAAGCATCAGTGGATATGTGAGAGAATGTTTTTCAGAAATCATTTAGACATTGATTGCATGAATATGGAAATGATCTGACATTTGTCATCGAAGTGTGTAGATGAGGCATTCTCAAGGTATTTGGTCTGTTCTGACCTGGAAATAACAATCATGCAATAACCATACAATCATGCATAGAAAAATAAAAATGGAAATGGATGATAAATTTGGTAACACTTTAATTTAGTGTGACCTTGTTACACATGTTACATGTATTTACTATACTAATAACTATAAATGATGTGTAATTGTATGAAACTAACCCTAAACCAACCCTCTTCCTAACCCTAAGTACGTGAAGTTAATTCATATTACTCAGTACTTAAATTTATAATTACACTGTAACAGGGACACATTAAAATAAAGTGTAACCAGAACTTCCTATTTGTTTTGCTGTTGTCAAAATAGACCGTACAACTGTATTTTGTTGGAAAATCATTAGTCATTGAATAATATGGCTAATATATTATATTTGGCCCAGTGTTTGTTCCATACTGTATGTTAGGCTGGTAAATCACACTTCCTATCAGGGCCGGCCCGAGGCATAAGCAAACTAAGCGGCTGCTTGGGGCCCCTTGGCCACCAGGGGGCCCCCCAATCGAGTCGAAAAATATTTTTTTTAGATAACTTAAACAAGTGACATAAATGAATTAATTCATATGAATGAATGAATAATTAAAGACAATAAAATAAAATTCTGATTTCATGATCAATACACCTCCCTACAACTGCTGCTGTGTCTACCAGCGTTTAAGTCATGCGCATAATCTAGACACCTCGTGCGTACATAGACAATTTGTGCGCAACTGCGCATAGTCGCGCATATAATCCCTCTGGTGCCGAAAATAGAACGAAGAAAATGACAGAGGAGGAGAAAAAAAAAGCAAGATAAAAGTATGTTTGCATGATTACTTACATATGTTTTGTGCAGCAATTGATTGAACCATTCCTATCTACGGCAAGCCCAGAGGGGAAAAATACATTGCATACACACACATATACAACGAGCGCCAGTACATCATTACCGGTATTATAGTAATAGACTTTGTTGGATTCTGTCATGTACAATCTAACAAAGTCTGTTACAATAATACGAATAAAAAAAGACTTTGTGGACAGTTACACTGTATTGAGACAGTTGAGAAATAATAATATTTTTACAGTTTTCAACAATAATTGTCATTGTTGAACCCTTGCTCTTATTATGTTTTTGATTTCTCAGTTGTCATTATTTTAGCAAATAATTTATTTGATATGTTTTGAGACAGTTTGTTTTAAGAAGTTTCAAAGAGTTAGTAAAAGAGTAAAGTAAAAGTAAAAAAAGAATATTTAAGTAGGCTATCTATTTTTTATTAAGTATTTATTTTGTATTTATACATAACCTCACTGTATTAATTTATAATGTATCATTGTTGCGTGATATTTGTGTCAATAATCGTCAAGCACAGGTGACTCCGCGTAGTGGGAGGGGCCCCCAAATCAAATTCTGCTTAGGGCCCCCAAAAGGCTCGGGCCGTTGTTAATGCATTTACAAAATTCACTATTATTCACTATTCAGCCTATCATTTCATTATTCTTCATTGTTGTTCATGGCAACATTAATGTACTTTGATGCTAGATTTAAAGGTTTTGTTGTTGTTGATGTTTTTAGTTTGTACAGTAAATCATTTTGGTATCCAGTGTAAAATCCTGGTACTTAAAGCAAAAATAAATAAATAAATAAAAACAGCAGAGAACCACTGCTCTATATGAGAAGTACATTGACAGTTTAAACACATCAAGCATCTTCTGTTTTCTTATCTATAGAACTCTACTTATTGTGCTGTTTTATTGCAGATTCGATCGGACCAGGACAAAGAGATTGAGATCCGGTACAGTATAACAGGAGCCGGAGCAGACCAGCCTCCTAGTGACGTCTACATCATCGATCCTGTGACAGGGAAAATGTCTGTCACTAAACCTTTGGACAGAGAGGAGAGAGCCTCTTACCATGTAAGTGCTTCTCTTTCCAGAGTTGTCTTGAGAAGATCATTTTTTGCCCTATTCAGATCCTATTTAAAGTGGAACTGGCCTCAAACCCATTTAAGAAACATGCTCCAGTTAGCAAGAGTTGATGGCCATTTGCCAGTTTGAATAAAACTAGAACTGAACTGTCTTGTTTTAATATATGCAGTGATCCCAAAAAAGTGTTTGGACACTTGAGGCACTTTTAAAAGTATAAAATCCCTTTGCATTATAGAACAAAATAGCTAAATGAAGACAAAAATCTTTTTTTCAGACTTAGTTGAACATGTTTTTTTTTTGTGCGTGCGTGCGTGCGTGCATGATGATAATGATTTTTATACTGTACAAACTGTATATTCTATCCCCTAACCCTAAACCTACCCAATTCAAAAAAATATTCTGTATGATTTATAAGCTGTTTTCCTCATAGGGACCAAAAAATGTCCCCGCAAGGACAAGGATTTCTCATATTTCCCTCTTTGTGGGGATATTTTGTCCCAATAACGTATGGTATACCTGAACCACACATACATGTGCACACTCATATACACACAATGGATTTATTAAATTACATAAACAATATTAAACCAAGTAACCTCTACAAACAAATTATACTAAACCTTTTCCAGAACCAACCAACTTTTCTGAGACACCTTTTCAATCATCTTAAACTAAATGGTCTCAAGGTCATTTTTGTGGATGTGTGGCAGCGATTCCAAAACTGTGGTCCGCGGACCACTAGTGGTTCGTGAGGGTACTGCAGGTGGTCCGTGGAAAGGCAAAATAAAATATCTTAAAAAAAAAATGTACCTTCATTTTACCAGGAAATTCCCATAAAAAAAAAAGTAAAAAGAATATGTAGGCCTATATTGATATAAAACTTAAATTAAATTGTCAAGTCATTGTGTGATTACTAAAATAGACTAGTGGCACTCGGCAGTGACGTTCAAGTTCAGTGCCGTTAAACCCCCAACATGCGTCGGTGGATAGCAACAGGTTCTCTGAAGAGAAAAGAGGCAGACTCAGAGGCAAATATGTCCTTATTATCACATCACACGCACAGCCTTTATAGGCAGTTTATATGAAACTAAATGTTTATAAATGGAATGAATAAGGCCTGTTATTATTTTAATTTCCAGTTAGTTTCTTGATCTCGCGTTTCTGAAATGTTTTGCGGATGTGCTGGAAGTGGGCAAACTCAAGCCTACTTTTTGAGGACTTGTAAAACTCTGAAGATTAATAATCCCTTAAAATCGCCAAAGGTTTTGAAATGTTGACTATGTCCAAGTGTTCTTATTACCGTATAGATTTCATACTCCATTGCTATGGAAATAAGCCTGTTGTTCAAATTAACCTGATTAGGCCCTCGGGCGCTTGAGTAAATAAATATGTGGCAGCCGCTGTGTGCAGTAAACTTTCTTTTAACAAGCCTGTTGTACTGATGCGATGACCAGTTATAGTTTTAGTGCTAGTAAGTCTATCTAGAGGTGCGGATTAATTCAGGTAGGACTGTGTAGGCATATTTTATTATGTGTATTATGAGGTGGTCCGCAAAAATTCTTGATTACAAATAGTGGTCCACACACACAAAAAGTTTGAAAACCCCTGGAGTAGGGTATTCAAGCAATGCCGGAGGCAAAAGTTTCAGGACCGCAGTCCTGGGACCACATTTCTAGGACCTTTTATTATTATTTATATTTAATTGATATTTTGTCCTAACCAACCCTAAACACAACTGCTGGTAACCCTCTTGAAATATATTAGGCACTATATTCTGGTTTTAAATTCAAGTTTTGCTGGAAAGAAAGACCTTATTTTTCCAGAATGGAAGTACGATATTTTCCGTGCAAGTAGGAGACTTTCTTTTCATTAGCCACAGCTCGCCGTGGCACTTCTTGTCTGGTGTGTGACTGACTGAACAAAGGGCAGTAAACGGTAAAACTGTTTGCGCTACAAACTAGTGTGTTTATTAGTACGTTATTAAATTAAAACAATATGAAAACAAATACCACTTTACAACACTAATGAACTGTTTTTGCACAGCTAAAATAACTGGAGATGCCTGAGACAGAAGGCATAAAATGGCCATGCCCGCTCTTAAGTTAAAAATAAGGTGAAAAGATAATAAACATCTGTTTGGTTTAGGTTTAATCCTTTGTTTGAGTAGAATTGGCTAGGTGCCGCAGTCACAAAAAAATTAGGGTCCTAGAAATGCGGTCATGAAACTGCAGCCTCCGCTATTGCAGGAATATAGTATTGGATGTATGAAGTCGGTTCACAAATTTCACATTTGTGTTCCATAGAATTTTACAACCAGAAAGTATAACTACTTTTTGTCCACATTTTGAGCAATATATTTCTTGCTTCAAATCATAACATTAAAAGACATGGCATTTTTTGTATATATATTTTTATATACATTTATAAACTGAATATAAATGTATATATTTTGTATAAACTATTTATCTGGCTGTTTAGGGTCACTTTTTTAATCAGACCCACAAACTCAGAGATCTGATTTGATTGCAAACCTGAAAGCTGTAGCCATCAAAAACAAGAGCAGTTGCCTTGTCAGCCTATATATCAAAGACAAAACTACAGACTTAGTAAAGCTACTGCTTGTTAAGCAAAGTTTGCAGAAATCTTAAAATTCATATTTAATTGTCCAATTAAGTCTATTCAAACGGCTTTCAATGCATTAAAATCAAATCATTTCGGACCTGCTGGCTGGCGTCACTTGTTAAGAGTGCTTTTTTGTTTTGTTTTTGTTCCTGCTATTCTGTTTATGTGGCTCTTTTTTATGAATAATGTGAAGAAGAAAAGCTAGAGACAAAGAAAAGAATTGCTTTGACACGTCAGGGTTTTTTTTTCCAGTTAGTCAAACTGTCAATTAGACGAAGGTTCAGTAGCAACGTGCTGATGAGAGAGTGGGTGAGAGAGAGAGAACGGGAATGAAATAGTGTTGAATTGTCACAAGTGATGAGTATGCAACTCCCAATGCATCAACTCAACTGGGGAATCAAATCAAACAGCGACCCTGCCCCCTTATGTTTCTGCCTGTCACCCCATCTCTGTCACAAGCAGGGCTGCCAGCCAGCCTCCCCTCTGCCACATCTTCCCCTCGACTGTCATTCACTCACACTCTCCTAACACAACACATTGCTCTTGATTCTCATGGTTGTTCCTTACAATTATAACTGCCTCTTTATCTCAGCTGTTTTGCAGGAAGTGTCAATAGGCCCTTAGCAGGGACGTGCACAGACATTTTGAGGGGCAGGGGCTCAAGTGAAAAAAAAGGGCACTTCTCATAATTACGTTTTTTTTTTTTTTTTTTTTTTTTTACGTTTTTTAAACAAAAAAGTATGTATGTTAGTATGTATATATAAGTATGTTATATATTAACACAACTTTGACTTTAAAAAAAATATATATTTAAAAAGTTAATTAATTTTATCTTCCTCAAACTCATGCAATTGTTTCATTTTCAAAAGAGGTCTACAAAATAATCAGTTCACAGAAACCATGGTCTCCTTAGTATTCATAGGTTTATAGAGCAGCAAAGGAAACCATGCCACAATGTGCATGTTTTCTATGCTACTAGTTTCAATCAAGTATTTGATACACCTGATGGTGACATGGACTTAGTTTCACATTTGAGGGAGGAGTGTATCATCATCATCATCATCATCATCATCATTATCATCAAAACCTTCAAAATCCACATTTAGATGGAGTTTGTTTTAAATCTACTATCCTCCATCTGTTTGCATCTGTAGATTTTTCAAAATTCACCCATTTAGATTTCTACATTTCAGGGGGAAATACTCGATGTAAGTCATTAACTTTGATAATAAGAATTTTTGGGCATAAAAAGTCATAAAAACGTCGGGATTTTCCATACAAGGTCAAGTGTTTACATTTAGCCACGTCTTAAATTGATATGCTCATTCATTCATTATCGCGATATACTTTTTCTCGATAAAACGATATCAAGTTCGAGTCAATATCGTCAATACTCGATATCAATATCGAGTTTGATAAATGTTCGATAATGTTTATGTGCCAAAAGCAGAACCAAACTCATTTGAACCGCGCGCGCATCCGCTCGGCTCAAAGTCCAAACCGCAGCGCAGCGCGGGGGACAGAGCAGACGCGTTTAGGGAGCGCTTCAGAACTCATGACCTGATATTTAGATACACTATTCAATAAATATATTTGTTTGACAGGGAAGCTGTGCGCAAACAGGAATATATATTATTTTTCAAAAATAAAAAAAGCACCCCAGAAAAAAGGGCACTTTCTCTCCAGGAATAAAAAGGGCAGGTGCTCAAGCCCCCTTTGATGTCTATGTGTGCACGTGCCTGGCCCTTAGTATATATTTAGATCCTATAAAACGAGGTCTTCTCTGTTTGCGGCTCCTACTTCTGACTTATGCCTCCCTTTCTCTCTCACTCGTTCTCTTTTCTCTTAACTCTCCGGTCCATTGAGCAGTAGATGATCTGGCACTGTGCGTCTACCTATCAGTCTAAATTACGGCTAGGCTTGTCTCACCAGGTGTGTGCGTATAGTGTGTCTGCATATCTGAATAAGTCAGCACCCGCGGTGGTTAAGTTAGCGGCTGTGTGTGTGCGAGTGCATACATTTTCTAAACATAGAAAGCTGCCTATGGAGGAATGATACTGTAGGTCGCCCCACAAGGTAGGTCACTTAATTATGCTGTCTCTTAAGATACCTCGTTCGGGCCAAAATCAAAGATCGTACTGCATAAATCCTCCATGGAGAAGGCAATGCCAGAATGCATTGTGGCATGCTCAGTGGGAAAAAAAATTCAATAATATATTTAACATATAATGTATATATAATATTTATAATATAGACTCTACAGGTCAAAAGTTTAGGGATGATAAAAGAAAGAAGCATCTTATCACCATCTCGTATGCGCTTATTTGATAAAACATTCTGTAAAAGCAGTACTGTTGTAAAATATTATTACAGTACAATTTAAAATAATACAAAATAATTGATTCCTGTGATGGCAAAGCTGAATTTTCAGCAGCCATTACTCCAGTCTTCAGTGTCACATGATCCTTCAGAATCTAAAATGCTGATTTGGTGCTCAGTTGTTATCAATTATTATTGGTGCTCAATTATTAATAAAGGTTATTATTGTCAGTGTGACACTTTTTTTTGCATTTTTTTATGATAGAAAGAACAGCATTTATTTGAAATAGAAGTATTTGTATCACTATAAATGTCTTTGTCACAGTTTGTGGTAGACAAGGCAGACGAAGATGAAGAATACTGTTCAAAGATAGTCTTTAATGATAATCCACAGGTATATCCAAAACAAGGCAGAAAAGTACCACGTAACGTAAGCGCATCTACTCTCGTTGGGATAGACGAGACCGGATAACACAAGAGAAACACATGAACTTAAATACCAAAGATAACGGTACACACACCTAAACAGAATGACAAATCATAAGGTAACCATGACAGCAAAGGGTTAGCGGGAGCGGAAATGAAGGAAAACAGGAACTAATGAATACCAACTAAAAGTCCATGAAAACGAAACCTAAGACAATACAACTGAATGTCTATTACACTTTACTGTAGCTTTTGATCAATTGAATGCGTCTTTGTGAGTATTAATTTGAATAATTTCAGAAGGATCATTTGACAGTAATAGCTGCTGAAAATTGCAGATATTTTGATATTTCACTATCACGATTTTTACTGTATTTTAAATATTTCAAAATTAAATATTTGCAAATGAATTCTATTTGTATATGTTAAATTATGAATATAAAAATGACACCCTGTTTTATATTTTGTTTTGTTTTTATTTAATCGTTCTTTCACTCATTCATGAATTGTTTAGTATTTATGTATTCATTGCTGATTAGTACGGTTTGTATTTGTATTTATTTATTTATATATATATATATATATATATTGGCAGGGAGACAAACTCACTAGGGTTTGAAAGAGAGCTAATGTGTATGATTCTGTGTGTATGAGTGTAAATGCATGTTTACGTTCAGTGAGTCAGGACGATAGGCGTATGAGCACTGGTAAGGTTAAGTGGCCCCTCGGGTGTTGTGCAGCGGTTAACTTATGCAGTCCTTCTGTTACTCACCATAATATGAGTATCCATATGATACCTCATATCTGATATCTTTTCACAAATACCACTAACTCTGGTTGTTCTAGTGCAGACAGCCCAGATTTATACAGTACCTATTGCTTTTTACGTAACATAGGAGGAGGCCGATTCAATTAGAGCCTTCTTGAGTAGAATACAATGCTTATGTATCAGCACATCACAAGGGCCGTCTCCGGTGCTGCAATTGATCGCAGTCATGAACTTATTAAAAGGACAATCCCCCTGGAGCTACCTGAGCTTAACAATAGTGATGGCTCATGGTTAACAACAATTGTGTTAACAATAGTGATGACTCCCTCGTCACAGGAACCAAATCAGCAACTGGAGCTACCCAACATAAAATGAAAATGTATGTTTAAAGTCAACATAAAATGAAAATTGACTAGCTTTACTTTCATAATGCAAAATACTTTCATAATGTACTCTTATTGCGTAATATTCATCAATGAATGTCATTGAAAAGATTAAAAAAAGGAATAAAATAAGTTGGTTGCAGTATGCGTACTTGCATGTCCTTGTAGTGTACTTACCTAAGAAAGTACTCGGTAATATAAGGTAACTACAAGTTTTAAGGTTAGGTTCAGGGGAAGGTTCAGAGTTAGTACCTAGTTATTATCCAGTTATTGGAATTACTATAATAAGTACATAGTATGTACATGGGGAACAGGACTGTAAAATAAAGTGCTACCAAAAAGTGTGTTTTCGTAACACATTGGGTCAGTGAGTTTTAAGTCTCAGTAAGTCTCTTCTGCTCACCAAGGCTGTATTTATATTATCAAAAAGACATAAATATTGTAAAATATTAATACATTTTAAAATAACTTTTTATATATTTCACAATTACATTTTCTAATTTGATGGCAAAGCCATTACTCCAGTCTTCAGGGTCACATGATTTTTCAGAAATCATTCTAATGTGCTGATTTGGTGCTCAAGAAACATATTACTGCAGAATATCGTATCAATATCAATATCGTATTACTGCTGAAATGAATACTGAATCTCGATGTTCCTGTGTATGGAGCAATGCAACCCTCTTATTTGGGATGTAATTCTGGTGAGGGATTTGGGGATAATAGTTTTATTTAGTGTGTGCACATGTAATTCTGTAGTGAATACATTCCAAGAAGAGAATTTTGGAGCTAATCCAGCCTTAAACCTTTCCTCTATCCCTCTCTTTTTTTCACTCTCAGTCTCTTTCTTACGCTATCTCTTGCTCTTTTGAGACGGTGATACATTTTTTGGGGGGATTCTGATGAATAGAAAGTTCAAAATAATATTTTTGTAACATTATAAATGTATTTACCGTCACTTTAGATCAATTTAATGCATTTTTTTTTTCAATCACACTGAAAAGTGAGTCTTTGTAAAAACGACCACTTTGATAATGTTAATGATAATGATGAAGGGGTGCTATGGGGGTACATAACACTAAAAAAGCTTAGGAAACGCTTCCCTATGCTAAAAATGACCATGGTGAATGTTCTGCTTGCATGGCACTGACCCTCTATCTCTAGTTTCCCTCATTTTGTGAGTTTCCAATAGTTTTTCTTCACTGCCCACAAGTCTCCCACCACTAGAGTGTGTTGCAGAATTTAAGAGCTGATGGCTTTGACACAGTGGCAAGAGAAGAAAATAAACAAAGGGATAAAGAACTAGAGGAGGATTCTCTGTTTCTCTGCCCATCTCTCTCTGTCGCTGTCTAATGTTTCAGTTCTGTCAACTAGCATGTTAATAATGCCATTAAGCCACACATTTGCAGTCCGCACACTCTCGTGGGTCGACAGATCAAAGATGCAGTGTCTCAGCCACTAACAACAGACAATCTCACACATATCTACATGCTCTCTCTCTCTCTCTCTCTCTCTCTCTCTCTCTCTCTCTCTCTCTCTCTCTCTCTCTCTCTCTCTCTCTCAGACACACACACACACAGCCAACCCTTGCAGAATGCTAAGCACAGCAGCTGAGGAAACAGATTTTCCTGTTGTGCGTCTTTATTTATTTGTTCGCTTGACAGTTAGTTTTGCCGTGCACAACAAAAACCTGTCGTCTTGGGGCAATATTAAATGAGAGCTTTTGGCGGCAGGTGTCGTATTACTGCAGAAATGCATATAGAATCTCGATGTTCCTGTTTATAGCGTATGGAGCAATGCAACCCTCTTATTTGGAATGTAATTCTGGTGAGGGATTTTAGGATAATAGTTTTATTTAGTGTGTGCACATGTAATTCTGTAGTGAATAAATTCTAAGAAGAGAATTTGAAGTTAATCCAGCCTTAAACCTTTCCTCTATCCCTCTCTTTTTTCACTCTCGGTCTATTTCTTGAGCTATCTCTTGCTCTTTTGTTTTTCGTTACCTAATCCTGTTTCCCCTGGGAATGCTCTATCACTAAAAAACTTTTAGTTTTTTTTGTTTTTAAGGGGTTGTTTATCTGAATTAAAGAAAGCTTTATCTTTCCTTGCACACTTTTTCAGAGATCTAACCAAAATAGGTTATATATAACATATATATATATATATATATATATATATATATATATATATATATATATATACATGTGTGTGTGTGTGTGTGTGTGTATATATATATTTATATTTATTTCTTTTCTTTATTTTTTTGTGTAGCTAAACATCTCACACTGTCTTCCTCTGAAAGTCCTCTGAATTATAACTCATGGATTTCAGATAGGAACAAGGCAACACCTTCCTAACGGATCCCTTATCTAACATGTATGAAATATGAATGCAATTTCCATTCAGTGCCTCCGCCGAGTACACTGAGATCTTTAATGCCTCTAAGTTTCTTAAATCAGATTTAATATCAGTGCTGTGCTTTCCACAGAAGTCTCTGCAGAGGTGAAGTTATGGGCGAATTATGAATTGTTAATTAATGTGCTTTTATTGTTGTCTCGTCCACAGCTCAGAGCCCATGCTGTGGATATTAATGGGAACCAAATGGAGCCTCCTATTGATCTGTTCATCTATGTCATTGACATGAATGACAACAGACCCGAGTTCAAGAACCAGGTCTACAACGGATCAGTCGCTGAATGGTCCAAACCTGGTACGTATCCACAATAAAGGTCATGGTAATAATTATATTCTTGATGATGACAAAGTTGTGATGATTTTTTCAGTTTATAATTTAACGGTGTTGATAAGTTTGCTACTGTCAATACATATACGACACGGTGCTGTGAGCAAATAAGGCGTGTTGCTGCTGTACAATATAGCGTACATGAATTACCTCCAGCAGATCTATACAGGTGGAGCTGGGGAAGGTGGAGGGTTTCTGAAAGTGTGCTGCACTGATAAGCAAATGCTATCCAAGTACTTTAAGGTTGAGTACGCAAGCTCATTGGCTATACAGCAGGAACCAATCAGCTGTGCCCTATAGATAACGATGTGATTTCAAGCAGGTTGAGTTAAAGACCTATCAGCCCGCTCCATCTAGAGTTTTATGATAGAACTTTGTATAAGGTATTGATGAATTACATGAATTACAATGCTGGTAATGAAATTGACCTCATGTGAATCCCCCCTTTCTGTGAACGCTTCTCTGTGCTTTTTGAACCAGCGTTCCCGTTGTGTCTTAACAAACACAGGTTCAGATTCTTCCTTTATTCTTCACCTCTTCGGTTTGTTAGCCTTCAGAGTTGACTGGCTGAGCAGCGAAAGCATAGGCTATGAGTCAGATTGGGTCTAACTTTTGTAATGTTACGGCCCAAATAGCTTGCCTCTGAGGACAAAACTTTCATCTTTATTTTTTCGAGCTCTCCTCAAAGAAAACTTGATTCTCATGGGAATTCATAAACAAAGAGAAAAAAAGAGCAGCACAATATTTTCTGTTTCCCTTCAGTAGAGCGTGGGTCTGCTCCACGGCAAACAAGCACTGTAAATTATCCATGGAAAACGGACGTGTTGCAGGCTGTTCCATTATCCCTCTGCTGTCCATGCTGACATCCTCCATGTTTTATGTGAATTAAATACATGAAGTCCTGGCGAATTCAAGCTAAACTCCGCTCTTGTCCCTCGTGAGACCGCAGTTAATCTCATTGCCTTGAAAATGGCAATGCCAATATTGCCCGTTGATCTTCTGCGATCACAAGGATTTAATCACAGAAGATGCTTTGTATATTTTAAACGTGAACGTTGAAGGAACATGTTTATCAGTTTAACTCACCAAGGGAAGCTTAGACCAAACAGATGCTCATATCAGAGTGTCTCTGAAGTATTACAGCGGATTTTCCATCAGCCCCCTGCACTACAGGCCACGTTCAAAGAGGAGCATGCAGGGAAGTGTCCTTATCACCAGCCACAGATGTATGTGAACTTATCAGATCAATTCAACTCAGGGATCCAACTTTAAATGATACATTACTGATTTCAGTGCCAACGAAATACCTATTTGGAGGTGTAGACACACAGAGTAATTGAATCGTGTTCGTTGCTGCCTAAACACAAGTAATCACCCAATTACTGCGCATTTAGAAGACTGATCCAATTTAAGTTTGATCCAATTTATCGCTGATTCAGACCTGGATCAAATTAAACTGTTTAGTGTGAATCCAGCCTTTTTTTCCATGAGTGCTGATGCATTGGCATAACTGCAAACAAAAAAGTGTAGTAAAAAGTAAGTTAATATTATTTTGCGCTTCATTCAGCTTTTATTTGCATTAAAAAATGTGTGTAGGTGTGGAATTTAAACGGTGGTTCTCCTACAGAACCTGGAGGTAATTTTACATAAAACTATTTAAAATTTTAAACTGTCAACTTTCTGGTCTTATTTTGAAAGATTAATTCCAAAGAAAATTGAATGACATTCACCAATGTTTGTTTTTTATTTCTTTATGTATTACTAAGGCTGGCATAGACTAGTCGACTACCTCAACCGCTTGTCTTTTTTAACACGATAATACATATAATAGATGTAATTGTTGCAAACATTGGGCTGTCAATTAATAAACACTTGTTGACATAAACTATTATTTTTTATGTTTTTTTTTTTTTTTTTTACAGTAACATAAACCACGAGTATTCGAGTAGTTGACAAGTAACCGGCTAGCAGAAATCAGTAGTTATTACAAGACAAACATTGGTGCATGTTTTCCCATTTACTTTCAAGATTCTTTGTAGGCAGAAGTTCTATTCTACATTTTGTCTCCATTTAACTATTTGCTCTAAAATACTTTTGATTATGATAGTAAAATGTGTTGCGACACAATATATGGAAATCGCAAGATAATTTTACAACACCAGAATAGAACATGTGCTTGGTGACAGTGTGGGATCAGTGTATTCAGAGAGAAATATACATTTTGGTTCAGATAAAGCGATGTGGTATGATATTGTGGAATGCATGATTGCAGTGTATAAAAGTTTAGTATTCTGCACGGAGGAACAGAATATTCACAGTCCAGACTAAAGCAAAATAAATAAAGTAGTTATAAATCGTGTTTTTTCTTCTTTCGGCATTATACTGTTTTAGTAACAATCTGAAGCAGTTAAGGCTGCTTCGCAGTTCTCACATTCTCAAAGACAGAACGTTTTCTTGTACTTTTCATAATAATTATCCATAAGTTTTTCCCTCAATACCCTGTAGAAAATTTGCATGCCAAAAAGTCAGCTGCACCACACAATGATAGTGTTCAGAAAACTCGTGTTTGCGTGCTTGAGGAACTGCTCTAGCCAATTATCCGTTGAAATGATTTCTTTTCTCTCTTTTTTACCATCTCCAAACTATTCTGTTGTTTTGCATTTTACTGGCCTCAAAAATCAACATTGATCCTGCCTCGTATTTTAGTCACATTTATCCTTGTTTACTTTCCTTTCTGTTCTCCTGCCTAAATATCCAGCGACAAGGGGATATTTTTGCTGTCTGTTGCAGATAAAAACAAGCCACACCAAAAGAGCGGCACAGTTAGAAAATGTAGTTTCCACACTTCCAGCTCACACAACCGATAAGGAAATCTGCTAACAGTGGATGATAGGACGCTACTCAACGCTCAGTCTCAGACAGCTGGCTATAGGGGTTAATTAGGCCCTGACGTCCGCACACGAGAGAGAAGAGAGAGCAAAAGCGAGCGCTGAGAGGAGAGAGGAATGTTTCAATCAGTTTAATGGACTTAAAGTAGGCGTCTGCCTCTGGCTCTTTTTTGCAGGAAAAGTCATTTGCCTCTTCATAGTCCTCAAAGGACTCCATATGGCTACGGCCCTGACAAAACAGATTTGCTTTGAAAGGCTCACCGTGAGGGTGGTGTGAGACAGTGCTGAGTGTAATCTGCAGTGGAAAACGGAGTGATAACAGCTTGGAGGACTGGTTTAGTCTGGCTAGCAGCTTGTCTAGGATGGACAGCCATGTATAGAGAGCTTTTATGTCGTATTTTCAATGTAAGCACGTTGTGATCCAGCCGTACCGTAAGCAAGTGAAAATTGCAACAGAGGGGCGGCGAGATGGATTTTGACTATTTGGGTTCGGGAAGAATACTTATTTTCACATCAGACAGCCTTGAAATGGGAATAGATTGGAGAGGATAAGTTGCTTTTAACCGAGCCGGCACTGCAAGGGTCGGTTTCCATTCTCAGGCTGGTTATGTTAAACTTGTTAAAACTAATGACTCCCCAATTTCTTATATACCTGTGAAAGAGAGAGGCTGCCGACCAGCATGCGTCTAATGAAAGGAGGAATTTTGAGCTTCAGTGGTTTAAGTCGAAAAGCAATTACAGCATTGAATTAGTTTTCAAATTAAAAAGCAATTGAAAAGGCCCAGGGGTTAACTGTTTCCTGCATGGTCATCTCTCTCACTTTTACACATAAAGAGCATTTAATCCCGTTACAGAATGGCACTCATTGAAAATTGAAGGCGACAGAGTTGACATGTAACTCTTTTGTCTTCTTCATCCCTCCGCATGTGCTCGCTCACTCTCTGGTTGTTCAAAAATTTATGTAGCCCTATCAGAAGAGGGCTTAATTGTTTTTCTTCTCCCTTCGCTCATTTCTTCCTTTTCCTCTTTCTCATGGGGCGTAGTGACAGATTCTGCTCTGAAACTTAATGAACTTTGAAATAGAACTCTCAGCCACAATTATCCCCTCGTAGGTGTGTTGTCACAAAATGATGACACTATCCCCGCACAGTTACAGCTGGGCTGTAGAAACCTGCGAACGCGTGAGGTCTCGTGCGACGCTAAACGTGCGGCCGCTCCCCTCGGACCGGCTTTCTGGGACAGCGGGGCCATTAATATTAAATGACAGAAGTGACGGGAACACAGGAGCGACAAAATGACATTAACACGGAATGACAGGGTGACATTTTGCCCACGTCGCAATGAGGTTTATTCTCCGTTTCCTCTATTTGGAGGCCCCTAATTGCTCACTCACATTTGAGATGGTGTGAGACAAGCTCTCAGAAATCGATAAACATGTTTTGGGGACTAAAGGCCAGACGGACCCCCAGCCGCATCATCCGGCACCTGACGCCTCTCACTCACGCAAACACATTTCACACTGTTGATTGCTGTTTTTAAACATGCGACTTAGAACAAATAGAGGCAAGAGAAGAGGCTTTTACAGTTGGCACACATTTGTTTTAGTCGTTTAGCCAAGACATAATTATTCATTTTAAATGAAATGGCATATAATCAAACAATGAACATTTAATTTTAGTTGATGATTATGGCCAAAATAATGAAAATGTGTGTCAAAAGAATATGTGTAAAAAAAAAAAAAATTGTAGAGACAAATAAATCATGATGTAGTGTGTTTGCTATGGCAACAACATATTATATTGAGGACATGAAATACATATTCTCACATAACATATCAAGTTCACCTAGAATAATTTAATATAGAAATATATATATATATGAACATTACCATATAATTAATAATTTAACATTTTAATTAAATATTGAGTATTTCATATTTAAATAAATATTTTACTATGTAGTACTAAAGTAAATAAGCTCAATATAAATACTGTATATTATTAGTATTATTTCTATTATTACATTTTTTTATCAAACTTTTGCTGACAGGTGCATTTGTTTAGTTGTCCATTATGTGTCTTCATTGTTGACAAAAAATACAAGTCATCAAAAAGTCCTTTAAATTGGAAATAGGGGGGAAACTTCAAATAATAACAAATAAGCCTATTAAAAAAAACGTCTACAGACATTTTTATCAGTAATTTTGTTTCGAGTTTGACACTGCCCTCACAGGCCTGATTGATAACGAATGTGATGGAGGTGAGAGAGGCAGACGGACCCTCATTAACCGAGCAGATTTTTTATGGAGAGCAGAATCAAGGATGATGAAGAAGAGACAGCTTAGGTGAGAAAGACCGCGTAATCAGATGTGACGTTTGGACATTGCTCTGACACCGGGAGCAGCGCACACATTTTTTAATCACCGATCAAATAGCCACCGCTTGTGCATGTTTTTTCTTAGCGACTCGGACAAAGAAGCACAGCTGCTTTGTGACAGAAACTGAGCGATTATGCATGCGCTAGTGTTTTGATTCACGCTTGTTTACCTCTCTTCCTCTGCAGGCACTTCTGTAATGCAGGTTACGGCCTTTGATGCCGACGACAGCACCACGGCGAACGGGCTGGTGCACTATCGCATCCTGAGCCAGACGCCTCACATGCCCTTTCCTAACATGTTTACCATTAACGGAGCCACAGGAGAGATCAGCACCATCGGTTCAGGCATCGACAGAGAGGTTAGTCTCGTCTTTTGACGTACATGTAAAAGCAATAATGCTTCCAAGAACCCGCTTACCGTTGATTAGTGTGTAATGGGTTTGGCGTTCTCACCTGGTAATGGATTTTTTCAGTGTACGAGTGTGCGTGCTTGCATACCATTCCAAGATTGTTTGTCTTGGCCTCACTTTTTTGCCATCATTCTGACAAAATTACTTCTCAGATATGGTGTGTCTGAGCATACTTGGTGTGAATGGTCCCTAGTCTCCTGTGAACAACATTCTGAAGAGACACTCTAGCGCTATTACAAACAGTGCTTTTAGAATCAACTTAATGATCGGCCTGTCCTTCGAGCTGTCTGTGACCTTTTCAAGTTGAAGAGCAGCTATCTACCCTCCCAGAATACTCCATCAGAGCAGGACAACAGCTACAGCTTCAATGACTAGGATGCTGAAAATGATGAAATTATCATGGCATACTGTCCTATGTAGTCAGTGGGTTCTAACCCAGCTATCAGGAAATGTTCTCAGAACTTCAGCTAACATTCTGGCAAGGTTCTCTCAAAGTTATATGCATGAACAAACATTCCTCCAGTAACATTCAACGCTCTTTCAAAGGTATCTGTTCTTTAATAATGTTCTCAAAATGTAAGCACAAAAACATTCTTTTTACATCATTCATGGAACATTTTTTCTTGTTTTAGTTGGATGTAATTCTTTAATTTGTTTATGCTACTACTTGTTTTAGAATGTTCAAAGAACATTTAAAGTCCCCCTGTGGTGAAAATCAAGCTTTTAATGTTTTTATGTCTATGTGGTGTTTTTAATAAGCTTT
Source organism: Tiaroga cobitis (assembly GCA_030578255.1). Classification (NCBI taxonomy): domain Eukaryota; kingdom Metazoa; phylum Chordata; class Actinopteri; order Cypriniformes; family Leuciscidae; genus Tiaroga; species Tiaroga cobitis. The sequence goes on along the minus strand of CM060601.1, from coordinate 31,325,326 downwards.
AAGACAAACCATGTGTAAATCCATAAGTCAACACCATTGCTGAGTATTTTCTCCTTAAAACTGCAGTGAACCAAAGACAGTCTCAAAAATGCGGTTTGAAATCGCTGGTGTTTCTGACGTGTAGATTTACATTCACGCTATTTTAAGGCTAGACAATTTTTTTTTTTTAAATATGTCATTTTGGTGATCAAAGTTGAGTTTTAAGGGGTAAAATGATTGACGACAGGGGAACTTTGAAAGTAACATTCACACAATGTTTGCAAAATTATTATAAAATGGAATATTCACACAACCAAGACAAAACGTTTATAAAACATTTATAAAAAACTGGATGTTTTGAATTGTCAGAGAACATTCTGAAATAACGTTTTCATAACTTAATGAGAACACTACCAAAAGGTTATTAGAACATATTTTTGTTAGCTGGGAATGTAGTGGGTCCATAGGATGACTTAAAAGTATTTAAACCTTCAGTCCGTAACTTTTTTGAGTTAATCAAATAATCAAATAAATAATCAAAGTCCAAAATAAATGTTTGAGCAAATACGTAACCAGCCAGTGTTCAAAACTATCTGCTTGCCTTAGCTCGATTCAAAACGGTAAGCTTGTAATAATGTTTTTAATTCCAGTGGTACTGGTGGATTCCCGCGGGAGATTCGAGCATGTCTTTGCGTCATTACATCATATCTGTACACATAAAGAAGGAGTCTCGGCTAGTTGGCTATATTGCGTGTGAGGATGCTGGAGGTGGAGATTTATAGCCTTTTCTCACAGTACTTGATATAATTAAACTTATCAATTTGATGGCGGATCCAGAAAGGTTCAAACGACAATCACCAGTTTCAACTGATTCACCCGCTGTAAAATGCAAAAGACTTTGGACTAAGAGTTTGGAAAAAGAGACTGCAACCGGCCCAGGCGAAAACAAGGATAAATATCTGAAGGGCTTTAAATGTAGTCACGCAATGCTGATGTTGTTAACATTAACAATTTGCAAACAAAGTATAATTTGCATGGTTTGACGTGATATGATAAGCGATCGTTAGTTTTAATCAGCACGATTTACTGCTATGCTTTTTTTCCCTTAGTTGGTCAGAAGAACAAAAGTGGATGTTACTTACTTGTTCAGATGACATTTTAGGGTAAAAATTCTTATGTTAGTCATACTTCCAAAAAGAGTAATCTGTGATTCTGAATGACAGTATCCACACCGGCGCGGTGACTGACAGCCTCACACTCTCCTCAAACATTGTGTTCATCCGCGCTGTGCCGTGTCGAGGCACAACCCACGTAAAGTTGATAATTCCGCGAATGACTGCAATGCAGATTTCGAACAGAGATGGCGCCAAAGAGGAAAAACTGCTTTAAATTAATACATTATTAGTAATATATTTAAATAATACAATTTAAATCTAAATTAAAATTATAAAAATAAACACATAAAATCAAGATGTAAACTGACATGGTATTTATTTTTTTGTTCCCTCAATAACTATTGTTTTTACTTCAGAACATACAATTCTATATTACAGAATATAAAACTTCTGGAATCAGAAAATGAATCGTATATATTAAACTAATTAACCACATTAAATCATTCAATATTTCAATAAAAAATATTTTGTCATAATTACAGCGGAAATACCAGAAATATCTTAGTGTAAAATACCGTATTGGACAACGGGGGCCTTTGAGTCAAAAAGGTTGAAAACCACTGGTCTAATATTGTTTTGGAACCCGTTTACTTGCATTTCATCTTGTTCACCGGTTCCTCAAAATCATACAGGTTTGGAACGACATGATTCAAGACGATGCTACGACAAAAAATGTCTCAGTTACGTATGTAACCCTCGTTCCCTGAGTACAGGGAACGGAGACGTGTCGTCGGGGAGTTCCCTGACGAATTGGGATCACGCTAGGGAGCCTATTGCCTTTGAGAGAATTAAAAACGAGCCACTGGAATTGGCATGCAAGATTTGCATTCCGCGACCCGCCTACCAGCGCGGGTATAAAAGGCGGAAGTGAACATTGCGCAATGCTTTTCGCTGAGGAGCCGAACAGTGTTCAGACCTCCACGAAGGTACAACAACATGGCGAGGGGACGACACGTCTTCGTTCCCTGTACTCAGGGAACGAGGGTTACATACGTAACCGAGACGTTCCCTTTCATCCTAGGAACTCCGACGTGTCGTCGGGGAGTTCCCTGACGAATTGGGATCCCTAACAAAACGCCATGGTGCTGGCCCCTTCCAGCGCCCAGCTAAGCTACCCAAGCAGTTTCACAAATTGCGGGAGCTAGCTAGGGAGTCAACTGCTGTTCCGCAAGACCCACACAGTGGACATTGGATAACACTGGGAAAGCGTGCTCAACCCGTAAAAAAAAAAAAAAAGGGGGAAGGGAACGTTGCGGAAGCCAGGTACCTGATGAAGGCCTGGAATACACATATGTACTAGCCCAGGGATAGTGAAACATATGGCAGTCCCTGAGGTAGTCCCCTGCAAGGGAAGTGGGAGCGTACTCAACAGGGACGACAGAACGAGTCTGTCAAGGGGAAGACACGGCTGGACTGCACGTGGCATAATGGGTCACCGAAGAGACCACTGGACATAACACCCAGTCTACACAACAGCTCCCTTAGAGGTAGCAGACCTGGCGCCGGCGGTCCGCCACGCCTGGCACCGGAGGGTGATGGAGGAACTCACGAGGCTAACCAACGTAGGGCGCGGAGCGAAGACGCACGTATCCGGCTGAGGCACGGAGTGGCGTAGCAAGCCGACACAACCTATTCTCTCGCACCACTGGCCGTAGCGAGTACTCGGGAGGAAACAGGTTCCACACGTAGGCTATAGAATCTAGTGAACGTGTTCGGTGTCGCCCAGCCCGCAGCTCTACAAATGTCTGTCAGCGAGGCGCCTTGAGCCAACGCCCAGGAGCCGGCAACACCTCTCTTAGAGTGAGCACGCAACCTGGGAGGACAAGGCTCACCCGAAGCTTCATACGCTTGGGTGATAGCATCCACTAACCAGTGAGCTAACCTCTGCTTGAGACGGCCTTCCCCTTCTGCTGGCCTCCGTAACAGACAAATAGCTGATCTGAGGTCCTGAAGCTTTGCGTTCTGTCAATGTAAACCCGCAGGGCGCGGACTGGACAGAGAAAAGCTAGGGCTGGGTCTGCCTCCTCCTGGGGCAGCGCTTGCAGGTTCACTACCTGATCCACGAAGGGAGTGGTAGGAACCTTGGGCACATATCCGAGCCGGGGTCTCAATATCTAGGCACGATTCGTCGACCGAAAAAGCCTGCACATCCCCGACCCTTTTAAAAAAGGCCAAAGCCAACAGGAGCGCTGTCTTAATGGACAGGATATGTCAGCAAAGGCTCAAAGGGAGGACTTTGAAGAGCTCTCAGTACCAGAGCTAGGTCCCAAGAGGGTACAGAGTTTAAAACACGCGGTGGATTTAACCTCCTAGCACCCTTAAGGAATCTGATGATCAGGTTGTGCTTCCCTACAGACTTACCTTCAACTACATCGTGATGTGTGGCTATTGCGGCAACATACACTTTGAAGGTGGAGGGAGACAGCCTTCGCTCCAACCCATCTTGTAGGAAGGAAAGCACGACTCTGACTGGGCAAGTTCGGGGGTCCTCCTGACGGGAGGAACACCACTCGATGAATAGGTTCCACTTCAAGGCATAGAGGCGCCTCGTAGAGGGGTTCTAGCAGAAGTGATGGTGTTTACCACTGCCTGTGGTAGATCACCTAGAACCTCCGCGTCCCGTCCAGGGACCAGACATGGAGTTTCCAGAGGTCTGGACGCGGGTGCCATAGAGTGCCCCGTCTATGAGTAAGGAGGTCCTTCCTCAGAGGAATCGGCCAAGGAGGGGCTGTAGTGAGGAGCATGAGTTCCGTGAACCAAGTCCTGGTGGGCCAATACGGCGCCACTAGAAGGACCTGCTCCTCGTCCTCCCTGACCTTGCACAGGGTCTGTGCAAGAAGGCTCACTGGGGGAAACGCATACTTGGGCAGGTCCCGGGGCCAGCTGTGAGCCAGGGCGTCCGTGCCGAAGGCCCCCTCGGACAGGGAGTAAAACCACTGGCAATGGGTCGTGTCCGGAGAAGCAAACAGGTCCACCTGTGCGACTCCGAAAACACTCCAGATCAGCTGAACCGCCTGGGGATGGAGTCGCCATTCTCCTGGCAGGAGAGGCGACCGTGAAAGCTCGTCTGCCACACGGTTGAGCTCCCCTGGAACTTGAGTGGCGCGAAGCGACCTCAGATGCTTCTGACTCCATAGGAGGAGGTGGGAGGCGAATCGTGACATGCGGCGGTTGATGTACGCAACGGTCGCAGTGCTGTCCGTACGGACCAGTACGTGCTTGTCCTTGAGAAGCCCCTTGAGGCGGCACAAAGCCAAGCGTACTGCTTGCAACTCTAGGCAGTTGATATGCCAATGCAGCTGGGGCCCCGTCCACAGACCCGAGACTGCATGCCCTTTGTACGTGGCCCCCCACCCCATGACAGAGGCATATGTGAAAACCACAGCATGCCTGGAAACCTGGCCGAGGGGCACTCCGGCCCGTAGAAACGCAGGATCCGACCACGGGGAGAAGGTTTGGCGACAGTGCGGGGTTACTTTGACCCAGAACGTGCCGCTCTGCCACGCCCACCTCGGGACTCGATCGTGAAGCCAGTGCTGGAGCGGTCTCATATGTAACAGGCCGAGCGGCGTTACTGCGGCTGCGGCTGCCATATGCCCCAGGAGCCTCTGAAATTGTTTCAGTGCAACCGGTGTCCTGCCTCGAAAAGACCTGAGGCAGGTGAGCACTGACTGGACGCACTCCTCCGTGAGGCGCGCAGTCTGGGCGACCAAGTCCAACTCCATACCGAGATAAGAGATCCTCTGCACGGGGCAGAGTTTGCTCTTGTCCCAGTTGACCTGAAGCCCCAACCGGCTGAGGTGCCGGAGCACCATGTCCTTGTGATCGCACAACACCTCCCGCGAGTGAGCTAGAATGAGCCAGCCGTCGAGATAGTTGAGAATGCGAACGCCTTGTTCTCTCATGGGAACAATGGCCCCCTCCGCGACTTTCGTGAAGACACGGGGCGACAGGGCCAGCCCGAAGGGTAGGACCTTGTACTGATTGGCCGTAACCCACCTCCTTTCTTGGGTACAATGAAGTAGGGGCTGTAAAACCCGGACCTCATCTCGGCAGGAGGGGCCGGCTCAATCGCGTCCTTCGCCAGCAGGACATTGATCTCTTTCCACAGGACAGGGGCATCCACTGACCGCACACGGGTGAAGTGGACACCCCTGAACCTGGGAGGCCGGCGTGCAAACTGAATTGCATAGCCGAACCGAATGGTGCGGATGAGCCATCGGGACGGACCCGGAAGCGCTAGCCAGGCTTCCAGGTACCGTCCCAAAAGGCCCACCCGAACCACCGGCGTACCCGCGGAGGGGCAGCGAGGTGGAAGGCAGGGACCCGGCTCCAGTGGCAATGTAGCCACTGGAAGCGGGGTCTGGGCGAGCTCGCCAGAGACCTGCTTCCACTGTGGGGCAGACGGCAGTGAGCTGGTCTCTGCCCCTCTGGGCCCAGCCGCTGACCGGAGCGACGCAACCGGGGTAGCGTCACTGCTATCCACAGAGTGGGAAGAGGGGAACGAGAGCGATGCTGCTCGGAGACAGCATCCACTGACGTTCGGACCCTCTTGGGTGGAGGAGACTGAGTGCCTGTCTGTCTCGACCGAAGATGACCTGGAGGAGGAAGAGGAAACTGCTATTTGATTGACTCTTTGGGAACAGAAACAGAATGAACCAAAATATTCTCCCGCCGGCCCTCCCCGGGGCGAAGGAGGTGTGCAGGGGCACCCTCCTGAGCAGCTCCGGAATCCTCTACCAGGTCGCCCGTCTCAGGAACGCTTCCCTCCCTTCCTTTTACGGGAAGGGGCCGGGGGCGTCTGAGCGGGCTGGGCCGCCCTCTTGCGACCAGACTTCCTCACTCCAGGGGTGGGAGGCTGTGCTGGAGGAGGAGCTGGCGCTTGAGGCCGATCTCGGCGACGGGAAGCAGCCGGAGCCTGTACAGCCACAGGAGACGGCCCCTCAGCAAGCCGCCTCCTATGCAGGACATGCCGTATAGCCTCCGACTGCTTCTGGGCGGTGGAGAACTCCTGGGCCAAGTTCTCCTCCACGTCGCCGAAGAGGCCGCCCTGGGATACGGGGAAGTTGAGAAGTTTGTTCTTCTCCACTTCCCTCATATCTGCCAGGGTCAGCCAGAGGTTGCGCTCCTGGACCACCAAAGTGGACATCGCCCGACCCAGCGAACGTGCGTTGACTTTCGTCGCCGCACGCAGCTCCTGCAGCAAAGCTGCCGCTGGGTCGTGACCACCCGCCTGCAAGTCATGGAGTGCCTTAACCTGATGGACTTGGAGCAACGCCATGGCATGCAGGGCGGAGGCGGCGTCTCCACACGTCATGTAGGCATCCCCGGTCAGACCAGAGGAAAACCTACAGGCGCGGGAGGGGAGTGAAGGGGCACCCCGCCAGGAGGAAGCAGTCTTCGGACACAGCTGCATCGCGATAGACCGCTTCACTGGGGGATTCCCTCGTACCCTTGCGCCGCCCCGCTGTCCAGAGTGGTAAGGAAGGAGGAGCGAGGTTGTCTCCGCCTGTACGCCGGAGGCGCCGACCAAGACTTCCTCAACTCCTCATGCACTTCCGGGAAGAAAGGGACCGGAGCAGGTCGTGGGGCAACCGCACGGCCCGCTCCAAGACACCAATCATCCAACCGCGAATGTTCGGGACCCGGTGGAGGGTTCCACGCGAGCCCGACATTCGCGGCCGCCCGTTCGAGCATAGCGGCCATTTCCGGATCCGGCTCAGCCTGAACCACCACACCCGAAGGGGGCAGTCCCGCCAAGTCATCACCAGAAGATGACCGCTCTTCCTCCAATGCCGCGATCGACATCTGATCCTCAGGTGGCGCCCCGAAGGAGACAACCGGAACTGCCCGAGGGGGCTCCGGCCGCCCCACCGGAAGCGCCGATGGCAACGTGCAACTAGAGGCGTGAGGCGCCCGACAGTCTTTTTCACCAGTCGAAGGGTTCCTCACGGTGATCCTCATTCGCTCACCAACAGGAATCACCGAAGTAGCCGCCTGCCGGACTGAACCGGCAGACGAACTAGATCGAGGATTATCTGAAGGGACTCCCCCGTGTTTCAGGGTTCTCAGTCTCGAACGTAGCATCGCCAGAGTCATATTCCCGCAATGAGAACATGACTCGTCCACCAACGCTGCCTCAGCGTGCACTAAGCCCAGACACGTGAGGCAGTGTTTGTGGCCATCAGCCTGAGGGAGAAGTCGACCGCATCCAGAAACGCACGGGTGATACGACATCCTGAAAAGGACGCGAAGACACCGTGATGCTCTTTTAGTTTTATTGGGAAAAAAAAGAAAAAGAAAAGAGAAGAAGAAGCACTCTGAAGCGCTGAAGCACTGAGGGATCAGCGCGGCAGACACTTCCGGGAGAAACTGCAAGCCCTCGTGCTGCACTCAATCGCGTCGATCACACACGCGCCGTCACACCAGCAGCCACCAGAGAATCTTCCTCCACTCAGCTTGTCTCTCTCTCCAAAGGTAAGGAACAGCAGTATACAACTGAGAGGCTCCGAAGAAAAAAGCATTGCGCAATGTTTACTTCCGCCTTTTATACCCGCGCTGGTAGGCGGGTCGCGGAATGCAAATCTTGCATGCCAATTCCATTGGCTCGTTTTTAAATCTCTCGAAGGCAATAGGCTCCCTACCGTGATCCCAATTCGTCAGGGAACTCCCCGACGACACGTCGGAGTTCACAGGACGAAAGGGAACTACTTTTATTATCCTCAAAATGTATCTTGGCACGTGGCATTATTTCATAGTGATTTAAAAGTATTTGCTTGATTCCCCTGATAGTGTGTATGCAAGTTGGGATTCAGCCTCTGTTTCATTTCTGTGTTTTCTAGCTTGTCCTCTGTTGCACAACAGAGTTATGTACATGCCCTTTGAGTCTTGTTATACTTATTATTTCCAACCCCTCCTAGAATTAATTCAGCTAATCACTGGAGTCATCTTGGTGTGTCTGCTTTAGAATGCAGTTGACTTCATTTCCAATACATGCATACACTCACATACCCACACAAATGAACTCTGTGGGTCATGGGAACAGCTTTCCCATAACTCATCTGAGTCTCAGAGCCTGACCCTTCCCACCAGACGTGTTCCCCACCTTAACCTCTTCATTAATCCCTCTCTCTATCTTGCACACACACACTCTCTCTAACAAACACAAGCACACACACAGTTGTGTGCTCCTCCTTAACCTCCCTCTGCTCCACTAATGAGCAGGGTCATTCAGAGGTCCATTCAATTTATCCCAGAATGCTTAAGCGGACCTGCGGGGAAGTCTTTCAACTTCCCCTTTATCTCTCCTTCTTACATGATCCCTTGCTTTCTCGCTACAGATTCTAGTCTCATTCTCATTAGCGTCATATTAAAATATGCAAACATTTCTAGTTGTAGTAACTGAAGACCGCTTTCTCAGAAGTATTAATTATATGACAAATAGTGCTGTTTGTCAAGTATAATTGATGATGATGATGATGATTATTCAAGTGTAGCTATTATTAATTACACTTTACTGCCAGGACTGTTTGCTATATACATACTTTTATTTTCTAATAGTAATAGTAGCAGCAACAATAATATAGGAATGATTATTATTACTGCTGTTGTTGTTGATGTTGTTGTTATCAGTTACACTTTAGTGCCAAAATTATTTGTTAGAAAATTAATACTTCCATTTTATAATAGTCATAATAATAACAATAGGCATTATTATTATCATCATCATGAGATTAGCTATTATCAGATAAACTTTAGTGCCAGTAAAGTAGATTAGGAAACTTGGGAAAAGGTGCGTTTTAGAAAGCTACAAACTTTCTGACAATTCTGAAAAGGTTAAAAAATATTCCTTTATCATAAAGGATCTTGATGGTACTGAGACCCCTAGAAGACCAGTCACGAAAAACTGTATCAGAACATGATGGTAGAAAAGATAAATGGTTCACTATATGGAAGCCAGAGCTGATGGTCTAAATAACCCAAAATGCTTCCTAAATTGAACCCATATTTTAAGAGTATTGGCCACTACTAAACTGCCTGAGACAATTTTACTATTTATAGGAAGCGGAGTGTAAGGGGTATACAGTTAAAGACCCAGAACCAGATATGAAGAATGAAGACCCGGAGTCAGAATTATAAAAAGTTTAAGAAAAGTTTTACTGAAGATAGTTTGCAGTTTCATCAGCAGAAGTCAGCTTCAAGACTCACGCAGGAGTTCATAGGCTGCCCCCCTTACAGTTACAAAGAACACAGCAGTTATACCATTTCCAAGGTCTAAGCTACGTCATTGCTTACACAGTGAATAATTCTCATTGGCTAAGAAATAGATAGACACAGTAATTTTCCACACATATACAGATAGACGGAAGCATATCTCCATCGATTATGCAGATAAGACTCAGAGGCTCGTCATGACCTTCCAGGTCGCAGATTTGGGTTGCTGGGCGCCAGTATGTCCAGAACAACAACTCAGTCAATCTCCAATAATGGCAGTGGTTCCTTAACCTGCAACCAAGAAGACTAACACACACACCGAAACACTGCTTTTCCAAGGTTGGATTTGGCCAGGCTCTAACTATAAACAGGAGAGTCGCCTCAAAACATCAAGATAATGCCTTCTTTCTCTCAAGGATAGCTAAACTTTAGTCTAACTGAAGTAAGACTTTAACAAAGAAATGGTCCCTTAAACTATTGGCTTCAATGACCCCTTTATGTTTTAACACTTTGGAGACCTTTCTCAAACAAAAAAACAAATCCCTATTTCATTTCTGGAAGCCGGGGTTAAGCAAGCACTGTGACTGCATTTAGATATCAAATACAGACATTAAAGAATACATGAAAAGAACATTTCAGTAATCACACTGGTAATTTCTATAACAAAGTAAAATCTCACAAGTCTAGAGAAGTCATTCAACTCATTTAATATGTAGAAGAAAAAATATTGATTAATACCTTGATTATAATTACTCATCATTGCATATACATTGAAGCAGCAGTGGATTTCAGACCACCCCCTTCAGGAGAGTAAATCATCGAATGAAGGGAGAATTTTCCAATTCCATTCGGGCACAAACAGGATGTTCAGGAACTCATGAGGAGTTGGTCCAATACAAAAGCTTTTTGATATTACAGGCCCAGTAATTCTGTTGAAAATTTGGTAAATCGAGGCACCGTTTGGACTTTGAGAGTTCGAGAACCTTTCGCCTTATCCGTGCACATTTGCCGCCCCACAAAAAAAGAGTGAGTTGTCTGATTTAGTGACAAAAAAATTACTTGTTAATCAGAATGGGTATATGCTGAAAGAAATATAAACATTTTGGCAAAATTGTCATTAGTAAGTTAATATGACCAATTAGCGATGTTGGAAGATAGTACCATCTCTCTATTATCTACCTTATAAACATCAATTAAAGAATACATTTTTTTCTAAAGATAGCTGTGACTGACTTAGTGATAAATATTGAATCCTTCCTGAGCCCACATAAAGGGGAAAGGATGTCAGGAAAGCGTCTCAGCTGCTAAATTAATAGGGAACAATTCGCTCTTTTGAAGATTCAATTTGTAACCAGAGAATTTGCCAAATGATTCAGAAATCACGTGAATTGGCGGGAACGATGTAATGGGGTTTGCTATATATATAAAAGAAGGTCGTCTGCATGAAGGGACAGTTTATAAGAGGTTCTAGATTTACTTTTAATATTAATAATAATAATTAAAACAGTTGTTGTTGTAATGTTATTAAATCACTGTTGGTGCAGTTTTATTAAAATAAGATACGCTTTTCCCTTGCTTAAGGGGGTTTTTGCACTACAGTTCTATTACACCCGTCATCATTATTCCTTTGGCATCTTGTTTCACTTGGCGCATAAAGTTCTCTACCCTTCATGCCGCATTAGATGACGTTTGCTGTCATCTCAAGATTTGCTATTTTCTCTCTGACAAGTTATCATAAGTCTATACCTGGAGCAGCGACTCCTGCTAATCCGATGACTAAGACAGACTGAGAAGGTCTCTTCAGGAGCATGAATGTGGGTCGTGGTGCCTACTGCAGGCAGGTAATCTGTCCTCCTCTCAGGACCAGAGAACGACCCTCATTAATCTAACGCTCTCTTCCACCTGTGCTCTCTAATTAGAACTAGGACAGTCTTATGTGTTTACAAAGCCACATCGCAAATGGAAAATTTGGAAGATTTTCAACATCACATTCTCTGTCAGTGAAGACGTTGTTGGACGAGACTGAAAGGAACAGTTCGCCCAAAAATGGAAATTCTGTCATTATTTACTCCCCCTCATGTCGTTCCAAATCCACATAACTTTTTCTTCCATGAAACACAAAAGATGATGTTGTTGGAGAGAATGTCCAAGCTTCTGTTTTCCATACAATGATGGTGGATGGTGATTTATACTGACAAGCTCTAAAAAAGAAGAAAAAAGCATTTTAATTTTCACAAATATAAATGATTACTACAGGCTTGGAACAACTTGGGGTTGAGTAATACCAAAAGGGGCTGAGTAAATGATGGCAGCGTTTAGTATGTGTGTGAGGTATACCGTTCAAAACGTTTATTCAGCAAAGATGCATTAAATTTATCAAAAGTAAATTGGCAGTAAAGACATTGTTAATGTTACAAAAGATTTCTATTTCAAACAAATGCTGTTCTTTTGAAACTTTATATTCATCACAGTATCCTGCAAAAAAAAAAAAAATGTTTTCCACAAAAACAATAGTTTTCAACATTGTTAATAATGAAATGTTTCTTGAACCGGAAATCGGCATATTAGAATGATATCTGAAGGATCATGTGACCCTGGAGACTAAATTGCTTTTTAAAATATATTGAATTAGAAAACAGTTATTTTAAATTATATACTATTTAACAATAGTAATGTTCTGTATTTGTTTTTTTGCTGAGGGTTGAGGGAAAAACAAACATCTTTTGTCCCTTACTTTTTGGTTGCGTTGTGAGCATTTGCAGCACATGTGTTGCAAACTGATGAAGATGTTTTCTTAAAACTTAAGAAGTTTTCTTCAGTCGCAGCACTGAAAATGGAAACAGTAATATTGTTAAATAGACTGAGGCATTGCTGTTTGTATGTCCACTTAGTGTTTAGATTAGTGGTCTTGCATGAATATGCTCCCACATTTCAATGTTGTACACAACAGGCGGCGCATGGGAGATGGGCAGCTGTCTACACACACATATACCCATCCTAACATTTACCTCTCTCCGTCTCCTTCACACACACATTTTCTCATCGTGAGCGCTATCCTCCTCCATCAGTACCTGTAGTCTAATTGGAATATTTATGCAGTAATTAGTGGGTTGAAGAATCCTGGTGCAGTCGCTTGCAATGGTGGGAGTTCACATTCACTTTAATGTCACACACATCTGATAAGGTCTGAATACCAATTACCCTCTCACACCGAGACCCCATCACCTCTACACACCTCTTAACCTGCTCGCCATCACCTGTCTGATTACAGCAGCTAACAAGCAACCCCTCTCCCCGTCTTTCTGCACTGCATGCCTTTTACTGCAACTGTCATCTTGTCTTATGCACCTCATATGTCCATCTTATGCACTTTACAAGCAGCCTTCCCCGTTTCTGTCTCTTTTCTCTTTAATAGCATGCATCTGTAATATCACACATGTTTTGTTTGGGTTTACGAAAGGCATAATTCTGCAGATAGAAGTTAAAAGGAATCATTTATTCACTCATAACCTTCCAAAACCTTATGGGTTATTTTCCTCTGTGGAAGACAAAAGGAGAAGTTTGGAAGAATCTGCATGCTCCTTTCTATACAATGAAGGTGGAACTGTCAAGCTCCAAAAAAGGACAAAAAGCATTCGCCAAAATAAAAGTTTGATGGTTTAATGTTTGAAAATGAACAGTGTACGACAGCCATAAATATTGGTATTGTAATTTTACTGTTCTGCTGTTTTTATTTATTTTATTTTATAATGCACCTTTACAATAATAATGTTTCTTATTTCGTTTACTATTTTTTCTTTATTAATAATAATAATAATAATGGTCACATTTTAGATTAGAGTTCCAGTTCTCACTGTTAACTATTAACTATGAATTTTACCTTTAAAAAAACTCCTAATTATTGCTTATTAATAGTTAGTGAGGTAGTTGTTAAGTTTAGGAATTGGGTAGGATGTTGAATATAGTCATGCAAAATAAAGCATAGATATGTGCTTTATAAGTACTAATAAACAGAAAATATCCTAGTAATATGCATGTAACAAGCAACTAATTAATAGTGAGAATTGTACTATAAACTAAAATGTCACCATAATTATTATTATGAAAGTATTATTATTATCATTATTGTTAATATATTCACGTTTATTATTATTATTAGTCATTTTGATATATAATTTTTTTTTTTAAACGTATAATTCCAAATCTTCTGAAGTCATATGATTGCTTTGTGTGAGGAATAGACTGAAATTTAAGTAAATTGCTTGGAAAAGAATCCAATATATCTACTTATTTGTTTTTGGTTTTTTAATTATTAGCATTAGCCAATACGTTTTTCAGTCCGGCCAATAAGGACTTTTATTTTTTTCATAAAAAAAATCTATATAGGTTGACAACTAGAAAAGAGCAGCTTCGACAATCTGTTATAAACCTCTCCTTTTGTGTTACACAAAAGACAGAAAGTCATACAATTTAAGACATGAGGATGAGTAATGATGGATGTGAGTGATGGAATTTGAATTTATACCTGAACTATCCCTTTAAATCCCATGGTGCTATTTAATTTAATGTAGCATAAATGTCCTTTTCATTTGTCAGATGTCATGATGTATCACAATGTTTGGTCTCTGATTTGAATCACATAAAATCAAAGCGCTTAAATGTTCTGCAGTGGCAGCGCTGTATCTTTTGTCTCTGTGTGTATGTGTGTGTGTGTTAAAAGCCCTGCATGTATGTCTCAGCAGCTCTGTGAATCTGTTCGAGCCAGATTGTCCAGGCTGTTGCTTTTCATTACCTGTCTCTTGTCTCTGCCAGAGGCCATGTGGTGTGTGTGTGTGTGTGTGTGTGTGTGTGTGTGTGCGCGCACTTGCCTAGTTGTGTCAGGTCTGGGTTAGAACGTGTCCACTCTGCCTCGCCTGATTAGGGAATCGATCAGTGTGAAGTGTGTGTGTCCCAGTCATTCCCAGATGATCCAAACCTTCCTGTACGTGGGAGATGAGGAGAATCATAACTTCTGGTTGCACTCTCACCACTTTCATCTCCTCCACCGTCGCTTTCCTCCCCACCTTCCCCTTATCACCTCTCAGCTTCCCTTCTCTCCCGAGAGAGCGAGTGATGTGTCGGGGAGAGGTGAGGTCAGGGCCCGTTGGGCTGTGAAATGCTCCTCATAACGGTCGACTCAACCGTGTGAGAGTAACTCGTCTCTCGTTGGATCTACTCTCAAGTCGCCAAGATTCTGCCAGCTGTCCTGAGGTGTAATCACTTTACATTCTCTTCAGGACTGGAAATGTGTTTAAGCTGGTCTCTTGGTGTCACGTTCCCATCCCCGCAGCCGACTCTGTATGAAAAGTGTGCGAGATTAATTACACACTGATTTGTTTCTCTTGTTCTCTGCAGAGCATAACCAGAGGAGACAGTATTGATATTTCATTATGGTGTTAATAAAGGTCAGCCGCTATTGAGCTCTCATTAATAGAGCCGAACTGGGCAATATTAACGAGAAGACGCAGGTTTTAATGACTCTCAGTGTTTGTCTGCGGCACTCTGCAGTTCTTTAAGTGCTTTAAAACAGTGAGCCAGTCCCTGACCTGTCTCTTAAATACAACTACCTGAGGGAGAGAGAAATATGAATGGATAGACAGAAGGATATAATGAAAGACTCAGCTTAAACCTGTCCTGTCAGTCAGTTATTAAGTTTTTGTATGAAGTTTCCCATTAAGGAAACTGGTTTCAAGACAGACTTCCAGGCATCACAAGGCCACATCAAATGAGCTAGAACAAATTCAAAGGAGCATTAAAGATAACCAAATTAATATGTATTTACTACATTGAATATTTCCTAGTAGAAATGGTATCAGAACATGAAAAAATGGATATATGGAACCTCCTAGGTGACCGATTTGGAATGCTCTACATAGGCACCCACTCATGTGTCATAACAAATATCAATCAATAATCATTTTTTTATGGATAATACTTTATATATACAGTACCTTTTGGTTTTAGTTCAAATAAAAATTCCAAGGCTGCATTAAATTGATCAAAAGTGACTGTTACGACCCCCGAATTAGTCTAGGGGTTCGGGAGTCCAACTTTTTAAATGTGGCATTATAGAGGAACATATATAAGTCATGGTTTGTACAAAATACCCAACAATCAAGCTTACGGTGCAAAAAGCCAAAACCTTTATTCAGTAAACAAGGTAAACAAGGTCATACATAAACTCAGCATTACACAGAGTGAACGAGAACCACAGCCTTAACAGGGTATACAAAGTCATGACAGAAAGCTGCGTGGCCTGAGTCTCAGCGAGCCGAGAGCTTCCGTGGAAACGTCTGGCGTGCACTCTTATTCCCCAGGTGGCCTGTTCCCATTGGCGACAGCGAGAAGAGGTGACATCAGCGCTAACAATGATTGACAGGACACTTAGCCAATCACGGGTACCTGCAAAAGCGAAAGTAACCGAGAGAGAGCAGGAAGAGAAACACAAGAGAACACACACACGCAATACAGGAACGTAACAGTGACAATGAAGGCTTGTCTAATGTTACAAAAAAATTCTATTTCAAATAAACAATGTTCTTTTGAACTTTCTATTCATCAAATAACCCTTAAATATACAGTATAGGGTTAGGTTAGGTTAGCATTGGGTTATATATAATGGTTACACACAAAAAAAAATCAGCATGACTGTTTTTAACATTATCAATAATCATAAATGTTTCTTGAGCAGCAAATCAGCATATTAGAATGATTTCTGAAGGTTCATGTCACGTGACACTGAAGACTGGAGTAATGATGCTGAAAATTCAGTTTTGCCATCACAGGAATAAATTACATTTTAAAATATATTCAAAAAGAAAACAATACTATGCAATAATACAGTTTTACTGTATTTTTTTATCAAATAAATGCAGTGAGCATAAGAAACATAATTCAAAAACATGAAAAAGTCATATCTTGGGAGAAAATATCTTTAAGATATCTTAGAAGGCAACATAATTATGCTGCCTATGTAGGCAGTACTATGCCAGAACGTCAGAGAAGGCATTTCCCCGCAATGTTTAGTTCTGATCAAATTTATGTCCCATGTTCAGTCATCTCCTAAAACAAAAGGAAGCCATCAAAGTAAACCCATCAGGATCTCCAGCAAGGTCTTGTGAGGGTATCCATTGCTTTGCAGCAGCAGTCAGCCTCCCTCCCTCCAAGACACCCATCCCCCAGACCTGTCTCAGTGGGACACTGGCCCGTCCTTGACTCCCCCTACTTCCTGTCTGCAACAACAGAAGGCTTTCGGCCAACCGGATTAAATTCGGCTGGAGCTGAAAGAGGCAGAGGAGAGGCTTTGGCTCAGGCTCAGCTCTCTGCCTCCTCCCAGTGTGGACTAACTGGAGTCAGATTCACCCGAGCATGGACAGGGGCACAGTTTCAGATCTGTGCCCAAAGGAATGTTGGCCGTGCAACAACAAACACTTCGATGTGTGTGTGTGTGCTTGCATGTTTCTATCCATCTGTTGCCCTCGCAACCCCTGCTTTTCATCCGTGGTTACAAATACTGTAGGTTGGTTCATGTCCGTTGATGAAGAGTTGTTTTTGCGCACTGATTATCTCTGTGCGTATGCGTGTGGGTGTGTATCTTTCCATAAATACAAAGTATAAAAGCAGAACAAAGCTCACAGTAGCCTCTTGTCCTAATTAACAGAAAAGCCTGCACACAAGCAGTCAGACAGACAGACGTATCCCCAGACAAACACAAAGAGCTGCCATTCCCCAAATATAGAGTCTCAAAGTCTTTGTAAGATGGCTTTGTTCAGGCTTAGATGCCAAACTTCTAGACCAGAGATGTCCAAACCAGGGCCCGCGAGCCAAAGTTGGCCCGTGATGACCTTTGATTTGGCCCGCTATGCCATGAGAGGAGAAATATAGCCTAGGAAAAAAATAAAAACATGTCATTGAAGTAGACTTGTGCCGACATACGGTTATACAGTTTATCGCTGCAATTATTATGCACAATATTGTTACTTTATGGGCTGTTTAACGCCAATTGTGTGCCCCATATGACTGAGAACGAGAGTGTAAACAAAACCCGTAATGAGAAGTATGTCTGAAGGCGGACCGATTACGACTATAAGGGTAAAAAAAAAAAAAATCTATCTGATGATGAAAGTGCATTATGGAATTAAATAATCTTTTATGTGTCCATAAATGTGTCCATCAATTTTTGTAACAAAGTTCATTTTTGTTTTCTTCCCCATGCAGTTGCGATACATTGTGCATATGCGGTAATATTTGGAGGATATGCTGTATCTTACTTTTTGTTCATTATATGTTATGCAAGAGATAATGTACAATCAGAAACAAAAACAAGGTGCAACAATATTACAGTAAAGATAATACTGAACTGATGTTTTTTTTTTCAATGCAATCAATAAATGAAAGCAAAATGACACCAGTGCATTTGTATGAATCAAAATACAGCATTGTCATGGACAACAGTGAATGAATAAATGCTGCGACTCACCAATCAGAATCATTGATTATAGAGCGCTGTGTAACAAACGCAATTTAGTTGTTAATTTAATTATCAAGATGTATGCTTAATTTAAAGATGGTTAATGTTCTTTTATTAATAACATACTTACTTTATATTTTATTCAGTAAACGTTCTGTCACATGAAATGCAAAACTACTTTTCATATTTGCATATTATAAATCATAATTTGTTTGTGGATTAATTCAAGATTCTTTTCTTTTTTTATTTCTTGTTTTAATGTCAGTTAGTGTTTAAAAATTAACTAAAATATCATTTAAATTTAATATAACAGTTTGTATAATGCAACTTTTACTTTTGGCCCACAGACCTCGATCAAGAATCAAGATCATGAATCGTTCATGCAGTCCTCATTTACCTGTGGTGTGTGTGTGTGTCTCTTCAGTTGATTGAAAAGGACATGTTCTGTGTTGTTTCAGAAAGTGCCTCAGTACACCATCATAGTGCAGGCCACCGATATGGAGGGCAGCCTGAACTTTGGCCTGTCCAACACCGCCACGGCCCTTATTAGCATTACTGACATCAACGACAACCCGCCAGAGCTGGATGCTAAAATGGTGAGTATCCTACAATTTAAACACAGAGCATTTACATACCATGTGTTCCAAAACCCTAGTGAGCTGCCTATCATATGTGTACTACATACACAAAGACTCTTCCAGAAGGTTAGAATTAAAAATGATGATTATAAATAAACCTGTACTTCATTCATTACTGAAAAGTGTCCAGTAAAAATACTTCCATTAAAATGCAGGTGAATAGGGTAAAAAATGTAACCAATACATGTAGATATCACCATACCCGTTGATTACGTTAATAATTGCAAACATTTTTTAGCATTTTAGGTTTTCTGAAATGTTATGGTTAAACATGCAGAGACATTGTCTAATTAAATGATCACTAATTTGCATACATTTCCAGAACAGAAATCTGAACATTGAATAAAGACAGGTTCAAAATTCTTGTTGACATATTAGAGTCAAAGGTTTTTACTGAGGGGATTTTTGACATATCTTTTTATCCATAGAAAAAAAAAACTGTCAACAGCCAGAAAAAAAAAACATCTTCACCATGTTTTAGGAATAAAATGTTGTATAAAAATCAGACAATTTTAAATAAACACCTCTGTAAAAACCGTAAAATTATAGATATTAGTAAAAAAAAAAATGGTTTGGTCAGATTATCTTAACCATTTGTATGCATATTAGAGTATCATTCTACTAACATCTAATTCTATAGAAAACAGGTCCCCCTTCTTCTTTTTTTGTATGGCACTGATAGTTGCTGCTTATGTAGTGTTCCAAATCAGGAACATATGAGGTGCCATGATGATTAGAATGCAGCCTTGTAAGATGAGGTTTTGGAACAGAGCTGTAGTCTGCCTGTTTGGACGCATCCACTTCTCATTATCCCGATTTCTGAATTCTAACAGTGTCTTGATACTCATTTAATTCACACAATACTGTCTGACAGCTGGAGAAACCTACTGGAGCTGTGAAACAGAGAGAGATTCAAGAGCAATGAATTCTGGGAGGTGATGAGGGAAGAGATGGAGTGAAATGGAGGGTGTAGCGAAAGAGAGGGATGTGATATCAGGTGCACTCTCTCTCTCTCTCTCTCTCTCTCTCTCTCTCTCTCTCTCTCTCTCTCTCTCTCTCTCTCTCTCTCTCTCTCTCTCTCTCTCTCTCTCTCCTGTCCTCATGCCAACTCTGCCCCTTAGGTGACTGTAGTTCCTCTTCAGGCATCTGGCTTCAATCCCCTCTCATCCACTCATTTTTTTTCTCTTTTCTCCTTCTCTACATCCTCCATCTCCTGTTTTCTTTATCTCTGTATCTCTACACCTCTCTTCCCACATTTACCAGTGTTTGTTTCTGTCAGCCTTCATCTCTCTCTCCTTCTTTCTCCGCTTAACCATTTATCTCCTTCCCTCGATCCTTCTCTCTGGCTTTCGTTGTCTATCTCTCTCTCCGTTTCCATTTATTTCCTGCTATCTGCCATCCCTCTTTTTTCGCTCTCTCGCAGCGCTCATCTCTGGTGCCCTTGCGTTCTCTCTCTCATTAAGTAATATCCCCAGGCCTCCGCCTCAGCGTCTGATGCTAAAGCATTCTGAATTATTTTGCACTTTTCTTTCTACCTGTAATATTTATTTGAAGGCCAAACGATACTTAGTAAATCAGTATGACATCTATCATCTGGCATCAGACGATCTTGCTGTTCATTTTAATTGGTGTCATTTTATTCTTAAATGTTGTTTTTGACGACTAGATGTTTGTGGACAGGTCTCTCCGCCCATGTCAAGCGTTTGGCTGCTGTTGTTGGTGGGTTTGAGATGTGATGTGCTGACAGGGGTAGAGACTGCCTATTGCTCTTGGCCGCAAGGAATCACAGGGTCAAGGTCAAAGGTTTTTCTCAGGGTCACAACCCATCGCCCCTCGCTTGAGCTGATGCGACTCAGACGAATGTTTCCTTTGTTAAATGGACAGTTCACCCACAAATAAAAATGCTGTCATTATTTAGTCACCCTCATGACTTTCATTCATCTTCGAAAGGAATGAACATATTGTTTAATGAAACCCGAGAGATTTCTGTCCCTGCTCTGAAAGTCTTTCAAGCTTCAAAGCATAAAGACATTGTAAAAGTAAATCAGATGAATCGAGCAGTTTACAGAGAAGTTAAAACCGTGAATCGTGTAAATCCAAGAAAAAAATTATTTTGGGGGTGGTGGGGTGCTGGTAACTGTATGAGGATTGAAATCGCGAAATTATAAGTTTTCTAATACATTTATTTCATGCACGGATTGCTTCTAATAGTGTTAGTATCTCGCGCTGCCATCTGCGGGACGCCCTGAGAATGTTAGCCAGGGTTCAAAGCGCCAAATGTGAGTGAAAATCTGCGTTGAAACAGTACTTTTTATAATAATAATTATTATTATTTTAATACTTTTTTATAACATAGTGTATAATATTTGATCATAATTTAATTTTACAGTGCAATAGTATTTATTATTGCAATATAACATATCTTTTAATTTGATTTTTAAAAAATCAGAATTGTGAGATAGAAACTCGCAATTCTGACTAAAAAGAATTAGAATTATACTTTATAACTCGCACTTGCGAGAAAGTCAAAATCGCAATCGCAACTGTGACTTTATAACGCAACTGAATATCATGTAATTCTGAGGAAAAAATGCTGAATTGCGGGAAAAAAAGTCGCTATTACCTTTTTGTGTTGTTTATTCAGTTGTGGAAACAAGCTTCCATACTTTCTACCCCTTTAAGTCCAAGAAGTTCAAAACTTGTTGGATTGACAATTATTTTTTAGAAAGAGGATAATACCTAATATAACAAACTTTAAAGTTGTTTAATGAGGATTCACAGCAAACAGCTTCAGATAGCTGCTGTTTTTAAGTAACGTGAAGAGAGATCACACAATCACAGATTTTTAAGGATCCTGACAGCTTAGTTAATCACAGATTTAAAATAGAGTCTAGCAACGCTTACGGTCCAGAGATAGAGAGTTGGGAGGGAGAGACGCAGGGCAGACCTCCATCCATCTTTTTTTGACACCTCCTCTAAGTAATACACACCAAGAATTTCTCATCCGTGCATTAGACTCTGTCTGAACGAACAGTGAAGGGAAAACAGAGCGAAATTGCTTTGATTTGTAAAATCAAAAGAACGCATTGCTCATCCACCCACTTGATTACTCTTGATACTTTCTGAAATTGTCAAGTTTTGAAAGTTTTTTTTTCCTCCACGCAGGCTTGAGCTCTATAGCGTCCACGTCCTTGTCCATTGCGGTGTCCATAATTATACAGTGCAGCTGAAGCACAACTCCAGCGGTCGGGTTGTCTTGTCTTAGCTCGATGCGTATGACAGGTCCTAACAGAGCAAGTTAACCTAGATGACACCAGCAATTAAGTCCCACACTCAGCACATGCTCTCGCTCCCAATAACAAACACTTGTGTCACATATCACTGAGCCGAGAGAAAATTACCCACAACTAGTTTACGACCTGACACTTGTGAGGGTTTGTTGATTCAGTCCGCGGTTTGTGAGAGACTTGCTGAATCTGGGTTGTTTTTTTGTTTTGTTTTTTGGAAATGGTACAGTGGGAAGAAAGAGAAAGAGGAAAACTATCAAACACCTTGACGGTGGAGCGTACACAGAAAACTGTTTTTCTTGTCTGAAATTCATTGAAATCCTTTCAGAGTTAAACGCAGACAAACATTTGATTAAAATAAAGCTTTAAAGCTGAGAATATGAACATCGGAATCAACTTTGCGACTGCACATTATGGCTTTGGGCCGTGGAATTGGCCTTGTGCTTCTTCCAATTGCGTGTTTGCGACAGACAAAGCAGAACTCTAAAGCACATACTCACCATCTTTCAAGCAGAATTCATAAGTTATGTGCTAGAACAAATTTGTTTTGTTTTTCATCCATCCTATCTCTCTCTCTCTCTCTCTCTCTCTCTCTCTCTCTCATTCAGACTGAGTATGGTAGAAATGTTCTGTGATTATTTGCATTTGACAGGGGCATGAAGCAGTATACATCTTGCTGTAGGAGACCCTCACGAACATAAGCAAGCTAATTAAGCGAAATTGCTTGAGGGGGTGTAAAACTAGCAGATATATCGCTTCCAATTTGAAGACAGCCGTATGTTTTATTCATGTAAAAACCACATGAATATGGAAAGAGCCGTCGGTTCTCGAGAGTAAAGCAAAATAGTACTGCATTTTAAGATACGTACAACTGATCACTCACTGTTTTGAAGCACCACAATGACTGAAATGACAATTATGATGATGATGATGAAGGTGGTACTGGTGGTTTAGAAGAATATGATAAAGACAGTGGACCTGAGAGTTCATTGTCACATGAAACAACATCAATTTACCACAGGCTTTATTGTCCTTGTGAGGCATTAATGTCAGGACGCCATAAAATCACATCTCTGTAGCCATGTTTTTCATCATGGCTCAGTGTAGAGGTTTTTGTTTCTCTCTAATCTCTATTTTTATTTTTATATACTCTCTAAATCTCACCACAGATCCAAATACCGTATTTTTTCTCTATTTATTTATTGCTGAATCCTATAAATTAAAAGAGTTACACTTATCATAAGCATTAAGTTACACTTATCATAAGCATCAATATTTCTGATTTGTATATCAATATCTTTTTTTTTTTTTTGTATCAATATTTCTGTATCTTAGTAAACTCAGCAAAATGTGCTTTAGGGCTTTAGTATAAATAAATAAAAATATTCCACAAACCAAATAACTTTTTTTTTTGAAGACAGAGCTGTTTACAAAAATTCAAATGCAAACTTTTGACTGGTGAAATAAAAAAATAAAATAAAAATTATATTGGACAAGTCTGTCATTAAATATGGATAGTGTTACTAGTAATGATGAATATCTTTAACTCTTCCAACGAGCTTGCCTGACTTGAAATGCTCTGAATATTGATGAAAGACGTATATCCATTATTCTAATTAATTTCTGTCACTTGTCAACATCAAACTACTGCATCTAATATGGTGCCTATGAGATGGTCCTACATTTTTAATGAATTATTTCGTTACATATATTTAAAGAGAATGTTGCTCGAATGTTGCCTTTGGTTCTAAAACACCAAGGGTGTGGGAAAAAAAGAGGGAAAATTAATTTCCTCTTTTTTCCTTTGCCTATCCTCTAAATTTCTTCCCACTCAACTTCCCACCACAGTAATCCACAAATCATAAACAATTATCACATTCCTTCCCTCTTCTTTCTGTCAGCACACACACATGCAACATGGCTCCACACACACATACATGTGATTTCAAACTCTTGAAAATGATTGAACTAGCCTCCAGAGGATTTTTTTCTTCTTCTTTTTATCAAACTAGAAGCAGCAGCCTAAAGAGAAAGCGGACTCTGATTTTCCACAGATCAATCAGTCACTCAATCATGTCGTCTACTGTCCTGTCCTCTACTGGTCTCTTGCACCCCGTCCTGGAAGGGACACAGCACATTTGTTTGATCTCAACAGAGTGTTTTTCTGCTTATCAGTAAATGCAGCTGTGCATCCCAGACAACGTGCAGCCGGAGAGTCTGGACGGCCCTGTGATGTTTTCATCACAACAGCCAGTAGATATTACTCGCTCTGTCGCTGTCTCTCTATCATGCTCTCCTTTCTACGATTTGAACTAATAAACCATGAAAATAAACAACCATCTTTTTTTCTTTTTTTTAAGTATCTGAAGCGTCTTTGGCAGTGGTAGGGACTAGGGAGTTGCTAAGTAAATGTAGCGCTCAAATATTTTTCTGAAATTTCACAACATTTAATGAGCTACTTTTACCAATTAGTCACATTTATAATCGAGCAAACTCAGGAAATAATCAGACATACTCTTCTAACATTCTTATTTGAAGAATTCAGTTAAACAGTTCCCTTTGAATCCCTGTTCAGATGTGGTTTATAATGATTTTAACTGTTATAGATGTTTATTAGTTTCATTTGGTGTAAAATTATTGTTATTTTGGTAGATGTACACAGTAACTTTGTTTTAAAACGTGTGTGGGACAGGTGTGTGTGTCGAATGCGATCGTTTTATTCTTACATCTACTATAATACAATATATTGTTAGTCCCGGGATTCTTCAATATTGAAAAAACACATAGATCCGCAATCATCATTTGTATTCACTGATCTGGTAGAACTTTTATTAGGCATGTCAGAGGTTCCGGGTTCTAATCCGCCCTTGTGTAGTTTTTTTTTCCTCATTTAAATCAAAGATGTTGTTCATCAATGATTGTATATCAAGAGCAGGGACACGTTGTACATTTTGTTTTGTGATTTCACCAGAAAGAATAGAGAGTCTCCGCAACAGCATTAAGCGATAGATTGACACAATTGTCTGTGTGAAGCCAAAAGAGGACGGTCCACCACTGATTACATAAGCAACAGACACTCACCATTATTTTAAAAAAGGACATATTACAGTGCTAGATCACCTCTTATTTAAGACAAATAAAAAGGAGCAATTAGCTATTCTTAGAGTAGTCAGCTACATGAAAGTATTTTTTTACACTACAAGCTACTATACTAATTAGGCCTAAATTACTTGAAAAAGTAGTTTTCTACACTACAACCTACTAACAAAAGCTGCAATACTAATATAGATTAATTATTTCACTATCTGGTGACAGAAGAATAACCAATTAACAAATTAACGTTAACTGGATACATTTCATTTGATCTTAAAAAAAACTCTGGCTCCTTACATAGCTTCAGTCTAGTTTTTTTTTTTTTTTTTTTTTTTAGCTTGGCGTGAAGCTAACTACTGAATTGTTGGTTTGCCTGTTAGTCATTATAGTGAAGCTAACTTTTAATATATTCAATCTTTTGATGTAGATTAATTGGTTATGTCACCAGATAGTGACATAATTCATCTATATTAGTATAGCAGCTTTTGCTAGTGGTTTGTAGTGTAGAAAACAACTTTTTCAAGTAGCTTAGGCCTACTACTTATTAGTGCTTATTAGTATAGTAGCTTGTATAGTAGCTTATTAGTATAGTAGCTTATTAGTATAGTAGCTTGTCAAACTACTTTCATGTAGCGGACTACTTTTCAAATAGCTAATTCGTCCTTATTAGTAGCAAACTACTTTTCAAATAGCCAAACAATTTAATAGCTAGTATTCGTGGTTAGCATAGTTGTAGCTTTTAGTCTAATTTTGTTGCTAACTACTTAGCTAAGAATAGCTATAGTAGGGTAGCTTTTGTCAGTAGCCTAGCTTGTGCTGTGGCAAACTACTTTTTTCCAAGTAGCTGACTGTGCTACGATTACTCTAATAGCTAAGTAGTAGTTTGCTTGTTTACAGCTTTTGTTGGTAGCTTTAAGTGTAGCTACCTACTTTTTCAAGCAACTGGCTACTCTTCGAGGAGCTTGACCTCAGTATAAATTATAAATAGCCTGTATCTTGGGAAGCTACAGTTAGCCTCCACTGGAGCACTGGTCTCTACTGAGCATGTAGCAGTGTGTATTTGGCTGTAGTCTCTGCTGCATGGTGATGCCATTACTGTAAACAGCATCTGGCAGACACACTTCATAACCCCTTTAAACTGCAGATTACTGAGCTGTAATGAGCTTGTGTTTGTGTGCTACAGCCTGCCGCACATTTGCACCTTGGGCTGTTGGTATAGCTGGTAGAGTGTGTGGTATTCTTTTAAGAGCCTCGTGTAACGAACAAGATTTAAAACTTAGCCCTAACACCGTCTGTAATGCTAACTTGAAGTATATTGTGATACTCTGAAGCCATCCCCAAAAAGCTTTGAGTCCAAGAGCAAAACCTTAATTGATTGTTTTCCTAATAACCCATGCATGTACCATCACCATTGTGCCTTAAGCAAGCCTCTGAACTCCAAGTTCCTCTAAGTCAATTGTCCCTGTAATACCTATATTTGAAAAACATGCATTTGTTTTAAAAGAACTTGAGTGTCTGATTTTATTTATGTCGTCACTTCCTTTTAGTTCCTTGGAGAGGTCCCAGAGAACGCTGTGGGTGTGGTCGTGGCCAATTTGACTGTCAGAGACAAGGATCAGCCTCATACTCCCAACTGGAATGCCGTCTATAGGATTACAGGAGGAGATCCAATGGGCCATTTTGCCATACGCACTGATGAGATCACCAACGACGGCAGGGTCATAGTGGTTAAGGTGGGTGTGTCGTGTTGGTTACATTGTAAACATTATTCTTGGTTCTCAGGCTGCTGATCTTTTGATTTCTTCTCAAAATTTAAATCTCTCATGTGTGAAATCTTCTCATCCACTATCTGTCCTCTGTCCCATCACCGATTCTTCAGACATGGAACAGCTTTACCTGGAATTAGCTTTTAAAATAGCAACATTTCTACTAAAAGATGATTGCTCGAATGTTTCCTAACTCAAATTGCCATTTCATATGACCTTCTCTTTATCAAAATCATGACAATATCATTTACTGCAATTCAAATCTCCATACTTATAGATTAAAACTAGAGATGCACCTATATATTGGCCAATAAAAGCTATTATTTTCAATATCGGCCATTTTCAACTGTGGAAAGATGTCAATAAAACAGCTTGTGAACAACGCCACTTAACGTTGCATTTACCTCAGGAAAGTCACCCGATGTTAAAAAAAAGAACACTAGAGAGGAGCTTATTTACTGTTAATTATATTTGCATGTTTGAATAAATTTGTCATGAAGACAAGTGCTTATGAAACCAACCTTATATACTAAGTTGTATACAAACATTTATTTGGGTGTAATTATTATATCTGAAAATAAATAGCAGTTTAACATAATATCTCTGTTGTTAATTGCAACCAATATCATAGTGTACCAAATGAGACAGATCTCTGTATAGTTTGTAGCATTATTTGGGAGAGATTTTTTTTTCCCATAAGAAAACCGGCATCGGACAATATCATTCTGAAAAATTGACTATCGTATCGGCTGAGAAATTTAATATTAGTGCATGTCTAATTAAAACCTATTCCATATAAGGAATCATAAAAATGATCATTTATACTGCTATAACGTCTCGGTTACGTATGTAACCCTAGTTCCCTGATAGGGAACGAGACGCTGCGTCGAACGCTGCGGGAACGCCTCTGCGTTGTGCGTCATGAAGCACGTATGGAATCAGCCCAATGGAGAGATGAAACGTCATAGGCGGGTGACGTCATCGACCAGGAAACTATAAAGCACCCCAAAAACATAAGCGCAGTAGCTTCTGATAGGCCTGAAGGAAGCGCTAACGGGAGTGCCGGGAGTATGGCGGAACGACGCAGCGTCTCGTTCCCTATCAGGGAACTAGGGTTACATACGTAACCGAGACGTTCCCTTTCAAGGGAACTCGAGCTGCGTCGAACGCTGCGGGAACGCGAATACCCACGTCGCCATAGGACCAAATGACCGCCATGTGAGAACTAGCGCACAGAGGACGAGAGCACTTGTGCCCCAGGGGTAGAACTTAAGTCTAGGTCATAGAACTTAATAAAAGTATGCGGTGAAGACCATCCAGCCGCATCACAAACGTCACTCAGGGAAACCCCCGACAATAGAGCTTTGGAAGCAGCCATACTCCTAGTAGAGTGGGCTCGAACAGCCAAAGGTGAAGGCTGACCAGCCGACTCATAAGCAAGTGAGATAGCCTCGACCACCCACTTGCTCATTCTCTGTTTAGACGCAGGGCACCCTTTCCTGGATGGCCCGAAACATACAAATAGTTGTTCTGATTTCCTCCACAGGGCAGCTCTGTGGACATAAGCGTCTAACGCCCTAACAGGGCAGAGTAAATTTAGTTTCTCCTGGTCCGATGACATAAATGGAGGAGGACAGAAAGCCTGCAGAACCGTAGGTCCAACAACATTAGTAGGGACCTTGGGAACGTAACCTGGTCTAGGATGCAGAAAAGCCTTAACCATGCCAGGCGAAAATTCCAGGGACGAGGGTGACACCGACAGAGCCTGCAAATCTCCGATTCTTTTTAATGAGGAGATAGCAAGTAAAAAGATAGTTTTAAAAGTGAGAAACTTCTCAGGAACTTCTTCGATAGGTTCAAAAGGAGCTAGGGAAAGACCTTCCAATACAATGGCCAGATCCCAGGTCGGCACCCTCGTACGAACTGCTGGCCTCAGCCTCAAAGTGCCACGGAGGAAACGAGTTACAAGCGGGTGTCTCCCAAGAGAAACTCCACTGAAAGGGACGTGGTAAGCAGCTAGTGCCGCCACATACACCTTTAGTGTGGAGGGGGATAACCCTGTGGAGAAGCGCTCCTGCAGGAACTCCAGCACTGCACCCACTGGGCAGTTAACTGGGTCCTGCAGGTGTTCTCCACACCAAGAAGTGAAAAGTTTCCACTTCAAGGCATAAAGCTTCCTCGTGGATGGAGCTCTGGAGTGAAGAATGGTCTCAACAACCTCGGTTGAGAGACCAGACTCTATGAGCTGGGCCCCCTCAGAGGCCAAGCCCACAGTTTCCACAATTCTGGGCGGGGGTGACATATCGTGCCACCCGCCTGAGAGAGTAGATCCCTCCTGACCGGGAGCTCCAAGGGAGAGCCGTCCAGGAGAGAAATCAGGTCCGCAAACCATACTCGGGCCGGCCAAAACGGGCTACTAATAGTAGGCTGACCCCGTCCCGGCGAACCCTCTCCAGAACTCCTGGTAGCAGAGCAATCGGGGGAAAGGCGTACAGGCGTGACCTCGGCCACGGCTGCACCATAGCATCCAACCCCAGGGGGGCTGGATGACTGATGGAGAACCACAGATGACAATGCGTGGTCTCCCTGGAAGCGAATAGGTCCACCTCGGCGCGACCGAAACTCAACCAAAGGAGCTCCACCACCTCGGGGTGGAGTCTCCATTCCCCTCGCCTCGGCCCCTGCCTCGACAGGGAGTCCGCTACCACATTTAAATACCCGGGAAGATACATTGCTCTCAGTGATAGTAGCTTCCCCTGGGACCACAGGAGGATCTGACGGGCCAACTTGTAAAGCCGGCGAGACCGCAGGCCCCCCTGATGATTTATATAAGAGACCACCGACGTGTTGTCTGATTGAACTAACACATGATGGCCCCTCAGGTCTGCTAAGAAGTGTTTCAGAGCCTGAAACACAGCCAACATCTCTAGACAATTTATATGCCACGATAGATGATGGTCCTGCCACAGACCTTGGGCTGGGCGGCCACTCATGACCGCCCCCCACCCTGTGAGGGAAGCATCCGTCGTTAGCGTTATGCGACGACAAAGAGCCCCCAGCACAGGACCTTTGGATAGGAACCAAGTTTCTCTCCACATGACCAGAGCACGAAGGCAGCGCCGCGTGACTTTGAACGTGCGGAGCGGATTTCCCCTCGGGGAGAATCCCTTGGTCCTGAGCCACCACTGTAACGGTCTCATGTACAACAGGCCGCAAGGTATAACGTTGGACGCTGCTGCCATCAGACCCAACAGTCTCTGAAACTGCTTCACAGTGAGTAGCTGGCCTAGCTTTACTTGTTTCACAGCTGAGAGAATCGAAGCGATGCGGGTCGGAGAGAGCCGCGCCCGCATCGAGACCGAATCCCAAACGACACCCAGAAAAGTGGTCTTCTGAGAAGGAGATAGTACACTTTTCTTTGCGTTCAGCCTCAACCCCAACTTTCTGATATGAGCGAGGACGACATCTCGATGCCGAACCGCCATCTGCTCCGTCTGAGCCAAAATCAACCAATCGTCGATGTAATTGAGAATACGAATGCCCTGAAGCCTCAGAGGCACTAGTGCTGCATCCATGCATTTCGTGAAAGTGCGGGGTGATAAAGCTAGGCCAAACGGAAGAACCCTGTACTGGTACGCCTCGCCCCCGAAGGCGAACCTCAGGAACTTCCTGTGTTGTGGAAGGATGGAAATGTGGAAGTATGCGTCCTTTAGATCTATCGTGACAAACCAGTCCTCGGATCTGATTTGAGACACGATCTGCTTGATAGTGAGCATCTTGAATTTTAGCTTCCCTACCGAGCGATTCAATAGGCGCAGGTCTAAAATTGGACGCAACCCCCCATCCTTCTTTGGAACGATGAAATATCGGCTGTAATAACCTGACTCCAAACTGGGAGGAGGAACCCGTTCTATAGCCTCCTTTTGGAGGAGCGTTTTCACCTCTTGTTCCATTACCAGAGCCTGCTCGGGGCCTACCACTGTGTGCAGAACCCCTCTGAATTTTGGTGGACGACACCTGAACTGGATAGCATATCCTTTTTCTACTGTCTGCAGGACCCAATGAGATATTCTTGGAAGGCTTTTCCACTCTGCCAGAAAATCTACTAAGGGTACCAGTCTCTCGAGACTGGCCTCTGGTGTAACTTGAGCAGCAAACACAGCGCCCTGTAACGGCGCACCGGCAGGGAACGACTGGTTTGACTGCTGTGAGACCCTCCTCAGAGGGAGCGAGCGTCCCTCGGGAAAACGCTCGCTGGGACCGCCTACGCCCCGGCATGAAGGCGGGGTTGGCAGAACGGCCCCCTGAGGGCACCGAGGAAGAATGGGCACCGTAAAGAGAGGTGAACTCCTTTCCGCCTCGGTGGGGACCACCCTCAGCATCCTGAACGCCTCGGCGTCAGGACTTCTTCTTAGCTGAAGCCTTCTTAGACAATATCACTGTCCTCAGATCAGGTCTATTGCTAGAAGACTTCGGCTGAGAGTGCCGCGCCTGAGCCCACTGTCCAGCAGGGGGAGCACGAGACGCGACACTCTGCTTCTGCTGCGCCCTATGGGATGAGCTTGTAGACGGCCGGGGCTGCTCCCGCCCAGCAGCCCCAGGGACGTGAATTTTTAACGGGAGAAATTTTTTGAAAGCTGCAGCTTGTTTTTTCTCTTCCTGGAATTTGTCTATAACAGAATTAACAGCTTCGCCAAATAACCCCGATGGAGAGAGAGGAGCATCTAAAAGAAAAGCTTTTTCTTTCTCTTTCATATTTGTCTGATTTAACCAGAGATGTCTTTCTGCGGCCACCAGAGCTGCCATAGATCGACCCACTAGCTTGGCCGATTCTCTGGTGGCGCGCAGGGATAAATCAGCAGCCTGACGCAGTTCTCGAACTACGTCAGTACTGACTGCCTCACTCTCACTCACGTCCCTCAGCAGGTCAGCCTGGTATGCCTGCAAGATTGACATTGTATGCAGACATGACGCAGCCTGACCTGCAGCCGAATACGCTTTACCCACCAAAGCAGATGTATTTCTGAGGGGCTTGGTGGGTAATACCGGTGTTTTAAAAGATGACGCCGCCTCGGGGGAGAGATAGCTCGCGAGCGTCTCTTCCACGCGAGGCAAAGCGCCATAACCATATGATCTAGCCCCCATTATATTTGAATATGTTGATGTCTGGGGACTAAATATTCTATATGAAACCGGTTTCTTCCACGATCTCGACACCTCAGTGTGGAGATCGTGAAAGAACGGCAGACACCGGCGTGGAGGCTGAACACGTGAGGGCAAAAATCTTTCATCCAGTTTCGATTTTGACACAGACTCCTGTCTAATCACTGGCCATTCAATACTGAGTTTTTCAACAGCTCGTGTTAAAACCTCCATAAGCTCATCACTTTCGGGAGAGTGAGGTGGCGAATCCTCAGTCTCTCCCTCCACACTAACAACATCCAGCTCCTCAGAACTGGATAGCTGTAGTACGGGTGCCTCATCCTGAGCGGAAGAAACCGCAGCGCGTGCTTCCGAACCCAGGAATGAGGCACTGGATCTCACAGGTGAAGGGAGAGATAAGGCAGCGCCCGTCTCAACCCCCGCTGAGAGATCCATCTGCGATCCCCACGATAAGCGCCGCCGCTCTGCCTCGGCAGAAGCGGGACCCGAACCGCGGGGAGCACGCACCGAACCGCTCTCCTCAAAGAGCGATCGGCGGGAGCGGAGCGTCCTTAACGGCAAACGCTCTCGAGAGCAAACTGGGCATGCTGAACTCCCAAACAAACAACACAAAGATCATGTGTATCCCCGCTCGTTAAATAACGCGAGCAGGGAGGAACACACTTTCTAAACTGCTGTTCGTCCGCCATAATCTCTCAATATATATATATATATAGGATAAATTGTTTGTGTGGTGCAGGGTATGTAAGACAAACAATATCAGACAGGGACAGATTCACATGTAGCGCGACTGAAGGCACAGAAGCTACTGCGCTTATGTTTTTGGGGTGCTTTATAGTTTCCTGGTCGATGACGTCACCCGCCTATGACGTTTCATCTCTCCATTGGGCTGATTCCATACGTGCTTCATGACGCACAACGCAGAGGCGTTCCCGCAGCGTTCGACGCAGCTCGAGTTCCCTTGAAAGGGAACTACTGTGTCTCAATTATTCATTGAAATGAGTTATTTGTCACTATTACAATGAATACTTGACACATTATTTCTGAATGTGTTAAACCATACTGAGTGAAATGATAGACCAGGAAAAAGCATATTTTGCTTGGTAATGCAAGAAGCAGGATATTGCAACCCAACACAGGTGAATAGCTCCCAGATTAATATATATATATATATATATATATATATATATATATATATATATATATATATCATGCATAAACTTTTATCTTTCCCTTGCAGTTTTGTAGCCTGTATTACTCTAATATTAAGGAGTCAGTGATGTGCAACTTCATAACCTTTGTGTATGCATATGTTTTGCATACTTTCTTTGGCCATTTGCATGGTGTATGTGTGTGTGTGTGTGCAACAGAGTAATAGAAGCCCTTAGTATACATGTATTTCAGCCTCTTTGTGGTTCGGCACACCACACTATCCACGAAACAGCTGATCCTCTCACACTTGTCAACTCCTAACCTTTACTCTAGGGTTCACTTCATCTTTTAACTCAAGCTGAGTCACTTTCTGTTCCTCTTCTAACACCTCTGGAGTCTCTTTCAGGCCATTCATTCTGTGAGTGAAGAGTTGAATGTCTTTTAGGTGAAATGGTTTTTGCAGTTTCAATTAATGGTTTAATTGAATCATGTTTCCTCTAACAAAAAAGCTTCTTGCTTATGTTACCAGATCTAAAATCACCTTCACGTTGTTGGAGCACAACCAAGTTCATCGAAGGTTTAAGAAACCTTTGTGTTTGTGTGCATATGTGCAGCCAGTCGACTATGAGAGGAACGGAGCCTTCATGCTGATGGTGGTGGTCTCGAATCAAGCTCACCTGGCCAGTGGGATCCCCTCCTCGCCGTCCTCCTCTGCTAGTGTTACGATCACAGTGCTGGATGTCAATGAGGCCCCCGTGTTCCCGTCCAATCCTAAAGTCATCCGCTTTGAAGAGGGAGTGCCTGCTGACACCACCCTCGCTACTTTCGCTGCACTGGATCCAGACCGCTTCATCCAGCAGACTATCAGGTAGAGAGGAATGACAGGAAGTGCGGTTGTCTGTCTGATTGAAACTCAGGATGTCAATCTTTCTGAGTGACCGTAAATGTCAATCATTTATCTTCTTCCTCGCTCAAACACACACATGGGTCAATGACAAAGTATGTCTGAGATGAAAAAAATTCAGTTTAGTTCAAAAGCGTCAAGTTATGATTAAGATTCTCTTTATATTCAAGTTGGTTTCACACATTTTTAAAAAATGTTTAAACTGATTTAATGACTCAATTTCAATTGGTGTAACCATTAAGTAAAATTTAATACATTTTGAACACTAGAGAATATACAGTACATCTTGTTTTTTATTTTCAAAAAAGCTTTACTTTCAAATATTTGTGTTATATTTCTTAAGTAAACTATGTTTTACAAATACCAGGAATTTTTGAATGAAGTTTTCTTGAATGTTACAGTACTCCATTTAACTGGAGTTTTCATAAAAAGGTAAAAAATGTGATATTTAAAAATAATAATAATGACCTTAACACATCGTCAGGAATCCGCTGATATAATTTTCCTGTTTTATGGCTTATTAGTTATTAGATTTATAATGTCTTTTTTTAATAATAATAATTATTATTATTATGCAATTTTGTTCTTTATTGCAGTTAAAAAAAATTAAGCCCCACAAAAATATCTGAATGACTTTTTATGCAGAGATTGAACATGTATATTATAGAAATGTGTATTTCCAGTCACCGAAAGCTTATTTTTGTTCTTTATATGTTTCATAAAAAACAATACTGTTACTTCAATGCTTTCAGAGTCTTCTTGAATGATTGATGTTTATTGATGATTTAAATAAAGCACTCATGAGTGACACACATGAATAGCAAATCAACCCAACGTGTCCGCCACATAAAGTCTAGTATATTCAACCCACTCTGTTCACTTTTCAATTTTCTGCCGAGTCATGCTTTAAGTTTTAAAATGTCCATTAATCCATGAGCACTTTATTTGACTGGTGAGTTTAAGAGCCATTTTTATAGCAGGCTTAAAACAAATCCATCACTCTCAGGTGCAGGTCAGCCCAGACTTTGTGAGCAAACATCAGAAGTACATGCAATTTCCATACTGTGCTGTATGTCAAGTGATGTAGCACATATCGTTCGCACCATTAATACCCTTGGGAGCAGCTAAATGCTTTTAATTGACTCTCTCCTGTTCTAGTCCCTTGGCTGTGCCTGGGTTGCCAAGCAACAGGGTGAAAGGTCATTGAGTAATGAGCCGAACCATTCCCCACACTGCTGCTTCTATTGTGTCTCCCCCTCTCTCTCACTCTATCACGCTTGATCCCTCTTGATTTCTCTTTTTTTTTTTTTTCATGACTCAAAAGTGTGCGGGCAAGATGCCAGCTTGAAGTATTGATCCAAAGTTTGCCTCCATGCACATTCACTCACACACTCGGGGGACCTTCACTGGACTTGCTCCATAGATCACTGTGTGCAAGGAACAGTCCGATCAATACAGTCCACACTGTGGCGCTCTCGCTCTCTGAATCTATCAATGTTATAGGCTCAAATAAGCAAACAACAGGCCCTGATAAGCAAACAACAAAAAGATTAAGTGTGGGCTTGATTATTAGCAATATTAGCTGTATAGCTATATATAAAATTACAAATATAAAATTCCATTACAATATTCAAACACCAGTAGCAGTCAATGCAGTCGCATTCTTAGCAACTTTGAGAACAGCTCTGGCAGATAAATAGACTGTTACTGTTTTTAACTTCAGTGTTTTGAATTAATAGAGCAGAAGCCTGATACATTACCCAATAATATATAGAAGAAAGATTATATGTCACATCCGTGATTTGATTGAGTGTAAATGTTTCCACATTTCTCTGAGCAGATCCATTGATCAGAACAGAGCCCATGCTGTGACTGAATGAGGGACATATCTTAATAATCCACATGCTATATCCTCATAACAGGCTAAATATGATTTTAACGGCATTTAAATGGATTGATGATCTCAAAGTTCTACATTATTACCCTCAGCCATACTGTTACAGCATAAATTATGATTGAACGTTGAGCTCTATACTGCGTTTGCGGATGCTTATGGATTTCTATCCAGAGTAATCTGATGAACAAATGCTTTTGGCCTTCAGGTACTCCAAACTGTCGGATCCAGCCAACTGGCTGAAAATCAACAGGACCAATGGAAAGATCACCACCATGGCGGTGCTGGATCGTGAGTCGCCGTATATGAAGAAGAATGTTTATGAAGCAACCTTTTTGGCCGTGGATAACGGTAAGAAAGTTGGAAAGTTTGAACGAAATCAAAACTTGAGTGTCGATGCATTAAAGGTGCTGTGTATGAAAGAAAAATGGATTTGAACGATTGGTTAGGTCAGCTTGGAGAGAGGTTGGTTAGCTTGAACTTCATTTGTCCCACAGAGCAAAAAAGCTGTTCACAGCCTATCGATTCATAACCTATCAGCACTGGGGCATTTTTCTATTCTTATTGGATTTCATTCTCATGCTCTATTCAACCAAGAAAGTGTTCCAACAAAGCTGCTGTCCAATCACAGTTGATTTGCTTGTCCATTTTTGCACAAACTTTCTCAAATGGAGAGACTAAGAGTACAAGAGACTTAACACAAAGAGTTGCTTCACACCCTCAGAAAATGTCAGGGTGAGTTGGTACGATTAGGATATCAAACCATGTTTATCTTTGTCGCAAGTGAACCTGTATTTAATGTAATCTAGGTAATTTGTTTTACCTCATATAGTTTTGTTCATGTTTTTTGAGGATGAGGGGTTCTCACACCAGTGTTGAGGAAACTCTAACTTGTCAAAGTACAGTACAAGCTAATCGTAATTTGAATTAAAGTACAGTCAAACTATTGTTTTGAATCAGAAAATAGCTATACTGCCATCTTAAAAAAAATAGCTAACAACATTGAAATTAGGGTGCAATATGTTCATATACTGTAAATACTGTATAATTTAATCGGAACCATTTTTGGCATAAAAAAATAGGGTTTTGAATGAATGGGGAATTAGGGTGACAGTATCAACCTTGAAAAGATTGCAGATCGAATCTTTTCAAGGTTGATACTGTCACCCTAATCATCAAAACACACAAATGTACATAACTGAGTCAAAAACATTGTACAGTGACTTAAATCTGTGAATTGTTTTTAATCTGCTCATTCACATGAACCGTCCAAACAAACCAATTCACTAAAATGATACAGACTATCGAATTCTACATTTAAGAGAATACAGTCTGAATGAACCAATTCACTAGAATGAATTAGACTTTCCCGTGCTTCAATGCATATTAGAGGGCACAGTCTTTAAACAGTCTAGAATGAAATGGATTATTCAAATCTACTAATGAGAGAGGCCAATGTTAATGAACAGATTCACTAGAATTAATCATACCTTCCAATGCTACATATGAAAGAAAAAGACCTTGTAGGTGAGCATGTTTGATTATATATTATGAAGGGGCCATATGATGCTATTTTAAAAGTTCATTATTTAGTTTTTTTGGGTATAATAGAAATGATTTTTTGTTAACAAAGTTCTGAAGGAGCACATTCATATAATCTACAATCAGCGTGAGGCCTACAGTTGTAATCAACATTTTTCAACCTCCATTGCAAATCCGTTTATTATTGACAAAATGTACAGACTTTCAGCTGTTTGCAATGAACAAATCGAACAAAAGTAATTGAAATAGCTCAACACAACAAATTTGTCAAGTGTTTTCCCCGAATTCAACTGAAAATCCAACTTTTAATGACTTCTGCAGTTTTAAAATTATTCAACCCCTTCATGGCAAGCATCTATAGTACTTAATAGAACACCCTTTAACTGTAGACAGAGCGTTCTTTTCAGCATATGCTTCATTCTTCTTCTTCCAGACATACCGCTGATCCATGGGGTGGAAAAGTTTTGTTTCATCGCTTCACAAAACAGAATCTCAAAACTTCTGTGGCTTATTTATATGATTTTGAGCACTTTTCTTGTACTTTGGGGTCAGTAGTGGTGTATGTCTTGAGTTCTGGCATGGAAACCTCATGGGTTTAGTTACGCACCTTCCTGTGCAAGCTGAAACCTCAGTGACTGTTGCCACCAAGTCTTGTTGCAGGTCTTTTGCAGCCACTCGAGGGTTTTTCTGAATCTGTCTTTTCAGAAATCTGGTCTTTTACTATGGAATTCAATAAGCAATCCATTGATTTCTTAGACCTTACTATTTCTAAGGATGAAAATAATATCTTACAATCCACTATCTACCGCAAACCTCTCAGCAGGAATATCCTGTTAAGAGCAGACAGTAATCACTCGCCTCACCTGGTTCGCAATATGCAAGTGGGCCAGTTCCTGCGAGTCAGAAGAAATTGTAGTACTATGAATGTATGTCTAAGTGAATGTATGTCTAAAGCAGCCCATCTAGTGCGTCTTTTCGAACAACGAGGTTATGATAAATCTGACATTACTAAAGCATGGGATAGGGCCCTAAATACAGGCCGCGCCTCATTGTTAATGAAAAAACCTAAGCCTCACACGACATCCAAACTATTCTTTTCCACTAGCTATACTCCAGCAGCAGGAAGAATAAAAAACATTATTCGCAAGCATTGGCATGTTCTTAACAGTGACCCGACACTTAAAGACATCAGCGCTGAGCTGACCAGGTTCGTATTTAGACGCGCCCGTAACATCCGCGACCGATTGGTCCACTCAGATATCACTACCCCACCCACGACTACTTGGCTCCCCAGCCCACCTCTGGGTTTCTATAAATGTGGTAACTGTGCGCAATGTTCCAATTCGACCAATGCGAAAGATTTTTCACATCCACTTACTGGTAAGAAATATTCTATTTCTTCATTTATCAACTGTAACAGTACTCACGTAGTATATCTTTTAAAGTGTCCCTGTGGATTGGTGTACATAGGTCAAACAAAACGTCAACTTAAACTAAGAATAGCTGAACACAAAACAGCAATTCGTACTCAAAATTTAACATATGCCATGGCGAGACACTATAAACAGGCCAATTATGGTTCCCCTGCATCATTGAAATTTTGGGGAATTGAGAAAATTACACCCCCTCCCAGAGGTGGTGATATTATTAAGAAACTACTATGCAGGGAAGCGTTTTGGATTCATACACTTAACACTCTTGAACCTTTAGGTCTAAATAAAGAATTGAGCTTATCTTGCTTTCTCTAAACATTTAAGCATATTAAAATATATTATGTAAGACAAAGACACTTCGATTCTCATTGTATTGGGAACATTTTATGTTTTTTACTTGTGCGTGGGCACTTGCTCTTTAAGGAATGATTTGTGAATGTGACACCTTGGTTTAGATGGGTGTGTCTTTAGGTGGCTTACGCCCCCTTCACACACAATCACACCTGTTGATCCTTATTAATTGGCTTCATTGCCCATTTTCTCCAAGGACTCTGATGAAGATGTTACTTTACATCGAAATGTTAGTCATTGTTTTGCACCTTAAATACATTTATTATCTGAAGACATCTGTGCTGCACCGGAGATACCTTCTTTATGACACAGAAGAACTTGTGCCAAAAAGAGGAGCCGGGTCTGTTGTTTGGAGGTTTTTTCTACTTTTTGTATTGGTTTTTATAAAAAAAAAAATTGTGACAGTATTTTTGCAGAGTAAAATTGCACAGTAAAAGTTCTGTATTTTGACTGCAATTGTCTTTGCATTCTGATTCCTCACTTCATTAGAATCATGACTGGCTCTTATTTGTAAACAACAGCATAATTTTCTAGGGCCATGTAAACCTAGTATATCTAGGCGGCAGTGGCTCAGTGGTTCATGTAGGTTGTCTACAAACCGGAAGGTTGGTGGTTCAATCCCCGGTTCCACCTGACCAAGTGTCGAGGTGTCCATGAGCAAGACACTTAACCCCGTGCGTGTGCGTGTGCGTGTGCGTGTGCGTGTGCGTGTGCGAGAGAGACACCTAACCCCAGCTGCTCCTGACGAGCTGGATGGCGCCTTGCACGGCTGACACCGCCGTCGGTGTATGAATGGGTGAATGTGTGGCAAATTGTAAAGCGCTTTGGTGGCCATTGGGTCTGTGAAAGTGCTATATAAATGCAGTCCATTTACCATTTAAACCTGTATTACTAGTGCGGAATTATTCTACAATATTCACTAATGACAGTAAAATAGAACATCCTAAGTCAATTTACTGCAGTAATTCCTCTCTCAACCAGTAGAAAATGCTTTGAACACCTGATTATGCATGAAAAAAAAACCCCGGCATAAACCGGAAAATAATTTAGAAAAAAACCTTGATATAAATTTTTGGTCAAACCGCCCAGGACTAATTTAGTGCCTTTGCTATCTTTTTGTGTCCTGTTCCTTGTTTGTGAAGGGCAATAATATCTTCTCTTAACTTTTTGGACCATTATTTTGACTTATTTCTTTTGCCGTATTTCTAACATGCAGTCAAACGTGACACTCAACAAACCTAGCCAGTTCAGATATTTCATGTGTTTTAGCTCAAGCACATCTGGTGCAACTAATGAAGCCCTTGATTAGTTGTATCAGGTGTGCTTGAAACAACACCCGTTTTGCAGATTTGTGGGGTTGAATAATTTTGAGACTGCAGAAGTCATTGAAAGTTAAATTTTCAGTTGAATTAGGAAAAAACACTTGAAACATTTGTTGTGTTGAGCTATTTCAATTACTTCTGTTTGATTTGTTCATTGGAAACAGCTGAAAGTCTGTAAATTTTGCCAATAAACCTGATTTGCAATGAGGGTTGAATCATTTTGATTACAACTGTATGTAAATAGCTGACTCACCTCGGTCCGAGGACAGTTTTCCAGCATCCCTCCTCCACCCTAACTCCCCATTCTCTGTTTCTATCCCAGCCAGGGATGGAGACGATGGAGGGGATGGGCATAGGCGTAGATTACGCGGGGGACGTGTCCCCCCCACTTTTTATACAATGTAAATTCATCCCCCGCTTTTTTTCATAGGGCAAGTGTGTCTACGACACGCTGAGGTTTTCGCGGGTGTGTAGGCCTGTACCCTACATCGAGATTTAAATCCAAAGAGTCAAGGATAGTCTATCTACATCCGTGACTTTCACGTTTCCATGGTAATCAGTCAGTCGTGCATTAGCCTACGACACGCCCATGCGCGCACCCGCGCCGAATCCATCAGTTTCATAGAGTTCAAAATGCCCAAAAAAACTCTTCACTCCTTTTTCACGAAAAAGTCAAGCACTGTAAGTAAGTTTTCATGTAGTATCCGAATTGTGTTGCACAATGATGAATAACTCCGCTTATTTCTCTTGTTGAATAGCCTAATTAACAGGTTTTGTTGTAAATTCACTACCCGAACTAACATGCAATATCTTCAATCTATTTTACTCGTAGGCCAAATGCATTTTATTTTCACAAATATGTTATCAAAGCCCTTGAAATTAGAATACACATGCTAAATGTTAATGCTGAATTTGTATTTTCATGCATTAACAGCCACGATCTGATGTTTATCATAATTTGGTAACACTTTAGAATTAGATAAAAAAGTTTGTAGACAAACTTTAAGTTCTCTTGAAAAAGCCTAATTAGAAAGTTTGAAGTAGTTTTAAAAGCTTGAAGTTTGAAGGTTTTCAATGGGAAAGTTTTAGTTTAGTAAGACAGACTTTGTTTAGGTTTAGGGTAGTAAGAAAATGTAATTTTGCCAAAAAAAAACTTTAATTTTAAGTAAATGTTATTTTTAAATTAGCTTCAGTGTGATATTTAACCATATTATCATGCTTAACACTGATAATTTGAATAATTGTAATGCGATGATCAGATATCTAAATCAGAGAATATCATATGTTTGGGCAGTTGGAATATTTATTTTTAACAGTGGATTCGGGGGACTCAAAGTGCACCAGATTAATGAATTTATCTTTAAAATGTACAAAATGTTCTCACGGGGGGCCATGCCCCCGGACCCCCTAGAGGCACCGATATCCACCTACAAAAATACTGTGCCACAGCAGACTATATGATGGTCTACGAAAAATACACATTTTATTATCTTATTAAAACACATGATCACGATTTTACCACCTCTGCCTCATTTTAAGCCAGGAAAAACCCTGCATGTGCAATATAAAGAACTGGACAACTTTCTTTCTGTTTTATTGCTTTAAATATAAATAGCATATTAAGCTAATTAAGCAAAAACCTCAACAAAAATCTGAAGAAAAAAAAACTGGTATTAGACTTGACATTCTGCCCCCCTCACTTTTGAAATGGTGGCTACGCCCCTGGGGGGGGGGTACTCTGGGTTCGGGCCACATTCGTTTATAATTAAGTGTAAACTCGTGAATAGGTTAACGTCCTTTAATCTTCAAAAAACATTATTTTTCACATACTGTACATTATTGCAGTACCTCTATTCCCTCCTTCCAAAAAGCCCAGTGCACTTTGATTGTCCAGCTGATCCAGTGCATTGTGATTGGCCAATCACACACCTCAACTGTGTGTCGGAATTATAACGCTCCTTACCATAATCACAAGCTTCTTTCTTTGTGTATGCCTTTTGGCGGGCATTATGGTAATATTTCACATTGTGACGTAGACGTTTGTGGAAGTAATATATGGACTGGAGTTTTAGGCAGGTTTAGATCAGTTTTCTCTGACTTTTAGATAGAATAAATCTTTTTGTGGGAAACTGAGCTTTGTAACTTTGCAGATGTTATACATGCTCTAAAAGATAAATTACACACTTTAGGAAAAAATGTATTACGGTTTATTGCCATGTTTATTTTTAGCCAAATTCTATGAAATTAAGAAACTAAAATTGCTTAACAGAGTATTGCTTCAAAAGCTCAGAAAACTCCAAGGGAGGTTGGTATGATTAGGAAATCGACCAGTTTTTCTGCCTGTCTTGCTGTGTTTTTCCCAGAAGTTTTCAAAGGTGTCTGTAGTGGCAGGCCTTGTCAGGCATCCTATCTGAACAAAGGCATATTGGCCTAAATCAATATGACTTTGGGGACTGTTGTTTTGTCTAGCAGCTGATACAGATGTCCAGGGTTGACGGGTTGTATTTTAGACTAATATCGGACCTTCTAATAACAGAATTTGACAGAATCAATCTTTATAATATGTAGCCTGTTACTCATTTAGAGCTTTGAGAATGATACACCTGTGTTTTCCACAAATGCCTCTCGTCTGTGATGGGAGATTGTGTTGTGAGAGCCAGTATGTATATATCTGGCCTCGGTATGCTACGTTTTGTCTTTGATTCACACACAGCCATAGGGAGCAGATGTGTCTGTTTCTTCAGGCAAAGTTATTACACATATCTGTCCTCTGAGAGAGCCCAGCTCTATTAAAGAGAAAACAGCTTTGTGAAATATTTATGTGCAGTTATCATTTCTTATATCTGACACAACTGAGAGTTTTCAGGACAAATACATAAAGTTTATGACCATAACCCCTTGACTATCGTTATCCTCTTTCTGTCTCATAGGTTCCCCTCCTGCCACAGGGACCGGTACTCTCCAGATTTATTTGATAGATGTGAACGACAACGTTCCTGTCCTAGATCCTCAGGAGGCTCTGGTTTGCGAGAGGTCACGACATGGCTATCCGGTCAACATCACAGCCACGGATTTAGATTCAGAACCCAACGCTGGCCCATATGTTTTTGAGCTGCCCTCTTACCCCTCTTCTGCACGCCGTAACTGGACCATTTCACGCCTGAATGGTTAGACATGGATTTTACAAATTACAAATTCAAAGTATTTCAAGGCTTTTAACACTTCAACAGATCCTTTTTAACTCCTGTTAATGTGTTAACAAAGCTGGATAAAATGTGAAAATCTATAAATTGAATTGAAAATGTTTCTCTTCAGGTTAATACATCTAACATTAATAGTCGATAGAAAAAAAGATAATATTCAAATATTTGACTTTGGCCTTAATACAGTGACAGTATAAAAGTCA
Organism: Tiaroga cobitis; assembly: GCA_030578255.1. NCBI lineage: Eukaryota > Metazoa > Chordata > Actinopteri > Cypriniformes > Leuciscidae > Tiaroga > Tiaroga cobitis. The sequence continues at coordinate 31,281,498 of CM060601.1, read as the reverse complement.
AATGTTTAATTTTGGATTTAATTTCCTATCTCTATCTAGGGAATTATGCCCAGTTGAAACTGCGGATCCCGTACCTGGAGGCAGGCATGTACAGAGTGCCCATTTTAGTTACGGACTCCGGAAACCCTCCCCTGTCCAACACTTCCGTGTTGAAGGTGAAGGTGTGTCCCTGTGATGAAAACGGAGACTGTACTGTGATCGGGGCGGTGACTGTGGCCGGGCTGGGAACTGGAGCTATTATCACCATCCTCATCTGTATCATTATACTGCTCAGTAAGTGATGGATGGATCAGGGGACGGATTAATGGTTTGATTTATAAATGGATGGATAATTAAATCAGAGAATGCAACAAAACCAAATCTTCACAACATCAGTAAATTGTGATTAATAACCTTTCAATCTGTCATTTAATATTTGATTATTAATTTTAATTTAACTGTCAGTAAACATTTTTTCAGCTATATTAACCTCCCAGCTTATATTTCATTTTATATTAATGCACACTGTTGTTCAAATATTTGGGGTTAGTAAATAAAATAAAATAAATACTTCAGCTTTAAATTAATATTATTCAGCAAGGATGCATTATACTAGCCTGGTAATACCAGACTCTGCTACTTCACTTTGCTTCGTACACAGAGTCTGGGATAGCATAATAGAGAAGTGTTTTCTCTCTCGCTAGGGGGCGCGTACTGAAGTTTAAAATCATTGGTTACCCGTAAGCCAATCAGATAAGTTTGTTTATGACGTATGTTATGCGCCGACACAGCCGCATCGAACCACAGACATCATGCATCGAACTCAAATCTATGATCGAACTTCCACTGTAAACACTTGATGATGCGAGCGAAATACCCGAGTGAACATGGCTGTAAACGACTTTTTTGATCTGTGAGTGATGTATAGAATGACTGCTGAGAGAGAGAGAGAGAGAGAGAGAGAGAGAGAGAGAGAGAGAGAGAGAGCCCCGGCCGCGCGCGCGCACTCCCACGTCTACAAACAACACGAGCGCTGTCTTGCTCTCTCTCCCTCGCGCATATTCATAAAAATCAATCGACAAGATAGTAAGAGGTCGGAAAACCGCGGTTTCACGTGGAGCATTTGGAGATTTTTAGAGATTATAGACTCTAGGAACAACATCTCAATGAACAACATCTCAACTATAAAGGCCTGTCTCATATAAGTTAGACGCCTATCTCAAGTACAAGCCGGTGCAGTTCGACGATTTGGGCAAATAAAAGCCCGGGCTATTATTTGAAGTTTTACGGTATTTAAGACCTGGAAAAGAAAAGAGACACTGACCTGTCAAAAGGCTCCCCAGTTTCTCGCTGACGATCGGTAATAGTTGATAAATTAAACTTTTCCCAAAGGGAGTAGGGCCACAACATCACCTCCATTCAAAATGTTTAATACACACTCTTCGTGTTCGGGCTTCAGTTTGCTAATGCCGGGAATATTCTCCAAAACAGAGCGAATTGCATCCGCGTCTCCATATCAGCGGTCGTTTTCGATTTCCCTGACCTAATCTTAAACACGGCGCTTACCGACTACGTCACGGCTTTCAGCCCGCCCTCTGTTCGTTGATTGGCCGGCTGTTTTCAGGCCGGTGGAAAACAGAAAGATAGGCTGCTATCTCAGACTGACTATAGGAGCGAAATGAAATTAGCGGAAGTAGGAAGTCTGACGTAGTCAGGCTAGCATTATACTGTGATACATCAAAACAAAAGTGACAGTAAGACATTTATAATGATATTCATATTATTTCAAATAAATGCTGCTCTTTTTCAAATTTCTATTCATCAAGAAATCCTGTGGGGGAAAGACTGGAGTAACAGTTATTTTAAATTGTACAAATAATTGTCACAGTAATATTTTTACTGTAAAGAGACTTGAGACTACTGAAAAATCTACTGACCTCAAACTTTTGAACGATATGCTGCTGTAACATATATAATTAGAGATTGTTTTGTTTTCTTTGGTCATGTCTTATCTTGCCTAGTGCATCAAATAAGTCTAGACTGCCACTGATGCCCCCTCAAAATGAGAAAATATGTGCATGATGCTCCTGTATGTGTGTGTGTTTTTTTTTAGGTATGGTTCTGTTCTTTGTGGTGTGGGTGAAACGAAGGGAGAAGGAGCGTCAGACGAAACCCTTATTGATCGACCCTGAGGATGACGTCAGAGATAATATTCTGAAGTATGATGAAGAGGGAGGAGGAGAGGAAGATCAGGTAAATGTCACACACATTGTGCTTTTATCGATTGATGAGTCAAGGCTGTTTTTAAATTTTCAATAGTTTGCTGCTTCTTTGTCTGTTGCATGAGCATTGCTGACCTTGTTTGAGACTTGCACTGGTATATTTTTATTTCTGTTACAGGACTATGACCTGAGTCAGCTGCAGCAGCCCGAGTCTCTAGATCACATAATGAGCAAGCCTGCAGGTGTGCGGAGAGTGGACGAGAGACCCGTTATCCTAGAATCTCAGTACCCTGTTCGGCCAACGGTACCACACCCAGGGGACATCGGGGAGTTCATCATTGACGTATGCTTCCTCTGTTTCTTATCATGAAGATAATCTAGTTAGGCCTTAGGTTTGACTAATACCTGCAGAGGGGCATAGGAAATACATATTAATTCACAGAGATTGGAAAGCTGTACTTAAAGGGGTCATAACCGTTTTCTTCCCTGAGGTCCACATATAATCTTTGTTTTTTGTGGTAAAATTATCAGAATTTGTTTTTCATCAAATTTGAATCTTCCATCTGACCTTTAGAATCAAATGGTTTGTTTGTTGTGCCTTTAAAGTCCCTATTAAATCAAAATGTTTTTTTTGTTTTTTTTTGGCTTTTAGTATGAATATGTTAGCTTTAAGGTTATCTATATGCTAGTGTGCTCCAATACAATGACAAAATTCACATTTAGAAGATATAAGCATTCAAAACTTCAAGTCTCTCACTTCGCCAATATGGATAGACGATTTTAATGACATCACTCGGTAACTCTTTATTTTAAGGTGACATAGTTACACGTTTCTATATGTACAAACTATAGTATTAAAAGTGAATTAGGCATAATTACAAGTAACTAACCCTAAACCAAACCCTAACTCTATAGTAAGTTCATGTTAATTTATATTACTCGGCACTTACTTGAGTACAATTTATGTCACCTTAAAATAGTGTAAAAAAGTGTAACCTATCACTGCACTTCAGCTTCTCATCAGATTTTCTGTCCAATCAAATGCTCTCTAGAACCTTAAGCGTTCAGCCCCCACACTATAAATAGACGTTGAAGCTGTGGCTGAAATCAGTTACTTTACATATTTACTATTTTCAATATGATGAATGGCACATACAGCACTATATTGGATAGGGAACGATTTAGACAGTGTAAATATGCTTTTAAATGGGGTGTATGAAGTCTGATTTCACGTTAGTGTCACACGAACTGCTGCAGAGTGCATTCAGTCTGCTCCGGTCCAGAGACACGATAGCACAGAGCGGATCATTGGCGCAAGTCGCCACAGACCAGAAAACGTATCGGACCCATTTAAATTCTGCAAGGAATGCTATATTTTAAAGCAATATGGAGGAGAATTGGTTAGACCGACTCTGCATTAGAAACTGACAAGTAGAAGAGATTACACCCATGCTATGCACCAACATAAATTACACACTTTTCAAACTAATCATCCTCAGTATGATTATATTCTCTGTTTTGCTTTAGTAACTGTTTCAAATTAAATCTAATAGGGGAATCTATTAGACGGCTATCATAAGTTGGCAAATGCGGCTTTGCCGAGCTGTGATATGAACTAAACGCTTTAATTTTAAAAAAGGGAGGAGCTTTCCGATATGTCCCACCCTGTCTTCCTGTTTCAGTGGAAATTATGTCAACACATTGAATAACCCTGCGTGTTTCAAGGCACTTCATTGGGCCTTTAAGAAAAGTCTTTTGAACAAAGAGAGAAACTAAATTCTGATTCAGTCCTGCCACCAAAAAACAAAACAAAAAAAAAACTAAGATTGTAAGTGGGCTTCAGAGAAGAAAATGTTATAAATTATGTGCTGAAAAGTGTATAAAGTGTGATTTTTAAAATGATCAATCCTGTTAAAAAATAAGCTTGAGCTACTCTTTCTCAACCTTGTGGCCTCTTTAAGATATGTAGAGTTGCAGGTGATACAGCAGAATAAACAGCCCAAGGAGGGACTGACAAAAATGTATACATTTGGTGTAATCTATCCCGGTTTTTTCCTTATTTCCTCACCATGACTGGGCCAGTGTTATTTAAGTTTTACTTATATACTATTAGTATTTTGAATTAGCCTTTTTAGTAATAATTAAAATTGTACACTTTTAGTAATTTTGTTACGTGCCTTTGTCATTTTTATTGGTTTTTTATATTTCTATTTAGCTTTAATTTATTTTTATTGGAGTTTTACAAATGTTAGTACTTAAGTTAGTTGCCAAGACATAATTTCAAGTTAATCAGAGCTAATTAATGAGCTAGTTAATGAGAACAACACGAACAAAGTTTCTGATCCGTCATAGACAAATAACGTGGATAGACATGTGTTGATGTGATCTGCCTTATGTTGGAAAGAACCAAAACTTAGTCATATTTCACAGAGGAAGTTACGGTGTGTTTTCATAGTGCATCAAGGTCTTTCATCTCAAACGATCAAGATAAATTTGATTCCTCCTGATGTGACCCCTTTAAGCACTTTACAGCAGTGGCTTTTAGAGTGTTTTGTATGCATCTGTTCCACCAGCCTTGTCTCATGTTCATATTAGGGTCTGCGCGCGGCAGATAATGACCCCACCGCTCCCCCCTACGACTCCCTGCTGGTGTTTGACTACGAGGGCAGCGGCTCCACAGCGGGCTCCGTTAGCTCCCTGGACTCCTCCAGCTCTGGGGAACAGGACTACGACTACCTCAATGACTGGGGTCCTCGCTTCAAAAAGCTGGCGGACCTCTACGGGGGAGGGGGAGAGGACTGAAGTTGGAAACGAGAGGAAGACGGAGGGGAACGGAGAGGGCCAGGAGGGACAATTGGCTTCTCGGATGTTTTATCGAGAAGCCGCTCGCCAAGCCTTCGACGTGGGCTGATTCTCTCTCAACTAAAGTTCCTCTGCACGCTACGGAGGCATTGAGAGGGGAGGATATTGCCCTGCAGCCTGCTCTGGACCTTTGCTGCAATCCACAAGTATTTTACGGCTTTTTTACAATATTCCGCGTTGTGGTTTCTTCAGTGTTGTTTTGTCATTCCTCTCGGACCGCCTAGAGGCTCAAGATGGAATCGAGTTGCGATGGGACGGAGAACTCTCAGCGTGCGGGAATAAAGAAAAACGAGTGCGCTCTTGTTTTTTCCCTTCGCTTTATCACTAAAGAGAGTTCCACACACACTTTTTTCTCTCAACTTGAATTTCAGTAGAACAGAAGCACTGTTGTTGATAAAGTGCCTTTTGTGGTGTGTTTTGTATCGGACTCCTGCAATCTCAGGGTCGGTTGCCATTTTGAAAAGTTTCTTCTGTTGGGCACACACTCCCCCGTTCCGGTCTGCTCCTCTCGACTACCTTTTGCTTTCCTTTCATCCCTGCTTTAACGGTGCACAACACCTCTTTGACTACTATGTGGAAACAAACAAAGGAAACAGAGAATGTTTTGTCAAAACTTTTGTTGATAAACACAGGACTCATTTTCCCTTAAGAAATCTCATTCTCCCCTGATGAGAAATTGGAGCGTATGAAGTACAGTGATCCAATTCGAGAAATCATATATTTTTGTTTTGTTTTCTTTTTTAAAACTTGACCGACCACGACCATATGTTATGTTGTATAATGGTTGTGTAAAAAACAAGGTCTTCATTTTAAAAGAAGAAAAAATATTACTGGAGAATGCCTTTTAGCTCATACTCTTGCCTGCCTTGTACGATTTTGTGTTGCGTTTCCGATTTGTAAAGGTAATTTAGGCATGACAAGTTGCCAGACGGTGAGACTAAAAGTGATGGCTGAAGAAACCCGACTCTAAAAGGATTGCATCAGAAGAAACCTTCTTTTTTTGTCTTGAACATTCCCCTTTTCTAACTTTATAAGTTGATTAAAATATTATACGTGCATGACTTCTTTCAAAACAATGTCTCAAATCTCTCGCACTTGTTCCTCTGTGGTCAGAATGTGAAAAGTAGTTGGCAAAGAATATACACCATACGGAATAAATATAATCTGAAAAAAAAATTAAAAATAAAAAAAGATTCAAAAATGTTTAAAATGCTGTAAAATACTTTTTTTTAAGTATTATTTGAAACATTTGCTACTCTTCAAGCTCAGAGTTGGGCTAAATGGGTGTGTCTGGGCCTGTTTGGTTTTTGTGTGTGAATCTGAGTCTGTTTGTTTATATCCTGTAGGATTTTTAAATTCTCTTTTTATATGTTTGTCTTTTGTATTTTTCCTTAGGTTTTACGTTCAATTCTTTGGCTATGAGAAATGCAGCAGCATTCAGTTTTTGTCTTATCTTGCTGAAGAAAGTCTGTCTCGTACGTTCTGTCCCTGGATAAGGGTCTAAACCTGCATTGCAGAGAAGCTTACAATCATGCCTGCTCCACCATTCAGTGTAACTGATTTCTCTTTCCATTCATCTCAGATATTGGATGTGCTTTAGAGAATAAACAATCACAGTTTTATATATATAAAAAAAAACATGACAAAATCTCAGTCTCTGTCCTGTCCATAATAGATTCATGTCTCTTTTCTTCTCCCTCATTCTTCCATGTGTGTTTCAGCTGCTTGTCATAATATTTTCTGGGCATGAGTGAGCATTGCTTAACGCCATTAAGTGACAATTGAATTTTGCTGATATATCGAGTATGGGATTTCAAAATCAGGCCATTTTAAAATGGCAGCATGATAATCATTAGAACTTCTGGATTTCCATGCATTACCATTAAATTAACATTGACTTAACATAACTTTGGATGACTGCTCCTCCTACACATTTGCCTTCAGAAGCATTAATAATGAACCACTCTGTCTAGTGATGACAACACTTATCTGATAGAAAGTTTCCCAGCCTTTTTACATGTATTTAAATGAGCCGTGAATTTCTTTCCCATGACCCAGTGAAAGGTCAGTGTACTCAAAGGGCACATTGCATAATTAAAACATAAGGCCACCACTAATGACGATTCTCTGGGAGGGGATTAAAGCTAAAGAGCATTACAATTTAGGAAATTACAATTGGGTAAAGAGATAAAAAATGTGAGGATAACAATTAATATATTATTTGTTTCATTTCATGAACCTATCACCTTGCAATCCACCTTGTAAAGTCTGTCCATCTGTATGAGGTACATTTCCGTCCACTCAGGATGTTGTCTAGTATTCCATCCACAATATTTTTTTATTGCTTATGTTAATACACATCAGACATCTTTTGTCTGTTGCGTCACATCTTGTTTTTTGAAGCATCTTACGTCATGAGCGCCACATTTTTAGCGAATTACACATTTTTAAACTTTATTTATGTAATTAAATGAACACTAAATTGACTGCCCTTATATTTATAGTTCAGTGAAAGTGTCAATAAAATGAAGGGAAAAACTGTTTGGTTTGGACTCTACAGCATGTACATTAGCACATGCCACAGCTATTTTGGTTCTGATCTCATTTATTAACCTCTTGCCCATTTTAAAGACAGATACATACTGACAGTTTATCAGCGCTCTTCCATTTGTTTCAATCAGTACAACTCCAGCTCGCAGCCTCCCTCTCTCTCTCTCTCGCTCTCTCTCTCTCTCTCTCTCTGCTTCTCGGTTACGCATTGCATACTAATGATGAATATGTTCTGTTTTATCTACTCTTCGTGTACCGAAATTGTGTATGAGTATCTCTCTGCGGTTTCAATATGTCAGCACACAGAGAGAGAGTGAGCAGAGACACCAGAGAGAGTGAGAGCTGTAGGGGATTGGAACTCTCTGCGGCCGTGTCTATCAATTAGTGCTCTGATTAATCCCTTGCTTTAATCTCATCAAGCAGAACACTGCTAATTACCCACAGACGAGAAGAGAGAGGGATGAAGAAAGAGCAGAACCTTAAGAGCGTGTGTCATTATGCAAGAAGGGGTGGTAAAAGAGGAAAAGGGGGAGCAAAAGTAAAAGGGGGAGAGATCATACAACTGTTTGGAGGAAGACACTGAAAACCCATGACTTTAGAATAATGTACTAATGTAATGTACACTTATATTTAAGTCATGTTTTGTACAATTGAATGGACTAAAATAGGACTAAAGCGACTACTAACTAAGAGTCAATGTACAGGTAAAATAAAATAATATCAACCTAAAATAGACCATTACAGTGTACAAATACAAATTCACTATAGCAATAAGACTTAAAACACTTAAATAATATTCAATGCTATAGTCCATTAAGGTCATTTTCGATAACAGGTGAAAGATGGCGCTAGTTGCGTTTGTATAAAACGAGAGTGTGAATTTGTGGTACGAGAGACACGAAAGTTATGCCGTTTTCAGTTATTTAGCCATATTCGCTGTTGTTATGAACAACATGACATTAGGAAATGTGCTCTGATCAATAATAAAAGTAAATAAATATGGAGAGGGATCGGTGGAAATATCTAACTGCTGAATACAGCGACTGACCTATCACAATCAAGTAGGTTAGAGAGCTGATTTATGAACGAATGGTCTGGTATTTTTTTTATTTCCAAATTCATTTGTAACTACATGTAAAAGAAGAAAAATATCTTATTTTGTGTTCCATGGAAGAATTAAAGACCTGCAAGTTTGGGATGACATGAGAATAAGCTAGAACTGATTGAATTTTCATTCTGGGGTGAAAAATCCTTTGATAATAGCTCCTATTCTTAAATAAAAGTGTTTAAATGAAGCTAAGTGAAGTTCCTTAATGTAGTCAGTTTTCAGGCAGCTGGGCCACGGCGGCAGGAAAATATAGTAAGGCACTGATGGATTGTTCTCTCCCAAATACAAACTTAACAGGTGGCTTGCGGCCAAAGTTGTGTATGTTATTAATAACGTTTGCCCTTTCAAATACACTTAAACATATTTTTCATTTACTCAAAGGCCTAGATTTCCAATGCAGTGAACGAGAACAAATCAATTTGGAAATGATTTGGACAGTGTGCATGTGCCTGCATACATTACTGAATGGGGTGTCTTAATTGAATGTTTACAGGTAAGTGCTGAGAGCATCCTAAAAATACAATCATTTTGCGGATTTGCTGACATGGCTATTCTATTGTGAGATGCAAGTCAACACCAGAACGTGTTTCAGCAATGTAAATAAATGGAATACAAAGACGCCCTGCAGTTTGTTTGTCAATGTCTGCTGTAATGGCCGTCCGTTTCACTAAACTATCATTCAGCATTACAAGTACATATACTGTGAAGTAGATTGTAATATTTCATTAACAATGAAGACAGCGTGTCACTTTTGGACACTAAATTATTGTTTAAGACAATTTATCATTACCCAGTTATATTTGGCATCTGGTAACGGTTTTGCTTGCATAACACTGATATGGAACTAGTCAATAGGGTGATGTTTAAATCCTGATTCAGCAACGTGACAATCCATACCGAAGTCAAAACGCAGCATTAGCAGAACTCTGAAATTCCTCTGGGATGCTAAAGTTGGTTCTCCCACAGTGGGCGTTTCTCAAGAGATACAAATAATTGGCCATGGCCAAACATACAATCTCTGTGGATCTGGATTCTGTTGTTACACACACACATTTCAGCTGGAAAGTGTCATACTGTTCTATTTCAATAATATAATTTTGCTGAGTCTGATGAATTACATGCAGTATATTTTGTGTTTTTGCAGGGAGGTGAGCGAATTTGACATCAAATGCAGTAGAAAACAATGGCCTACAACAAGTCTGCAGAGTTTCAAGAATCAGGGGGGAATTTGGGTGAAGTCTTCATAAAACAAAATGATGTAATCTGGGAAACATATTAGTCACGTGAAGTACAGTAGGAAAACTGACAAAACTAAAATTATCTACAGAAAAGCTTATTGAGATTATGTAACACCTGACCTGTATCTGAAGGAGATGGATTTTATTGCTTTAGGGGGCCGGCATGCTCACAACATGCTTCTAATATGCAATATTAGATAATATTGCTCATGGTCTGCCAATGACCACTGACGGACTGTTCCCATAGACAATAAAAGAAATGGACACAGCGACCCCATAGATTTCAACCGAGAAAAGTGAAGCCAATTAGAAGCACTCACTTCCTGATGGCCGAGCGTACTGCGCATGCTCAAACTGAGCTTGACGACGTAGATGTGACATGAGCAACTTGTCTGACCGTTGTAAATCTTCTAGTAGCTGTGCCAAGAGAAATCTGAATCATTCCCTTACGAATCTTGCAGAGACGGAGAGCGTGAGTAGGAGCTGTCCATGAGCTAGCAACAGGAGCAACTTTATGACTCTCTATGGGCTTCTCCCTTGACTTTATGCCTCCACGTCCCCCCGATTGCCAGCGAGCTTCTTCTCCTCTCTATACAGTAATTTTTCTACTGTGCGACAGAGTCATAACCACGCAATCGTTAGCCTATTTTTACAAAAACGGCTTCTAGGGGGCTATAACGAAAGATACAAAGTAATGGGGCCTTTTATACATTGTCGTGTTTCTTTAGAAATAAACAATGGACAAATTGAGTCTTTGGACACCTCAGATGTTATTCCCTGTCAAAGTGACGCCAAAATGAATGGGAGTCAATGGAATACTATCCACCAAGGCAGTCTTGTGTCGACACCCGCCATGGAAGAGAGGGGGTGGGGTGAGCAGTTGCTCATTATCATTTAAAGAGACATGCACCGAAACGGGTCACTGTGAAAAGAGCTGTTTTTGAGGAGGTAAAAAGGGTGTTGTTTTACACAACCCTTGAGGAATTTTAACCAAAGTATGTTACAAACTTTACATGAAGACCCTTTCAAGAATCATACCAACTCGTGGAAAATGGGCATCCGATGACCCCTTTAAGTCACTTATGTGTATGGTATGGTACAAAATTGTGTTAAAACACAATTAAGACTTTAGAAACTCAAACTAAATTAGCTTGTGCTGTTACACACATACATTTAGCCCATGCATGTGCTAAAGCAGGGGTCTCCAACACGTCGCTCGCGAGCTACCAGTAGCTCGTGGCCTGATTGGAGGTAGCTCGCCAAGGGTCCGTTCACATTAACTGTTCGTTATTTCAAATGTAGGCGCGTGGGCAAGCGCGCTCATAATTGAAGCGACACGCTCATTTTTTCCAGGCGCAGCGAGATGAGAAAATCTCAACTTTTCAGAATGCCGCAAGCACACCGCAGGTCATGTGACAAGAACCAACCAATCAGCTTCACCCTTTCCGTAACAACATTGAAAGCTCAGTCAACATGAAGGATGGGGGTGCACCCAAACACTACGGGTGTTTTTCTCTTCTCCGTAAATAAATCTTACAGCAAGCGTTTTTCGGTCGTGGAAATCCATTAGCTACTAAAACTTCTTTGTCGTTGTGGAGAGCGCAGTGCAACGACAGACGCCACGGGAAAATCGGACCGAATTTTACTATTAATAATAAAAGATAAGCTAATGTGCATTGTAAATGTCAGTAATTTATCTTTTTTGACTCATTCTTTGTATAAAACTGATTTAAAGGCTAAAATATGTGAGGTTTATCTTTTTATAAAACCTTTTTTGTCAAAACTTTATTTGAACTTGTACATGTTAGTAGATAACATGTTGCAAGACACTCCTTTAAAATCTGGCCATCATTTTTAATGTTATTATTTTAATATTTATGCAAACAAAAAGTGCATATTGATACTATTTTTTTTGTTATTTGCTGGTTTTCGACATAAAACTTGGTGAATTGATTTTATTTAGTAGTATTAGTACTTTTTGAACAGGATTCTGTGATAACCGTGATCATTTTGGTCACTATAATCATGAAATGAAATTTTCATGCCATTTCATCTCTAGTTATGATCCACTATAAAATCAACTATAATTATGTGTTTACAGTATAATATGCAAAGTACAATTTTCTATAAAAAAAATAATCTCTGATTCTGTTATTTTCTCTGACATTTAAGGGTGACATATATAGGCCTACAAAAACTCTGTTAGGTCTAAACCAGTTTGGATAGCTGTTAATATGAGAGTTATGAGACATTATTTAAGAGATTTAAGTATTGTATTACATGAGTAGCTCTCGGCCACTTTCATTTTTAAAAAGTAGCTCTCAATTGAAAAAAGGTTGGAGACCCCTGTGCTAAAGTTTAGTAGCAAATATGGTCAAGTCAAAGAAGCTATCTAAAGCTTTAAAGAACAAATTGTTTTATTACATTACAAAGTCTATAGCTGCACGAAGATTTCTAAAACACAAAGTTCCCAGAGACACAGCTGGCAGCCTTATTCATAAGTTTAAAATGTGTTGTACCAGAAAACTTTTGATGGTTTTGAATAAAGCAATATCATTCAGGGGAATAAAATGTTTGATCAGAGCCACCGATAAAACCCCTCAATTTACTGCCAAGGACTTGTAAGATGACCTGATGAAAGGAGGGAAACACTTTTGCAATGTAGAGTATAAGAAAACAAGACAAGCATGGTCTTCATGTTGGGACATCTTGCCGAATGCCACTCTTAAACAAGAAGAACATACGGCTGACTTGAATATGCTAAAATTCATTTGGATAGACCTGTGGAGTTCTGGAAGAATGTTTTAATGAAACTGGAACTTTTTGGACCCAGAGATCAGCGGTATGTCTGGTGCAAAAAAGGTAAAGTTTTTGGGCAGAAAAACACTGTCTCTATGGTCAAACATGGAGGAGGTCCATTCTTGTTATGGGGATGCTTTGCTGTTGCAGGAAGTGGAAATCTTAAATGTATTTAGTATCAACCCATTTTGTCAAAGATGGTGATGACCATCCAAACAGATGTCTTGTTAGTTTTTGGCATAGTCACGAGCTGTAGGCTCTTTTGGAAAGCGGGGCTCATTTGCCTTTAAAGATACATAATGAAAACAAAATGTTTTTCCTTCTACTCAAAAATGGGCATTTACAACATGGTATACTAAATGATCTGTGGAGTATTTTGAGCTAAAACTTCACAGACACATTCTAGGGGCACCTGAGACTTATTTCATCTTGTAAAAAGGTGTATAAAACATCCCCTTTAAGCTTGGTTCAGGGTAGAATGTTCTTGAGTGGCCTTTACAGTCTTCAGATTTTTTAATCTCATTGAAAATATTTGGTCGAATTTGAAGAAAGCAGTGGTAACATGAAAGCCAAAGATTATCAGTGATCTGGAAGCTTTTTCAAGTGAGGAATGGGCCAAGATTGCAGTAGAAAGGTGACGGAAGCTTCAAAGCACTTACAGGCAGCGTTTATTGGAGGTTATAAAGAATAAAAGATTCTGCTCAAAATTTGACTTTTTGGGGTTGGATGATTTTGTACATGAATGTTTAGAGCCAATTTAATATTTATTTTTTCCATTTTTCATCAACTTTATGTACTCATAACTGAAACTTTGTATAGTAGTTTACTGATGATTTTTGGTAGAAAATTAGTTATTGACATTTTTGACATTCAAGACCAGGGGTCTCAAACTCAACTCGGGGCCGCTGGAGGTAGAGTCCATGGGTCAGGCTGGGCCACATCAAGTATTTCACATAAAAATGTTATTTAAGTATTCCAATTCGTTCTTGATGAGCTGTCCTTCTGACAGTTAAAGTTCATTTTACCAACTTTCTTTTTCTTTTCCTTATACACAACATCTTTGTGATACTTATATTTGCTCATGTCCTTTTTATTTTCAACACTAATAAAACACTAATATTATATTGAATGTTTTTTTTTTTTTTGGAAGGCACATTTCCTTTTATTATATTTCCTATTTTATTATTATTGCTTTTGAAATACAAATATTTGCAGTCATGTCTTATTGAATTCTTTCTACAACATGACTTTGCACAAATCAAAGCAAACCTTCTTCTCAACCAGTTGGACACATATTACAAGCTCAAAATTATTATTCTCACATTGTTTTAGATCAGGGGTCTCCAACACGTCGCTCGCGGGCTACCAGTAGCTCGTGGCCTGATTGGTTGTAGGCTGGTAGCTCGCCTTGGGCCTGTTCACATGTCGCGCTCACATATTTTGCGCGCTCAAGTTCGTTATTTCAAATGTAGGCGCGCGTGAAGCGCGCTCATAATTGAAGCGACGCGCTCATTTTTTCCAGGCGCAGTATGTTTGTACTTCGTGGTTGTCTATGACAAATATTGACAACAAACCTACCGTAAGCTGTCACGAGACTATCTGTGGTAGCCCATAAGGGATAAAAAAATAAAAATAAAAAAAATTAAAAAAAACGCGGCACACGCAACGACGGGCCGCACTAACATTAAACTTTAATGTCAAATAGGGGGCCACAAAATATCATCCCGCGGGCCTCAAATGGCCCGCGGGGCGCGAGTTTGAGATCACTGTTCAAGACCCTTTATCATGTGAATAAGTATCTTGAGTCAATTCCGTTTTTTTTTCGAGAAAATAATGGGGTAGACTTAAAGCTCCAGTCCGCAGTTTTTCCTCTTTGGTGCCATCTCTGTTCGAAATCTGCAATTGCAGTCATTTGCGGAATTATCAACTTTACATGAGTTGTACTTCGACACGGCACAGCGCGGATGAACACAATGTTTGAGGACAGTGTGCAGCTGTCAATCACCGCGCCGGTGTGGATACTGTCATTCAGAATCACAGATTCTACTCTTTGGAAGTATGACCAACATAATAATTTTCACCGGAAAATGTCAACTGAGCAAGTAAGTAACATCCACTTTTGTTCTGACCAACTAAGGGAAAAACTCATTGCAGTAACTCGCGCTGATTAAATCTAACAATCGCTTATCATATCATGTAAAACTACTTTGTTCTCAAATTGTTAATGTTCAACATCATAAATGCGTGACTACATGTAATGTCCTTCTGATATTTATCCTTGTTTTTGCATGGGTCCGGTTGCAGTCTCTTTTTTTCTGTAGCCACTCCGAAGTCCGATGTGACGTAATGACGCAAAGACATGCTCGAATTTTTCGCGGAAATCCGCCAGTACCACTGGAATCAAAAACATTATTACAAGCTTACCATTTTGAATCGAGCTAAGGCAAGCAGATAGTTTTGAACACAGGCTGGTTATGTATTTGCACAAAAAATTATTTTGGATAATTTTTAACCCAAAAAAGCTACGGACTGCAGCTTTAACAGTAACTTCCAAATGCCCATGAGAATCGTAACACCAGCTACCGCTCTTTGGCTTTGTTTTGCAACGCTCAAATTGAGTAATGGTACTCTTCCTTTGTTTAGCCGCACGTCAATATGAAGTTACTGTGCCGGTATTCTATCAAATAATGCTACCTATCAGACGGTGTTCTGCCTTTGTTTTACGGTCCATTAAAACATCTAATTGCCAGATTTCCAGTGTCCTACCTATAATTAATTTGGCGAGACAACTTAAAATCTTTAGTAATTTTTCACAGTTCCACACTCTAGTGAGTTAAGGTATTTTGTAGCCTGGTTAAAACCAGACCATTCTCAGTTGTAAATGAGTTATGGTCTGGCAAAGCGTCAGAGACAAATCATTTCCAGAGGGGCGTCACCAACGGACATCGCGGGTAGACCTAAAACCAATCAGAGCGATGAAGGAGATGACGTATGCAGAGCGGCGGAGAAACATCTAGTGTTGTTCTTTGCTCGATTTTTAACAAAAAGGAAATGTTTAAATCGCTTAAAACAGACGCGATAGCTGATTCGAACGAGTGATGTTCGACGGCTATGGCATCCATCTTTGTAAAGTAGGCTAAAATCTGCTTCAAAATCCCAGCGCTGTCGTCATCGTGTAAAGCCCGCCCCAACGTTTCTGATTGGTGCCTCGATTTCGACGGATTGGAAATGGGCTTGAATGAGCTCTTTGGCTGACTAACTTTCAGAGCAAATCTAAATTTGCCGGAAGTTGTCTGGGTTTTCCCAGGCTAGGTATTTTGCCTTTGTAGGGCAGAATTGTTTTCCTAAGATTTTTTCTATCGGCAGCAAAATGTCTTGCAGGTCAAGGGGGTTGAATAATTTTGATTGCAAATGTACATCTCATCTAAGTGTAAATTTAATTAGAATAGTCTGAGTTTATCCTGCTGATTACATTAATACTTGTCAGATTAACTCTCTCTTTTATTATGTTAGATGCTTCATGAACTCCCAATTGGTACCATACTTATTTGACCTTCTTGCATTGTTCCAGCAACTCAAAATAATATTTTTAAGTTCCTTTTCCTTTAATAATAGAACACACTGGAAAATAAACAAGTCAATATTGGAAAATGACTTGTTTAATTTCCAGTGTGTTCTTATATTATTATTACCAATGATTCCAGATAAGCCAATAAATAAATAAATTACTTTATGGTCAGTAAGGACAGATGTTTTCAGAATACTAGCCTGGCTGACTTGATTTTGTAGTACACTGGATATGAGCCAAATCTATATTCTAGACTGTTTACTCCTGTCACTAAGACATCATGTAAATTATTGTTTAGTTGTGTTTCTGATCCTTCAAATATCAGTTCAATCAAATCCTAAACACAAATTATTAATTGAAATTATTTAATCTATGTATTTTAACAATGTGAAATACAGTCTAAATTATAGTCCCAAATATAATTATAATCTCCTGGTTTACTAGTTTAGCATCAGGAAAACGGTTCAAGATGTTTCAGATTTTTTTCTTCAAAGTCTTGTAGCAAGCTTTTCCTTCTACTGCTGGTTGCATATATATTCCCTAACACAAAATATTGCTGGTTGAATTCAAAGATCAGAATAACCTATCCACCCAAGGAATGTGAATAACTTGGGTAACAATTTTGCCTCTAAATTTACCATTTAAAATTGCAACACTTGCAGAATGATTGCTACCATATGACATCCACATATAGTTGCCCAACAGGCTCTTAAAGTCTGATTCAGATGTATCTGGATGAAATAAAAGTCACAAAAAAAGATTGCTTTTCTTTTAACAAAATTTCAAAAAATTTAAGTTTACATCTCCAAACCCCTCTGCATAACATTAATGTTTTCCTGCTAGCATAGTGTAAAATCGAGTCAGACATACATGTCATAAATCTCCTTCCCATTCACAAACGCTCTGGTCCCGAAAAAATAAGCCCTCCCTCCATCTTTTCGTACATCTTTGACACTTGGCCACAGCTGACTCTTGCTGAACACAGCTGAGTTCTTTATCAATTGCCATCAGATCTTCAGCAAACCTCAACTTCTTTTCTTTCAGAAAGCTGCTTTTCTTTGCACTACTCCACAATAAGTCTCATATGCCTGGATCTGAGCAGGAGAATAACAGCTCTTGGCTTCTGGATCACGTCGAGCCTCCTTCCCACGCAATGAACCATGTCAATTTCAGTAGCGAACTTTCCCTTTTCATCTGGAAGCACTGCAGCACAGAGGTCCACGACCTTCATGTTCGTCAAGACCATAATAAAGCCTCAAGTTCCAGCGCCTTCTATCGCTCCATTTCATTCAATTAAACTTCCAGATGCAGTATTTTCTTGTCAAGGCTACTAGTCAATGTTTTCAGTCCATTCAGATCTGCTTTAATATCAATCTCGCTAGACAAGAATTTGATGGATTTCTGGAGACCCTCAATTGCGTCAGAGTTCTTTTTAATGATTTTTTCCCTCCAAACCGTCAGCTCTTTCCTTAATTTTTTTTCTGACAATGTTGTTTTGTAGGTCCAGGAGGGATGGCTCATTTTTTTATTTCTTTGAGACAGGAGTATGCGGAGCCGAATCAAGTTCAGTCAAACCTTTAGAAAGCAAAGTTTCACAATGGTGTTGGATTTGTGCATAGTTATGCACCTCAACGATTTCCTGTACAGCATCCATCCACACCTCTTGAGAATCTTTCTTGGACCTCAGCCTGTCTTCACGTTTTCCAGCCATAGCTTGCAGTGATGTTAAATAGCTTGCACATTAACGGCGAGTTAAACTTAATGATGAGACGTATTGACACCAAATACATCTCAAAAGTGGAGTAAACAAGATGTTTGAATTACAACTAGATCAAGGTAATATAATTAACAGAAAGGGAGGGAATATGGAGAAGAAACTTTCTGACCTCAAAGATATACATCTTCCATGGTTGACATCTTGGCCACCCGATCAGAAAAACAAACAAAAAAAAAAAAACAACGGGGAAGTCATCAAGCTTATACAGCTACAATGCAGCATTGGCTAGAAAACTTTGCATCAGGATGAGTAAGAAGTAAATATTTTTACTAGGAATGGGAGAGTGAGATTTTCTTTACAAATGCAGATGAAAGGTGTGTGTGTGTGTGTGTGTGTGTGTGTGTGTGTTTCTAGTTATTATGAACTATAAAAACAACTATAGTTATGTGTAGACAACTACAGTATAATATACAAAGTACTGTTTTCCATAAAGAACTGTATTCTCTGATTCTGTTCTTTTCTCTGACATTAAAGGGTGTGGTGACGGTGTACACAAAAACCCTTTCAGGTGAAAATCTGTTAGGATTGTTGTTAGTTTGAGAGTCATGATACATTATTTTAGCTCTCAAATGAAATAAGGTTGGAGAGCCCTGGTCTAAATGGTCTGGATGATCAGGATGGATATTTTAAAACCTACAAGTAGTCATTACGATAAACCATCCCTCCTGAATCAGTGCTTTTCATTGCTAATATTTTAGTGTATGTAATGTATACTTGCGTGAATATCTAAAAGTGGTCTTAAAGCAGTAAAACAAGCATTTAGGAGATATGCTGACTCCAGTAGGCCCGGTGAGGCCCTTTTGGGTGTTCTGCAGTTGAGATTTAAGCAATCATTTTCTGTCCATGGAACTGCGATGGGAAATCAGTTTACTCCCTGCATATCCAATATTTATATGATTTGGGGCAGGGATGGGAAAACTTCGGTCCTGAAGGGCCACTGTCCTGCAGAGTTTCGCCCACCTGCTTTCTTGACATTGATTAGCTGGGTCAGGTGTGTTTGATTAAGGTTGGAGCAAAACTCTGCAGGACAGAGGCCCTCCAGAACTGAAGTTGCCCCATCCCTGAATTAGAGAAAGTTCTGGAACAAAATCTGAAGCATGTTGTAACACCTTAATTTAAGAAAAACGTTAGTGAAAACCTCCTTACAACGCAGAGAAGAATGCATAAGAATATTGAGGCGCTACAAATATACTGAAATCAAAATTGACATTTTACTTAGTGCAAGTGCAAAACACTTTTGTCTTCGTAAACTCTCATAAAAATGTTAGCTTAAAAAATTAACTTAGTCCATTGCTGAATCAGCTGACATCAAATCATTAAGCTAATTTTTCACAATCCAATCTTTTCCCAATGGATAAAATTAAGTCTTGTCCTATACTTTGCTTCTGACTGAATGTCCTTTTTTCACTCAGAAATGTATCACACTTTGATAGTAAAACAAGTTGCTAATGTGACAAGTAAACTCTTGTTGACTTTAAAACCTTTAGATTGAGGAGATAAAGTTTTTCATTGAGGGAAAAAAATGAAAAATCTGTGTTTAATATTGGAACAATATTGATAAATCGTATCCCTTTTGTGACCACCTATCTTCTTCTACAGTTTAATTACATTCTATAATTAACACTTATTTGAGATGGGAACCATACTTTGAAGTACGCATGTTAAGAGAAACACAGGGGCTTCTGGTTTATAGTTTTGGAATGGACAACAAGGAAACAAAAATAATCACTTCAGAATAATACGTTCACAAATCTTCTATAGCCCTTTTTTTGTTGGAGTCTGAGAGACCCTTAAAAAATTGTTTTAAAAATTGGTACAGGGTAATACTTTTTACTTAGGCAAGGCAAGGCAAGGCAAGTTTATTTATATAGCACATTTCATACACAATGGTAATTCAAAGTGCTTTATATAGAAGAAATAAAAATAAAAAATAAAAATAAAAAATAAAAAGAAATAACTAAAACAGTTTAGAATAAAGAAATTAAAATAATCAAAACAAATAAGAATAATTAACACAGTTTAGATTAAAAAACAAAATAAAGTACAGTAAAAACAGTCGGACGAACAGTGGCACAGTGCTCATTCAGTAAATGCATAGCTAAACAGATGTGTTTTGAGTCTGGATTTGAATGTGACTACTGTAGGAGCACATCTGATCTCCTCTGGAAGCTGGTTCCAGCTGCGGCTGGCATAATAGCTAAAAGCAGACTCTCCTTGCTTAGAGTGAACCCTTGGTATTTCTAGCTGATGTGATCCTAATGATCTGAGCGATCTGTTGGGTTTATATTCAGTGAGCATATCTGCAATATATTGAGGTCCTAACCCATTGAATGATTTATATACCAGTAATAATACTTTAAAGTCAATCCTAAATGTAACTGGGAGCCAGTGTAAAGACTTGAGGACTGGTGTGATATGTTCATATTTTCTGGTTCTGCTCAGAATCCTGGCAGCAGCGTTCTGTATGAGCTGCAACTGTCTTATGGTCTTTTTAGGAAGGCCAGTGAGGAGTCCATTACAATAATCCACCCTGCTGGTGATGAAAGCATGCACAAGTTTCCCTAAGTCTTGACTTGACACAAAGCATCTAATTCTTGCAATATTTTTCAGATGATAGTATGCTGATTTAGTTATTGCTTTGACATGACTACTGAAACTAAGGTCTGACTCTAGAGACACACCAAGATTCCGGACTTGATTTTTAGTTGTTAGACCCCTAGCGTCAAGGTATGCATTCACCTTAAGAACTTCCTCTTTGTTTCCAAACGCAATGACTTCAGTTTTGTCTTTGTTTAACTGAAGAAAGTTTTGGCACATCCAACTGTTTACTTCATCAATGCATTGGCACAAGGAGTCAATGGGGCTGTAGTCGTAAACTTAGGAGTTTACGACTACAGCCCCTACAAGTTTACGTAGTTTACGACTACGTAAACTTAGGAGTTTACGTAGGAGTTTTATGAGTAGCCGACCTAATGGATCATAAACAGATTGTGTGTTCTTGCTGGGGTCAAACACAAGTAACATAAAATAAAAAGTACATTCTGAGCTGGTCCTTGTAACAGAGGGTTACTGTCTGTCGTCTAGGTTTTAATTAGGTTAGATAATTTGAAGTGATGATGTCAGATAAATCAACACCACGTACTTACATTAGCATGGTGAGGAGAATCAGGCGACTGCGGGTCTAGAGAAGTAGAATGGTTGAGATTGTAAATGATGGATATTGAAACCGCATACCAATTTTCCTAATGGTCTGAATGAAATTATTTATAATTTCATGGATTATGGGGTAAGAGACTATTTTAGGACTTCAATCATCAAGCAATTATAAAATCCCATCTTAAATAACATTTCAGGAAATTCAAGCAATTCAATGCTGTTAAATCTATCATCACATGCTGTATAGTCAGGGTTTTTCCTGCATAGACAATTTTGAGGCGGCCGCCTCCGTCAAATTTCGTGCCGCCTCCGCCTCTCGACAAAATTCGGACAGACAGTCACGTGCTCATATACATTTTTTCCACCATGACGGTTCTGTTGCGGTTCCCGCTTGTGTCCATTCTCAAACCGTATAGTTTGCCGATAGTGCTGCACGGATCATAATCCGCGGGTCGAGCGGGCCAAGTAATAAAAACATTCCATTCAATCGAGGGTGGATGACAGATAAATCATTATAATGTGTTGAGTGTAGCCTAATAAAGACACGGAACTCTCATCATGGTATGGTAACGTTACCTAATGTACGGATGGTAACAAAGTTGCACTGTTGAGGCTCGCACAGTTATTTATAACATATTAATTATAGTTAAGAAACAATATAACGTTATAGGCTACACACGACCAGAGTGCTGTTTTCCTGAATGCCATCACGATTGAAACCGAGATATTGATTTCATAACAGTTCAAAAAACAAATAGTTAAAATTAAGTTACTTACATTTTTAGACATAATGATTCTGTTTCAAATGGTTCCAAACAACAGAACCATAGCACATCTCACAGCAACACTCATCCATGATTCGTTACTGAATGATTCAGCGTTTTGACCTAATCGCTTGAGTCAAAGATTCAATTACCCATTATTAAACCGCCTCATTCTCATGCACATTCTGAATAAATCAGCCGTTTGAACGAATCGTTTAAATGAATGACTCAATGACTCGCTCATTAAGACGGCTGCCTGCCGCCTTCGACTGGCGGTTTAGTTTCAAAGTATCATTCTTTTCAACATTCCTTATTTGTATATTCAAAAAATATTCAAAACAATCTCATAATCTCTTTTAATACAGTTATAATTTTTCAATGTAAATTATTTAATTTGATTGGTAACAGCCTTTTTTATTATTTTAATTGAATGTATTGATCAATTTAAGAATTTGAAATGAAATTTAGAGCATACATTAAATAAAATTAGGGGGCAAATGCCCTTTATAAAGGTACAAAAAATTATTCCGATAAGAGTGTTTTCAAAAATGAAACATTGACAATTTAAGTTTAAAGGGAGTAAAGCCTCTGTTTAGGCTATAAAGGACATATAATTTTGCCAAAAGAAGAACTTTTAATTTAAATAAATGTTAATTTTAAATCAGCCTACTTCAGTGTGATATGTTACCATATTATCAAGCTTAATTGAATAATTGTAATGTGATGATCAGATGCAGATATCTAAATCAAAGAATATGGGTGGTTGGCGGCTGGATTATTTTTTTTTTTTTAACAACAGATTCGAGTGACTCAAAGTGCACCAGATTAATGAATTTATATTTAAATGTACAATATTTTCTCCCGGGGGGGCATGCCCCCGGACCCCCCTAGTGTTACGATTTTACCACCTCCGCCTCATTTTGAGCCAGGAAAAACCCTGATAGTGATTATACATTTCTCATGCATTTACTCTCCGTGGTGTGCATTTGCATTAGCAAAAAATACACATTATGTATAGTTTAATTTATGTAAAAATGTATGTATTGTTTTTACATGCATCATAACCGTCATGAGCTTAACCCTACCACAAACTCAGCTTTTTCTATAGGTGATATCTAAAGTGTCACGGTTTATAAATTCATTGGCTCCTTCTAGTCTCGTGTTTCTGTTGTTTAATGTGTGGGTGTGTGTGAGTGGGCGGCTCCACTCTGATCAGGAAGATCAGCGATCCAGTTGATCGCAATCATCTCCCCAGCTGCTGCCTATCCTCTCACCTTTAAATACTCACCGAACTTTCCTTTCATTGTCAGATCGTTGCTTGATGTTCCTCGTGTGTGATCCTGTTCCCGTCATCGTCTTGTCCTGTTTCCAGTCTGGTTCCACGGTTCGTTTCACGTCTGGATATCGTCACTCTGCACCACGGCACTTCACTCCGGATTACTGACCATCTTGTCCCTGCGTCACCTACTTGTTGTGTGCGTTCCCTGACCTTTCCTGTGTGACATTAAAGAGTTTTACTTGCACTTTTGCTTCCGCATCTTCTATCGTGATATAAAGATTCTGGATTCAAACTTGTTTTCCTAATTCTAATTCAACATAATCATAATGCCTTTAGTCGACATGAAACGGAATTTGCGACAGTCTTTTCTGTGATGTATATTCGATTGAATCGTCTTCTAGAACTAGAAAAAAAATGTAGGGTGGGACTTGATTTTGTTCATCGGAATTGATTGGATGGTTGTGGTTTGCTATTGCTGTGATGTCATGTGAGTGACAGGTTGCCCCGTCCTCACGCCAGTAAACATGCCATCAGAGAGATGTCGCTGTAAGGGTTGCTATTTTGATTAAAGATTATGAGGGCACGTGAATTTAGGAAAAAATTATGTGCATAGATCATTTATAATAAATACTGCAATATTCCACCAAAAAAATCCATTTTGATTTCATGGGGACTTTAAAGCTACAGTACATGACCCCAGTCATGTCTGGAACATTTTGCTCTTCTCTTCTTTTTTGACCGCACTAAGTGATCACTACTGAACAGCAGCTGTTTTATGACATTATCAACACAGATAAAGCTGACAATTTCCATGGGCAGACAAAGAATTACCATTAGGTAGAGCTGTGGCTGCAGCGGCATGTGACATGCTCACATTCTCATATCTTGTTTATCCTTCCAGCTGAGATGCAGCTCATTAGACAGATAGAAATCAGCAAATGTACAGATCCGCTGTTTATATTCAATGTCAAATCTTCAAGTTTCCATCCATTACAGACAGAAACATCGAGCAGGTGCTCATTTGCGGTTGCCTGTGTGTCCTGAAAGCACCATCCGAGAATTTTCATAATTTGAAGAATAAATTCACCAGCAACTTTGAGAGTGAATAACGATTGATTGTCTGCGTGCTTGGCTTGTTTGTGTATGTTGCATCTCTGTTAATGGCTCCTTTTTTATCTGAGAACAGTGGGATCCATTAAATAGGACCAAAAATAACAGTGGAAAGGCACAGTATTTTCTTCCCAGCACACTGTTGATGACAAAGCCTTTCCTGCAGGTCAGTGTTTTGAAGGAGAATAAAGACGGCAAACAAGAGATTTAAATGCTTTCAACTTGTTCGTGATGATTTTCTGTCTGGAGGAATAATCACAAATCAACATGTTTTGATGCGTTGTGTCTTCAAAATATCAATTCAAACTGTAATTACTGGCTCAAACTGTCAATTAATAGAGACATTAGCATAAATGGTTGATGGATGGTGTTTGGTTGTATTCACAGGCTTTACACAGTTGAATCTAAACTTGAAAAGTTTGTCAAAATTGCATTATGAAAGTATGGATTTTGATGAGTGCACACTAAATATGATTTATAAGTATAGCGCTTAATATTTGGCTGTGAAAAAAGTATTTGGCTCTAGCAGGAACTGCAGTATTTGAAAGAACAATTGGATTCAGGGTCTCATCAATAATATAAGGATCAGAACATACAATGATGGTCACTGAGCTGACGAATCAGGACAGAATTTAAAGCTGCAGTCCGTAGCTTTTTTGGGTTAAAAATGATCCAAAATACATTTTTGAGAAAATACATAACTAGCCAGTGTTCAAAACTATCTGCTTGCCGTAGCTCGATTCAAAGTGGTAAGCTTGTAATAATGTTTTTAATTCCAGTGGTACTGGTGGATTCCCGCGGGAGATTCGAGCATGTCTTTGCGTCATTACGTCACATCTGTACACATGAAGAAGAGTCTCGGCTAGTAGGCTATATTGCGAGTGAGGATGTTGGAGGTGGAGATTTATAGCCTTTTCTCACAGCACTTGATATAATTAAACTTATATCTACTGGAGAGTGACAACTGAAGATTCACCCGTTGTAAAATGCAAAAGACTTTTTCGGACTTCGGAGTGGCTACAGAAAAAAAGAGACTGCAACCGGACCCATGCGAAAACAAGGATACACAACTTGCTGTGTATCGCTATGACAATCCTGCGGACTTGAGGCACCTAGATTATGATGCCAGGCGCAGCGACTCTCCAGGCCTACACATACACGAACTCTTACATATATACAGATATGCAATCACCCCCCCCCCCCCCCCCCCCCCCATCCCTCGCCTTCAATGCTTCGTACCCCCAGTCTGACAGGCGGGTCTGTGACCAGCGCCGAGAATGGCTGCAGGACCGGACGGATACCTGTCTGTGCTGGGTTACCTCCATCCCCCACTCCCCTCCCCTGTTGCAAGTCTTGTGTGTTCATGTTGTAGACTGTACTGATTATGTGCTAATGTTGCTGAGGTGTTTTTTACTGTTCCCAAACTGTACTCCTCACAGGAGCATAGTCTGGGGGTTGCCTTTTTTTCTCCTCACCTCTCCTCATGTCATGCTGTATTTTCTTCCTCAATGCCCTATATTCCTGTCCTGTCTACCCCCTTGTCATATTGTATGTATGTCTGTATTGACAGGTTGATGGCTATAATTTCGCTGGTACTTGTGACTAGTGACAATAAAGGCTACTACTACTACTACTACTACTACACTATGGAGCCCCCCTAGTCCCACTTTGTCAAAAAAATGAATTCTAACTATCTCGTGGCCTCAAGATACTATCTCTATCTCGTGGCCTCAAGATACTATCTCTATCTCGTGGCCTCAAGATACTATCTCTATCTCGTGGCCTCAAGATACTATCTCTATCTCGTGGCCTCAAGATACTATCTCTATCTCGTGGCCTCAAGATACTATCTCTATCTCGTGGCCTCAATAGTATCTCGTGGCCTCAAGATAGAGATACTATATCTATCTAAGATAGTATCTCTACTATCTAAGATAGTTAAGATAGTAGATAAGATAGTAACTATCTAAGATAGTATCTCTATCTTGAGGTAAAAACAGCAGGGCGCTCAGAGGAAACGGATAAAAAAGTCAAAGGGGTAGGATATATTAACCCTAGTCCCACTTTGTCAAAAAAATGTATTATAACTATCTCGTGGCCTCAAGATAAGTATCTCGTGGCCTCAAGATAGTAACTCGTGGCCTCAAGATACTATCTTGAGGCCACGAGATACTTATCTTGAGGCCACAAGATAGTTATAATTAATTTTTTTGACAAAGTGGGACTAGGGGGGCTACGTAGGATACATATCGGAAGGACATTAAAGTCGTCATGAAACGGAAGTTGAGATTGTTCTTTTTTCCTTATTGTGACGTGTATCCGAGTGAAGCGGCTTCTGAAATTAGAAAAATATGTAGGGCGGGGCTTGATTTCGTCCTTCAGGAATTGATTGGATCGTTGGAGGTTGGGCGTTGCTAACAAAATGGAGGCAGATTTGAATACCAGTTTACAGTCAGTTTTGGAGGATTTCTCTCCACCGGACTCACCACCGTTACCCTCCCATGAAAATTGTTTAATTGAGGAACCCGACGATGAGAACGAGGACGAGTAGCCAAATTTTACCGGAAGGAATCACCCCATATTTATATGAGCCCCCCGCGAACCAAGATGAGGCGGCTGATAGTCAAGTCCACCCTTGCACACAGACGTGAACTCGCCGTTATTCCTCCTTCTTCGAAATGCAGGAATTCGAGCCAGCGGGTACGCAGACGAGGTTGTTTAGGGATAGGAAAGAGGACGTGAGGAGCGCAACCAATAATGCACCCAAACACCATATTTGCTGGCTGTCAGTGACACTGACAGTTTTCTGAGAGGCGGGCCAGAAACGAGACAGACCCCAATAGCCACGCCCTCTAGTAATAGTTTTTGACCAGAAGAGAAGAGAAGTCGTTTCGAGGGGGGAGGGAAGGGTAACGTATTTGATTAAAGATTATAAGGTACATGAATTTTAAAAAAATAATGATGTGCACAGATAAATCATTTATAATAAACACTAGTCAAGTCAAGTCATCTTCATTTATATAGCGCTTTTAACAATGGATTGTTTCAAAGCAGCTTTACAGAGATAAACATATAATTTAAGGTAACAGATTGTTTTGGCATTATAGCGGTTCTTGAATAATGTTATTTCCAGCTAAAGTTAGTTTTAAATTTGATTCACCTCCGTCGAAATGATCAGACTTTTAAACGCGAACCTGTGATTAACGCTGACGGCGTTCACATGCTCATTCAGAATTGATTCTATAGTTATGTGCGAAATATAAAATATATGCGCAGGTTTATAATTCATACAACCCAGCCTAAACAAACTACTTTTCTTGCCTATAAATTTTGATACAGAATTTGTTTTATTTTATCACTTCGGGGTACGCGAGCCAGAATTCACAACGCTTTATCTGTAGAGTGGGAAAGGGATCCTCCATAGGGAGAGGATAGTGGATACTTCAGCACTGCATTGTCATCGGGTCCAGGCGGATCTCCTTCGTCAGATCTGGACACGGCCTGGATCCGGCAGCCTGCGGGAAAACCTCGGGATAAACAAAGACACTAATATTAGCGTAGATGCCATTCTTCTTATGATGTAGCGAGTACATCAAGATTTAAGGGAAGTGTTCCCAGTTCCGGCTGACCTAATCTATGCAGCCTAACATTGAATTTATAGAAGTCCTACTTTATAGTCCTACTTTAGAATTAATAGAAACACTACAATATTACATATAAAAATACGAATGGTAAAATTTGATTTCATGACAACTTTAAATGTAGTCACGCAATGCTGACGTTGTTAACATTAACAATTTGAGAACAAAGTATAATTTGCTTGGTTTTACGTGATAAGATAAGTGATTGTTAGATTTAATCAGCGCGATTTACTGCAATGTCAGAACCAGAAAAAAAATGGATGTTACTTGTTCAGATGACATTTTCTGGTGAAAATTCTTATGTTGGTCATACTTCCAAAAAGATTAATCTGTGATTCTGAATGACAATATCCACACCGGCGCGGTGACTGACAGCTGCACACTCTCCTCGAACATTGGATTCATCCGCGCTGTGCCGTGTCGAGGCACAACTCGTGTAAAGTTTATAATTCCGCGAATAACTGCAATTGCAGATTTCGAACAGAGATGGCGACAAAGAGGAAAAACTGCGGACTGCAGCTTTAAAGAAGCATATAAATGTGAACTTCTTTCCTCAAAGTCTTCTTTCGATGTTGCAACAGCGTGCTAGTTTTGATCCGTTGAGATCCTTGCTGAGGGAGGCCCAAGGCGCTGGATTCTTGCTGATGAAACTGTAGCGGTTGTATACTCACACCGCCCCACCGGGGTGGAAACATTCTCCGGTTCAGTAAATGTAATTTCTCCTTTGGGTCATTGCCTGACTGCAGGACTGCTGAGGTCGTTCGCTCAACATGCTTTCATGCAGAAAAGCTAAATATTCCTGATTCCTCTTTATTTCAGAAAGTGTTTCATCTTTGTTTGGAGCTTTTGCTTTATTAAAATTACAGCACATGGTAAGACTGGATTTAAGTTATATTGTCATTTTATGTGGCTCTATAGACCTTATTCACAGCACCGCTATCTTAACAGGAATAAAAATGAGGCTGTGAGGGATAGATATACATCTCTTCAGTATGTTGTGCTGTTATTTTATGTGTTTTTTAATTGTTCTGCTGAGAAACTGCAAAAAAAATCTTTCCAAGAAATTTCAGTAGACAAAAAACAAAACATGAGCTGTGTAAAATGTGATCTAGTAGGAGCATAAAGCTTTTTACAATTGATGCCACTGAAAACACAGTAATGGCGCTTTTCCACTGCATGGTACGGCACGGCACGGCACGGCACGGCACGGTTCGGTACGGCACGGCACGCTTTGGCGCTTTTCCACTGCATGGTAGGCCTACGGTACGGCTCAGCTCGGTACGGCTCACTTGTGGCGCTTTTCCACTGCATGGCACGGCATGGTACGGCTCGCTTCGAACTCGCTTTAAATGGTACCATTCCAAGCGTAACGTACCGATCCTAAAATGTAACGTGAACACACTGCAGATCACTGATTGGTCAGACAGAATCGTCACTACCAGCGTGATTGTATTTGCGAGACATCAAACCCGCTAGATTTAAATAGCTAGTAACAGCCACCACTGTTCTTCACAAAGAACCGGCAAAAGTAATGATTATGAATATGTAAAATATAGCAAGGAGATATTTTAATTGTTTATTAATAAACAAGTATTTTCTTTGTCGGCTAAGATGAAGTTGACGATGCTGACTCGCGATCTTCAGTAGCCAACGCGCCAGAGAGAAATGCACATTTCATACGGATTGCATAAGTAGAGAGCAGTCTGTAGTCTGTTTTCTTTCGTTTTGAATGGTTCTGTTTAAAAGTAGACATGTCTGTGACTGTGAGGCAAGTAGGCTACCTTATATGCTGAGTTTCGGTTAATTTATGAGACGAGCTCCAGTTCACGCGCCGGCGCCTCCGTTTCCTATCTACCGTCTGCTGTATTTGCTTCTTATTTATTAAATCCAGGCGTTTGGTTGATGAAACATTGATTAAAATTAAGATACAATACATACAAAACGAAATTCAGGTTAAAGAAAGGTTTTGTGCTTTCTGTTTGATGTCTCTGTGAAAGTTTTAAAGCATCTTTTTGTGCTGCTTTCAGAGCGCTCACGTCTGTAATGGAGAACACGTCCGTAACATTGTTTTTTCCTCATAAATGCGAACACGAAAAATAAAATAAAATGAATATTTTATGCACTGTGGAGACTGAGAGCCAACTTTTCTTCATCCAGTAGGTAGTATTTGGTTTGCGCAGTGTAATTCACATAATCACTAAAAAATATTTTGCCTCCAAGTTATTTTTTTATTTTTTTAAGCAATCAGAAATCTGAGGGCACTGCTATAATCCCACCCACTTTGAAGCGGTACTAACTGCAGCGGAAAACCAAACCGAGCTAAAGCGAACCGAACCATGCCGCGCCGCGCCGAGCCGAACCGTATGAGCCGTACCAGCAGTGGAAAAGCGCCATAAGTCTATCCCTCATAGCCTCGCTTTCATAGCTGTCATGGCGCTGCTCTGAATAAGGTCTATGGAATTACTGATTCTGATTATTTCCTAATATACGATTACGCCGTCGTCCATGGCAATCGACGCTACTTTCACGTCTCTCGTATCACACGACGGGCTCGCGCTCTCGTCAACTGGCGGCCTCTTGCGTCTCAGTAGAAAATGAGTTCGTTCATGCAGTGAGTGAAAATGACTATTACTTTGTATTAAAGGTGCATTCGGTACAAATAAATAAAATATAATAAACAGTTCAATTCAAGTTATTTAGTTATTCAAGTTATTTAGTTAGCGTTAGGTGGAACACGGTGAAACACCGTGACTCATTTCAACATGGCAAAATGAGGGGCGTGACCCGCACACATAATTAAACTCTTAACACAACTTAAACTTCATAAAACACAATTTATTTCTTAAAGGGTTAGTTCACCCAAAAATGAAAATTATGTCATTAATGACTCACCCTCATGTCGTTCCAAGCCCGTAAGACCTTCGTTCATCTTCGGAACACAGTTTAAGGTATTTCAGATTTAGTCCGAGAGCTTTCTGTCCCTCCATTGAAAATGTATGTACGATATACTGTCCTTGTCCAGAAAGGAAATAAAGACATCATCAAAGTAGTCCATGTGACAGCAGAGGGTTAGTTAGAATGTTTTGAAGCATCGAAAATACATTTTGATCCAAAAATAACAAAAACTATGACTTTATTCAGCATTGTATTCCCTTCCGGTTCTGTTGTCAATCCACGTTCACGAGTCCGCAGTGACGCTGGTGATGTAAGACGCAGGTGACGTGTGTCTGGTGTGTCCGTGTATTCGGGTTCAAATAAATATGGCTGGGCAAAAAAATGCAAGTCTTCCTCTGTGTCGAAATCCTTAGACATGTTTGCGAAGATTGTTTTGTTTACAGCGTGTGTCTCCCTCAGACTGTGAACGAAGCTCGGGCGCACCAGACACACGTCAGCAGCGTCTTACGTCATCAGCGTCACTGAACACGGATTGACAACAGAACCGGAAGACAATACAATGCTGAATAAAGTCGTAGTTTTTGTTATTTTTGGACCAAAATGTATTTCCGATGCTTCAAAACATTCTAACCCACTGATGTCACATGGACTACTTTGATGATGTCTTTATTTTCTTTCTAGACAAGGACAGTATATCGTACATGCATTTTCAATGGAGGGACAGAAAGCTCTCGGACTAAATCTAAAATATCTTAAACTGTGTTCCGAAGATGAACGGAGGTCTTACGGGCTTTGGAACGACATCATTAATGACATAATTTCAATTTTTGGGTGAACTAACCCTTTAATAAGAGTTTTTAAATCAGCGCCAAACTACTGAATGCACCTTTTAATATTGTATTATAGAGCTCAATACACAGAAGATATTATTATTAAAAAGTATTATTTATATGTAGCCTTGTGGTGTGACTATCTACCTTATTTTTCAATGCAGAAGCAAGCTGTTCCCTGTGGACTTTCAATTCATTGGCTAAAGGTAAATAAAGAATAGAAGAATAACAAAGTGCAGTAAACTGTAACTATTTTCGGTACAAGCAGTGTGATTTTAATTATTTGTTAAATACCAGTTTGCTCTATCAGGCAGCATACATGGAAGCGGCTGACACCAGAAGCTTTACACATTCAAGTTAAAAATGGCCTTGTCTGCGCTTACATTGACCCTAAAAACACCCTTAAAAAGTCTACTAACAACTTCAAAGGTTTTGTTATGCCAAATACACATTCACTGCAGTCAAGTATCTGTTTCTACTAGTAAACATTGAAAACACAAAATCACAGATTTTTAGTAGGTTTGAGATGAAAGAAATGAATCTCGCTTAAATGGAGTATCGCCTATGGCCCAAAACTAACTATCCATCATGACCTCAGACTGCAGAACACAAACAGTTAGAGACAGGAAATCACAGACTTAAGGCCCTTTGACACTAATGCTGAACTGTTTGAAATTACTTATTTTAATACTGATGTTTATAGATGAAATCAAAGTAATCTAATAGTGGCAGTTCTGAGGATAGGAAAAACATTCGAATGAGATTGAATTTTACAAGAAAAAAAAACTTTAAATAGTCTAAACTACAATCAGATGCCAATTTTTTTTCAGAATCCACCTGACTTTGAAGAGCTCAAGC
Organism: Tiaroga cobitis; assembly: GCA_030578255.1. Lineage (NCBI taxonomy): Eukaryota > Metazoa > Chordata > Actinopteri > Cypriniformes > Leuciscidae > Tiaroga > Tiaroga cobitis. Next base: position 31,248,862 of record CM060601.1, on the reverse strand, counting down.
ATTTTAAGCAGATGACTTATAATAAACTGTCTGTTTGTGTGTACATTAATATAGTTATTGTTATAGTTATCGTTATTGGTGTAAGCTGGCCTTAACACAGGTCATCATTTGTTTTGTCAATAAGCAGCAAACATGCAACCCACCAGGCAATGCCCTAGTTTAGAGGTTCTTAACATGGGGGCCGAGGCCCACTATAGGGTGGCCTCAACAAACGTCCAAGGGGACCTCAAGTTGACTTAAAATAAGCTAAAACAAGCATTAAAATAAGCTAAAACAACTAAAAATCAAGATATTTCTCATTTGGTTAATTTTATAATGAATATACATCTTTGTAGTTATGACAAGCCCTAAAATGTTTTATTGGGTATAAATTGTGAGAATTTCATATATACAAATTTCAAATATTGTTGAGCAAAATGGGACCACCCTTGCAACCAAACAGCAACGTGTTAAAAAACATTTTGAATACTGATGCGGCAACTTTCACACTTGCCTTCAGAAAACGTAAATGTATAGCTTGATTAAATACCCAAAAAGCAACTTTATCGTGGTCCATAACTCGAGCATTTTAAGCAGAAAACATAAACACAGTGTGTGCTTATAATAAACAATGTTATCATCCATATGTGTACACTAATATATTTATCTTTATAGTTATTGTTCTTGCACCCGGTTTCACAGACAAGTCTTAAAGCTACAATATGTAATTTTGTTCGCCGCTAGGGGTCGCTAAACTCTTACAACAACAAGCGTAGGTTGATGACGCACAAGCGGAATCATGGATCTTGTCGTCATGCCCGATGGATCTAATAATGTTTATGGATGAGTGAATAGATTGATGTTTTTTAACATGACTGTGGTATGGAGCAGGGCGCAATTGCTAATGAGAGAAAGATATCAGCGCCAGAGTCCCGCGGATATAAAGGAATGAGGACATTTAATTCTACCGAACTACCCGCAAGTGCTGAATTACTACTCATATGGGTCAGTTTATTTGAGGAATTAAACTTGTGAGGTAACGCAGCGCTGTTTCACTTGGTCTACACCATCACACTAAACTGCATTTGAGTGTGTTGAAAGTTATAATGTTATTCTATGTGTTAGTTTGTTGGCTGTATGAGACTAGCAGTAAGCTAGATCAACATTAGAATAACATACTGATCATATTCTAACATTTCATCATGTTGACCTATATAACATTGATTCATTTTATGTACATTTGCTCACCTGTCTAATAAAGTACATAAAAGAGCGGCATCCCTGTCATGTCGAAGTTTGTCACGGACGTGGAGCTATCGGCATCTCGAAAACGCCACGCTGATATTGATCCTCGTTTTAGTTTTCCTTTTGTCCCAAAGTCTGCTTGCCATGGTCCATAATGTTTGAACGAAACAACAACAGCGTGAGCGTGCCGCTAGACGTAACACAGTTGTCCACGTCTATCGCCATGGTTACTATGGCAGTACGAGCGGAAACCAGGGATAACGCAGATATTACGTCATTGACAGGCGCCTTTTCAAGTGAAAAGTGATTCCGGGACAAGCCATAATTTAAAATTGGAATTTCTCTGAAATGAAAAATCTTTGGGAACTTTTGGGATATTGTAAGTACCCAACTGCAGGAAATATATCACACTGTGCAAGTGATTTTTGGATATTTTATTACAAAAATCGTACATATTGTACCTTTAAGCCTAGTCCCAGACTAAAATGTTTGAGCTGATTTAAAGGGATAGTTCACTTTGAAATTAATTTTTGATATGTTTTAGCTTACCTCCAGTGCATCCAAGATGTAGGTGTCTTTGTTTCCACAGTATCTTCAATTTTGATAATTTTAGGTAAAACCGTTGTTGTCTGTCAGTCATACAATGGAGGTGAAGGGGGTCCAACTCAAAGAGCAGTCAAAATTAAACATTATTTAATGACTCGTAAATGTAAGTACACATTGATGCCCTAAGACACGAAACGAGTGGTTTTTGTGAGAAAACGAACAGTATTTATATCTTTTTTAGCTCGTGTAAGCATATCCATGTCCAAATGATCTGAGAGCAGGGCGCTTCGGTCTGTGCATGCGTACAGCGTTCGCCGGAATGCCCCGGAAGGGCTCCCTCGTGCGTGTTTACGTCACTCATTGTTTATGCAGAGATTTCGGAAGTTTTACCTTACACTGTGAAGATCTAAACATATTTAGATATACAGGATCGCAATGGAAGACGATTTCTATATACCAACAGACAACGTTGATTTTTTTTCACAACCTTATTTATTTGAACACAACCGGGGCATTCCGGCGAACGCTGTACGCATGCGCAGACCGAAGCGCCCTGCTCTCAGATCAGTTGGACATGGATATGCTTACACGAGCTAAAAAAGATATAAATACTGTTCGTTTTCTCACAAAAACCACTCGTTTCGTGTCTTAGGGCATCAATGTGTACTTACTTTTACGAGTCATTAAATAATGTTTAATTTTGACTGCTCTTTGAGTTGGACCCCCTTCACCTCCATTGTATGACTGACAGACAACAACGGTTTTACCTAAAATTATCAAAATTGAAGATACTGTGGAAACAAAGACACCTACATCTTGGATGCACTAGAGGTAAGCTAAAACATATCAAAAATTAATTTCAAAGTGAACTATCCCTTTAACTGAAAGCAACTATCTTAAAATATGTCAGTGCCATTGTTTTGTCTCAAGATGCACATCAGTAATGTTCTAAGGCACGTTTATATAAACTACTTCATGTCCTAATTGAACTAAGGCTTGATTCTGGCTTAATGTAAGTCCTGCCTGTGAAACCAGTGGCCAGTTGCATAAACTGCTTAGACTAGTCTTAAAAGTTAGTCATCTCATTTTATTTCTTCAAGACTGCTCATAACTTTTTAAAGTCAGTTACCTAAAGTAAGGCCGATTACCTCTTGGTTGCCTGCTAGTTGGTCAAACTAGTTCTTAAGATGCAGACTTAAAGGAATGGTTCACTTAAAATTCAATGAACCAAACATTCGGTGGACCCAATTGACTTCCATAGTATTTCTTTCTTACTATGGAAGTCAATGGGGTCCATCAACTGTCTAGTTACCGACATTCTTCAAAATATCGTCCTTTGTGTTCAGCAGAAGAAAGAAATTCACACAGGTTTGATACAACTTGAGGGTGAGTAAATGATGACAGTTTTCATTTTTAAGTGAACTAATCATTTAACTTGTGGCTAAGTTTATGCACGTTACACTGGCCATCTTGGCGGAGCTAATTTGCAACCACACACAGCAGCGTTGAACACTGTGGAGGCAGCTTTCTTACTCACATCTTCAGAAAACATCAACATATAGTTTGATTTAAAACCCCAAAAACTGTATTATTCTGTATTAAGCTGTATTAAAAACATAGCTTATTCTATTATACATGTTGCTGACAAGTATTTGGCTGAGTCCATTATCAAAAGGAATAGCATTAGCGTCTATATGCTATCACTCCTCTCTAAAATAATTGGAGTATTTCCTCTTTAATTGAGTGAATACAGGTGAAAGCAAATACGGACGAGAGAGAGCAGCTGTTGAGGTGGGTCTCATAAATTGAAATTGACGTAGCACAAAGAGAATGGAACATAATCGAGCTCAGCACGTCTAACAGCGATTCCAAAGCAAGCTGCTGACACAAGCAATTTGACATCACAGAGCCTCATGACTACAACATTCATACGAAACACAAGGCCGGACCCTGTCACGAGGAATCGATGCTGTGCTGACCTCGGTTTGTGTACCAATTAATTGACAACTTCGATTTTTATGGCAGAGATGTCTGTAGCGCATACGATCATATGTCGGATGAAATGTCACAGCAGGGGTCTTTGTAACAGTAAGATTTTGCCTTCCTAACAGCTTCGGGATAATAGTCGGGTTACAACTGCTCCACCCAATCAAACCCAAAGCCTGTGTGATTTTTCCTCCGCCAGCCGCTGTGTTTACACAGAACATTCTGTGAGATGTAGCTAGGCAACCAGTCAGCCTCTGCCATCTCTCTTTCTTTCTCTTGAGAGGGAGCTTATGTGGGCTTAGCTCTAGAGGAACAGTGGCCCTTTGCAGCGAAGAAGGGAATTACATGGAAAACACTGGATTGCGCCCGCACACAAAGGGCAAAAGAGGGAGCCTGACATGGGAGAGTGATTCTGCAGTGCGGGATAGACCGGCATCATTACTCGGAGTCAATTCTGTCATGCATCGCTAAATCTACAGGATAAAGTACAGAGTGGTTTGTTATATAAAAGCGAGGCATCAGGGAAGACTTTTGACCTTTTGCTTGAACGTGAATAGCTTTAGGTTTCCGACATTTTTGTCTTATTATGTGATCACTGGTCTTTCTCTTTGGAAGGTGCTAGGAGACAGAATGAGCTACTTGTAGCCTAGAAGCATTAACTCAACCAATGCCATCTTGCCTTGCCAACTGTCATGAGTTTAACTCTTAAACCTATGTATATCCAGGAGGGATAACTGTGGCTGTAACTGGCTGAGTTTGAAAACCAAGCCTAACACTGAAGTGTTTAATCTATCCCTACTGCTCAGATCGACAGGAAAGAAAATGAGTCCAAATCGTAGTTCCTCCAAACAGCTCAAAAGCAGTGACTGAAAAACCAGTAACTGGCTGGAGTCATATTAAAAAAAGTAAGAAAACGTCCCTTTAAATGTAGGAACTTGCAATTGCATGAAATTGCAATTTATGGGTAATTATATTTGATTTTCTGCAACAAACTATCATTTATTTTTTAGCAGCATCAACCCAGAAGCAACGCCATAATGTACGCAGGTCTACAGTGCCATCTAGTGTACAACAAGAGAACAACAATGTGATGTCCTATTCACTAACGATTCTCAACGCGTTTGAGGGAAGTACAACTTTGAGGTAGGGTGACCACTATATATATATATATATATATATATATATATATATATATATATATATAAGCATAAAACCTAGTGATAAATGTTATATCTAAACAACCCTTTCACTACAACAACCTAAAATGGTGAGCAAGAGAACATTTATGAGCGATGATGCAAACGAATCAGGAGTCATGTATTTGAATAATTAGTGAACAGTCTAAACTAACCTATTTGCTTTAAACGAATATAGAAATTAGGAATTCTTATAGCATTACTTGTTATATTATAAAACCACACCACCAAGTATTTTATAGAAACTTTGTCCACTTTTATTTCTTAAAACATCTTTATAAAAACACAAATATAAAATGAATGGGTAGTTCCACTGTGAATTCTTTTTTTACATAGGTAATTTGCACATTACAAAGCCACCTTCTATGAAAAACATATGATATATAATTGCAATTTTCTTTTAACACAATTTAAAGAGTAAAATTCATAAGGGGCAGGGAGCTAAAAACAAGGCAAAATAAAAGACTTAAAAGAAAACAGAAAAACAAGTCAGCTCACAAAAGAAAAAGGAAAATGTATCACTGTATGTGTGAGTATGTGAGACAGTGACAGAAAGTAAGAAAGAGCGATAAAGAAACATGAAAAGGGAATGACAAAGAGAATGATAATAACAGTAAAAAAGACACAAAGAATGAGGGAGTGAGCCCTAAAGACTGAAATGAGGGAAGGGCATGGGCTATCTGCTATTTGAGAAGGGCTCGGTAGAGCAGTTGTGAGTGGCTGGTGCTTCTCTCGTTCTCTAGACAGAAGAGCAGATCCCTGAGGTTTACACGCGTGATGCGCTGGCGAGTGAACTGCCTCGACGCTCCTGCATTTAAGCCCCCGGATGCACTTGCGCACAAACCTGAGCCCTGTCAACATACACACAAACTTTGACACCGGTGCTAAACTGTTTGAACCAACATCTTTTATACTGATATTGGTAGATAAAAATAAATAAATAAATAAAGAGTAATACAATAGTGACAGTTTTTCAAAAATTATTTCTCTGAATTATAATATATTGTAATATAATTTAAATATAATATAAAATAAGCATAAATAAACAATTAAAATAATACCGAATTAAAATTTTCAAGTACATTTTTAAATTTGTGAATTTTAAAAAGGGGAATGATAATATATCAAAATATAATATAATGCAATATAATATAATATAAGAGTAATCTAATAGTGTAAGTTCTGAGGAAGAAAATAACTTTAGGTGAGAGTGAATTTTACAAAAAAAAAATACAAAATATATTTCTTGCATCAAAACTAGTTTTCTCTGAAAAAGTTAATGATAATATATCGTAATATAAATATTAAATAAACTAATATAAAACAAAAAGAACGATACAGAATTCTGTTTTAAATGTTTAAAATTGTGATTTTTTTGAAAAGTGAATGAGATATATATATATGTAAATAAACTAATACAAAATAAAAATTGCATGATACAGAATTATTCT